>OX276465.1:8182022-8922022 GCA_946251905.1 Cryptocephalus moraei | reverse complement strand
ACCATCACCGTCTTCGTCTCCAAGATTATTTCCGGTCTGCATTGGTTCTTCATCCACAATTTCATCTGAATCATCAACTTCCTCGTAGGTTTCTTCTTCCACATTGGAGCATGTTTCAGAACCATGACAATTTGAGCATAAGTTTATGCATTTTAAACCATGTTTTCGGCAGCCACATTTTAAACTGTTACATCCAGTTTCACATCTGCAGCAAATAGTTTTGAGCAATATTTCCGGAATTAATTTGAACAAATTTGACACATTTTTATAGGCTAATAATGAGTTGACGATACTTTTCCGGCAAATCCAGATGTTGTATCGCAACCAGAAAAACAATGGAGAAATGCAACGATATTTTTTAAGGATTCATATTTGAAACTATTAGACGTGAAAAATAGATCTTTTAAAGTAACAGTACCTGGCTTGGGAAAATGAATATCATGTTTATTAGAATTTAATTGATTTAAAAGGACCAACAGATCAATATCTTGACCCACAACAATGACAGTTTTATTAGTATCTCTTGCAATTTCTATCTTCTTCTTGTTCTGCACTTCAAGGACTAGGCTTGCAGCCTGTTCCGTCTTCATTCTAGCCATCTTCTTCTGGGTCTACCAATGTCTCTTCTTCCGTGTGGTTTATAGTTTACCACTTGTTTGACCAATCTGTCTTCGTTCATTCTTTCAATGTGATGTCTCCATTTTAATGGGTTTTGGTGTATTCTGTCATTCATTGAAAATATGTTCAATTCGGTCCTTATATCTTCATTTCTTATATGGTCCCTCAGTGTACAACCTTTTGTCATTCTTAGAAATTTCATTTCGGCCGACTGTATTCGTTGTCTATCTTGTTTCCGAAGTGCCCAGGTTTCGCTTCCATATGTTATTATAGGTGTTGTCATCACTTTATAGAATTTTATTTTTGTTTCTTTGCTTGTCTTGTTTTGTAGTGTTCTCTGTATGGTGCCACACATCATTTGGTATTTATGTAGTTTGTTTGTAACATCTTTGTCATATTCGTAGCTTATATCGCATCCCAAGAAGTTGAAGTGTGATACTTGTTCTATGGGTGTTTCGTTTATAAGTATTTTGGAACGTACAGGTTGTTTTCCTCGAAATGCCATAACTTTCGTCTTTTTTTCTGATATTTTTAAGTTGTAATTTTTACATATCTGATTCAAGCGGTAGATTGCGTATTGTAGGTCGTCTTCTGTTTTTTGTAAAATTATTTGGTCATCGGCAAACAGTACTGTGTTTATACATTTATTGGCGGGTGTTAGTCTTATTCCGGGGTTAATTTCTTGTTTCCATTGTCGTACAGCGTCGTCAATATATATATTGAACAGGGTTGGCGACAGGCAGCATCCCTGTCTTACACCTCTGTTGATTGTTATTGGTCCTGTTCTGTCTTTTCCGGTGTTTATTATTATTTCTGTGTTATTGTATAGTTCTCTTATCACCTCTATCAGATGTCTGGGGTAACCCCGTCTTTCCATAATTTTCCATAGTATATCTCTGTTTACCCGATCGAAGGCCTTTCCGTGGTCGATAAACCCAATATGGGTTTCTAAGTTATATTCTCTACGTTTTTCGATTAACTGTCGTATTATGGTGATATTGTCGTTGCAGGATCTTCCTTTGCGAAAGCCACTTTGTCCTTCTAGTAGTAGCACATCAGCTATGCTTTTTAGACTATTGTTTACAATCCGGGCATATAGTTTATATGTAGCATTTAATAAACTTATTCCTCTATAATTGCCACAGGAGCTTCGATCTCCTTTTTTATACAGTAATATTACTTCCGCCGTTTTCCATTCGTCTGGTACTTTTCTCTGTTTCCAGCATTCATTTAATAAATGTAGTATTCTCAGTTCCAACAGCAATCCTCCATATTTTAGTAGTTCTATGTTTATGGTGTCTGGTCCAGCTGCTTTCCGGTTTTTCATTTGTTTTAAGGCATCTTGTAATAATTCATCCAGCGTTATTTCATCTCCTGTGTACGGTGTTTCATTATAGTCTGAGTCTGTTGTTAAATTCAATGTTTGATGTTCATTTCCCTGTCTTACGAGGTTTTCTTCCTTTTCTGTCCAAAGTTCTCGATAATGTTCTATCCATGTATCTTTATCTATAATGTGTAAGTATGCGGTGTCCTTTTCTTGTTTGTTAAGTTGTCGCATAATTTTATAAGCTACCTCTTGTCGTCCGTGGATGTCGTTTTCTATATTGGATATGAATTTATCCCATGATTCTTGATGTGCCCTTCTGACAATATCTTTTGCTTTATTACGTTTTTTTTATGTAATTTTGTCTAGCTTCTTGTGTGTTGTTGCATAGAGTATTCAAGTATGCTTCATGTTTTTCTCTTATTACGTTCTCTATATCTTCTGTCCAAATTCTCAAGCCGTTCTTTCTTTTTTGCAATTTCTATCGAGATCTTAATAATGTCAGCATCAGATCACCATCTTCTTCTGCTTGTTTGCAGGAAAATCCTTGTGACTGTAATTTTTTTTATTAACGTCTTTATTATTTTATCCTTGTTTTTCTCGTTAGATAAAAATTTTTCTTGCAAAAATGTTATTTTTGTATGATTTTGATAGTTGAACTCTGGAATATTGTCTGAGGTTTTTCTACGACTACGTTCTCCTCTTTTCGTTGAATTAGCTGCTGGTACTGTTGTCACACTAACTAATATTTCAATTTCGGGGTACCCATCAAAAACGATATAGCTGTTTGTTGCGTAATGTTTTTCTACATAGCGCAAATATTTATTCATGATCTATGATCTCTATGAAATACCATTTGATGGGCTAAAATTTTCCGAAGGTCACTCAGGTATATAAGTAATCTTAAAATAGCAATAAATAGGTATCTACACATATAATTTAAAGAAGATTCTAAAACTTTCTCAAAATATTGTAGATGTCTTATTAAATATTAACTTTATTAACTTATTTGGTTGTTAATCATAGTAGTATATTTCGAATAGCAACTTTTTTGTTTATCAATGTAACATTATATCTTACATTTTTCGAGTAATTAAAGTGTAAATTTTAATAAATAGCTCAGAGTTAAACATAATGATTAAAAAAATATTTCGGATTTGAGTTTTTTTTATTATTTGCATTTTCTGAGAACATTTACAATAGTAATGTATATATTTTTTTACACCACCAGAAAGTAGAGATTTCAACGAACAAAAAACACACCGACTTTTTTAAAAAAGCAGACATTTTGACGTGAGAATGTTCGATTGAAAATTAGGGTGCTTTTTCGATATCAAGTCAAAATAAGTTGAAAAAATGAATATTTTAGATAAAAAAATTACTGTATATTTGGGACATAAAAAGGTAACTTTCACCAAATTTCGTGAAAAAAGAATTTTTTTGCAAAAGATAAAATAAAAAAACAAAAACTTGGTAAATTTGACTTTTTCACATAAATTTTGAGGTTATGTGAAAAAAGTGTCGATACAAAAGTTGTAGACCTTTTTATTACCTATAACTTTGCTATTCAACTTTTTTTCATAGGACTTTCAGTTTTGGCGGAAATCGAGATAAACCGTTTTTTACCTCAGACCTCAGATCTCCCGTAATTTATTTTTCCTTTCATTTTTGTTGTATTCTCTACCTTTTCCAATGGGTTTCATCCTACTATAATTTTTTTTGGTCTTGAAAATTATCGACCCTGGTCTAAATAGGCACAGTTTAATTATTGTAATATCGTCAAATCAATTTTAGGAAACGAAAAAAAATTCGGATAACCGAAAATTGTCAAGACTGAACTACCCCTTTACTAAGGCCGATTTGAATGAAAGCGTATTAGGAGGTCCTGGTGAATAATAAAGTTTAGATTCAAAGTTCGAACTCTTCGAAGATTTTTCTTCCAGAGGAAAACGTTCTACAAGCATAAATTGACACATGACATTTTTAAAAACATGTTTTTTGGACACATTGGACCTTAGGACGTCTAGAAACTGCTAATAACTCAAATTAAAAAAATAGACCGAAATGCAATACTTCCCATACGTTTGCCTCCCCTCTACACAATGCGCCTGCCGCCTACATAATTATATTTCAGAATTATTATTAAAGTAAATAGCCGGGGAGCCAAGTGGTTAAAAAATATTTTTGTTATCCAGCACCTGCGGTACAGCTAATAACAACATTGTAATTAATTGAAATATATGAAAAAATAAAAATTTAATTACACTTAGCCGTCTGAAATGTTATGGAAAATGGATAAACCGCATAAAAATAATCTCATGTCTCACAATTTCGGGACAAAATTCGTCATATGACAACGACAGTTGACGATCATTGTTATGCACATTTATCAATTTTCGATAAGGTATATCAATTTCGGGCGGCAACATATCATTTCAAAAACATTTTTTTAAATTACAATGTCACAATGCGAAGCGATTTCAAATAATTTTTACACGTCTGAGGATATAGTTTAGCCGTAGGTAATGTATTGCTGTAATTCATATCATAATAACATTCTACAATTTCTCATGAAGAAATGAAGAACTAAATGAACGTGATGCATGAATACTATTACAAAATGGACAATTTTGATCCACCTAAGTTCCTATCAGTATATTAACATCTTATGATTTCTCATGAAGCTATGAACAAAGTTATTGTAACAAAGATGTGATTCTACGTTTGACGTAACAAGAGTATTTATTCAGTTCATGGAAAATTCTGTAGTGGCATATTAATATTAGATACTGCCTCATTGGGGAATAAACAAAGTGATAGCAACCAGGAAACATGTGGAATACAAGACACTTACACTTTGGGGACTGTCAGCAATATATTCCAAGTTCTTATACGCATATTACCATTCTCTAATAATTTCTCATGAAGCTATGAACTAAGTAACAATAAGAAAAATGTGACGAGCTTCTATGTTTGACATAACAAAGAGACATAACTTCAACTCATGGAGATTTCCTTCGTGGCATATTAACGCTCGTTTCATATGAGGAATATCATATTGTAACGTTTATTTCTAATTTATTTGCACTGTCCTAATTATACACTACACACTACTTAATTTATCTTAACTATTTCCTAACTAATTAATTTATATCACACTCTTAATTATTAATTTATTTATACGCTCTCGCTTGTCCCATTTTCGCACTGTTTACTCGTTCGCGGCTTCACGTCTAACCTCATCTCTCCGACCGCAAGCCCGCTTATATACATATCTCCAATGTATTCGCGATGATTCCAGGTCATTCCTTTCTCAAATAATGTTTACCTAGAAACGTCCAGAAGGGCATAAATCATTCTTCCTTTACTAAGATGTTGCCGGGACGTTCGGTACGGTTTTTTTATTGCTCGCCCTGCGCTTATTAAGCGCAGCTGATGTGTAATATTCATTGCTTCATATTAGTGTTTTGTGAAATTTCATATAACCAAGAAACGTGTGGAACACCATGCAATTGCACATTGGTCCATTGACCAGTCAATGGTTGTATCCATGTTCTTGTCAGCATTGTAACATTTTATGAATAATCATGAAGCAATGAATAAAGTAAAGCTGTATCGTAGAAATATGCGAAACTTGATACGTTTCACGTTTGACGTATAACCAAAAAATTACTCCAGTTGATGGACTTTTCTTTGTGGCACAGTATCAGTGATTTCAAATGAACAATTTTACTGTACATATAACAAATTAATTTAAATTTTAAATCCCACTGTTAATTATCTTGAATATATTGTAGCTAATAAATTTAAAAATTAATTGAAATTTTTCTGACCTGCTCTACTTAAGTTATAAAAAATTTGTCAATAATTCGTAAAATTTTTAAAAGTGTTCTAAAGAAAGCACTAAATATTATTAATTATCAGGCCACTTTTAGAATACTACAGTATTGCCTTTACGCCCACATTTCAGCTCATTTCAAAATTCTTCTCCCTTTCAGTGTCCATAAATAACATAGGAATTAACGAATTTACTTGTTTGAACATATAAAGTAGGTGTCAGAAGGTCGACAAAATCCAGAATAACTTAAATAGTCCCAAAGTGAATCATTCCAACTGTAAAACAATATTCTCTTCATTTAGTTCCGTCATTAGACATGTAAACGGTTGCTGTCGCCGTGCATAAATCCGGACGTGCGTCAAATGGAAAAAATCCTGTAAACAATGCCATTCGTTTCACAGTATAATGTCCGCGTTTCATATTTATGGAAGCTTTTTGGAATAATTTTGTTTTAATTTCATCGTACGTCGAACTGATGCATTATTCCGTAATTGCTGGCCTATTAACTGGAAAATTTTAACACTCACATAAGTTGGAAAATCGTTGAGCCAAGTGAAATAGAAACTGAGATTGATATGGTACTTTAGATTAATCATTTCACATAATGATATTTTCTTATTAAATTTGGCTCTAAAAGCCTTGCAACGTTCCTACAAGTTTTGAAGTTTTGGAACCATACGATATGATTTAGAAAATGGTTGTCCTTTGGAAACAAATGAAATACCCAAAACTCATATTTTCGGTATAGATTATTCCAGAATCGTGAATTTGCTTCAGGAATGGAAGTTAAAGCGAAGACTACATCGACGATGTCATCTTCAGAGACTTGGAGTTACTCAAGGCCAGAAATGAACGTTGAGGCGAAAGTGGTATTGTCAAATGCTGCATGTGTCTACTGAAGGTTTCCCAGGTACAGTAATGGACTTTGAGGCGAAGGTTGCATCGACAGAGGCTTTTTCAGAGTCTTCCATCTTCTCAACACAGGTTTCTTCATACTCTTGCAGCCACTCAAGACAAGGAATGGACGTTGATGCTATGGTGATATCGACAAAAGCTACTTCTGATTTCTGAAGCTGTGCAAGGATCAGAAGTGGACGTTGAACCAAAGTCTCTCTTCAGAGCCCTTGCAACTATTCAGGGTCAGGAATAGACATTGATAAAAAAATACATCGACAAAGGGGCCTCTTTAGAGCCATGTAGTTGTCCATGCATCAGAAATGGAGGTTGAGGCGAAGGCTAAATCGACAAAGGCTTCTTAATTCATACACTACATACCTTGCTACTCAATGCCAGGAACGAACGTTGAGACAAAGCTGACATCGATCAAACTACTCAGAGGTCTGAAGGTGCCAAGGACAAGAAATGGACGTTGAAACCAAGGCTACATCGGCTATGGCTTCTTCAGAGCTTTGTAGACACTCACGACAAGGAACGAACGTTAAGTCGAAGGTCACATCACCAAAACTACTTCAAATCTCTGAGGCTGTCGAAGGAACAGAAATGGACGTTAAGGCAAAAGCTGCATGGATGAAGCTTCTTGAGAGCACCGCATCTATTTAAGACCAAGAATGAATGTTGTGGCGAATGTAGCGTCGACAAAAGTTACTTCCGGTTCTTGAAGCTGTTTAAGGGTCAGAAATGGTCGATAAGGCGAAGGCTGTACCGACAATAGTTTCTTCAGAGCCTTACAGCTACTCAGTGCCAAGAATGAATGTTGAGGAGAAGGTGACATTGACAAAAGCTCCTCAGAGCTCTGAAGATGCCAAGGACAAGAAATGGACGTTGAAGGGAATGCTACATCGGCTATGGTTTCTTCAGAGCTTTGCAGCTTCTCAAGGCCAAGAATGAACGTTGAAGCGAAGCTGACATCGACAAAAGTTTGTTCTAAGCCTGGCAGCTGCTCAGAGCAAGGAATAAACGTTAAGCACCAGAATTTGACGTTGAGGCAAAAATTTAATCGACAAAGGCTTCTTCAGAGCTTTGAATCTGCCAAACAACAGAAATGGACGTTCAAGTGAATGCTGAATCAACAAAAATTTCTTCAAACTCTTGCAGGCATTCAAGACAAGGAAGGACGTTAAGTGATGGTCGACATCGACAAAACTACTTCTGATTTCTGAAGCTGTGTAAGGATCAAAAGTGGACGTTGAAGTAAAGTCTCTCTTCAGAGCCCTTGCAAATATTCAGGGTCAGGAATGGACATTGATAAAAAGACTACATCAACAAAGGGACTTCTCTAGAGCCCTGTAGTTGTCCGTGCACCAGAAATGGACGTGGAGGCGAAGGCTGAATAGACAAAGGCTTCTTAATACTCATTCAAACACTTCATACATTGCTACTCAATGCAGGAATGAAAGTTGAGACAAAGCTGACATCGATAAAACTATTCAGAGCTCTAAAGGTACCAAGGACAAGAAATGGACGTTGAAACGAAGGCTACATCGGCTATGGTTTCTTCAGAGCTTTGCAGACACTCACGACAAGGAACGAACGTTAAGTCGAAGGTCACATCACCAAAAACTACTTCAAATCTCTGAGGCTGTCGAAGGAACAGAAATGGACGTTAAGGCAAAAGCTGCATGGATGAAGCTTCTTGAGAGCACCGCATCTATTTAAGACCAAGAATGAATGTTGTGGCTAATGTAGCGTCGACAAAAGTTACTTCTGATTCTTGAAGCTGTTCAAGGATCAGAAATGGTCGATGAGGGGAATGCTGTACCGACAATAGTTCCTTCAGAGCCTTACAGCTACTCAGTGCCAAGAATGAACGTTGAGGAAAAGGTGACATTGACAAAAGCTCCTCAGAGCTTTGAAGATGCCAAGGACAAGAAATGGACGTTGAAGCGAATGCTACATCGGCTATGGTTTCTTTGGAGCTTTGCAGCTACTCAAGACCAACAATAAACGTTGGAGCGAAGCTAGCATCGAGAAAAGTTTTTTCTAAGCCTTGCAGCTGCTCAGAGCAAGAAATAAACGTTTAGCACAAGAATTTGCCGTTGAGGCAAAAATCGAATCGACAAAGGCTTCTTCAGAGCTTTGAATCTGCCAAACAACAGAAATGGACGTTCAAGTGAATGCTGAATCAACAAAAATTTCTTCATACTCTTGCAGGCATTCGAGACAAGGAAGGACGTTAATGTGATGGTCGACATCGACAAAACTACTTCTGATTTCTGAAGCTGTGCAAGGATAGAAGTGGCCGTTGAAGCAAAGTCTCTCTTCAGAGACCTTGCAACTATTCAGGGTCAGGAATGGACATTGATAAGAAGACTACATCGACAAAGGGGCTTCTTTAGAGCCCTCTAGTTATCCATGCACCAGAAAAGGACGTTGAGGCGAAGGCTGAATCGAAAAAGGCTTCTTAATACTCATTCATACACTTCATACATTGCTACTCAATGCCAGGAATGAACGTTGAGTCAAAGCTGACATCGATAAAACTAATCAGAGCTCCGAAGGTGCCAAGGACAAGAAATGGACGTTGAAAGGAAGGCAACATCGGCTATGTTTCTTCAGAGTTTCGCAGACACTCACGACAAGGAACGAACGTTAAGTCGAAGGTCACATCACCAAAAACTACTTCAAATCTCTGAGGCTGTCGAAGGAACAGAAATGGACGTTGAGGCGAAAGCTGCATGGATGAAGCTTCTTGAGAGCACCTCATCTATTTAAGACCAAGAATGAATGTCGTAGCTAATGTAGCGTCGACAAAAGTTACTTCTGATTCTTGAAGCTGTTGAAGGGTCATAAATGGTCGATGAGGCGAAGACTGTACCGACAATAGTTTCTTCAGAGCCTTACAGCTACTCAGTGCCAAAAATGAATGTTGAGGAGAAGGTGACGTTGACAAAAGCTACTCCAGGGCCCTGTAGCTGTCCAAGCACCAGAAATGTTCCTTGATGCGAATGCCGATTCCACGAAGGTTTCTTCATACCTTTGCAGCTTAAGACTATTACTTAAGACTAGTGTAACACCCTGCAGGTGGTTAAGGGATTTTGTTTGGTTAGTTTTTGTAGATTTTATTAACCTTTAACACCCTGTAGGTGGTTGTGGGATTTCAATTTTTATTTTATTGACTAATTTGATTATATTTTAACATTTATAAAAAGGACCATGTATAGGAAAATTACATAACAGAGTATGGTAAAATATGAGTCGGTAGTAGAGTTAAGTAGTAGGTAGTAGTAGAGTTAAGAAGTAGAGAAAAGTAATTTCGTTGAGTTCAGAGTTTTCAAGGGAGAATAGTGCTTGAATTATACGTTTCCTAGAGATTGAGTTCAGGGGAAATTTGAGTCACTCACGAGGGAGTAACTGGTTTGCCGAGTTTAACCAGAGTTTTGATTAGGGTTTGATAAGAGTTTCGTTGAGAGCGCTTTACGCCAGAACCTTTTTGAGAGTAGAGTCGTTAGAGTGAGTAGACTCAATCGTCCCGTTTTCCGTGCGAGCGAAACGCGTTTTCGAGTCACCCCTGCTGAGCTCCGACATTGAAGGTTTCCACGCCAAAGTCCAGGAAGTAAGCAGAGTTCTCACCGTGGCCAATTAGTGAGTCTGTTCTGATTCGTAAGGGTTGAACCACCCTTAATTTTATTTTAATTGAGTTGGTTTTTGGTACGTCGTCCGTCGCTATAACCTCGATAAACCGATTAGTAAATTCATAAAAAAAGTCACGTCCTGGTATCATACTGCTTAACGTTCCATATACAGGGTGTTTTAGGACCTATAAAAGGGGAAATTTTTCCAATTATTAGACTTATAAGAATTGAGTTATTTTTCGGTGGGCTTTTAGGTTCCTGAACGTTGCCCTAAAGGGTTAATTTTCTTGTTGTATTTTATTATTACATTTTGGGGGATAATTCTTTTATTTTATATTATTACCTTATTTTGGAGGCTAATTTTCTTATTTTATTGTCTTATTGTGGGAATAATTTTTATTTTTTCCTATTGTCTTACTTTGAGAATAATCGTCTTATTTTTAATTTATTGTCTTTTGTGGGAATATTTTCTATTTTTTCTATTGTCTTATTTTGAGGATAATCTTCTTATGTTATTTTATTGTCTTAGTTTTTTTTTTGGGACATTTGGTGGTTCCCACGATTGTTCATTCTGTTCTCCTTTTGATATTTTTTTCTTTCAATAGAGATATTTACTTCTCTACTCAGTGTTTATTTTCAAAGATCGAGTAAAGCAGGCATTCTAGAAGCCCTGCACCTACGCCCTCTTATAATATCAGTTTTAGAGTCGATTTCATTAATTAAGTCAACCTCACCCAAATTAATTATATCGGTCCATAATCTTTTCCTATTTTAGTAATTATTCTCAAAAGGACCGGTCATATTACACTTGGAATGAACGTTGAGGCGACGATGGCAATGACAAAAGCTACTTTTGGTCTCTGAAACTGCTCAAGGGTCAGAAATGTACGATAAGAAGAAGGCTGCATCGATAAACAATTCTTCAGAGTCCTGCAATTATTCCAAAGCCAGAAATTGGCATTACAGCAGCTTCCATCACATCTCACGTCACTAAAATTGTTAAAATACAACAACAAATATATACAAATATCTTGAATCACTCTACTGATGGAACGGATGTTTAATGTAAATTGTTATGTTAAGACGAAAATACATATTTATTGCGTACGGTATCGTGTATGAAACAGTTGTAGGACCACAACTGACCGATCCCTTCAGTCAACTTCACAAACTCCTACACAAAGTAATTGAAGACAGATAAAACTCATCGAGCAGCTATCGTGTCAGTCGCGACGGGACTCGGCCTGGTGCCTCGTCTCCGATTCCTTCAACTCCGTCGTCGCCGTTCGATTCGACCGTACGAATTACTCCTCTATTTGTAGAAGTCCTAGGGATTGTTGTCCTCGTTAGCCTCCTCCACGTCCATCGCGTTGGGAGCCGGCGCGGGGGGTAGGGCGGGATTCAGGTTCGCGTTAAGGTGCTGTAGAATATTAAGCTGCTGCATATTAAGGTTAACAGTAATAGCGATGTTCTCCTGATGATCGTTGACGCTGCCGATCCCTGCGGGAAGCCGCTGGTTCTCCATCGCGATCATCTTCTGTCGCTTCTCTTCCATCAATCTATCCCTGGACAGAAAGAAAGTACTAGTCATAGTGCCACAAGGGAATGTACAATATTCGAAAACAAGACGACCAAAATACCACTAACTAAGTTAACCCTGCAACAGCGTGATTAATTTTTTAGACATGAAAATGATAAAGAGTCAGGTCATGTATCCAAAATAGTTTATTACTAAGGTATTTCTAAATTTTAATAGAAAAACTAATATTTTTGTTAAAAATTACTGTTACACATAGTTAACGCTAGCCGTATATGGTACACAAAAGCAAGCGCAACATAACTAGCTTCTATGAAACATTACATTGCAATATATACACAATCCCACGTCACATTTGATACACATGGTGCGGGTACTCGTAATGCATCCCTCTCCAGCACGACGATGTCTTTTATTGTTGGGAATATAGGTCATCAATGGTCAAGTCGATCATATCTCAGATTGTTCGAAACTCTGTTGAGTGTTACACTGGTCTTTTGTCTCCTGTCGGTGCAACACCGAATTTAGTTAGATATGATTGCGATACTTAAATGTTGTGCTTGAATATTTTAATTCAATATGTCCTTCCGTGAGTCTTCAACTACAAACTTGCTGATACTTCTGTCATTCGCAATAATAATAATAATGCGCTGTTGTCACATTGTGCCTTACTTCCTTCGCGTTACATATAAGTAACGCTAGACGTTGAAGGATTAACAATAGTTAACTAAATAATAACGAGGAATACACCTCACTGTTAGAGTTAGTAACGACAGTTAACCGAACGTTGGACGTTCATAATGCGTCTAACTTAAAGCTACTAGACACAGTTATGTACGTTCTAATGGCCGAAAAGAGTTTTCGGATTGTTAAGAATTAACTGTGGTGTTTCCAAGTTGCGAATTCATATTCTTCTGGTATCACTTAGTTAAGGGGTAACTGCATTTGTCTTAAGCGATCTTCATCGAGGTTACTACAATAGACCAATCAATAGATCTTTGAAATCCAAATTAATAATTTGGATAATTCTGGATCTAAAAATTCCTGAAGACATTTGAAGATTGCAGATATGTTGTATACTTCAATCTTATGCATTTAACGTTGCTTGGGGTAATTTGATACTGTCCAAGTTAGCATATAATCATGCTATGTATATGGATTAAAAAATCAGTTTGGTGGTGCCATTTTAAAATAGTTGAGAATCCTAAACATTTTTGATATATTGGAGATGATTGGATATGAGGTAATCTATTGCCTTACTAACGGGATGGGAAGTTGAAGTAATTTTTAACACTTCTGAAAATACAGGGTGCAATACATTATAATCCATATTTACAGCTTTGATGAGCCACAATTAAAACTTGGGGCAAGTACAGAATACAAGAGAATTTTATGCATGAAGCGACTTCGGGTGTTGTTTCAACAAATTCACCACTGGTACCAATTTTAATGATTGAATAATGATCGTTAAGGGATCCGAGAGCATCAAAAACAGCATTCGTTTCAACAGCATTATATATTTGACAATATCGGAGCAGATCATGACTTCCATTTCGGGTTTGAAAAATTCTAGAATTCCCTTCCTAATGCAACGCACATCCATACCTGTGTTTGTGGATATAGTCGTGGACGTTCGGGAGCCCGTCGATCACGCAAGCCGACAGGGCCGATCTGAAGATGTTCATGTCGGTCGCCTCGTACCATTCGTTGGTCTTCTCGTCGTAGCACTCCACGTGGTAAATGGTGGTGACCCCTTTGGGAGTGTCGAAAAATCGGTTAGTATTGTATTTGTGAGTCCATTTGTTGAAAGACCCCTATGTAGGGATGAGCATTGGACTCGAAGAAGAAGAAGAAGAGTTTGCTGACATTGTCGCCATCCTTCAGTAATGAAGAAGGCACCTAAGGAAGATGAAGAAGTCTGAGGTGAGATGGTTTTTCGAAAAGGTAGGTATGCGACAACGGGCCTGAAGGTGGAACGTCCACATAGCACACGGCACCTAACATTTTCGAATTTTATCCAATCGGAGGACCGAAATTTCGACACGCGCTCACCGTTGAAGCCGCCGATCGCGAAGACCATGTCGTCGATCACCTCGACGGCGAAGTTGCTCCTCGGGTTGTACATGTCCGGTATCTGCGTCCAGGTGTTCGAGCCGGGGTTGTACCTCTCGCCGCTGCACATCCTCGAGATGCCGTTGAAGCCTCCGATGACGAAGACGTTGCCGTGGTAGGCGATGCACGAGACGCCTGACCGCCTCGACCTCATCGGGTTGATGAGCGTCCACTGGTTCGACTCGGGGTCGTACACCTCGGCCGAGTGCATGCACTCGGTGCCGTTGAAGCCGCCGGTTATGTAGATTTTACCTTGAGGGAAGAAAAGATAATTTACCGCAAAAACAAGAACCTCGCCGCATCCTGATACCAAGTCCCTTGTCACGCTCCTTTATCTACATATTATAGTGCATTTTGCTCTAGTTGTTATTCCGATATTTATCCGATCGGATTCCTTTGCTACCTGTTTATAGTCCGTGCACCGTCCCTTTCTTATCGTAATCCGGTCAGCGCATAATGAGTTTCGGTGTAGTTTACACCCGAGCGTTGCGTCCACTCCAGACTTGCGTAAGCTATGTCAACATTTAATTCACCATTTTTGTTTAATTCTCATTTTGTTGTATTTTTGTGTATTGTAACATGTTATATATTCCGTTTGTGAAATTTATTTATTATACATCAAGATGTAATTTTAATTGTGCCACACCTCAAGGCTCAAGTGTAAGTCTCTCACCCCTCCTCCTCTCCCAATTAATTTCATTGTTGCTGCGTTACTCAGCATTCCACAAGAATAAATTCCGCCTTAATACCTTCAACATTGCATAGACATACACAGACATTTTTTTGAAAAACATGTTTTTTGGACTTTTCTTTTTCATCAAGTGTCGTCTTCGTTACGATGATTGGCAATCATTAGGGCTATTTTTATCTTCGAAAGTGCTACTCTGAAAGACTGTCTATTATTATTACAGTTGTAGCAATCATGTAGATTTTTCAGCCATGAATATCTTCTTCTTCATATCCAACGTGTTCCGGTTAGGTACTCTTCCCTTTATGATGTTCTGGAGTAGCTGATATTTCGTCCCTCTCATTATATGGCCAAAATAGAGAGTAGTTTCCGTTTTTCGATGTTTATGATTACTTCCTTTTCTTTTTTCATTCTTCTCAACACATCCTCGTTATTTACCAGTTTCATCCAAGGAATTTTTAATACTCTGCGGTATACCCACATTTCAAAGGCTTCCACTTTTTTAATATGGTTCTTCTTCATTGTCCACGCCTCCGTGCCATACTAAAATATCATCGAATATACAAAGTAATGAAAAGTCGCGATTGGAGTCATAATGGAACCTATTTTAGTAATGGGGCAAAGACTAACGAAAACATCTACGAATCACATCAAGAAGGGTTTTATCATATTGTCACGCTTAAGTCCTGACGGGTTCTTAAATGTGTACAATTTTGGAGTAGTTGCTGGCAAGTTAAGCAAATCAAACGATATTTATTTAGCCTAGCAGCAAATGGCATACAGGGGGCATTACTCGACTTTAACTATAATAACCTTAACTATGAGACAGAGAGCGAGAGAGGAGGGGGGGGAGGAGGAAATGAGACAAAAGTGCAAATTCACTAAAATCAAAAACAAAAAGACAAAATGTACAAATAGCTTACATGAGTTAAACTGGAGTTAATGAGTAGTGTCGTCACGACATGGTAATAGGGCTATTACCCAGACATCTTGACGAAAGGGTCAGTAGAAATCGGTCGATATAATTAGACTCATCTATCACTGCCCCAAATACATATCTTACTGTGTTGTCGATTCTTGCGGGCGCTTGTGTTTATAGTTCTCATATAAATCAAACGGATGTACCAACTCGGAAAATAACTTGTTGTTGTTGAATGTACACAAGTGTTTGCATTTCCCAAGGCTCACTTACGCGGGCCGGTTTACTGCAGTCTCTAACTCGTCACTGCCCTTGTACCTGACAATATCTATATTTTGTTTTACTTTTAGGTTACTAAATTATGTATTCCTGTTAATTCTCGTTTACCAGAGAATAGAAATCAGTAGAAATTTTAAATTTGCTCCCAGGTAGTATACAAATATATAATTGCGTTTTTTGTATTTCCGGTGTTTTCACATAGAACCCTTGTTTTATTTGTATGTCTCATTTTTTCACTTTATACAAACACAAATTCAAAAACATGCAAACGTCTAACTAATATTGTACTTATGTCGTGAATATTCACTGAAAACCGCATTTATCGTCATCAGTTGATTTAAGGGATGCTGAATAACTATTATTGTTGAACAAGGATTCCTCCGTCTACATTCGAGAGTGGTGAAAGTAGACGTAAAATATCAACAATTTAAGTTATTTAATAAAGTTCCTTAGATTGAATTTTTGTATATTCCTGAAGGAATCATCCGATTATTTTAATTTAATTTAATTTTAAGTTTTCTAATATTATCAATCTATAAATCTATTTTTCATGTTTCAACCCTATTTCCACCACTCTCGGAAGTAGAGGGGAATCACTTTGCGACAATAGTAATTGTCGAAGTAAATAAAATTTGTTAACAACTACAAATTTTGATCAATACTTGGGAAATAATTGAATTTATAGTGAGATGTATTCTTATCCTATTTTCTGCAATTTACTCGACACAACTCCTGTTGAAGTTTCTCACAAGCACGCTGTGTCGATTATAAGATTTCGGGCTTCAATCGCAGGTCGACCAACGTATGTGATTCAATTCGGTTTCTTTTTTCATCCCCTATCAGTCGCCCTTAAAGCGACAATAGCGCCCCAAAAAGGAGAAAGATCGGAACGTCATTCGCACGCCTTTAATCGAGACCTTTCGTAATTCGAAAAGTTTACCTTCGTCATCACAAATGACGTACGTCATTCAAAACCGCCCCGGTCAATTTTCCGTCGCTCCTTATGACCACATTAAAATCAACGCCGGACGGGCATGAGCACCGAAGTTTATAGTTCGATCAGTCGACGAAAACGGACGATCCCGACGGCAAATTAGCGCGCCGCGCTAGCTGTTTGGTGGCAACTCGTGTTACAATTGTTTGTATTGTCGGTGGCTTGCTCCAGGGGTGGCGATTGCGGGATGGTGAGAGGTGAGAGGTATTAACATCGAAAAAACGAATAAGCCGGAGATATATACGGAGCTTTTGTATCGAAACGCATGGTGGGAAATCAACAAGAGCAAACGAGAAACTAACAGTAGTTCGTTAGTATGACAGAGAAGGATGTTTTGCAACGTTGCCGGCCGAGCAGGCAGTCCAAGTCAACACGTATCGCGTTCGCGTGTCGCTTTACACTTTCGGATGTGTGCGGTACAGGGTTCGGAGCGGATGAATGTGATGTTTCGCGAGCTAGCAACATCGCAAAAGGTCGCTCTCTGTTTAGCTAACGAGAAATATATGGCCTTTCTGTCGCTCTTATGTTTATCCCATCCTGCGACTCTTTAGAAACGGTCTGTATATATAAAGATATGCTTCGCCACTCGGTCATTCCCAGAGTGCTTCTTTTCAATTTTTTGTTTATAATTTTAAGTTAAAGGTTATAGGCCGTGAGCCGAGTGCAAAAAAGTGTCTCATAGGAAACCACTTCAAATTTTAAACATAGATTGCCCTTCACGCGAATTACCAAAATGTGCAAGTCTGGCAGCTTTGAAGTGGGGCGTTTAATGGGGGTGTAACGTCAAAGTTACCCCTAATTGTGGCTCCCAAAGTGCGATTAGAAACCAAATAAAATTTGATGGGTTGCTTTGCTCGTGATGCACAGTTCACTAAAAAAATTATGCCATATACATAGGGTGTTTGAGCCGGTTTCCTATCAGTCAAAGGGGGTCGCTAAAATTGCTCTGTTTGGTGATGTCTGGCGGGTGACCGACCCACCCTATGTGTCTGGCATAATTTTTTTAGTGAATTGTGCATCACGAACAAACCAACCCATCAAATTTTATTTGGTTTCTTATCACCCTCAATTAGGGGTGACTTTTAAACTAAACCCCCATTAAACGCCCCACTTCAAAGCTGCCAGACTTGCACATTTTGGTCATTCGCGTGAAGGGCAATCTATGTTTTAAATTTGGAGTGGTTTCCTATGAGACACTTTTTTGGACTCGGCTCACGGCCTATTAGTTGTTTTTTCAGAATATCAAGACAATATTTGCTTTCTTTTTATTATATTGCCATTGTGTATAATATGATTTGTAAGTTGTTTTGCCGAAACTAATGGTATTCCCTTTGATTTTGCTGAGGCAGAATCGAAATTATTTTCTGGGTTTAACGTTGAATATTGTAGAAGGAGATTTGGCAGTTTGTTATGTTATTTTTCGCAGAACATGAAAGTAGTATTTTTATAATATCAAATTTACTGCGCGAGCCCGTCCTGCGTTGATTTCAACGTAGTCTCGCTGCTTACCGTTCAAGCTGCAGGCGCACGCGTCCGACCTCTGCATGTTCATGGACGCTATGACCGACCACTGGTTCGTGGTGTGCTCGTACTTCTCGGCGGAGCTCTGGCGGTGGTGGCCGTCGTAGCCGCCCATGGCGTAGATGATGTCATTGAGGACCGCCGTGCTCACGTAGCACCTTCTGCCGTGCATCGGTGCCACCTCCTTCCACACTTTCGACACGGCGTCGAAGCACCTGAGGGGGAACGGAACTGTAAATGAAAGCAACGAAAGCGACCAATAGGAATGGAGAGTTTTGTATCGGTCCCTCGCTAGACCAATGAACGGTCACGTCTGGAAGAGCGCCCGCAACCTAACGATGATGGTGATCTTGACCGAGCGACTAATCCAGATTTCCTGACCCGCAGCTCCAGCTTTAAACTGACCGAATATGTATGATTTGGCGTTTCTCAGGGTCGATTGTTTACAATATTGCTTACCGCGGTACCATTAATTATTCGAGATGTTATGGTAATAGAATTGGCCTCCTAGACTGCGATGGTTATCAATTTATTAACTGACAATTAGGTTAGCCTAATAAAGTGATCATTAAGTAGCACATTTTCCGATCGTCGCAAATTGGAATCGCGCATTTTCCGACCACCTGTTACTAATAGAGTAACCAGCGACCAAATAAAAGAACCGCCAATTAAATAGAACATTTTCCGACCGTCCCAATTAAGAATGGCACATTTCCCGACTGATCAGTACTAGTAGAGTCACTACCGATCATTAAAAAGAACTGCCCTACACATTTTCCAATCATTTTTAAACAAAAATCGAACATTTTCCGCCTAACTCGTTCTATTAGAAAAATCATTGATTAATGAAAAGTACCGTAGATTAAATGGCACATTTCGACCATCGCGAATTAGAATTGAGCATTTTCGATCTCCCCGTAGTATTGAACTAACCATTGATCAATCAAAAGCACCTATAATTAAATGGCATATTTTTCTAATATCGCGAATGAGAAATGCGCATTTTCCGAGCGCCTTGTACTAGTAGAATAGTCACCGATCAATCGAAAGCGCCTTCAATTAAACAACAGTTTTTCCGACCGTCACCAATTAAAACGGCGCATTTTCTGGCCGCCCAGTACTAGTAGAGTCGACACCGATCAATCAAAAACTTCGTCAATTAGGAAACATATCTTCCAATCATTCAGAAATTACAATTGCGCATTTTCCGCTAGCCTCGTACTAGTAGATAACTATCGACCAATTAAAACCATCGCCGAATAAAACCGCGAATTTTCCGTTCTTTGCGAATTAAAATCGAGAATTTTCGGATTATGCCATACTGGTACAACTTCTACCAACCGATTGTATTGTTTGTATTGGGTTAACCAAAAGCACCTCCCATTAAACAGCATATTTTTCGACATGTTCGAAATATAATCTCGCATTTTCCGACCGTCGCGTAATAGTACAATATTCACCGATCATTCAAAAGTACCGTCAAATAACACCGCGAATTTTCCGTTCATATGGTATTACTAAAAAGACTACCGATCTATTACAACAGTCACCTAAGAATCCACGACCTTATCGTAACATTTTCTTTTTATTAAGGGCAAGCCTAATACAATTAAAACTAGTTCACAAACTAACGATTAATTTAGGTCTAACTTAATTTAATAAAGCAATCGGGACTAAGGTACTTTCCAGTGAATCACTTAGTTTTCTGTCACTTAACAAGTTCAAAGGGTTTCTTTGGTTTGAGTCTTCTCTTAATGTTCTGCATGTTTAGAAGTTTGGACGCTTCGCCGTTGACGTGGTTTTGAAGTCTCTTTTCGTGAGAGGTGGCAAATGTACTGATGATATCCGTGACCAATTCGACCTCAAAATCGCGGTTGAGATCACAATTACGCACACACCAAGGAGCATTCACAATACACCTTAGCACTTTATTCTGGAATCTTTGGATCACTTGTATATTTGAGTCACTGGTACAGCCCAAAATCTGAATTCCATAGCTCCACACTGGACGGAGGACTTGTTTATATAGCAGAAGTTTGTTGTATGTTGTCAGCTCTGAGTTGCGGTCAATTAACCAATACATTTTTCTGAACTTGATGTTGAGTTCATCACGTTTCTTCTTAACATGTTCTTTCCACCTGAGCTTGGCATTTAGGGTCATACCAAGATATTTCGCTGTATTGGCATGTGGTAGTTGCATGCCATTGATGAAAAACGGTTGCTGTATATTTTTCTTATTTGTAAAATCTACATGTTTTGACTTCGATCCATTTAATTTAATACGCCATTTCTTAGACCAAAGGGCGACCTTATTAAGAGCAGATTGCAGTTTCTTGGTTGAGCTCTGTACCGACTCTACTATCGCCATGAATGCCGTGTCGTCGGCAAAAGTGGCCATTGTGCTGTATACTGTAGTTGGGATATCATTAATATAGAGCAGATATAAAACCGGGCCCAAGGCACTTCCTTGCGGAACTCCAGCCTTGATCAACTTCGGTTGCGAGTATGAATTTTCGTGCTTTACACGAAAGTGTCTGTCAATCACATAAGATTTCAAGAGTTGGTAGAAATGATCAGGGAGAAATAATTTTAATTTATATAAAAGACCTTCATGCCATACCCTGTCAAAAGCTTCGGCGACATCAAGAAAGACGGCTGAGCATACGCCCTTACTTTCTAGTGTTTTTTCAATAATATCGGTTATTCATTGTACTTGGTCAATAGTAGAATGGTTATTCCTGAAGCCAAATTGGTGAGTTGGTATCAGATTTCTTTGACCTATAATGGACTTGAGGCGTTTCAAGATTAACTGCTCAAGTAGCTTGGACATGACTGGTAACAATGAAATAGGTCGGTACGATGTCACGTCATTCCGATTCGTTCCAGGTTTTGGAATCATAATAATGTCAGCTGTCTTCCATGGGTCTGGGACATAACTCAGTGTGTATTAGTGTGGTTAGTTTGACCATGGCTTTTCTTTGGAATCGTTTTAATATCCCGTTTGTTATCAAGTCAAATCCTGGTGCTTTTTTGCACTAAGATTTTTAATTTCATCAGCAACTTCTTTGGGAGTGACTAATGGAATCTTCTCATGGGACTCATTATAGGTAGTTCGTGGCAATGAATTATCTCCCTCGTTTGGTTGAAATCTTGTTTCAAGATGTTAGGCAAATGTATTTGCTTTATCCAGGTTGTTACGGGCCCAGTTCTCATGAGATTTTCTGATTGGAGGCACATGTGCTGTCGGTCGCTTAAGATATTTAGTAGCTTTCCATAGAAAGTATTCAGTACTGCTATCTGCAGTGAGTTTTGTGAGAAACTTATTAATTGATGTTTGCTTGTTGGTTTTGATCTCATTGGTTAACTGTCGTGTGGTCCTGTTTAGGAGAGTTTTGTCATGGGGGTTTCTGGATTGGTGCCATTTTCTTCTCAGCTTGCGTTTTTCGGCTATTAATTCCTTACTGCCTATAGGAAAATTTAGACCATTCAATCGTCGCTTGATGGTGGGTGTACTTTTCCATGCTGCTGCTTGTATAGCTCTAGTAAATATATTTAGTTCTTCTTCTAGTTGCTCCTTTGTTTTAAGGGGTACTGTCAAGTTGATCTCGGTTTCCAATAAATTATTAAAATACTCCCAATCTGTGTGTTTGTTTGTTAGCATTGGGTTTTGGTCTCTCATAATAATTCTGTCACAAAGTGTCAGGTATATTGGAGAGTGGTCCGAATTCATATCAAGGCCGACTTCAATTTTGAGATAATTTAGTGAAACACTTTTGATAATAAAATAAGTCTATCAGATCTGGAATCTTATCCGGAGCAGTGGGCCAGTACGTTGGCTTACCTGTAGACACGAATTCACATTCACAACTAGTAGCAGCTTTGTATAATTTACGTCCCTTAGAGGTATCATTATCGTAACATGTAAAAAATCTTATTGTAGATGACTCGAGGTTTAGATGATACATTTACTGATTAACCCTTTTAACCACCCTTCTTTTATGTAAACTGTAAACGCTACTACAGTCGGACGCAATACTCGTTAGAAGGCTTTTGCTCGTTAGCAAGCTTGAAAACAAAAGACCCAATTGTTAATTACTCGCTCACTATTTTACTTTCGCTCTCTTCATAACGTTAATAGTGTAAATAGATACCAGTAAGTTTTCCGACATAAAATTTATCATCTATTCCCCGTATTGTGAGCTTTACGTTCACGACCACCCTGCCATTGTGCTGAGTATGAGCTACTCGAGGGTTAAAGGAGTAAACCTCTATGAATCTGGCACCCGAGACGTTACCTGCACGAGTTGAAGTAGTCGACGCCGTCGAACCCGCCGATGATGTATATCTTGAAGCCGACGACGCACGAGCCGTGGTACGCCCTCGGCCCAGACGGGTCGACCTCGTCCATCTTCACCCATCTGTCCGCCCTCGTGTCGTACGTCTCGATGTAGCTCGTCGGCGAGCCGCCGCTCCAGCCGCCGATGGCGAAGAGGATCTCGTGGGGTACCCGCGGCCTCGCTATCTCCGGAGTGATCACCTCTCCGTTTCTAGGAGACCAAATTATTAGGTATAGAGAAATTAGTAAAACTTGCGGTGCCGTCATCAATGACGTCACATTTATTGCCAATTGCCGTTGGTGTCACATAAAAATTTGCTTTAAACAGAGCACACTGTTATCCCAGTTAAAAAGAGATAGCACACTGTCGGATGTTAGCCGATAAAATATAAGTTGGTAGCCGTGGGCACTGTTGTCAGACCATTCACGAATTGACACGAAAGTTTTGTTATGATTTTGAGAATTTGAGGTTATACTTCGAAATCTTTGCTCGCTTCGGTAAATTGTAAATTAAATACGTGTTTGGGTGTTTTCGAGTGTAAGGAATTGCAATAAAATGCCTAAACCATTGAATAGGCTGTGTCAGCAGCTGGTCTCGTCTCTAATCAGTTACTTTGAACTGGAACGAAATAATGGGGGCCCCTTACTCCCGTTAAACTGCGTTAGAGAGGTAAATTATTGATACTATTGGTTATTAAGCTTCTATGGCCCTTATTGGAAATTTTAGCGTGTTTCAGCTGCACTGAAGATCAGTGTGTGTACTGTGAGTAGAATCTCGCAAAAGTGAAGAGTGATGTGGTGTTAAAGTCGCCAAAGAAAAACCGGAGGAACCGTCAGTTATTATTATGGGCAACGCACCGTACCACAGTACATTGGTAGATAAGGCTCCTACAAGTGGATCGACAAAGCCTGTTATAAAGGATTGGCTTACAAAACATAACTTTCAATTTGAACATACAATGTTGAAGAGTGAACTACTTCAAATTGTTAATCAGTAAGTAGAAATGAAATATAAACATTTGTGTTTGTGTAATTTTTTTTCTAGAAATAAACCAGAAAAGATATACCTAACGGATCAGATGGCTGAACAATATGGCCATAGAGTGTTACGTCTTCCTCCCTATCATTGTATATTCAATCCAATCGAGTTGATATGGGGCGTGACGAAAAATTATTATAACCAACATGTAGGTCGAGATGGAAATGCAAATGATAACTGTTTGGACATGTGGAAAGAAGCATTGTCTACCATTACACCTGTGGTCTGGATGAACTCCATCAAGCATACAGAACAAGTAATTGAGAAATGGTGGAATCGTGAACGAATGTTTGATAGAATGGAAGTTAACAATTTAGTGATTGACTTGAACAGTGACTCAGAGAGTAATAGTGATTTTTAGGAAATATTTAACATCTACACGAACATGCCATCTGTAGTGACTGTGAATCTAAAATCGAGCCTGATATGTCTGGTATCTCACTTTTACCTATATCAGATTCTGACTAAAGTAAATACATCTTACTCTAGGTATGTGCACATAATGTATTATTAGAATATTATTATATTGTAACTGCAGTGCATGCATATTTATATAGTAAAACTTTTTTTAGGTGAACATAAAATGAAGGCTCGATGGACACATGTAAAGCTGCCAATAGAGAGTTGATAAGAGACAGTACTTCCGACGGGTTGACCAGGGTGTGTTTCCTTCCGCGACTTTCATAACTACAATATTCTGCTTGAATTCCAGATTCTAGGCCGTTGGACATGCACCTCCCTACAATGTCTCTACGCTCCTCGATCCAATTACACCTGCCAATTTAGTGTACACTTTCTTGATCCAAATGTTGCAGATCAGTTATTATATCATACTTGTAGTTTGTAGCTTATCTTCAGAGCAGTGTTTCCATTTCATTTTCATTGGTGTAAATATTTCTTTTCTGTTTTGGATTTGTCATCTATTAATGTTATTTGTTTTCTTCTATTTGCTACTGTATTCCTTAATATTTTTGGTTCTATACTTATGGTTTTCACAACAATGTCAGTCCCGACCTCCATACTTCTCTATTTATTATAAAGAAAAATGCACCTTTAATCCCGAAAAATATATGTATTCTTTATAAAAAATCACTGAGATGTTAAACTGAGTTCAGGTGAGAGAAGTTAGTGGTATAATTCAATGTCGGTAGGGGTATTTGTCCTCGAAGTAGTTGTTTCCTCTAATTGCTCAAAAGTTCAGTTATATTTGAATTTCTCTATTTATTATTTTTAATTGTAGGCTTAATTTGGGTTTCTTTGTTTCAATTGATGACCACATATATTCTGGCAGCAGATACTTTACTTACTTTATTGTTGTTTGTTTCTCACATGTTAATTTGTTCTGTATTGCCCTCTATTCTTTCTCATCTGTATTTGTATTACCTAATATTACATTGTAGGTCATTTTGGTCAACAATTCAATTTCAATCTTGTATTTTCTGTGCTGTGCCAAGTCCATTCTCTACTGGGTTTCTCTTTATATGAAAGTGCACACTTCCTGTGGATCACACCTCCCACAGGGAGGTGTGATACTCGTGTGATACTCACACCTCCCTGTGGTCTTTGGTGGACAGTGAGTTTTTATAACAAAGTAATGCATAAAGTCAAAGCACTTGCAGATATGTAATTCAATTAACAAGAATGCATAATGGCAAATTAGAAAAACTTATAAAATGACACTGACTAAATGAGTAAATTCCATATACCTTACTCATCCTAGAACACATGATCCTATTTGAATTGTAATTAGTGTATATAAATGTGTTTGTTATTAAGAATTTCATAATTTCTAATATAATTAATCTATTAATATCTATTTTGTTTGTAAATAATTGTATAATAGCATAATAGTGTATAATGTAATATGTATAGGTAATGTAAATGTATAATAACACTAATAAAATCACACTGACTAAATGAGTAAATTCCATGTACCTACTAACTCATCCTAACACATTATGATTTTATTTCATTTGTAATTATTGGTGTATACTAATACCTATATATTTTAATTATTTAAGAACTTCACAATAATCTCAGAGCAAAATTCATGAAAGACGAAGAAAATGTATACTTTTCAGTTATAAATTTACTAGCCAAACCAACAGTCATGTCAAGTAAAAAAATTTGATGTGGCAACATGGCGACGTGCTGACGTCATAAATTTTGATGACGTGCACCGCAAGTTTCGCTAATTTCTCTATAGTACCTATCGTCAACGCGCGCCAGCGGACTAATCGTACTGAAAGGGAGGGAAAATCGATGGGCGACTTTGCGTGACAAAACTTTTTGAACTGTCAGGAGTATTATCAAGAGGTCGTAGGTGATCGAGATGCGGAAAAAAGACGAACTACATTGAGCTGAAATCAGTCCATCTGTGACACCGAAGATCGAAAATGAAACCGTAAACATGGCCTTCGTGAAAAGAAATGAATTAATTTAATACGTGGGACTTTAATAATAAGTGAAATCATACGTGTGCATATCTACGATCAGCACAACGAAGATATGCTTCGTTGGTTTTCTTCCTGAAATTAACCACTTTTTCCAATGTACCTGCTTGCTCGTCAAGTAGTCTGATCCAAGTAGTTTCAAATAACTCCAGGATCTTTATACCCCTATTTGAATGTAGAAGGTTTATAGCAAATTACAGACACAAGTTACTGGGTCTGAAAGTTACCACGAAACCTGTTTGAACACTATCATTCAATCATTGTCACTAGAACATTCCAAAATAGCTACTGGACCTTCCGCCACCCTTTTGGATCAAGTAGGTTTCCAAGAATTTCAGGCGTAAGTTCATAGAATGGTTAAGAGTCCATCACCCGACGTTGCTGCGGGGTAAGAAACGAGGACGAGGTAGAGGTATGCGTGACTCTAATTCTCCCTTGCACTACTTTGTAACTAGCCAGGACTAAGTTAATTTTCTCACTATGTTTAAATTCCCGAATACATACGATCGTAGCACTTTACAGCGAGCTTTGTAGTGATTGTAAGGGTTTAGGGAAAACATGATCTTAGGGTAGTGTATTATCGTATCAAAACGAAATAGGGTTCAGTGAAGAGATAAAGGATAATTCTACATCGGTCTAGTAACAGAATTTTGAGTTTTCTCTCATTTTGCTCGAATTGATCTGATTGAAAAAATTGATCTGAAAATAGTATGCAAAATAGGGCAACTTTAGGGGCGGTTTTAAACGGACAAAAAGAAAATATCAAAAATCCGTTACTAGGTGTATTTCAGTTTTTCGCGTCGAGTGGTTTTTATTCGAAAAAAATTTCAAATGATGTTCGAGGTATCGGCTGTCATTTACCTTATTGACACACTATATCAATCGAAAGTATTTCAAAAACTTGTTTCAGAGACACTAGTCTTATAGTGCGGAGACGATCCGTTTAAATGTTATGGTACTATCAAAATGCGATTTTCCACAAGAGGTTATGTCGTCAAAAATTAAAAACTCACCAAAAAATCACCTTTCGTTCATAAAATACTGTTGAACATGATGGTCAACTTTTTTTAATTCCTTCTGGTTTCTTTGCAAAAAAATAATTTCACTTTTTAGGTTACATCCGCGCACGGATCACTTTCGTTCTTATTTCGCACCTCTGCACTAATGGGCGGGCATCAAATTTATTCCATATCACACGTTTGTGGTTCTCTTTATATATTTTTCACTATTATTCACGCTCAAACTCTTTGCAAAATATGTTAAATACGATTTTTTTACGATATGACCAAAATTGTTACATACTTGTCACGGAACACAATGTATATCTGACATTTATCATGGAACGTCAAGGTTTTTATTCTGGCTACGAGACCGTCCGGGCGATCTTCTTAATAAGCCATTCTCCGATTAAATTGGCATGTTTGCACGTTTATCTTCTTTCTAATACCGTTGGTATCATTTTTCTGGGCTTATGACTCAGTCGGGAAGGTTAGGTTGGTTTGGTTTGGCTTATATAGTAGAATAAAACATTTGCACGTTTCTGAGCCTACGGCTCAGTCGGGAAGGTTAGGTTGGTTTGGTTTGGCTTGTATAGCAGAACAAAACGTTTGCACGTTTCTGGGCTTACGACTCAGTCGGGAAGGTTAGGTTAGTTTGGTTTGGTTTGTATAGTAGAATAAAACATTTGCACGTTTCTGAACCTACGACTCAGTCACGACTCTCTTCCCTTCTCTCTCTCTATCTCTCTCCTCTCTTTCTCTCTCTCTCTCTCCCCTCTCTCTGTCTCTCTTTCTCTCTCTCTCTCCCTCTCTCCTTCTCCCTCTCTCCTCCCCGTCTGCCGTCTGTCGTCTACCGTTCGTCATGTCGGCTGATTAGCCACTGCCAAAACTGCTCTCGGTGTGTCTGTCAACAGTATTTAAATATGGCGAAGGCGCGAAAACTTCTGTGATTGTAATCGTGTTTTTGAACATTTTTCGGTATTATTTCGGCGCGAAGTTAATGTCATCGTTTAGTTCAAGCATCGAACTACATTAGGGCCTTAAAGCGAGTAAAAATTACTTACGAAAACACTGAGGAAATCCTCTTTGAAAATAGACAATTTCGGTGTTTTTTCCAATATTGTATTTTTTTTCTCAAATACTAGACGTCTCCGCAGGTACAAACTATTTTTCCCGACCACTCAAAAAGCCCCTTTTTCAATACGTAATTTATAATTTTCTTTAACTCGGGTTCAATAAGAAAAATCTTTAGCCAAGGGGCATCATACTTCCCCCGTACCTCTAAAACCGCCCTAAATTGAATCGGGTGATGGACTCTTAATATTAGTGCGGAGAGTTACCATAAAGCCTGTTTGGATCTGGAAATCTTAGTCCATCCGAAGAATAACTAGGATGTTGTAAAATAGCTCCAGGTCTTCCTGAAACCAATTTAGGTCTACAACGATTCCAATGACCTGATCCTTACAAGAGTTTTAAGAGTTGCAATGAAGCTTGTTTGGAACGGTCCAATACTTCCTGGACTTTTCGCAAACTATTTTAGTCTAGTAGATTTTCAACCAGTTTGGACATGAGTTCCTAAAAGGTTTTAAAGCCTCCTAAGGTTTACATGGATCCAGTTTGAATCACGAAAAAGACGTAAATCGACCCTACCAAGTGACCCAGTGGCCCAAATATAACCTAGACAGTCTTTTCGATGAATCGACCAGTTCCTATATAAAATCAGACTGGCAAACAAAATGAGAAGTAAGAATCTGGTTTAATAGAAGAACAGTACAATTTCATCAAAATATGTATTCACGAAGCTGCGAACGAAGCGTTGGGACAAAAAGACAAAGAGGTCAAAAGAAAAAATGATGTTTGGTGAAATGACAGTCTAGAGCATTTGGTAAGTGAAAAGAAAATAGCATACCACAAATGGCTAGCATTTACATAACAGCTAGCTAGCATAATAAGATCCGGAAGACAGAAAATCCTATATGAGATACAACAATGAAGTTAAAAAAGAAAAAAAGAAAGCCATGAACAAGTTCTGGGAAAGGAAATGTGACGAAATGGATTGACTCATAGGAGGCTTAAAATCTAGACAAGCATGAAAAACGATAAGGACACTCAAAAGCAACACAAGGGAAGTAAAAATTATAGATCCAATTGGAATAGACAATTGGAAGAAGTATTATCAAGCTCTATTAAATGAGGACAGAAGTAACTTTAAGGAAGTAGATTACACAAGCGAACTGGTCAACCAAGACGTAAGAGAAGTAACAATAGAGGAAGTTAGGGACGCAGTGAAATATATGAAAAATAACAAAGCTGGGTGTCCTGGAGGTATGCCCATATAACTTATTAAGAACTCCTCAATCGTAACAGTAGAAGCAATTTTTAGGTTGTTTACAGACTGTCTAAAAGGAGGCGAAGTCCCGGAGGAATGGAAAATCGCATATGTAAGCTGTATACATAAGAAGGGCAGTAAGATGAAATGCGAAAACTATAGGGGAATTAGTGTTACCTCTTCTATGTGCAGACTATATGGACGAATATTAAAATCAGGAATAGAAAATCAGATAAAAGACTCAGAGAAACAGAGTGGTTTCAGGCCTGGAAGATCTTGTGTTGACAATATATTCTGCCTAAAACAGCTGGCTGAAACGAGCATAGCACACGGACGCGAACTGCATATTATATTTATAGATTTAAAAAAGGCCTATGACAGTGTCCCTGTAAACCAATTATGGCAGGCAATGAAGGACAGCGGGATACAAACAAACTATATTAATGCTGTTAAACAATTATACAAAGACAACATAAGCAGAGCGAAAGTTGGAAATAATTACTCTGATGAATTAATCGTAAATTAAGAACTGCTACAGGGGTGCTGCATATCACCAACTCTATTTAAAGTGTATATAAATAGGGTACTGAGAGATTGGAGAAAGAAATGTATGACAATGGGAGTGCTTATCGAGGACCAACACATATATATATATTTTGGAGTTCGCTGACAACCAGGTTATACTAGCCAGGGACGGAGATGATGTCAACTATATGTTTAGTAAACTAAAGGAGGAGTATGCGAGATGGGGTTTGGAGATAAATATGGGGAAAACAGAATATATGGTAATCGGAGGGCAAGGAGAAGACCGAATAATAGACAACGACGTGATGAAGAAGACAAATGAGTACAAGTATCTAGGGGTTACAATAACCTCCGATGGTAAGGACGAAATAGATATACAAAATAAAATAAAAAAAAAGGAAAAACTATAATCAGATAACTACACCCCATGTTGTAAAAAGATATTATTGGATCATAAAAGAAATGGAAGAATAAGAGAATTAATGCAAGTTAATACATCATTAATAAATACAATTGAAAGGAAATAACTACTGTGGTATGGACACATGGGTAGGATGGACCAGGATAGAATACCACAAAAGATTTGGAAATGGAGCCCTGCAAATAGGAGGAAAAGAGGAAGACCAAGAAAGAGTTGGGAAAAAGGAATAAAAAGAAGCTATGCTAAAAAGAGGATTAGAAGAAGACGGAATTAGAGATAGAATCACAAGAATAACTAACAATCAGAAGACCAACAGAACGAGAGGTCCGATACGGTCCTCAATGACCCTGAACGCACGTGATTTGATATTTGCCGATTAGCGCCGTAAGCACCCGTTCCTCCAAGTTCCTCCAAAGTCCGACCGACAACCTACCTGAATATCGGACCTCTCTTTCTGTTGGTCTTCTGATTGTTAGTTATTCTTGTGATAGAATCTCTTGAAAATTGGGATGCGGTAGATGGCAAAGTTAGCCGTATACAAGCCGCTTATATATATACATTCCTTGAAGCATTAGCACAGATGTTATCTATGTTGGCCCCAGAAAGGTTTTTGGTAGTTGTAAGAAGGATTTCTGGGGTGGGTGTGTTTGGTGCTATGTTCATTTTGTTGGTTTGATAATTCACTATATTTTTAAAGTGTCAACCGAGGATTGCACTCAGGCCAAGAATCGATCTAATTTGAGCTTCGAGCGGCTCCGTAACACACAATTGATCGTAACAACGAACCTGTGCGAGATCGTCTCCAAATCGTAGAGGAACTTCAACGTGTCAATGATCATCGGCCTGCTGTCTTCGGAGCCGGCGACGTACGGATGCTCCTTGACCCTCTCGAGGAAGAACTGCGTGTCGAGCAGCCCGAGCCTGACGCACCGCATCAGCGCGACGATGCTGCCCTTCCTCGCCTCCGTGTCGTGGTCGACCCACTTGAGGATCGCGTGCCACACGATCTCCTCGTTCTTGGCGTTCAGATCGTCCGCGTTGACGATCTCCTCGAGCTCGCGCAGCGTCAGCTCGCACAGCTCGTCGCTCTCGACGGCGATGCGCGAGAAGTTCTTCATGACGTACTTCCAGACGTTCTGCGCGAGCGTGCGGCAGAAGTGGTTCCTCGCGAAGCGCAGCACGCCGATGCAGTTCTTCGGCGTGAGCGTGTTCTCCAGGTACCTGCAGCACAGGTCGGTCACGCCGAGGATGCTCAGGTAGTCGGCGGAGACGAGGAGCGGGAACACGTTCTCGTCGTTGATCTCAAGCTTGCGCAGGTAGACGTAGGTGAGCAGCTTCTGGAGCATCTCCGCGTTGATGCCGGGGATGCGCGCCCGGCTCTTCTCCTGCGTGTGGAGCGGCGTCGTGAACAAGGCCCTGGAAAGCGATTGCGGTTTTCGTGCACTTGGATACTAGTAACTCATCGCTCTAATTGAATTCGTTTTATAACAACGAGTAATTATCGTGAACTACGATACAAATGAAATATTGTCATCACTCATCAATTTCCACAAAATCTCAGTTATTTGTTGTAAAGCTAAACCATGATTACTACTTGAAATAATGGCGGTGCGGAGTGTAACTTCGCCATTTCGTATAGCCACTGAATGCTATCCCCTCAGATTTGCGTGGAAATTGGTGAGTAGTTATTAGTCCGGTAAATGAAAGCCGATAAACTCCCAAATCTGGGATAAATTCTGCAAAAGGATGAAACTGGGGGGCAATTGTAGGTCTCAACTGGGTCTTTCGAAATACGGAAAGTTGTAGATTCTCCGGGTTCCGGAACATGGTAAAAAATGGTCCTCAAGTTCCAAAAATCCGTTTTCAGCCTATATCTCCGAGAATATGGCATTTAGAGAATTTTTGTTTAGAGACAACAGGAAGATCAGTTCATTAGCTACAAAAATGGTCCTTATCACTTTTTCCGAAAACTCGACAGTTTTCGAGATAACGGCCCCGAAACGAGCCCATTACTTGTTACACCTGGTCTGAATCGAGGAGAGCAAATTCGAGAAATGGAGACATAAGCGGGCGGACAAATTGTCCAAAAACTCGAGTAGAAATGGATATTTTTTGATGATTCAAAATTCACGTGAAAGAGAAAACCCATAGCTGTGGCATCCTGGGTCTCGGGCCCCATTTGTCCGCACGCTTATGTCTCCATTTCTCGAATTTGCTCTCCTTGAATGAGAACAGGTGCAACAAGTAACGGGCTCGTTTTGGGGCCGTTATCTCGAAAATAGTCGAGTTTTCGGAAAAAGTCATAAGGACAATTTTTGTAGCTAATGAACTGATCTTCCTTTTGTATCTAAACAAAAATTCTCTAAATGCCATATTCTCGGAGATATAGGCTGAAAACGGATTGTTTTAACTTGAGGACCATTTTTTACCATGTTCCGGGACCCGGAGAATCTACAACTTTCCCTATTTCGAAAGACCCAGTTGAGACCTACAATTGCCCCCGGTTTCATCCCTTTGCAGAATTTAACCTAGGTTTTTTCCTTCATTTACTGGACTATTTGTTGTAAAACTAATAATCCGGTCAAATTATACCAAAAAATAGGAGTGAGTGTACAAAAATTCCTACCCAGCTGCAAATTGGTAGTGTTGTTCAAAACACCATTATAAATGAAATCTAAAAAGTCCTCATCGATCCGGGACGTGGAAAAAAATTTACTCGGGGTCAAACGTCACAAAAACGGGTTTTTCGCGATTTTCAGCAAAGCGGTAAGCTTGTATATAAAATTAGTTCCAGGAAAAATTGTAGAGCAGATAATTATATATAAAAAATGTCTAGGACTTTTTTTCCTAAGTGCCACCGTTTCTGAGATATAACGATTCAAAGAGTTAGAAGTGTTGCAATCGTCATAATACGTATAAGTTAGTCCGGTCGCATTTATTTGATATAATTTATTCATGCTAGTAAAATTTTTGATGGGCTTAGTACTCGAGAAGTGCTGTGAAAACGATGGGCGCTATTGACTGTCGGAACCTACTGTTAAAACCTGGAAAAGCTCAACATCAATCAGAGATCTATTCGTCGAAAAGTTTATCTACTTTTGCAAAGTGTCAAAATCATGTACTATTTTTACACGCAATAACTGGCTGTGATACGACATCTGCATTTTTCAGGAGGGGTAAAACAACAGTTTTTAAAATGTTTGAAAAACAAGATTTAGTTCAGTGTGCTGAAGTTTTTAAAAACAGTAATTCTACTCCACAAGAAGTTATCACCAAGTGGTTGTAAAATAGTTGGACTGTTTTGTTCTCTAACATGCACTAATTGTCAAGGCCGGTCATGCTCCAATATCGAATCATCAACACTTGAAGATTAGTTTGATACCAGTGAGGAGACATGCGATGTAACACTATTCAACTAATTTACATGCATCCAGGATGAAGAAGAAAACAAGGACAAGACGAAGAACGAGAAGAAGAAGAAGAAGATGAAGAAGAACATGAAGAAGAAGAAGCAGAAATATTAGAGAATTTTTAATCCGACAAATAAATTCCCCTATTTTTTTAATTTACACCGCTTTTATCATTTTTAACCTTTGACAATATCTTTTACTATTCAATAGTTTCAGATTAAACAGAATCACAACAGATCCGTGGAATAGGTCTACCGGGGAAATCACGTTAAAAAAACGCGCTAAGGACACTACCTAAAAGGTGGTGTGGAAACGTGTGCATATTATAAGGATTACAACTCTTCTAACTCTTTGAATCGTTATACCTCAGAAACGGTGGCTCTTAGGAAACAAAGTCCTAGACATTTTTTATACATAATTATCTACTCTACAATTTTGCTCTGAACTAGTTTTATGATAAAACTTACCGTTTTGCTGAAAATCCCGAAAACCCCGTTTTTGTGACGTTTGACCCCGAGTAAATTTCTTTCCACGTGCCGGATCGATGAGGACTTTTTAGATTTCATTTATAATGGTGTTTTGAACAATACTACCAATTTTCAGATGGGTGTGAATTTTTGTACCCTCGGATGTCTAAATTGACCGGACTATAAACCATGATTACGACTTAAAATAATGGCGATGAGGAAGCAAACATTCGCCATTTCGTACAGCCACTGAATGCTTTCTCGTCAAATTTGCGTTGAAATTGGTGAGTAGTTATAGGTTGCCTCAAGTAACAAATGTGACATAGTACCGACTGGCGCTTCAACCCTGAGGGTCAATGCCACCCCTTCTAGGGGTGGAAATTATTTTATCAAAACTAACTCCGGGAATCTATGTAGGTACTAATGCTAAGCAAAATATGTTCTATAAAGTCGTTTTGATAAGTCAATGTTTTTTTGAGTTATTAATGGTGGAAAATCGTACAGGACGCTTCCCTCGAAGCGAACCTCCGTTCGTAACCTACGGATTAGTGACATTGGGTTTACTTGAAATAGGAGCTGCTCGCGCATAGTATCGCCCTGTGCACGGGTATCTCCGATCCGTCGTCGAGCAGGATGATCGCGTCGCAGAGTTGGTTCTTCTCCTTGAGATCGAAGAGCGCCTGCATGGCCTGCGTGCTCATACTCCTCGCCGAGCCGATACATAACGAGTTCGCGGCTGTGGCCTCACCGATCGTCTCGCTCATCTCATTATTTTTCCACTTAGAGTTCGTGCCGCCGCCCCCCTATGTTCGTCGGTTCCCGAAATTTTTGTTTTTGTAAGAGTCACAGATAATTTAGGTAAAAAGGTTGTTGAAGGTGAAAGTTTCAAAATGAAATGATGGGAACTGTCAAATTTGATGGGCGCGAGGAGCGGCCGACGTCATCGCGATGATACGGGATCGCCCGGAAGTAGCGTTTCGTGAAATCATTTTTCCTCGTTTGATTACATCGAATCGAAGCGAAAAAACGGTTCATCTTGTGTAGTACATAATCCCACTTTTAATTAATTAGTAGTATAATAATATATAATAACCCATATAATTCATAATAGTGATATATAATAATAATAATAATAATAATAATAATAGTAATGAATATAAATGAAGTAAGTAATTAATAATGAAATATAAAAAAAGTATAAGTAAAAGAAATAAGGTAATAAAATCTTAAGACGAAAAAAAAAGGTGTCGGCACTTAGGCACTTGACTTTTTTTTAAATTGTCTGTGTGGGCCAGATGGCGAGAACTGAGTCTTAGGTACGAGACGACTGCACTTCTGGAACAAATAAATAAAAACGACTTTGAGCAACTCATTCTCTCTGTTCATTTATAGACAATAATAAATTCTATCACTTTAGACTTGGTGAAATTGTAGAATCAACTAATCAGAACAAATATTAAATCAGAGATAGTTCATCGTTTTTCTCTCTATTTTCGTCTGGATTGTGCAATGAATATTAGGGGAGTAACGCGCAAAATACCCACCAGACCTCAAACACACTAGTACTGGGCGTGCAGGGGGTACTAAGGGAGAAACGCGCGAAGTACCCGCCCCAGCTACTAGGAAACAATAATATCATAAACATTTAGGGTCGAGTGTGCAATGGTACTAAGGGAATAACGCCCGAAGTACCACCCGAGATCCTAGGAAAACGCAATACGCTAGCACTGATCGTGCAATGGTACCAAGGGAGTAACGCGCGAGGTACCCGTCACCTACTAGTGGCAATTACCCCAAGAACTTGCAATGAGTACTAAGGGAGAAACGCGCGAAGTACCCTGCCTTGAGACAAAAGGCGGCACTGTACTACCAGTGCCTCATTTCTAAATATCGATGGTTAATTAATTAAAGAGTTAGTTAGTTAATCAACAGTGGAAGAATAAATGGCTCAGTGATAAACTCACCAACTAGTGGCTTCTTCCAATTACTCTGCTCAATATGAATGTCTTTGGCACAGTTAAATAAATGTCACGAAACAACACGAACTCTCATGAACGATGATATAAAACTAACACGCCTTTTTAAAACTGTAACGTACTCAAAATCTTCCCTTTTCCCGTTCTTCAGGACGGGCCAAACACTTGAGTTGTTTAGATAAAATTCCACTCGATGAGCGGAACGTCGAGCTTAGCTCGTATAGTGTTACAATTTATATATTTTTGGAGTGTTGTTTCTTCAGGCGAAATATAAATAAAAATTTGAAAAGCAGGAAGAAATGAAAGGCAAAGAGATAGAAAGTAATAGATAAATAAAATCAGTCTTACACTTGCAGGTTCGCCTGAGAATAGAAACCGTTAAAATACCACTTTGGTATATTTTCCCAAATGTATCGGCTCGCAAACCCACGAGACTATTCTTACATACGTCTCCTATATTTCTAGAATAATACAAGTTTATATATTCAACATCATTCTCACTACCAAGCAGGTTTCAGGCCTGTCCACACAATGGAAGATCTCTAATAGAACATAGTTCACCTCTAGTCTAGTTTTGAACTCTTTTATGTGTATGAAATTTATTTGCTCCTCCAATCAACCTGGAACATATGACGTGATAAACGAACGCACGGACAAGGTCAGGGATCAATGTACCTATGATAGACAAAATTGAAGGACGTCGTAGGTAATGTGAACACAAGTACAAGCATTACCAAGTAGATTCAGGTATGTCCACAGAATGGCTGACCTATAACAGAGCATAGTTAAAGTCTAGCTTAGTTCTGAGCTCTTTTATGTGTATGTTGTTTAATTGCTCCTCCAATCAACCTGGAACTTATTACGTGGTAAGAGAACGCAAGTGCAAGGTGAGGGACCAATGTACTTATGACAGTATAGTTGGAAAGACTTGGTGTTTTTCTCTTGTCTATACTGCCATGCCCAACTTCGAGTCGCTGGACACCTTCGATCGTACTTATGACAGACACATAATAATGTAATTAGAGGACGTCGTAAGTAATGTGAACATAAGTACGAGCATTACCAAGTAGATTCAGGTCTGTCCACAGAATGGCTGACCTATAACAGAGCATAGTTAAAGTCTAGCCTAGTTCTGAACCCTTTTATGTGTATGTTCTTATTACGTGGAAAAGAACGCACGGGCAAGGTCAGGGATCGATGTACTTATGATAGACACATTGTGTGTAATTAGAGGACGTCGTAAGTACTGAGAACACAAGTACGAACACTACTAAGTATATTTCAGGTGTGTCCACCGAATGGATGAACTATAATAGAACCTAGTTCATATCTAGACTAGTTCTGAGCTCTTTTTATGTGTTTGTAATTTATTTATGACGTGATAAAGGAACCCACGGGCAAGAACAGAAATCAACGTACTTATGGCGGACAAATAATATATAATTAAAGGATGTCGTAAATAATTAGAACACAAGTACGAACAGTACCAAGTATATTTTATGTCTATCCACCGAATGGATGAACTATAAGAGAACCTAGATCACATCTAGACTAGTTTTGAGGTCTTCTATATGTATATAATTTAATTGCTCCTCCTATGAACCTGAAACTAATAACGTGTTAAACGAATGCATGGGTAAGGTCAGGGATCGATCTACTTATGATAGACACATAGTGTGTAATTACAGGACGTCGTAAGTAATGAGAATACAAGTACGTTTTGATATCACCCAAACAAAAACCTTGTGTACAAACTGTTCCAAAAAAAGTTGATTCAACACTAGTACATTCTGTTTTAAATGCTATTTTAAACATATTTAACCAATGAAACATACATATTTTAAATCAAAACTTGAAAGCAAGTGTGGTCATGTTACCTATTTTTCAGCTTTAAATAAAACTGATAATAATGCGGTTTTAGTAGGAAGAAATTCCGGTGAAAATCATTCCTCTTCAAAGGACTGTGATAATTCAGACAAATACTCCTTTCTCAAGAATAAAAGATTAGATACATTTACATACATAGCATGGTACAGTAGGTATTTCTAGAAAAAAATTAACTGGTAACGAACAGAAAATTTACCATATACGTTGTAATATTACCACAGATTCACTTCAAAACTACACGCTTTGCTTGGTATTCAAAAACGCCATGGCATGTCAGGCTGAAAGGTAGATTTATGGGTAGGATATAGAGTAATATAACAGACACGATGTGTTGAAAAAATGTATACGAGGTCTTAAAAAAATACAAACTTCAAAATTTCTAACTTTTTGCATATAACTTTTTTTATGTACATTTCTCAAAAATTAGTTTTATTCAAAAGTAGTTCGCCTCTATAAGGGCAACAAAAAACCGAAGTAACATTGTTCTCTCAGACGCGAAATAAAAAATTTTTGTTTTTTTTTTTTAAAATAACTTTTTTTCTGTACATTTCTCGAAAAAACATTTTATACAAAAGTCGTTCGCCTCTATAAGATCAACACCAATACTGAAGTTTTGTTATGTTTTTTTATAATATAATTACATATTATATGGAGGTATTTTTAATCACGTTATTTGTTGTTTTATGTGGTTATCGATTATATTGAGTTCAATAACTTATACTATTCTGAAAATTTTATAAAGAATTCTCTCAGTAAATTTTCACATAATTGAGATGTATGGATTAATAGTTTTACTAATGATTTTTTTGTCAATTTCTGATGGGACACATATACATCATTGTTATTTTATTCACGGATAAATCCAATATTTTTTTTGTATTCTTTACGAACCTACTATACGAAAATATGAATTTAGATTTGCCGCTAGAAAAGAACAAAATTCACTAGTAGTTCAAGATCTGTCGTAAGAGGGACTGTAGTCAGGCCCACTGTCACTTGTCATTATTGTTGTTTAATACACCCAATTTGTACTTCTTATAATATAAATTTCGAAGAATTCGAAAATTTCTGCTTCAAAATACTACAAGCTTGATTATGACAGGCACTTAATACTAGATTCTAGTATATTCTAGCTACTGACAAGAATATAACGTAGGATACACTTGTATGATATAAAAGTATTTACTTCATTTTGTGACAAATTGATAACTTCGTCACAATAAACTTATTTGTTTGTTACATATAGTTAAATAAGGTAAAATATTAGTTAGTTAACCACCACACAACATAAGAGTGGGATTACTTGGCCCGCTGTAATTGTCACCTGTGTAGTCGGACTCTTTCATCTTTCTTTGTTATAAAGTTATAACGATGTATATGGCCAATTTTTTACTTACACTTAATATATAAAGCAATTTCTGTCTGAAATGTTAATACATCAATTACATTTCGCAATTTTCAAAAATGGAAACCAGTGACTTCCTTAAGTAACGAAAACTTATCTTTACTTTTTAAATAAAAAAATATTTCCATGTACCTAATGTATAAACTGACTAATTTTAGCTAATTAAAGTATTACTGTAAATTAGTTATAACATTCTAATCCACTGAAATAGCATTTCGTGGTACGATTTAAATCAAGTATCTTATAGAGGTCGTCTTGAATGTTACGCCTCTGGCGTCGAAAGGCGTCGAGACGCATGAGCCGCACGATCGAGCGGTGGGAATAATAATTACCGAATGGTGGGAATGTGTATGTCAGCTACTGACAAACCATGTGTGCATGCAATAACATTAATATCAATTAATTGCGAGGAGTTAAAGTACTTAGAGTAAACGAGACACTGTAAGACGCCGACCGAGAATCGGTAAGTAACAAGGCGTGGTTATTTGTATTGAATTATTTTGTGCTATTAGTTGTAGTCGTGGTTAAAAATAGGTTTTATTTATAACCCCTCGTTGAAATTCGTGAAAAATAAGATCAGGCACGCGAGTGACACAATCTTGCTTCATATGTATTTTCAGTTATTTTTTGGGCCCTAACCTAAAACTGTCCCCATACCAATGGCAAGAGTTACTCCAGATTGAAGAGTGAGTAACGCCTATAACTCACTTCACCTCATTTTCCCATAATTGGCACCACTGCTTTGCCTTCTATCGTTTATGAAGAAGTTACCATAACTCTCTTCCTGAGTCCATTTTTAGATTTCTCTGCTGATGACTTCGCCGAAGTAATTTTGAATTTTTTTTATTTATTTTTCGAATCTCTCAGAAGTTAGGAACCTTTTCGGAGTTTGCGCTCATTTTAGGATCTCTTCGTCGTTGTTAGTAGGATGTTTGGAAACGCTCTAGCTAGTCCTACATGAGTTTCTAAGTGTCAAACAGCATCATTATTATTTTGAATACGTTGAGAATGTCTCAACTAATTTCTTAATATGTTGGGTGGGTTTGGATTTGCCTGGACGGTTTATAGTGTTAACTTAGGACGTCCTATGTATAGTGTTATAGTTATAAGCAATAAACAGCACCATCGTTTGTTACTGCATTCTCAATTGAAACCAATTTTATAGCGTCTCAAGCTCCTAAACGACTTATTAAAACTTTCTTAGGATGTTCGTAAAGTTTCTGGTATTTTTAGACCTTCTCCATATTTTTCCCCTCACTTTTCACGTATCATAAGTATTAGAAACGTTTTGAGTAACATCTGAATGTTTTGAGACCCTTTGGATTTGTGTAAAATTCTTAAATGACTGTTTTGAGTTGTTGGAATTGATTCTGGTGCCTTTGGAAAACCATCAAATCCTCTTTTGCAGTTTTCTAAACAATTAACACTATGTTTGTGTTCCAGTTATGTTAGCTTTGTAGCTCCTCAAGCTTAGAAGCTTTACTTTTAGAATATTTCAAATATTTCCGTTGTCTTTTAATTCACTCCCTCTTTTAGCACTATTAAAATATTAAATAAAGAACTTTATGGTTTCAATTGCACTGGTAACCAATTTCTGAATGTTGTGAAAAGCTTTGAATTTATTTGCAAATTTTACAAAATTATCATCAGATGATGAAAAAGGTTCTAATGCCTTTGGAAATCCTCCTGGTCATTTTTACAGTGTTCGAAGCAGTTCGCAATATATTTATGATCAAGTAGAAACAATTTTGTAGCTTCTGACACTTTTAAATCATTTAAATTTGTTATGAAGTTTTGAAAAAAAATTTAGCATGTGTTATAAGTTTTTGATAACTTTCCAATCGCTCCAAATCTATTTCAGCAACCCTGAAACAATAAATAAAGACATTCATGGTATATAACTTAATACGTATTATTTTGGAACATTCTGAATTTATTTGCAAGTCTTACATAATTGCCTCAATATCTTGGTTAAGTTTCTGGTGTCTTTTGAAACCATCCAGGTCCTCTTCAACATTGTTCTGGGTAATTGACATTATCTTCTTCTCTTCTTAGGGAGCCCCCTGTTGTCCACTGCTGGACATAGGCCTCCCTCATGCTTCTCCATGCTGATCTGTCCAGTGCTATCTGGAACCACCTCCTTCCCGCATATTGCTTGATATCATCGAGCCATCTTCTCCATGGTCTTCCTATGCTGCGCTTTGTCAGTCTTGGTCTCCAGTATGTCAATCTCGACTGATCTCGTCGTGCGACATGACCCACCCACTGCCACCTCAGGTCTGCAATGCGGGCTATAATATCTACGACCTTAGTTCTTCGTCGGATTTCTTCGTTTCTTATTTTATCCCTAAGACTGATGTTAGGCATTGTTCTATCTATGGCTCGTTGCATTATCATCAATTGATTAGCGGTCTTTTTTGTCATCGCCATTGTTTCCAGGCTATAAGTAGCCACTGGAAATATGCACGTGTTGAAAACTCTTCTTTTTAGGTTTATAGGAATCTCACTGTTTCTAAATATAAATTTCAGCTTTCCGTAGGCTATCCAAGTAAGTCTTATCCTTCTCTTAATCTCTGCTGTTTGATTTTCTTTTCCTATTCTCATTGCGTGTCCCAAGTATATATATTCCTCCCCATTTTCGAGTTTTGCACCGTCTATATATATTTGTTCTGTGGTGTTGTTATTTAAGGTTTTGGTCTTCGAACTGTTCATTTTCAATCCGATCCTTTTAGAAGCATCATTTAGTTGATTTAACATCTCCCTCAGCTCCTGTATGCTGCTACTTATAATGACGATGTCGTCGGCGAAACGTAGGTGACTCAAGTACGATCCATTTATATTTATGCCTTTGGTTTCCCACTGCAATGACCTAAAGACATTCTCTAGCGCTAGTGTGAACAGTTTTGGAGATATGGTGTCTTCCTGTCGGACTCCCCTATTTACCTAGATTTTTTCTGTCTTTGTATCCTCGTTGATTCTTACATGTATTGAGGCATATATATATTTCAGTAAGTTGGTGTAGCGAGAATCTATTCTTGCATCGTCCATTGCCAGTGTAAATGCCCACGTTTCAATAGAATCAAACGCCTTATGGAAATCTATGAATGCCATATACAGTGGTACATTGTACTCGGCTGATTTTTCTATTAGTGTTCTCATAGTTTGTAGATGGCTAATGGTGCTAAACCCCCTGCGAAACCCCGCCTGCTCCACCGGCTGATACTCATCGAATTTGTTGCTTAGCTTGTTGGTGATAATCTTGGTGAGTAACTTGTACATGTGAGATAGAAGGCTGATTGACAGTATATTGAAACTAAATTAAAAGCAAATTTGTAGCTTCCGAAAGTCAAATCATTTATAATTTTCTGTTAGTTTTGAGAAATTCTCTTAGAAAGCATCTTGAGGCTATGCGAACTCTTCGATACCCTTTCTCACACGTTTGAAGCACTACCTAAACGACAATTTTATGATTTAAATTGCACTGGAAACTTCTGGACGTTTTGGGAATCTTTGAAATAGTCTGTAAGCTTTATAAAAAGTTACTGTAAGAGCTTTCGGTTTTTTGGAGACCCCACAGATTTTCATTTATAGTATTCCAAGGTTATTGGTCGTCTTTGCAGCTTAAACTCACGAAGAAGGGTTGTAAAGCTACTGAGAGGAAGAAGAAGTATTCTAAGCAAAAAACAATATATTCACTCACCATTGAAAATACTTTTGTAGATCATTTGAAGTCTGTGAAACATTTAAAATTGTCTGTAAGTTTTAAAAAATTCTCATAGGAATTATTTAGAACTTTTAGAAACCCATTTAAATATTTTTTAAATGTAGAAAAACAAACAGACGTACCATTGATCTAATGTAATTGAATGTGTATAAAAGATCCCGAAATTTGACAATAAATTAGTATACCTATAATGCTCAAAACGACAGTGTGTTGTGGTCTTGATTCAAGTCACCCCTTACTTAAACCGAACTGTGAGACTGCAGTCGTGAGACCTAACCTCACCCTACACGACTACTCTCACGTCACGCCCTGAGAGTCTACGAGATCTTTAAGATTCGACAACTTCGAATTTCAAGTCTTCAAACCCGGATCTACACGATCCAACCCCGGAGAAGTACGTCACGCCCTCTCTCCACACGACTAGAACTTCAACTCCAGACCTGCACGTTACGCCCTCAGGTCACATCGGAGAGCACGTCACGCCCTCTCTCCATTCAATAGAACTTCAACTCCAAGAACTTCAAGAGATCAGGTCACGCCCTGATCTCCAACTACTACTACAGTCTCCAGCCTTACAACCTGGAGACAAGATTCATCTCCGCAGCCACCTAAGAGCTACGAGAGAGATCTATACAGTCCACTCTCTATAGAGACCACTTCACACTTCGTTCACCAACAGTTATGAAGCATTAAACAACAAATTTTTGATTTCAACAGCACTGGAAACTTCTTGACTAACATTTGGACGTTTTGGGAAGCTTTGGAACAGTTTATGAGATTTACAGAATTTTCATAGGATTTGCTAACATCTTTTGATGTGTTTGTATACTCTCCATGTAGTTCTAAGCAATAAAGTATATATTAATTAATTGAAAATCATTGGTAAAATATTTTTCATGCTTCTGAAGCGTTTTGAAATATTTGAGATTACCTCTAAAAATGTTTTATTATGTATTTGGTGCTTGTCGTAACTCTCCAGATGCTCTCCCATTTCAAGCATTAACCAAAAATCTTAATTGTTTCAACTGCACCTGGGATGTCTTGACTAACATTTTAAGATTTGGGTCGTTCTTTTGACTTTTATTTGCGACATTACAACGATCTCACATGAACATCTTTTTAATTACAAACAAGTTGAAGGTTCGAGTTGTGTGTTAAATATTTTATTTACTACGTACTTGCTAATTACATTTGCACGTTACGTCTAATATTACCAAAATACAACAGAAAGAGAGAGAGAGAGAGAGAGAGAGAGAGAGAGAGAGAGAGAGAAAGAGAGGGTACCGAGATACTTTAACATAAATTTAATTTTATTTCATTTAAATTTAAACTCCTTTTGGGCTCCGGGCATGTTCCCTATGATCATTAATGAATTGCAAATCATCAACGACACACGGGATTGCCTTTAAATCCTGGAACCTTTACGGATCCATACTAATCGTTTTCAGATTAAGCCAGTGGGATCATGGAAGGGTTCCTCAGGGCCGAGACGTCCACGCTGACCGACTCCCCCAGCAGTTCCTACTTAGCTGACGAGGTAGCTTCGATATGTCCATTGATCACGCCATCTCCCCCCACCAACGACCTGATCAACCCACCGCCGGAACCCACGGAACCCAGTTTCGTCATAGGAGAGGCCTTGGCGACGCAGCTGCAACATGTCCAAGGTACGAAGAAATAGGACAAAATTCCAAAATAAAATAGAAAATGTACTCAAAATACTCAGATGAGGAGAATACAAAATTTCCAACAAAATATGCGTTAATAGCGTAGCTACTCTACCAGGACGTATGACATTAATAGCCTTGACCATGACCTACTGCAATGGCGTACGACCTTCACATATTCCATTGGCATTACATGGCAAACCAACCTAACGTATGACCTACTTATGACCTTTTTTTAGTCTTAGATTCTGTAAAGTCTAAATTTGTAATGTAAAAAAACTGACCAACGTAGTCAATTTTGGAAATCCAAACAATATTTAGACATAAATAAAATCCTAGTCAAAATATATGGAACAATATAATATGCACATTTATTGCCTTTCACAATAAAAAATCATAGATTTTTCAAATTTGATCATTAGAGTGAAATGTGTAATTGTCAACCCATTTTTGGAAACCTCAGCACAACTCTCGTTTCCAAAATTCGATTTACAGATTTACAATATTATTCAGCAAATACATTGAAACGTTTCTTCACACAATACCTCAGCTAATAAGTTCCAAAACGTTCCATAAATATTTCAGAATTGTAAGTAATAAATAACTACATTATTTTTCTACTAACACAAATATTCTCCAGAAATATCAAAACACAATATTAATAATTTAACACGTATATTTACAATACTGTAACTCCTATGTGGATTACATGGATCTTATTTTCCCAAATGGTCCATTAAGCTTGAAATTCTAATTTCCTTTTAATGCAGATGAGGACAAAGCAGACACTGCCTCATCCAGTTCTTCCGCCTTGGCAGAACCCGCCTGCGCCCAACTTTTGAATCACAGAAACGTTTACCACCACATGATTGAAAACGACAAAGCTGAAGCACAGGTAAAGTTAGAGAGTTAGAGTTAGAGGTAAGGTTAGAGATAAAGGTCAGGTTATCAAAAACTGTAAATATATAGTTATAAGTTCGTTAAAGTCGAGGGTATATCTGTCGTTTAGAATGGTTGATTAAGGGGAAGAAGGTACATACAGAACTCACATCTCCTTCCTTTGGAAATATTTCAAAATGTCACCGATGTAATCTACACGTGACGTCCCCAATTACGTTATTGTTTATCATAACTGACCTCGCTCGCGCCTACATATCTCACGATCCAAGTCGCGTGGTACGTTTACCTACGTAATACAACTATATTGTACTTAGGTAGTTGCAACTCCCTTGACTAAGCATTACCTACCTTTTTCCATTATCATGACAATGGTTAATGTAGCAAAAAACTAATCTACTTATGTGAGGATAATCTCGTCGTTAAGCGACCTATTAAAATATTCCCTATTTAATTCAGTACAAAAAAAGTTTCATCAGTGACTAACAATGAAAATTCGATTATTTGAGGAGTTCTCAGAAAATTAGAAGTTCCTTGAATCCTGTTGACGTTAGCGTCAACATTCCTTTTCTCCACCTTCAGATAGGAGTTTGTATTTAGACCCTTGGAGCTTTCTAGATATTTTTTCTCTACTTAATACACAGGGTGGGTCACAAATAACACGACACATTTTACTGACATGTTCGGATATATTTATTTTTCTCATTCACGATTGAAAAGTTGTATTTTTCGAATGCCATTTTAGTGTGAAAAGTGCAATTTTGATGCACTTGTCCAAGTTTCTTGCAGCTATTGCTTCGTTTACATCATCTCGCCAACTTCTACGCGGACGTCCTCTCTTCCTTCGTTCCTGGGGAACCCATTCTAATATTTTTCTAGGCCACCTATGTTCCGCCATTCTCTTTACATGCCCAAACCAAATCAGTTTTCGTTTGTCAATCTCCTTCGTTATGTTTCTTTCTATTCTCATTTGGTTTCTAAACTCTTCATTTCTGACCCGTTCCAATCTTGATCTTCCGCAACTTCTTCTTAAAAAATCAATTTCTGTTGCCATGAGTTTATTTCTTTTTGCTTTTGTTATATCCCATACTTTACAACCATAAAGAGTGACGCTCTGGATTATGCTCCGATATATGTGCCTCTTTGTTTCCCGACTTATTTCTTTCTGCCAGAGAAGAGGATTTAATGTTCTTATCACTGTCCTTCCTTTGTTTATCCTTTCTTGTATTTCGTTCTCACTACTCCCTTTCTTATTAAAAGTTACTCCCAAATATTTAAAGGTTTCCACTCCCTTAATTTTATTTGCATCTAACATAAGGTCGTAGGTTTCGTCTTTCCCTACCATTAAATATTCACATTTCGTCATATTCATTGTAAGTCCAGCAATATGATACTCTTCCTGCAGTTTTCGTATCATGTAACTAAGGTCGTCTTCATCTTCTGCAATCACAATTTGGTCGTCTGCAAAAAACAGGGTAAGCAGCATATCTTCTCCCACTTTTAGTCCCATACTTTGACACTTTTTTACCCATTGCTTTAGGGATCTGTCAAGATAAATTTTGAATACGGTCGTGGACAAGCAACAACCCTGTCTTAACCCTTTTGTCGTTGGAAGAGGATCAGTGATTTTATTTCCGATTTTGATCCTTGCGTAATTTCTCTCGTAGTATTTTTGCGTTGCTCTGATTAATCCTGATTTTATTTCAAGTTTTTTAATTACTCTCCATAATTGTGAAATCGGCACGCTGTCATATGCCTTTTCCAGGTCTATTAAAGCTACATGTGTTTCTTTGTTACGCTGTGTTCTTTTCTCTAAGGCGATTTTTAATGTGAAAATGTTATCCGTTGGTGATCGTCCCGCTCGAAATCCCGCCTGCTCTTCTGGCTGTTTGTCCTCAATGTCTTCTTCTATAAGATTCCTTAATACCCTTGAATATAATCTACCAATAGTCGGTATCACTGCGATACCTCTATAGTTTTTTGGATCTGTTTTTGCCCCTTTTTTATGTATCAGTGAGATATACGAGTTCTTCCATTCTTCTGGAATTTCCTCTCCATTTAGTCATCTTTCGAATAGCACTCGCAGCATTTCATGGAGTTCTGATGGTCCGTATTTAATTAGCTCGGGATATATTCCTCCGGGGCCTGGGGATTTCCTTAATTTCATTCCTTTTATTGCTTCATCTATCCGTTCTATTGATACTGTGAGGTTGTTCGTCTCTTTTTCGAATTCCTGTATGTGTAAGAAGTTCGCTCTTTTTTCCACTAGTAAATCTTCGAAGTGGTCTATCCATTGCTTTTCTGGTACAGTATTTAATGTTACATTTGTTTTATTTGCTGTTCTTAGAGCTTTCATGGTCCTCCATGCTTCGGAGCTCTTTGAACCTCCTATGTAGTTATCTATGTATTGACACTTCTTTTCCCAAGGGGTGTTTTTTTCCTTATTACTTCTTGCTTTACTTCTATGTTTAGTGTCTTCTATAGCATTTTTGTCTTGTGATCCCCAGTCTGTAAGCATTTTTTATATAATTCCTTTTTTTGCCAATTTTTTTCTCCAATTTCTTGGTCCCACCAATATGTCTTTTTCTTATTGTGTTTTGGTTGGCCTAGAGCTTCATTTGCCGCATCTATGATGCACGTTGTTATATGCTCGTATTCTTGTGTTGTGGATCTTTGTATTTTCTTTAATTTTTGTCTTAATCTTACGGAGTATAGCCACCGAGTGCTGTCCTCATTTAACCCGTCCAGATTGTATCTTACCGCCTCGATCCCTTCCTCCTTTGTGTCTTTTCTTGTTTTCACTACAAAAGGAACGTAAGTCTCCCAAGGTGTAATAATATTTTTCGTATTTTTTATGTATAAATATTGACACTCCTGCCATCGCTCATTGATCTTTCCTTGCTCCCGAATAAAAGTGTTTGTAATCTCTTACATCTTCACTCCCGTTTCCTCTCTTCTTTGTCTCTGATATAATAGCTACGTCCATTCTCCTGTTTATAAATTCCTGTATGATCTCTTGCTGCTTATTCCTTATATCTTGGACATTCCATATTCCGTTGTTCATCGTCCATTCCCGTTGCTGTTTTCGTCGTCTAAAATTTCCGTCCAAATTCCGAGGCTTACATAGCATTTTAAAAACAAATATTATGTAATTAAATATTTGATATTTGAATATTTGACATGAATATTTAATAAGACAAACTCAAGTGGCGACTATAATATATGTAACTTTGAGCGGATGCGAATTGGGTGACAAAATATATAGTTTACTTCATACGCAGTAAGGTCGTTTTATGATACAGGCAAATTGTAGTGATTTTCGATACGATGACAGAAAAAGTGATTGTATTGTATATGTATCTTCGACCCAAAAGAAATTTAACCTTAAGAAAGAGCAAGGAAAATGGGTAAGGGTAAGGTAATACTCAAATTACGGGAAATCCCATCTTTATCGCGATAATATTAAAGGACAAAGGAAATGGGTACGTGCAAGGGAATACGCAAATTACTGTCGCCCAGTTCGCCTGTCGGTTAAAGTCAGTCCCGAGATCCCTTCGCCCAATTTGCCTATTCAATAAATACGCTTTTTTTTCGCCCAATCGGTAACTTTTACATAAAGTTCATCGTTTGATGTGTTCCTAGGACATCAACTGCAAGGCGCAATCGCTGCAGCTGACGTTCCGCAACCCGCCCGGCGATTACTTCTTCATGTCGTGGAACTGGCCGTTGATAAGGAGGCTCTGCATGTGGTTCTTCCTCTCCGGCCTCGTCGCGATGGTCGCCCTCGTGATCGCGATGATATCCTCCCTGCCGAAGACGTGCAACCCGCCGATGCGGTGGTACCAGGGCACGCTCCTCTACGAGATCTTCCCCGCGAGCTTCTTCAGCAGCAGGGACCTGATGCAGGGCGACTTCCGGGGCATATCAGCGAAGGCCGGCTACCTGCAGGAGCTCGGCGTGCGCGGCGTCCGGCTGAACTCGATCTTCAACACGACCCACTACCCGAGGGACTACGAGGAGATCTCGAGCCTCGTCGACGTAGCGCCGAGCCTCGGCGACCTGCACGACTTCAGGAAGATGACGGACCGCCTGCGCTCGAGGAACATCTCCGTGATCCTCGACCTGCCGGTGCACCCGTTCGTGAAGAGGCTCGCGAGGCGGAGGCACGACGACGCGCCGCGGAACGGCAGCGCGATCGAGTTCTTCAGGAGGCCGCTGCGCGACGACGAGATGGACACGATCGAGGACGCGATCCTGCACTGGGTGTCGCACGGCGTCGACGGCTTCTATCTGAAGGGCCTCGAGCGGCTCGTCGACGACCCGAACCTCGCCGCCTCGATGCGCGCCTGGAAGCGCATCCTCGGCCCCGAGAGGATCGTGATCGTGAGCGAGGAGTTCGCGGCTCGAGCGGCGCCCGCGACGCTCGACGACGTCGACCTCGTCGACGTCAGGCTCGACCTGTCCCGGGGGATCACGGCGGCGGTCGCGAGGATCGTCTCCGTGCAGAACGGCACGCTGTTCCGGCGGGCGGGCGCTCCCTGGGCGCACTGGTCGCTCGGCGGCGTCGACGCCGACCGCCTCGCCGACGTCCTGCCGCACAGCAACGCGACGCTCGGCGCGACGCTGCTGCAGATGATGCTGCCGGGCACGCCGTCGATCTTCTACGGCGACGAGGTCGGGCTGAGGGGCGTCGTCGGCGAGGACGGCGACGACGCGGGCCGCCTCCGGCAGCTCGGCAGGATGCCGTGGCCGGGACACAGGCCGAAGGTGCTGCCGTGGAACCACGGCAGGGAGGCGCCCGTCGACTTCAGGCAGGCGGAGGTCGTCAGGAGGATGGCGGCGCTGAGGGCGGTCTCGCCCTCGATCTACATGAACACGGTTAGCTCAGTGAAATTGAAATTTAACAAGACTGTTAAGGGACACGTCTCAATTGCGGACCTCTCACTTAAGAACCTCGGTCAAAGGACCCCGCACTTTTTATAGGTAAACATGGTTTAATTTTTGGTGGAAAAGGTATATCTCAACATTCTGAACAAAAAAGCTAATGGACACAAAAAAATTTACCGTCAAGATTTTGCGCAACGGCCCATATAAGGTCGGCACCTGGGTCTTCAGGTCTCTGGTTATTTTTATCAAAAAAGAGCGTGTTCAGTGGCCGATTATGGAGATATAACATTATTGCATCGAATATCAGGAGAAAAGCTTTTAGATTCGTCCAAACACAATAAAAAAAAAATGAAATTAAAGATAAAGATGTGCGCGTATCACGTTTAATGTCACGTGTCAGATGGGCGAATGACAGCTTACTACATAGGCGGCGAATGATACGAGACTCGTTACTAAACTCAGATGGATTGTGGAGGCCCGGAATGGTCTCATGAAGCACCTATTCAAATTCCTACATCATGTGATTCCGACTTCACACCTTCAAGCATGCATGTCTCCATAATCGGCCACTGAACACGCTCTTTTTTGATAAAAATAACCCGAGACCTGAAATCCCATGTGCCGACCTTTTATAGGCGGTACACAAATTCCTGACAGTAGATTTTTTTGTGCCCATTAGCTTTTTTGTTCAGGATGTTGAGGTCTACCTTTTCCACCAAAAATTTGACCTTGGGACTGGAAACATTTTTCCCTATAAAAAGTGCGGGGACCTTTGTATTATTAAATTTGAGGACCTTCCTCAAAAGCCGTAAAATTTGCAATGACATAAATTATCATTTTAGGACCTATATGCCTTCTTCGTTCTTCTTCTAAGCCCGTGTTTATCCACTCCTGGATGTAGGCCTCCTCCAAATTTTTCCACGCTCTTCTATTAATCCGGTCAAATTAGACCAAAAAATAGGATTGAGGGTACAGAAATTCACACCCAGCTGAAAATTGGTAGGATTGTTCAAAACACCATTATAAAATGAAATCTAAGAAGTCCTCATCGAACCAATGCTCCGGTTGGTCTCTCTTGGGCGCCATATTAGTATCTTATGTGCCCACCTTTGGTCGCCCTGCCTTGCTATATGACCAGCCCATCTCCATTTCAGTTGTGCCACAAGCCTTAGTACAACCGTCACTTTAGTGCTTCTAAGAATTTCCTCGTTGCGAACTTTATCCCTTAAAGTGATTCCTATCATAGCCCTCTCCATTGCTCGTTGGGTGGTTTGCAGCTTATTGGCAAATTTGCGGGTAATTGCCATTGACTCGAGTCCATATGTGAACACCGGCATCACACAGGAGTCAAACACTTTCTTTTTCAAATTTATAGGAAATTTCCGAGATTTAAGGTTAAATCCTAATTTGCCAAAAGCTGCCCAGGAAGGCCTATTCTCCTTGTGATTTCAGAAGATTGATTTTCTTTGCCAAGCTGAATTTTATGGCCTAAGTAAATATATTCTGAGACAACTTCTAGGGATTGGTCGTTAACAGTTAGACTCTATTTCATTTAAGAAGAACCGTGGGCTAGAGTTACACGGAACGACATATTCCGTCGGCTATGTTCGGTTTCCAATGTTTTATGTAATTCGTGTATAAGCAGTGGCGGGAGGGTGAGGGTTTAGCGTAGGCGCGATTTTCTCGCCCGGCGTTCGCGTATCTAACGTAACGTAACGGTCGTTTATTTTATTATTATTACAGTTTTGTACGTTGTGCATTGTGTATTTTGACTAAAGCGAAATGATTTAGATTGAATTATTCTTGTTGTTTACACAACATAGGCAACCAACAGTACACGAATTAATATTATTCCCACATTATCCCCTAATACGATTACTACTCGGACCGCTACTGTCCAGATGCCGATCGGGCGACTTCGTGACGGAGATGCGGCCTGCATGGAACTCAAGGCCACGGTTCTTCTTAAGTGAAATGGAGTCTACCTGGATGTCTTCTATACTCATAATTTTTGTTTTGTTTAAGTTCATTTCAAGTCTAATTTGTAGCGATGTTCGATGAAGTTCCTGAAGCATGGTTTTAAGCTCTTCGCCTGTGTTGGCAATGACCACAATATCGTCTGCAAATCGTAGATGGTTTAGACGCACTCCATCAATATTAATCCCGTTGTCTTGCCAGTTAAGTTTTTTGAAGACATCCTCCTAGGCAAGGTTAAAAAGTTTTGGTGAGATGATGTCTCCCTGCCTTACTCCTCTTTTAATTGGAATCTTGTTCGTGGTTTAAATCATCATCTATTTTTACATTAATGGAAGCGTTATCATAGATTTGTTTGATAAGACTTGAGTATCTGTAGTCGATCCTTGCGTTTTTCTAGTGATTTAAGAATTGCCCAGGTTTCGACAGAGTCAAAAGCCTTCTGGTACTCGACAAAGGCCAAATGGGGTGTTATGGTATACTCTGTGACTTTTTCAATAAGGGTACGAAGTGTCTGTATGTGGTCGATAGTACTAAACCCCTTACGGAATCCCGCTTGTTCGACTGCTGGGTATGAGTCCATCTAGTTTGTCAACCGGTTGGTTATTATTTTTGTAAACAGTTTATAACATATGTGTAACAATAAGCTGATAGATCGATAATTATCTATGTTGTTTCTGTCTCCTTTCTTGTATAACAGGATGACTTCTGCATTTTGCCACTTAGTTGGGATTTTTCCTTCGCCTCCTATTTTTGCCTAGATGCTAATAATACACCTGGAACTTTTTTGTACAATTAATAAAATTGGGCAAGGCTGTCTCCCACACGATGAGGGAAGTGGCGATGAATCGAATCTTCGAGGGCATTCACCCCATCCCGTGTGGAACCGACTTAATGCTTATTCCATGTTTACGATGTTTTCTTTACATAGGTACCTAATAACCATTCAAGTTAGAAAAAAATGCAACCAAAAAAATCGGCCGACTTTTATTTTCAATATTACTAAACTGCCTTTAAATAATTCACATGTTTGCATGTGCAATAAAATGAAACAAATTAAACCACACGTTTTGACTTTTCTTCGCTTGTTCGGTGTCATGTTGATTTCTAGCCTGTTTCGTGAAAATGTGTTATGTTTAGATCTTCTTTGAAAGAACTGACCAATTGGCAAACATTGGGACCGACTCTTCCCAATCTCCTATTCAATTTGCTATACCGATTCCAAAGGGTTTGTCGTCCTGTGTTTTCCCTTGTTGCAATTCCACATATTGCATCATCAACTAATTGCATCATTTTCAAGGCACTGCCCAACGAAGTAGGCATTGAACTGCTCCAGTGTAGCGTGGCACTCTATCTGACCCCGATGAACACCTATACGTCAATATTAGAGATCTGAGATCAAACTCGTTATTCAGTCAAAAAGCTAAAAATGCGTGTCAAATTCGCGTCTTCCTATTAGTCAGCCGCTTCTAGTGATCGCCAGGGACCTCCAATTCGATGTCTAATAGTACGTGGCAGTAGTGTAGTGTTCACAGGTGCAGATTCCATGATGAGAAGCCATCCATCAACGATTTTTTGGGGCGGTAAATGTGATAATGCAGCACACCTTTTAATGTGCCGTCTGACGTCAATTTCAGTTTTATATTTTTGAACCAGTCCCAAATCCTGAACTATCCGCCAAACGCAAATTGAAGTGGAATTGCAACCCTTCAAAACTGCAATCGTCGTATTATTGAAGGGTTGTTGTTGACCTCAGGTAATAGATTATTTGAAGGTCCGCAAGTGATTCGGTTCAAACTTGTACCTGTAGGCTAGGTCCGCAAATGAGACAAAAACCGGTAAATTTCGTATAGGTCCTGAAGTGAGAGGTCCTGAAATAAGACGACACCGCACGCACAGCACCACTGTTAAGTATACCTACAGGTATCTGGGAAGCGTTTTAGGTAATATTGACTTATATGTTTCAACCACTTTCCTGTGTGACATTCGATCATATCTTTTATTTATTAACAATGAAGTGCAAAAAATCCCAATTTTCGCTATTATCGCCTACCATTGCAAAAGTTGATATCCAATAAAATGTAGTTCGGTAAATGTCTAGTTTAGGCTCCTCGCATATTTTGCAAATTTTCACAGAATATTGCAATAAGTAATGAATATATTACCCATAATTAATCAATTCTGCAATGGGACAGTGGACGCAACGCAACGAGCCGCGTAAATACGCATGTCGTATTCCAGACGGCACATAACGTCTTAAAGAAATCCATTTTAAGCGTTTTTTATGCCTGGACGCCTTAAGACATAAAAAGTACATCTATAAGACGTCCACATCCGGACGTCTCTAAGACGTCCAAAGCCGGACGTCCTAAAGAAGTCTAATTTACGTTGATTTAAGCCTGACCTTTTTATGCCTGAAGTGGACGTTTCTAGGACGTCCAATTTTGGATGTCTCTAAGATTTTTAGAGCGGAATGTCTCAATGTCATCTAATTTTCGTCTATTTTATGCCTGCCCTTTTTTATGCCTGAAGTGGGCCTCTTTAGAACGTCTAGTTTTGCATGTCTGTAAGAAGTTAAAAGGCGGACGCCTTAAGGCTTCTGATTTACGTCAATTTCATGCCTGCTCTGTTTTATACCAGAAATGGACGTCTTTATGACGTCCAATTCTGGATGGATGTTCAAAATCTGACGTCGTAATGATGTCCAATTTATGTCGTTTTGATGCCTGACCTTCTTTATGCCTGAAGTGGACCTCTTTAGACCGTCCAATTTTGGATGTCACGAAGATGTTAAAAGGCGAACGCCTTAAGGACGTATGATTTACGTCAATTTTATGCCTGATCTTTTTTATGCCTGAAGTGAACTTCTTTAGGACGTCTCTTCTGTTCTGGATGTCTCTAAAATATTCGAAAGCGGACGTCCTAATGACATCTAATTTACGTTAATTTTATGCCTGATCTTTTACATGCCGAAAGTGGACCTATCTATTTTTGGATGTCTCTACGATGTTAAGAGGCGCACATCTTAATGAGTTTCAGTTTATGTCCATTTCATGCCTGGCCTTCTTTATGCCTGAAAAAAGTCTTAAAACAGACGTCTTTTGGACGTCATTACGGATGCGGACATCTTTTAGATGTACATTGGCCGTTTTTAAGATGTCTTAGAGACGTCTTAAAGACGTACCGTTTTGTACCAAAATCCCTTAAAAATCCCAAATCCGGACATCATTGCGGATTTTGGGACGTCTCTTATATGTACATCGGACGTTTTTAAGACGTCTTTAAGACACGTAAATCGGACGTCTTAAAGACGTAAATCTAGATGTATTAGAGACGTCTTAAAAACGAACCGTTTTGTAAAAAAAGCCCTAAAAAAGACATCTTTAGGACGCCATTACGGATTTGTAGACGTCTTTAAGACGTACCGAACGTCCGCAGATGGACGTCTGAAATATCACTTTTAGATGTCTTTGTGCTGTTTGGGATAGTCCATTCCTTGAAGGTAAAATACGGTGTAACTGTGTAACTTTCTGAAACTGCACCGATTTACACCAAAATTTGGATATAGGTTCTACTTACCCTTCTCTATTGAAGGTTTACTTCAAAGCTGACCTTATGCCATAGGGTGCCTTATATTTTTTTGGGGTGGAAACTACCACTCTTCAAAAATAATTATAAAAATATACATTTCAGCGTGTAATAGGTTGAAATCGTCGATATATATACGTTGAATAAAAGTCATTTGATATTGAGGGACATAACTCATGAATTGTTAAGCAGAATCGACTCCTAAAAGCCACCCCCTAGTATAGGTATAGTTCAAAAAACTATCTTCAAAACTTCAAAAGGTTCTGTAGCAACTTGGAATGATTAAATATCTCCCATTTGCACCAACACTTTGATTCAAGTTCTACTTGCTCTCTACTATAAAATTAGCCCTATGCTAGGGGTGGCTCTTTATTTTTTAGGGGTGAAAACTACCCATATTCAAAAATTGTTATATAATTGTAGATTCGAGCTTTTAATAGGTTAAAATCATCTTTAAATAATTAATTGTGATGAATTAAAATTTGTCAACTCCTAAAAACCACCCCCTATACTAGTAATAATTGAAAAATATTAAAAAACACTATTCAGCAACTTATAATAAATTAATCATATAGTGGTAAAAAATTAAGACGTCTTTACAGTGTCAATTATTTATTTTTGATTCATAAATTTCAACCCTTATGAAAACCACCCCTTACGAAATAAATTGAACAATTATAGTTAAACATTTTTTTAGCAAAATATCTTTTTATTATTTGAAATGTAATGTATTACTTTGTCAAACCTTGAAAAATCCCTACTGATTATATACGGGATTAAAAAAGTAATCGGTTTTTTATCCATAGCTCGATTAGGTTTTATGTTATCGAGCTTTCCAAAAAACCATTTTGAAGGGTTTCTTCAAACTGTAAGATAAGGGCTATAAGATTAAATTAGCTCAACATTTTTCATTGATAATTGGCCGTCCGTCTCGTTCGTTTTTTCGATGTTAATACCTCTCACCGATCCAGCGCTTCGAGCAAAGCCCGCGATAAGAAAGCTATGGTTCCAAAAAATATGACACCGAATCTCACGCAGGAAAGTGATAGAATCGCTTCCTATACGTCAGTAATACCACAGTATATATAATTATAACATTATGGTCACTTCTTTGATGCCAATGAAAAAGCCGGCGTTTTTTGCGAGTGGTCGTAAAGTAATAAAAATATCGTTATCCCGGTAAGTTCGTAGACCGAAGGAGGTGCGAGGACGAGAGGTGATGCGGTGTTCGAATAAGCCCAAGTGAGCACACTGTTAGAATTATATATACTGTGGTAATACCTATAAGGCTCCTCATATACCTGGACATTTCACATTCCTAAATAGGGTCTTTCTCCTCTTATTTACCTGGTCTAGGTGTGCAAAGAGGGAGCGACTAGGGCGAACGCGGAGATCAAGTACGCCGACGGGGAGTTCCTCGTGATGCAGAGGTGGTACCCGCGGAGGAAGGCGTTCGTCGTCGCGTCGAATCTCGGCGACGAGCACCTCTCGACCGACCTGTCGACGTTACTGTACAGCGGGGACATCGTCGTCGGGCCCAACATGTACTCCAAGCCCAGCACCATCACGTTCAAGAACGTCTCTTTGTGGCCCGGGGAGTCGGTCGTCATCGTCCTAAATTGAGTACCAGAAACTTCCTCGATAAAAATTGGTACTTCATTCAGGTACTACCTCCTTAATAGAACCGATGAGACTACATAGAACATAAGTTTATACGTAAAATTAATGAATTGCCACCGACTGTCACAATGGTTTCTCAACTTAGTGCGTTGGAACAAAAACGGTATGAGGTATGAGGCAGTCCGGGAGTGACCGAGAGGGGAAGCATAGCTTCCTTAAAGCACTGCGCTACGAGTGGATCGAGTAAATATGTGACAAAAAGCATGACGTAATGAAAATTAATAATATTAAAAAGAATTAAAAAGAAAATAGTTATTTTGAGTACTGTCTTATATTGACAAAAAGTATATTAATAAAAGTATACTTTAATGTGTTGCAAAAACCTAATATCAAATATTTCTACAAAGGACACAATTGGTTTATGGGTGCTAAGTGAGAGATTCGATTTTTTCTAAATATCTTGAAGAAACCTCATTAATGTTTAACCATATTTTGATGTAGACTCAAGTAGATTATTACTTAATCTCAAGTTAACTGTTACATACAGAGCATCTAGTAGTTGCCTGACTCTTCCTTCCAAAAACTATTCTATTCGTTTCTGGATCGCCAACTATAAAATTTCTATGTAGTATTATTTGAACACATTAAATATAAAATATAACATTTTAAATTATTCACCAAATATACTATTTGAAAAAAGAGAAAGTAAGGAGGCTCCAAGTAAAGCCGACATTTCTCCAGAGAGAGAGATAGAGGTAAAGAGAGAGATAGAGGTAAAGAGAGAGAGAGAGAGAGAGAGAGAGAGAGAGAGAGAGAGAGAGAGGCTATATTATGTGTTTGTTTTAAAATCAATTATTTACTTACATTGATTCAGGAATAAAAACTTAAATAGATTCCTCTTGAATGGATTCATCACTAGCACTTCCTGAATTTACCATGTTTTTATGATATAATGTTCCGAAAAATGTATAGCTAAAATTCACATCAAAGAGTGCAAGTGTCCACAATTTTACTACTATATACAATATATATATATATATATATATATATATATATATATATATATACCAACTATATACATTACATATATATAATATTATACAATGTGTTTCAAAATGATTGTCATCTAGTCGGCTGTGGAATTCCCATGAAAAAATAAAAAACCGCCTTTCGAAAATAGGAGTTTCTACTAGCTATACATAACCTCAAAATCAGTGTTGTTAAAAATAATTTTAAAAATGTATCTAAATACAAACGCAAATACTTTTTACAAAATGTATTTACTTGTATTTTAAATACTTCTCTGGACAATGTATTTAAATACAAATAACAAGTATTTTTTGTATTTAAACAGTATTTAAAGTTGTAAATTATTCTCAATTGCAGCAATTAATGTTAAGCATAACCCCAGGAAGCTTAGAATTCCTATTATTTTCTTCGTAAAATTGTTGAAATTATTCAATTTTTGAAATTTCTAAATCAGTTTAAGGAAATGGAATCTAACTTCTGATTAAAACTTTCTAATGAAGTTCTAAAATCTTTGTTTTATTGTCCGAAGTTGTGAAGTTTTCAATTATTTTCAAAATATCTAAGTTATTTGAATCGAAAAGCCTCAAATACATAGGCTGACTTTTATACACTAAACCTAAGTTTATGGTTTTAACACTTAACACAATCTCAAAAAGTGTTAGGAATTATTTTCTTTGCTCCATGATATCGTAAAATTTTTGCAATTTTCCGAAATTTACCAACTACTTTGTAAACAAGTCTTTAGAAATTGAAGTGATACTTCAAAACACAACAGGCTAATGTAAGTTTCAAACTTCTAAAAAATAATCCCAAGGCAAAGATGTCGAAACATTAGACACTTTACTTTTTAACTTGATCTAACGAAGTAGCTAATTAAAAAACTTCATTAGTTACTTATCCAACTTCATATATGGCAGTTCAAGTTATTTCTGTTGCATTAAAGTTGTCATAGGTTCTTTAACTTCTTTTTAAACAACAGCTTAAGTTTAAGATAACTGCGACTTCTTTAAAAATATCGACAAGCTTTTAGTACCTTAAAAATTGTTTTACAATGTCACAACTTTTTTAAAAACTTTATGAATCGTACACCTTCGTTAGGATAATCGCAACTCCTTTAACAGTGTCGTAGGATCATTATAACTGTAACAATTAGCTTCAAAATAAGCATGTAAGTACATAAACCAAAATTTAAATACAAATGAACACCCGGAAATATGCTCAAAAAATGTATAAAAATGCGCATTTATAGTTACTATAACAAAATAAAATAAATGTAAGAACATTTAAGGAATAATTTAGCAAATAATGTACCTTAACATTGCCCAAAAATGTACCTATTTGAACTACTGTATTTAAAATGTCAGAAGAAATGTATTTTAAATACACAGTAAATACAAATTAAGCTTATGCATATAACTATGTATTTAAATACATAAAAAGCATTTAAAATACATTTCTAAATACATGTATTTAAATACTTAACAACACTGCTCAAAATAACCTACTTAACTTCTTTTGACTTCTGGTTTTTCTCTGTCAAAAGAAAACGAATTCTGAGTATTTGTCTATTTGTAGTAGGTAGGTATTTGTTTTGGCCCTGAAAAGGGCCGTTAATTACCAGCAGTAATGATTGCCAGTTTCACAATAAATGTTCGAAGTGTCACTTGTTGTCAGAATTAGATAGGTACAAATCAATAGAGCGCGGCACATCAAAAATTACATGCACAGAAATTCCAACGCCAACTAGATGATAATCATTTTGAAACACATTGAGTGTTCCAATGATCTGTCAAGGAACAGCTGTTTAATAAAAAAAATGGCTGCTGTAGGACATACAATCGTTTGTTTACTGTGGTGTCCTACCGAGTTTTGAGGCAATTTCGCATAAATTTGGCGGTTTAGTGATCAATATGCCATCGTTTTGTTGTATTGTTAAGTGTGGTAGTAGAGAAATGTGGGACAATGTTAGTTTTCATAGGATTCCAGGTATTTTAAATTTTAAACATACGAAAGAATTAAACTTGTAGTTAGGACCAAATAATTTACCACATCCATGTTAACAACTGGAGGAAAATCGGCAGGATTTGTACTGACTTTAGAATCTTCCACAGCAAAAGGATCCAAGTCTTTAATTGCCCATAGTTTTTGTTTGTATCGCTCGGCGACCTCTGGGGTTTCGGCTTGTAATTTATTGAAATAGTCACTCATTTTATATTCACGCCCACTATTCAAAGTAAACAGAGTTAAATAACAGTTCCAAGTAAAAATTAACAAGACAGCAGTCTACAAAACAGTTTAAAACGCAAAATAAAACTCTGAAATTAACACACACATATGCGGCGCTACAATCTTGTTTGTCCTACAGCGGCCATATTGGAATCGATCAGCTGTTTTGTTGGATCGCCCTATTGTATGAAGAAACTAATCGTAGCCCGACGCGTCAGCGTCGTTCGTTTTTCCGACGTTCATAACTCACAGTGATCCAGCGCTCCGCGCGAGACCCGCAATAAGAAAGCTATGCTTCCAATAAACGAGCCATCACCACAAAACAATAAACGCATAACATAAATTATGTTTCTTCCATCAATATAATGTAATAATTTGTTGAATAAATGTTTGAGGATTAGTAAACAGCGCTTTTTATCATGATAAAGATAAATTTCAGAAAGAAATTCAAGATTTCCACTAGGTATGACTGGGAATTCGGAATTTTGAATTATTAAAGGCGAAACATTTGTGTGACCTTACTGTAATCGTATTTTATGATTATGAATAGAAAAAATGGCATTCGAACTCATAAATTGAATTGGAAAATCATTTCTGAATTTTCACTCACAATAAGATTCCTCATTCGCATGTCATAAATATAATCAAATGTTCGTTATATCAATATTTGGCGGTCATAGATCCTTGGTTACTGTTTGCTGATATAACATACGGCAATCATACACCAATATCCGTTGTTGGTAATATTAATATTGAACAGTCATAGATCGATATAGGTACGTTTATATTAATATCACGTACTTTTTTGTTCATTGTAAGATGCTTCCAGTTACGTAATTGAAACTCGTCGTATTGTATTCTCTTTTATTGTAAAAATCATGGCAGCACCATACACTTGAAGCTGTTTAACAATTTCGGAAATCGGGAAATAAATAAAAAAAAAACATATTTTAATTAGAAGATGAGTTGAGCAAGTGTGTACAATTATCAAAATTAATAAACCTAATACTTAAACACTTAATGGAATTGGTACGATTAAGACTACAACATAAATATGTACATGTACAGGAATGGCAGAGATTCCGGCAGGATGGCTATTAAAATGAGAGCTGATTTCAAACCATAATGTCTATACTTAAACCTAAAAACGAAAAAGAGAAAGATAAAGAACAGCCAAATGTCGGTTTCTCTCTCTCTCTCTAAATATATTTTAAAAGATTTATTGCAATCATCATGGCACCCTGAGTATAACTTAGTAAAATAACTCCAGTGATATTGAACATTTAACCGTCACGTCTCACACGAGAGTAGACACATTACATTAGAAACAAGTTAGTTAAGGACGTTTTGAATTTTGTTCCTTAAACAGGATTCAAAAGATATCTTAATATCATTCTTCATAGCAACTGAATTGTTTTGGCTTGTCGATTTGTGGCACAAGTTTTACTAAAAAATGGAAGGCATTAGGTATTACATCAATTTGGGTCCTTTACAATTATTGAACTCATGGCAAAAATGTATGTGTGTGGGAAAAGGTCCTAATGACTAATTTCGTTATGGCATATAAAATTGAATCAATTGAAGCAAGTGTAGTCAACTTAAAGGGTATCCAATTTCTACTACAACTTCATGGAACCAAATAAAAATCTTCAAAATATGAACTGATAGAAATTGCATAGTTACAACTGTCTTATTTATTACCCGACTTTACTTTTTGAGTAGTACAAGACTACTATTACTAGTACGTACAAGACTTATTTGAAATAATGAACATTGGGTGTTTAATCAACGCTTAAAATGACTACAATTGTACGCCTCGTTACGAAATTAATCATTTTACATAACCTCCAATCGTTTAAAAGGGTTCATAAATGACATAGTAAGTAACATAAACTCGTCTGTTCCCGTTTTGCCAACTTGCGATTTGTCATAATACAATTCACATCGATAAAGGAAAATAAAAATTTTTTGAACGAAGCTACAAATACAAAAATCAATGTGAGAACATAATTTAAAATAGATTGGGGTGTGTGTTTCTTTTAATTTGCCTTAAGTTTTCCCCAAATTAGTGAAGGACGTAGTTAAGGACATCCAGCTTTCTCCAGCTTGCGCCTAACTAAACTGGTATTGTAGCGCAGCTTAAAGGACGGCTAATATAAGTTTCTTTGGTTTGATGGGCCAGAAAGTCCTCCTCCTCGAGAATTGTGCTCTTGAAATCCAATGAAGAATAGGCTTATTGTAGGCGGCATTTGGTAAACCCAGATATGTACCGAGATATGATCTTCCAATATGCTTAAAAAGGAAAGCCTTTAACCATTGTGTGTTGCCCATTATGGAGCTGAGACACTTACTTTGACAAAAAAGAACATAAACAAAATACATGTCATGCAACGGAAAATGGAAAGAGAGTTACTCTTCGGGATAGAATACCAAATCATACCGAAGAAACCGAACAGTAGTAAGAGATGCAATGAAATCTACCTTGTATCTTAAGAGGAGCTAGGTAGGACATGTAGCTATGACGAAGAGACTTGTGGAGTGAAGACCAAAATATGAGGCCTATAAAAGTAGAGGACGACCTTTTAGTCGGTGGACAGATAAACAACATGAGTGGAAGTTGGATCCAAGTGACACAAAATAGAAGGAGTTAAGGGGGGCTTTTGTTCAGCAGTTAACGGGATAAACTAAATGATGATGATGGTCATATCAGTCGGAACTCTTTAATACGAACATCAGAAAGGAAATAGGTATGGTTCTAGCTGTTGTCGTTTTAAGAAATTAAAGCATTTGTATTCAAAATTTAATCGCCCCAGACACACCTTTGAATGTACTAAAGGTCATTTTCAACAAGTGAATAGAGAAGGTTCTTCAAAGGAGAGAAAAATGGCATACTTATCTTCCATACATAAGAAAGGGTCAAAGAAGGTGGTAGTCAAAGTCAAAGAAGAGGTATCTGTGTAACAGCGACCATTGGGAGACTGCTATTACAGCGCGCTTGGAAAGGGACTTTCAGATAAGAGAAGAGGAAAGAGGTTTCACAGTAGGACGATCCTGTATCGACAATAAGAGACAAAATGCTTAAAATGGTATGGACATTCTAAGACTAATGCCAGACGAGAGATCACCAAATAAGAGATGGGATTGGACTCCAACACAAAAACGATATAGAGGAAGACCTTGAAGAGCATGAAGAGAGGAGGGAGAATTTAAGAGGTGACTGGAAAGACCGAAAGAAGTGGAAACTAGGATGCGGGAAACGGCGACAGCTGTAGTCAAACCCACTTTACAGTATATTCACTGAGAAGAAAACATCCACGAAACGAGAAAAGGTAGTAAATTTCGACAACACCTAATATACGTCGTTTGCTATTGGTGGAAAAGTCATAAAACTTTGGCGGGAATTGTGATGTACAGAGTCGGTTCAGTAAAATTAACCAGTTTAGTTGTCTGATCTATGGTTGTCTGTTTACAAGCGTTCAGGAAAGTCGTTGATGGTGATAGTGGATTTTTAGTTGATGGTTTATTTTAACGTATCGCTATTGTTATTCAGGTTTTTGATATATATTTGTACAAATATATTTCTGTGATCTATTGCAATTATGGAAGGACACCTTCCCAGCTCGCCTCCCAAAAAGAGACCTGGAAAATACTTAAGCTGCGGGGAGAAAACCATTATTTTAAATGTATACAGAAAAGAAAGAAATGAACACCCTTAGTAACATCTTAGTAAAAGATAAATTATAGTCAAGGCGATCATTCTTAATGCGACCCTGTACTTATTCGCTAGCTGGTCGCGCGTTTTGAATATCGACGGTTGTGTTTCATGGAAGTTTTCTTCTCGGTGGATTTACTTTAGATATATATAAATATACGAGATTTGCCTGGGTTTGAAGTTCGGTCAAGTGATTGAAAACGCTTTCAAATCGATTATGTCTATAAATATATAAATATGTCATGTCGGCCAATTGATTTCCGGCAATTTTACTAGATACCTCTCTGGGGAGTTACGTATTGACGAAAGGGTACAGTTGGCAAAACCGGGAGTTGGCGAGTCGTCGCCGAAACAGCACGACCCCGAGGGACGACGCTTCCGCGACACGTCGCGCAGCGCCCCGCCCTCACGATTGCGACTGCACGGCCTTGTGTTTCGCCCTCGGATCGGTCAGGACGTAGTTGTTGGGCGTCGCCCTCGGTATGTCGGGCAGCTTGTCGCCGGGATGCCGGCGGCTGCCCAGAGACGCCTTGCCGATCCTCGGGTTGTTCGGCGCGTACTCGACGCCGCCCTTCGCCGTCACGAACGCCTTCGTCTGCTTGATCAGCGAGCGATCGTTGCACAGCGCCGATATCAGCGGCAGGTCCATCTTCTTGCTCTTCTCGCGCAACGTTCGGATGTCGAGGGCGGCCGACCTGTCGGCGGGCGGCTTCGCGGGCGGCTGAGCTGCCCTGAGCGCGACCGACGGGTGTTTCTCGGGGATCGGCGGAGGCGGGGGCGGCGGCGGCAGCCGTCTGAACCTCGGCGGCTGCTGCGAGCCGTCGAGCGAGTTCAGGATGTTGTCGTCCGACCTGGTGCGCATGAACCGGCCGGGGCGGTTCGGCGGCAGCGGGGGCGGCGGCGGCTCGAGGCTGCCCGTCGAGGAGATGCTCGTCGCGCCGTACACGGGCAGCTGCATGTAGGTGTCGGAGAGGTTCTGGCTGGAGGAGTAACGGCCGAGGTACGGCGCGCTGCGGTAGAAGACGGGCTGGTGCGCGAGCGCGGCGAGCAGCGAGCCCTGCTTCGCCTCGAGGTACTCCTGCTTGCTGATCGCGGGCTCCTTGAGCGGGAACACGACGAAGTCGACGTCGCTGTACATCTGCTGCTGGTACTGCTCGATCTGCGAGCGGGACAGCTGGCTCGCGTAGACGGTCGCGAGCGGCGGGGGCGGCGGCGGCTGCCGCGGCGCGGGCGGCGGGGGCGGCAGGAACGCGCATGGCACCAACAGGCCCGTAGTCGCCTTGTTGGGCGCGTCGAGGTACTTCCTCGGGACCTTCGGCGGGATCGGCGGCACGGCGCTCGGCGTCGAGAAGCTCGGCGCCGAGGTGACGTTGACGGTGCTCGCGTGGGCGGTTAGTATGTTCGGCGAGCGAGTCGTTACGAACCGGGCGGCGGCCTCCTCGAACGGGTAGACCGGTGGCGGTACCGGTATCGGGTTCTCCGGGTAGGGGGGCGGACTCCTCGCGAGCGCCTCGGACGACGCACGAGGTACCGTCGCGTCGTCGTCGTCGTTCTTGCCGAGGAGCTGCGCGCCGTAGGGCGGCGGCGGCGGGCGGTACCGGCCCCCCGCACTGTCGACCCGCTCGGGCGGCACCGGGCGGTACGCGCGGTACGTCGAGGGCAGCGTTACGTAGTCCGAGTCGGAGTCGAGGGTGTGGCTCACGCTTTTGCGCGAAGGGTACCTGCCGACGATCAGGTCGGATAGTTCCTCGGCCGAGAGGAGCGTCTGCTTCGCGTCGGTGGGGTCGCTGCCGTCGCCGTGGAACGAGCCCGAGTTGCTCGCGTTCGAGTCCGTCCTGTCCCTGAAGGGACCGTCGACGTGGTCGCCGGCCGTCGAGTACTGCTCGCTCGACGCGCTGAACTGCTCGTTCGAGCTGAGCGTGTACTGCTCGCTCGAGGTGAGCGTGTACACGCCGCTCGTGTGGCTGCTCGGCGCGGGGCCGGAGGCGTAGACCGGGTCGCGGGTGTCGAGCTCGATGCAGGTCGCGTCGCTGATGGAGGAGTTCTGGGCGGTGTGCGAGTAGCCGAGTTCCAAACTGCTCGTGGTCGACGAGCGTCGACCCTTCGGTTCTGGAATGGACCAAGTGGACTATTTAGTCGAAATATCAGGAACTTAGAAACACTTATTTTATCTATTTATCTCTCAAAAGCTTATGATAATATACCCTCTAATAAACTATGGAAGGTATTGCAAAGCACTTCCATTAATCAAACCCTCGTAAATGTTATAAAAAACCTTTATAAGAATTCCACCTCGAAAGTAAAAATAGGAAATAAACTGTCTAGAGAATTCTACGTGACAAAGAAGCTACGCCACGGTCGCCAGGGCTACTGTATATCGCCAACACTTCTTAAAATTTATGTCAAACAAGCTTTACTAAAATGGAAACAAAACCCTTCGAAAAAGGGAATATCCTTAATAGATAGAGCAGTATTTAAGCTACAGTTTGCAGACGATCAGACAGTACTAGCGAAGGATAAAGAAGACCTAGAAAATATGGCACGGAAACTAAAGGAAACCTACGAAGATTGGTGACTAACTATAAATGTTGAAAAAACCAAATACCAGTGCATAGGAATAGAAACTTGTAACCTACACTTGGAAAACTCAGAAAAAATAGAAACCTGTGAAGAGTGTAAACCTTGGGGTTACATTCGACAAAACGGGTTCAGGCGACAAAGAAATAAGAACAAGAGTGATACAGGCACAAAGAGCAATTAACCCTCTGAACGGAATCCTCTAGAATAAAAATACAACGAAACGAAGGAAATACAATATATATAATTCTCTAATTACAAGCAATTTACCATACGGTTCAGAAACTTGGAGAATGACGGAAAACCAGAAGCAACCGAAACGGATGCACTTAGAAGATCAGTTAGGATATCAAGAATTGAGAGTTAGAGAGAGTTAGAGTGAATGAGTTAGAGTTAGAAATGAAAATAGCCCGGAACAAATGGGACTTCAGGACACAATTATAACTGACATTGAAAGAACACAACTTATCTGGTACAGCCATGTACAACGTATGAATGACAACAAAAACGAATCTACAGAGGGAGTATAAATTTATTATACATTTAGTATAAAAAAGACAATTAGAAGGTTGAAAAAAGTTGAAAATCTAGGCAAAAAGGCAATCTTATATTAAAAAATGTCGGGAAAAGGTGGAGGATAAACCACTCGTGGTCACCGAACATTTAAAAAAGACATCAAACGAAGTAATAAATTGATAAAATTCAAAAAATGCCCTGAGTTAGATGCATATTTAAAAAAGTCGCGATGCGTCCATCGCGAATTGGCTACTGTCTCATATTTTGTTATGAATAATCGAAGGTGGAATACATATTTAATGTTTAAAAGCAATTCGAGAAAATCTCGAAAAACCGAAAAATGACAAGAATAGAGTACTCTTCAGTAATGATTTAGCCAAAATGTTATAAAACTTTATTCCACACTTTCGAGATTAGAATTAATGTTTTTTTTTTAAATTGGCGTATTGGCGGATATATGTCCGAAGGTTAGAAATAGTTTTGGGGTGTAGTTTGAGAAAATTTCAGAAACCGAAAAATTACAAGAGAAAATTGCCCTTCAGAGATGATTTCGCCAAAAATATTAATTACCTGTATTTACATATTCGACAAAGGAATAAACATTTAAAGTTTAAAAACAATGTTAAAAAAATATTAAAAACAAAAAAAAAATTGAAAAACTAGATTTTAAACAATTTAACAACAGTCTCTGATAGATATAAACAGAGACTGTGTCATATATCAAATTCTCTCATATGATGACAAATCCTCGGCCTTTGATCTCCTGGTTTTCTCTATAGTTGATGTACGCCTCAAATCGCAAAATCCAAATTGGGCAAGGCTTCGTGTTCTCCAAATATTTTCTTAAGATCCCTGTAGTAAGATGACTGTTGTTTGGCAATAAATGCGTGATAGTGCTGCTTCTCTAGTTTTTGACATAAGTTTTGGATAGACATATTGGTACAATAATGAAGAATTTAACATGTTTAAAACAACTCTTGTGTTCGTTATTTAAATAAACTATGTAATAGATACAGGCCCAACATTAAAATTTGAGGCTATGGCTTTTTTCCGAACTCACCAGCGCAAGTATACTGATCAAAAAGGACTTTCAGAGTCAGAAATCAAGATTTTTGTATATTCCTGCTATTCGACCATATACGAGATTCACCCTAACAACTGAAGTCACCAGTTTTTGTGTCGTTCCTGAATAGGAAATTTTTTTGCCACTCCAAGAATTTCAGGGCTTTTTCTGCTTAATGAAAGGAGCCTCTGTGATTTTTTTCAGATTTTTTTGTTTGGGTTCTTGGCAAAAACCCCTGAAATCGAGTTTTCAGATGGGCCTAAAAAAAAATTTGTGTATTTTAGCCATATCATGAAAATTGATTCTTAAAGTACGTCTTTTTACCAACAAAAAACTCTAAAAGTTTTTTCCCTAGAAGGCAGCTGAAGAGAGCTAAAGGGATTCTTTATACTCGTGTTTTCGCGAAAATTTGATTTTTCCGCTCCTTCAATTCCCCGTAGTAGGAGCCTGCAATTTTTTTAAACCTCCACAATTTGGGATGAAATTATTCAATAGTTACACTAAACATTGCGACTATCAAAACATTTTTCTATTTTTGAGTTCGGTGAAGTGTCAGAGAATGACAATATAATGACAATAATGACAATATATGTATATTCGACAGTGGGAGTTTAAAAAAACTTGGAGCAAATTTAACATCATCATAAGTATTCGGCAGCAAGAAATATTTAAAATTCAAACAAGATATTCTCGTCGAAGTGGACGTCTTGCTGGAACAGGCCCTTAGAGGGACACCCCACCGTCACTTACTGGTCTGTATCGGCGTGACGACTACGGTGCTGCAGGACGAGCTGCATTGCGAGCCAGCGCACTTCCCGCTCGCCGTCTTCGCGGAGCTCTCGCTCAGCGTCTGTTTCGCCTCCTCGCCGACGTCGTCCTTCAGGGAGAGCGTCGCGACGCCCGCCGTCGCCGACGCGGCGGACGTCCTGCTGCTCGCGGGCGCACTGTCCAGCAGGTGCGCGAGGGCCAGGCTCTCCGTCGACGGCGCGGGCGGACTGGAAGAAAGGACAAATTAATCAGAAAAAGGAAAATTGTCTTTGTACCGGCTCCACTTTAAACATATCTGAGTATACAGGCTACAAAGTGGCCTAGCTCTAGGCCTAGCAACATAATTTGTTTACTTCCTCGCGGTCATAGGAAAGAAAATGTAATTAGTCTGTTGGGATTTCATAGCCCATCTCCATTGATAGGATCGCATCAAATTGGGCTACTACCACTTGGAAAATATGTTAATTATGTAATGTGATGGTTTGTTTTGGAAATATTATTGGAAATGCCCTGTGGATGTAGTGATAAAAGCCATTTTAAGCATCGCTGGTGTGTTAGAGATTCACAGGAGATTCCTGTAATTGTCGGTAACATGTGTTGTAAATTACGTAAGACTGCGCTCTGAAGTGAGAGAGTCGGAAGGGATGTTATTAATTGTATCTATGCTGTTGCGCTTTCTACCGACAGATAGGCGGCTTGTGAGGCATATTCTGGGTTAAAATGGCGTCGGAGGAACGTGCATACATCTCTGTTTGCACATGTGGTCTTAACAATGCCTAAGTATAGAAGGCAAGGGTGTAGGAGACACTTACTCCAGAATACTGGCGTGAATGACAGAATTCCCGTCTGAGCCCCATCGTAAACAACCCGCTCACCTGGTAATCATGATCTCGAGCTCGTCCTCCGAGTGGACGCGATCGCTGACGATCCCCGAGGTCGTGTTCGACGAGGTCGAGCTGATGACGGAGACGCGCTGATCGCAGTCCCATCGCTGGCGCTCCTCCTCCTCCCTCCTGACCTCGCTCAGCCTCGGCGCGACCGCCATGCTGAACTGGTGGGCGGCCCTGCAGAGCGCGAGCAGCAGCCTGCTCTTCTCGTCGCTGCTCGTGAACAACGTGAGCTTCTCGTGGCCGGTACGGATCTCGAACTTCTTCCTCTCGAAGCTGAGCTTGCCGATGCTGCTCCAGAGGAAGATCGACGGCGGGTTGTTCTCCGGGCAGACCTTCAGCCCCCTCGGGCACACGGCGAGCAGCAGGGAGCCGGGCGAAGGTTCAGACTTGGAAGCTTTCAACCTGCGGAGGAAATGGAGTCGATGCTAGTTGCATTTCTTACACTTGTTGGATATTAGAAATTTGAAGCGCGATACCTCAGTCAATTTTGATCGTGGAAGTTTCGTTGTAGACGCGACTTAATCTTCGTCATATCTAATTTCGTTTCTTTTAGAAACTTGCTGTACCTATCTTTACCCAGAAAAAAGTTACAAGGGAAAACGCGAAAATATGAGAATTCGCCATTTTTTACATCCGTTCACATTCATATTTTTTTTAACATATTCAAAATCAACTACTCCAATATATAACTCAATTTTATTCAAAAAAGGACTCTTTAATTTTTTGTCCAATTCCGCTAAGTTCACGAGATATATTCAAAAATCTTAGCAATGATCCCTTGCACCCAAATTCATAAAACCCACACCTCTTAACTTAACACTATACTCTAACCAGTAGCAATTGGAACACTCAATAAAATCTGAATTTACCGAGGAAATTCGAAAAGAGCTCGTTATCTCTATACAAAACCATGGGACTTATTTCTTTGCTTATTCAGAAACGCACTGGCATATTTTAAAACGCAGGTGTTCGCGTTCGTGCAGTCGCCCAAGTGAAATCGTATATGTGAATGTATGGATATCTACAGATAAAGAAATAAAGGGTCCATTGGGTCGCAATTTTTTTACGACCGCGGCACTTCGTTTGTATCTTCTTCTTCTTTAATGGAGCAGGTGTAGGCACTTATATTCGAGAAAGCAGTGGTGTGTGTATGTGTGTGCCATTTATTTATGCTATTTGAAAGTGAATTCATTGTTAGAGTTATTATCCGTAATGATACGCCCATGGACGACCGGGCGGCACCACTTAAAAAGCCATTAAGTGTTTTTGTTGGTGTTCCAATTGTGACTGGACATAGTATACTTTCTGCTTTAATTATTCTTAAGGGACCAATAGATCCGATGTAGGGTGGATTAAAGCACCCTTCAAGTTACAAATTTTGGAAATCACCAGTGGCGTAGATACTATAATTTAATACTCTACGAGAGGCACATAAAATACCCACGATAATTTTATGATGATAGATAACGAATGGTGAATTGAGGTGATTCTTGAAGCTTGCGAATTTCAGGAATCACCAGTAAGTACATGGGTACTCTATAAAGTGCGCTTAAAGTAATACGTTTCCGTTTTTAGGTAATGAAATTTAAAGCCAGTTTGAAATGTTTCCACAATTTCTCTGGATAAATAGTAATGGGAGAATTAACGGGTGATTCTTGAAATTAGTTAATTTCAGTAATCACCGCAAACGGTACTATACGAAGTACATTTGAAATACTAGAAAATGGACATCAAAAGTAGGGTGATTCCTGCGAGTTTCAGAAATCATCATTGGTACAATGTAATTCGATACCCAAAATTTGGAGCTTGTAATAAATGTTACTACATGGTGAATGTCACCCTCATCTTGAAAGTTGCGAATTTCTGGAATCACCAGTGATTCCAATTGGTACTTTACAAAGCGCGCTTCTTGTAGTACTGCACCAAATTTCTGTCGTTAGACAATGAAAGGTGAAAAGTGCTGATTCCCAAATTTTGAAAATTCGCCAGTGATATACTTCAATTCGGTACTCTGTGAAGAGCGCTTGAAATATAACGCACGTAAGATGTGAGATTTTTACCTAAACATATGGGCATTGACTGGTTCATGAAGTTGGCAAGCCTCCGCTATGAATCTGGTCCTAGCTTCGGCCTTCGACAGGCCCCTATGTGTTCTATGTGCCACCTCGATAATTCTGAGAGCCGCAGGACCGCGCATATTGGGTGGAACGTAATCCTCTGGTCTGAAAAACAAAATAAAATTAATAGTACTAATAGTATAAGACAGAAAAGGGTTTTATACTAAAGCAAATCCCAAGATTGGCAGAGCAAGTTAAAAAAAAGGAAGGAAAGTTATCTGATCTAAAGATATCGTCAAAAGTGCTTATAATAGTAAGCTTCAAGGAACAAACTCTCTATTTTCAAGGTAATAAAATAGGAGCACTTGTTTCCTGAAGGCAGTACCCAAAGTTGTTGGCAATATTAAATCCCCCGAAAATAGGAAAAGACTCATTTACTTAAAGCTATCCATAAAGGCGGCAGTATTAATAAATCTCGAATAACTAAAGGCTTTCGTACCTAAAAGTACTGCAAAAGGTATCCCTAAGAAACAGCAGAAGTATTTAACAAAAAGCAGTAATAAATCAAAACAAGGACAGATGGTACGGCCCAAGAGGGGCAAAAGTAAAAAAAAAATATGAACAAAATAGAGATCCCTTTATCTAAAGGCAGAGCCCAAAATAGGAAAAAGAAAATTTGAAGAAGAACAGAAAGGTCCCTTGATTTAAACATATTGCTAAAACTGCCTTTAACAGTAAATCGCAAAGAATATTATCAAAAAGTATTGCACGCAAAGGGTGGCACTAGATCCAAAAATAAAGAAAGTACGATATAGTTTTTACCCGAAGGCAGTACCAAAAGTTATTGGCAATATTGGCTACCACTAAAAATAAGGGAGTCTCCTATACTTAAAGCTCTAAAGGTGGCAGTAATAATAAGTCTCAAATAACTTAACGGTCTCGTACCTGAAAGTACTGTAAAAATTGAATCCCAAAATAAACGGAGGAGACCTTATCAAGGAAAGCAGCACCAAATCGTAGAAAAGAGCAAAGGATCCCTTACTTATAGCATGGTCTTTGCTTATAGGTACTGCTTAAAAGTGCTAAGAGTAAATAAAAAATATACACAAAATAGAATGTTTGGGGTTTACCTGAAGGCAAAGCACAAACAAGGAAGAAGCAATTTCGAAGAAGAGAAGAAAAGTTCCTTTATTTAAAAATATTGCTAAATCTTCCAATAACAGCTAATTCCAAAGGAATCAATAAAATCTCTATTACCAAAAAGTATTGCCAAAAATGGTGGTAGTAAATCCTAAAATAAGGAAGTAGCGATACTTGTTATCTGAAGGCAGATAATCCAAATTTGTTGGCAATATTGTATCCTACAAAAAATAAGGGAGACTCTAATATACTTAAAGCTCTCGGTAATGTGGCATTAATAAATAAATCTTAAACAATGAAGGGCTCTTATACCCGAAGTGCCGCCAAAAGTAACTTCCAAAAAAAAAACGTTAGAAGTCTTTATCAAAAGGTAGTAAGAAATCAAAAAGAATGAGAAAACCTTTGTGTACCCTTACACAAAGGTACAGACCAAGAGCAGTAAAATTATATAAAAATACATATGAACAAAACTGAAATAACCTTAAGGCAGAGCACAAAAGTGGTACAAGAAGATTCAAACAAGAGAAAGGTTCCTTGATTTACAAATACTGCTAAAACTGCCTCTAACAGGTTTCTTAATTTAAAAATACTACTAAAACTGCCTCCAACAGTAAATCCCAAAGAATACTACCAAAAAGTATTGCCCAAAAGGGGTGGTAGTAAATCCCACATTACGGAAGTATCAATACTTATCTGAAGGCAGTACCAAAAGTTGTTGGTAAATTCAATCCTACAAAAAATAGGGGAAAGTCTCATACGCTAAAAAAGCATTCGGTAATGTGTCAGTATCAATAAATCTCAAACAATGAAACGCTCTCTTACTCAAAAAGTACTGCCAAAAGTAACTCCCCAAAGAAATGAAGACGCAGTAACAAATCTTAAAGAAGGGGAAAATCTCTCTTACTCAAAGGTACTGCTCAAGAGTGGTAAAACTATGTAAAAATATAAACAAAATAGAACTCCCTTTACCTGAAGGCAGAACCCAAAATTGGGAGAAACAAATTCAAAGACGAGAAGAAAGGGTCATTTATTTACAAATACTGCTAAAACTGCCTCCAACAGTATATCCGGATTACCAAAAAGTATGCCCAAAAGGGATGGTAGTATATCCCAAAATAAAGAAGTACCAATACTTGTCATCTGAAGATAGTAACCAAATTTGTTGGCAAAAAATGGGGGAAACTGTAATATACGTAAATCTTTCGGTAATGTGGCAGAAATAATAAATCTCAAAAATGAAGGACTCTTGTACCCAAAAGTACTGCCAAAACTAAATCCCCAAAAGCGTCACGTTGACTCAACGTGAAGTAACATGAAGAAGTCTTTATCAAGGAGCAGTAATAAATCTTACAGAAGGAGGAAAATCTCCCTTACTCAAAGGTACTACCGAAGAGTACTAAGAGTAAATAAAAAATAAACAAAATAGATAGCACGTTACCTCGAGACAAAACCTAAAAATCGTGATGTGTTCATCAGAGTACTTTCTCATTATATAGGGGTTAATTTAAGCAACAAACCGAAAAACGACAAGTACCTATAAAGTACTCCTCACAGTAGATTTAGCCAAAAACGCTACAAAACTTTTTTATATATTATATCTAATGTAGAATAGGTACACAAAATTTAAAAAAATTCTTTGAGCAAATTTCGGGAAAAATTAAAAAAATTGAAGAATGATACAAAGTGCCTTTCACAGAAGATTTTGCGAAAAACGATAGAAAAGTTTATGTTATACTAATTCAATGGTAGAATATATATTCTAAATTTAAAATAAATTCTTGTAGCAAATTTTGAGAAAAATTCAAAAACAGAAAAACTACAAGTATAAAGTGCCCTTCACAGAAGATTTGGCCAAAATCGTTAGAAAACTTTTTATACATATTTAATTGCACAATAAATATTCAAAGTTTAAAAAAAAAATTTGTAGCGAATTTCGAGAAAAATTCAAAAAACCGAAAAATGACAAAAGTAAATTACCCTTTTATCCTGGCCGATTTTAATGAAAAGCGTGCTGGTATGGTACAAAGTCTAAAGTTTTTACCGTTTGTGGTTTTTTGGTTTTTGAGAAAATCCTACCACAAACATACATACACACATACATAGAGACGGTTTTCCAAAAACATGTTTTTTGGACTCAGGGGACCTCAAAACGTTCTGAAATGCTAATAACTCAATTTCGAAAAATCGACCCGATTACGATACTCTCATATATGAGTACCTCATATGAGAAAGTAAAAAATGAAGAAGCAAATTCTAAGGAAAGAAGATTTGTTGAATTAAAAATATTGCTAAAACTGCCTATAAAATTAAATCCCAAAGAAGATTATGAAAAATATTATCCAAAAAATTTTCTCAAAAATTTGAGAAAGTTTCCAACACTCGAAGCGTTCGCCAAATGTGACAGTAAAGTCTGATTTTTAATGTTGTGGATTTTTACAATCGACACATCAAATAACTCCGCCTTGTAGGCGGCCGATGCGAAGTGCGACATTGCCGGTATAATTTTTTGACTCTAATCATTTGGCAGTTATAAATGGTTTGAAATTTACGTTACCGGACCGCTGATACGCTGATGTGAGTACATTTCACAACATCGCTCGGATTACGGCGATCATACGATCCTCGTCTTGACCGACAAACCAATAGCTGAAGAAATGGGTGGTGACAATATCGGCATCTCTCACTTTTTGACGGGTTGTAAAATTCCACAAGATTAAAAATCAGGGTATAGTAATAAATCTCAAACAACGAAGGGCTCTCGTACCCAAAACGACTGCCGAAAGTAACACCGAAAACATGGAGAGGCCTTCCTCGAGAAGCAGTTACAAATAGTACAGAAGGAGGAAAAGGGCCCTTACTCCATTAAAGATCCAATCCAGAAGACCCAAAAGACACCAAAATCCCCCCTCTCACCTGAAGGTAGTGCCCTCGGCGTGGTCCCCGAGGTCCGCCTGCAACGCGAGCCCGGCGAGCTGCGCGGCTCGCTCGCCGGCCGCCCCCGCTGCCGCGTTGTGGCGCAGCTGGTGGTAGTAGTGGCTCCTGGTGACCTCGTCGCGCAGCAGGAGCGGACTGTCGACGTAGAACTGCACGCGCAGGTAGAAGGCGAGCGCGGGCCGCCCGTTCGCGTCAAGGCCATGGCTGTGCGACGAGCGCCAACTCTTCGGGGCGTACTTCGAGAGCTTCGACTCGGGATCGGCGAACAGGTACTCACCATCTGAATTAAAAAAAAATGAAAATTACAACGTGATCAAGAATGACTGAATTTCATTTTGAAATAGCGTCCTTAGCAATTTTACTATCGTCCTGAGCACTAGTACTCTTCTGTGCGTGCTGAGCAATTTTACTACCGTCCTGAGCAATCATCATATTTTTCTGAGCGTCCTGAGCAATTGCTCACATTTTTCTCTTGCGAAATTAACGTTTTTCCTGGTGGCCAGAAGTGTTACTGAAACCTTAGTTTTTTAAGTCGTCTCGATGAAATTAAGTGTTATTTAATGACGATGGCGAGCTGAGCGTAAGAGCGGAACATTCGAACTACTTGATCTCTTTTGAATAATTGGAATCTAAATGAACTCCTCGTTAGGTGATTCGAGGTGCGAGACGTGCGGTTTTTCGGCGAGATCCATCTAATCGGGAAATCCATCTTATCTCTAAAAAGTGGTTAATTACTATTAATCACTCTGAAACGGTCGTTGTTACTAAGTGCTCAGAAAGTGATGAAATCTGCTTAGAACGGAAATGAGGAACAATATAGAGAAGCTTCCCTTTAGGGTAAAGTTGCTTAAACCTGCTCAGAACGACGTAAATTAAAAGTGCCGCCATAAGACGAATACCGTTGACCTGAGCGGCCGTGCACGACATAAATAAAAATCTGTTGGATATAAATTAAGCAATAAGTGTTAGTTAGTTAGATACTGTCAAATAAATTAGTTAAGTGTTTAATACAGTGTAGTGTAGTTATTTCGAAGGGTAAAAAAGTCACAATGACATATTACAAATTGGCTCAGAATGAAAATTACGAAATACCCTTCAATATACTTATACTATTTGAATACTTCAATATACGCCTCAGAAAGTTTCGAGATATGGGCGCAGAATGAGGGAAAGAAAGGTTTTTTGAGGGTGATAAAAGGTGCCTCAGAAATTATTAAAATTGGCTCAGAAGGATAGTAAGAATGCATCTCACAAGGTATAAAGATATTAATATCAACTCAGACTAAAGAGAGAAGAGTTGCTCAGCATGATAGAAGGATCGTTCAGTAAGTGTTAAAATGTGCTCAGAACGAACGAAGGAGATACAATAATAAAGGGCGTCTCAGAAAGTCATAAAGCCATGGAACACCAGATTCAAGTGATAGAGGAGATATCGGAATCATAAGTAACATAGATAAAATCGTACTAAAAGTTTCTCAGGAAACCAAAAAAAGGCTCAGAAAGTATCGAAATGACGCTCAGTAAGTGTTGAAATGTGCGCAGAACGAACGGTGGTGATACGATAATAAAGGACGTCTCAGAAAGTCATAAAGCCATGGAACATAAGATTCAAGTAATAGAGAAGATATCGGAATCATAAGTAGCAGAGATAAAATCGTACTAAAAGTTTTTCAGAAAACCACAAAAAAGGCTCAGAAAGTATCGAAATGACGCTCAGTAAGTGTTGAAATGTGCTCAGAACGAACGAAGGAGATACAATAATAAAGGGCGTCTCAGAAAGTCATAAAGCCATGGAACATAAGATTCAAGTGATAGAGAAGATATCGAAATCATAAGTAGGAGAGATAAATTCATACTAAAAGTTTCTTAGGAAACAAAAAAAGGCTCAGAAAGTATCGAAATGACGCTCAGTAAGCGTTGAAATGTGCTCAGAACGAAAGGAGGAGATACGATAAAAAAGGACGTCTCAGAAAGTCATAAAGCCATGGAACACCAGATTCAAGTAATATCAGCTCACCTTCAGAAGTGAAATCATACTAAAAGTTTCTCAGAAAACCACAAACAAAAGGCTCAGAAAGTATCGAAATGACAAGGACAAGTCAAATAACAAACAACGCCCTACATCATAACACAAAGGCACCTCAGAATGGCTCAGAATAAGAATGGAAATCAAAGTAGTAGAAGAGCTTGTCAGAGTGAGAAACACGTGCCTCAGAAATATGCTCAGAACGACAGCGATAATCATAGGAAAGGCTATATATATATATATATATATATATATATATATATATATATATATATTGTGAAAAATTATATATTGTAATTGTAAATTATATATTGTAATTGTAAAAAACGCCCCTAAATAGGGGTATTTTTCGACTGTACTGCGGAATTCCCTTAAGAAACCTCCCGCGGCCGTTTGACCTTGCCTATTGAGTTTCTTTTTCAATTTTTTCAAGAACCCACCCTTTGGGAGGGGTGTTTCTTGCATGTGGGAGGTGTAACACCCCTTGATGGGACTCTGATTTTGAATATCAGCGACCAAATGAAACTGAATAGGCAAGGTCAAATGTCCGCGGGAGGTTTCGTAAGGGAATTCCACAGTACAGTCGAAAAACACCCCTATTTAGGGGCGTTTTTTGCAATTTTAGGGGTGTTCCAACCATTGCTGCAAGTTCCAACCCCCATTTTCGTAATCAGCGCCCCAAAATACATAAGGGACAACTGGTCTCGTCAAGTCCAGCGTCTCCAGACATTTTATCGTTATTTTAAATGGACTAGTAGTCATAAACAGCGTAACGCGACGAATACTTGACCTGAGCGGCCGTGCGCGTCAAGTAAATAAACGAGTGTGATATAAATTAGGTACTAAGTGTTAGTTCTTAGTGAGTTAAGACACTTCACGCAGCGTAAGTTATTTCGAACCCGTAATTGTTACAATACAATATCACTAACGAAAAAATATCACTTTTGAAGTTGTATTACTCTGGTTAACGCCCCACACTCATCTGGACTTCAAAATTGGTACTTATGCGTATCTGCGAGTGAAATTTCCGGTTAGATATCGAGGCATCCGGAACACTCTTGAAAAACCGCGAGCATACCGACATTTCTCAACGGAAACACTACTAATTAATGACCTGAATATCTCCGCGGCCCATCATACTTAAAATTATTAATTACATGTGTAGCGTGGCCGGTTCGGTACAAGTTGATTTTCGTTTGGAAGGTTTGTATACAGGAATTGGGTTGCTTTATACCGGTCTTCCGATCCATTTTTCGTGATGGTATCGTGTTCCCTCATTTCTCCTAATAATTTCTTATTTTCTCCTGCTTGTATTACTAGTGTTCCCCATTGATTTCTGGTATTGATACACCTTGAATTTCCATATTATCGAAGACTCTGATTAACGTTTTATCATAACAATTGTTGATAACTTTTGTTCCCTCTGAATACGTGTCATCACCACCTGTCATTAATTTTATTGTAACGCTCAAGGCCGCTTGTGGCATTCCATCTATTTTGTTTCTTGCTCTGTAAAGCTTCTTCTTAACCTCCTGTAACCATTTTAATCTCGGCTTTCCTGGCCCATTCTTATGCTTGGATTGCACTTTAGCACCATCTTACCTCTTTCACTATATCTTCGATTAGCCCAACTTTAAACTCGATACTTTTTTTAAATTTTGTATTCGTGTTCTGTCAGTTCTGTGTTCTGTCTATTTTCAGTTTTTTTTTGATATCCCAATGTAAAATTAAATTTTGATTAATTGGAAATTCTCTTGGGTTGGTAGAAACTGGAAATATTTCGAAATTGAGCGCTTTTGTAGTCCTATCTTGAAAACTTGATGATTTCTCATTTCTCTTATCCTCTCTTTGTGGTTTTCTCTTACCTTTTATTTCGCATTTCACACACGGTGGCCTGTATCGCCCCTATATATTTTATTACATCAATATTCTTATTATTATTATATCTTATATTAATTATATTGTAACGCGAAATGTAAACAGCAGCGCGAAATGTGTTTACTCTTATCGGACGGCGGCTTTCCTTAACGAAACGCCGCTACGCTTAATTGAATCCCGGCAACATCTTATTAAGGAAGAATGATTTATTACCTTCTGGACGTTTCTACATAAAAAAGAAGGTTCAAGTTATTTCAGGAACCATCGCGAATACAATTGAGGTGTATATAAGCGGGCTTGCGTTCGGAGAGGAGATTAGACGTGAAGCCGCGAGTGAATAAACAAGCCGAAAAACGGACAAGCGAGAGCGATTGAAGTGAAATAAATTAACGATTAAGAGTGTGATATAAATTAATTAGTTAGAAAGTAGTTAAGATAAAATAAGTAGTGTGTAGTGTAAAATTAGGACAGTGTAAATAAATTAGAAATAAACTTTACAATATTAGTATATTAATATATCTTCTTCTGGCCCTACAAGCTTGCTCACCACAGCTTGCACTCTCCATTTATTTCCTCCATTCTGATCCAATATTCTCCTCCTTACATATGTCTGTTAGTCATGTAGTTACTTCCTCTGAGTTCTATTTTCCTTTTTGAAATTCAGTAATTTCCAAAATTATATTAGAAATAATTGCTCGCTGTTTTTCACGCGATACAAAACGACCAATTAGCGAAAATCGAGTTCTTAACGCAGCTAACGTGGTTTAAGGTCATTTTGAGTAAATTTGAGATCAATTTGGTCAGAAAATACGTTTCTTTTTATATTAGCCAGGATTTAATTAAACCTGAGTAGGTTCACTCTCGTCAAGTTTGGGGCTAGAGGTAACCTGCTCTGTTGAGATAAGTGTATTAAAAAAAATTTGGGTCAACTCCCTTATGATTAACCTGGTTAAGTTAGCAGATTTCAAATGAGACTGATCGATTAAGCGTCATCAGGTTCAGGGCTGGTCAAATTTATGGTTTAATCTAGTCAAGGTTGAGGCGAGCCATGTCAAGTTTTGGGTGAGCCTGTCAGGTTGGGGTTATCACGTTTATGGTTAACCTCTCATATCAGCCTGGAAAGTTAGTCAAACTAATTTAGGCCTTAACGAAACCAGAACAGGTTAAAGTAAATTTATCAGGTTAATAGCTAGACTAATCAAATGTAGGTTTATCCCAGTAAATGTTAAGAGAATTTTAGTGCAGTTTATGGTGTTTCTATCGGATTAAAGCAAACCTAGTCAAGCTTAAGGGAAACTCTCTTAAGATCTATATTAGGCTAGTTAAAATTAGTCGAGAACATGGTTCAGTTTAGTTAAAGTTGAGGCGAGCTGTATCCAGTTTAAAGAGAGCTTGTTCAGTTAAGGCAAACCTGGTTAACGTTAGGGCCACATTAGTCAAATTTAGAATCAACCCTCTTAAAATTCCTGTTATTCTAGTTAAGTTTTGTCTAAACTTGACTTGGTTTAAGCCTCGTCGAGTTAAGGACTAGATTACTCAAGCGTACTATTCAGTTCAGTCAAGGTTGAGGTGAGTTAGGTTCAATTTCAGGTAAGCCTGTTTGGTTGAAGAAATCCTAGTCGGGTTTAGGGTTACTCTAAGCAAATTTGTGGTTAATTATCTTACGAGTGATGTTAGTCTAGGAATTGTAAGAAATGGCGAAGGCGCTTATTGCTCAGTAAGATCGTCTCTGAATATAATTCGAACAAGATACCATTTCTTCAGAAAATTGTACGAGGAACTCGTTGATTCCAGAACCTGATGCTTGTTTAGCAAAAATCTAATAAAATTTGAAATGAAAGTAGAACGATCTACGCAAGAGCGAAGCACGCGAATTCCAGTCACAAACCGTGCGATATCAGACGAAACTGCTGGAAGAAGTAGGTACGTAAGACAATGAGTTAGGGACAGGCGATCAATGGGAACGAATTCCCTGCCTCGTTCTCTCGTTTATGCAACTATACCGATTCGATTGGAGGAAGGGAGGAGAAGAATGAAAAGTCTTTCTCTTTTCTTTCTCTTTTTCGCCTCGGACGCTCCTCTTTTTGGAGCGTACGGAGTCGTCAAAAGAGGCTACGATGGAATGCCCCGGCGTGTACGGTCGGAGGACCGCATTCCGGCCGAGGTACGCGTCCGCGGTCGTAAAGGCACTGGCGTACGTCAAGGACGCGAAGGGTTAAGGACGAAGGACGAAGGACGAAGGACCTCCGAGAGGAGATACGGCGTATCGCTCGAAACGGCGACTGGTGATTGATTCCCGAAGGGTCTAATATGGTGAAATGCTTACATGTGATGTACGAACACATAACATGTCGTTCAAAAAATTTTAGAATTTTTTTCGATTTTCACTTGAAATCAGAAAATACATTGTCTTCTATCGTGATGCTTTGAACTTCATAAATTTTCATTCAAACGTACAAAACGTGTTAACAAGGTTCACAAGACACTTTGAACTTCCAAATGTTCCTTCAAAAGTACCAAACCTGTTCAGCTCACAAGATTCTTTGTATTATTCCATTGTGACATTTTCGACTTGTCAAATTTAGTACAAAACCTAATCGAGACATTTTGGCCTTTCAAGAGTACAAAACGTGTTCAGTTCACAAGATTCTTCATAATATTCCAATGTGATACATCTGACTTTTCAAATTCATCCCAAAACCTAATCGAGACATTTTGAACTTTCAAGAGTACAAAACGTATAAGAATCAGAAAATTCTACATACATTGTGATACATCTGACTTTTCAAATTTATTCCAAAACGTAATTGAGATATTTTGAACTTCCAAATTTTCTTTCAAAAATACAAAATCTGTTCAGTTCACAAGATTATTTATATTATTCTATTGTGATATTTTCGACCTTTCAAATTTGTCCCAAAACTAATCAAGACACTTTCAACTACAAAATTTGCTCTCAAAAGTACGAAACCTGCTCAATTCACCATATTCCTTATATTAATGCCATTGTGACATTTTCGACTTTTCAAATTTGTCCCGAAACCTAATCGAGACATTTTACACTTTCAAGAGTACAAAACGTGTTAGGTTCAGAAAATTCTTCATATATTGTGAAACATCTGACTTTTCAAATTTATCCCAAAACATAATTGAGATACTTTGAACTTCCAAATTTTCTTTCAAAAATACAAAATCTGTTCAGTTCACAAGATTATTTATATTATTCTATTGTGATATTTTCGACCTTTCAAATTTGTCCCAAACCTAATCAAGACACTTTGAATTTCCAAATTTGTTCTCAAAAATACTAAACATGTTCAGTTCACCAGTTTCCTTATATTATGCCATTGTGACATTTTCGACTTTTCAAATTTGTCCCGAAACCTAATCGAGACATTTTGAACATTCAAGAGTACAAAACGTGTTAGGTTCAGAAAACTCTTCATATATTGTGATACATCTGACTTTTCAAATTTATCCCAAAACGTAATTGAGATACTTTGAACTTCCAAATTTTCTTTCAAAACTACAAAATCTGTTCAGTTCACAATATTATTTATATTATTCCACTGTAATATTTTCGACCTTTCAAATTTGTCCCAAAACTAATCAAGGCACTTTGTACTTCAAAATTTGCTCTCAAAAGTATGAAACATGTTCAGTTCACCACATTCCGTATATTATTCCATTGTGACATTTTCGACTTTTCAAATTTGTCCCAAAACCTAATCGAGACATTTTGAACTTTCAAGAGTACAAAACGTGTTAGGTTCAGAAAACTCTTCATATATTGTGATACATCTGACTTTTCAAATTTATCCCAAAACGTAATTGAGATACTTTGATCTTCAAAATTTTCTTTCAAAAATACAAAATCTATTCAGTTCAAAAGATTATTTATATTATTCCACTGTGATATTTTTGACCTTTCAAATTTGTCCCAAAACTAATCAAGGCACTTTGTACTTCAAAATTTGCTCTCAAAAGTACTAAACCTGGTCAGTTCACCAGTTTCCTTATATTATTCCAATGTGACATTTTCGACTTTTCAAATTTGTCCCAAAACCTAATCGAGACATTTCGAACTTACAAGAGTACAAAACGTGTTAGGTTCAGAAAACTCTTCATATATTGTGATACATCTGACTTTTCAAATTTATCCCAAAACATAATTGAGATACTTTGATCTTCCAAATTTTCTTTCAAATATACAAAATCTGTTCAGTTTATAAGATTATTTATATTATTCCACTGTGGTATTTTCGACTTTTCAAATTTGTCTCAAACCTAATCAAGACACTTTCAACTTCAAAATTTGCTCTCAAAAGTACGAAACCTGCTCAATTCACCATATTCCTTATATTATTCCACTGTGATATTTTCGACTTTTCAAATTTGTCCCAAACCTAATCAAGACACTTTGAATTTCCAAATTTGTTCTCAAAAATACTAAACATGTTCAGTTCACCAGTTTCCTTATATTATTCCAATGTGACATTTTCGACTTTTCAAATTTGTCCCAAAACCTAATCGAGACATTTTGAACATTCAAGAGTACAAAACGTGTTAGGTTCAGAAAACTCTTCATATATTGTGATACATCTGACTTTTCAAATTTATCCCAAAACATAATTGAGATACTTTGATCTTCCAAATTTTCTTTCAAAAATACAAAATCTGTTCAGTTCTAGAGATTATTTATATTATTCCACTGTGATATTTTAAACCTTTCAAAGTTGTCCCAAAACTAATCAAGACACTTTGTACTTCAAAATTTGCTCTCAAAAGTACGAAACCTGCTCAGTTCACAAGATTCCTTGTATTATCCCATTGTGACATTTTCGACTTTTCAAATTTGTTCCAAAACCTAATCGAGACATTTTTAACTTTCAAGAGGTACAAAACGTGTTAGGTTCAGAATATTCTTCATATATTGTGATACATCTGACTTTTCAAATTTATCCCAAAACATAATTGAGATACTTTGAACTTCCAAATTTTCTTTCAAATATACAAAATCTGTTCAGTTTATAAGATTATTTATATTATTCCACTGTGGTATTTTCGACTTTTCAAATTTGTCTCAAACCTAATCAAGACACTTTCAACTTCAAAATTTGCTCTCAAAAGTACGAAACCTGCTCAATTCACCATATTCCTTATATTATTCCACTGTGATATTTTCGACTTTTCAAATTTGTCCCAAACCTAATCAAGACACTTTGAATTTCCAAATTTGTTCTCAAAAATACTAAACATGTTCAGTTCACCAGTTTCCTTATATTATTCCAATGTGACATTTTCGACTTTTCAAATTTGTCCCAAAATCTAATCGAGACATTTTGAACATTCAAGAGTACAAAACGTGTTAGGTTCAGAAAACTCTTCATATATTGTGATACATCTGACTTTTCAAATTTATCCCAAAACGTAATTGAGATACTTTGAACTTCCAAATTTTCTTTCAAAAATACAAAATCTGTTCAGTTCGCAAGATTATTTATATTATTTCACTGTGATATTTTCGACTTTTCAAATTTGTCCCAAAACTAATCAAGACACTTTAAACTTCAAAATTTGCTCTCAAAAGTACGAAACCTGCTCAGTTCACAAGATTCTTGTATTATTCCATTGTGACATTTTCGACTTTTCAAATTTGTCCCGAAACCTTATCGAGACATTTTGAACTTTCAAGAGTACAAAACGTGTTAAGTTCACAAAATTCTTCATAATATTCCATTGTGATACATCTAACTTTTCAAATTTACTCCAAAAAGGTAATTGAGATACTTTGAACTTCCAAATTTTCTTTAAAAAATACAAAATCTGTTCATTTCACAAGATTATTCATAGTATTCCACTGAGATATTTTCGACTTTTCAAATTTGTCCCAAACCTAATCAAGACACTTTGAACTTTCAAATTTTCCTTCAAAAGTACCAAAGCTGTTCAGCTCACAAGATTCTTTATATTGTTCCATTGTGACATTTTCGACTTTTCAAATTTGTCCCAAAACCTAATCGAGACATTTTTAACTTTCAAAAGTACAAAACGTGTCAAGTTCTCAAAATTAATATTCCATTGTGATAAATCTGGCTTTTCACATTAATCCTAAAACATAATTGAGATACTTTGAACTTCCAAATTTTCTTTCAAAAATAAAAAATCTGTTCAGTTCACAAGATTATTTATATTATTCTATTGTGATATTTTCGAGATGAAGTAGTCCATGACTCTAAGATGGGGGAGCAAATCACACAAGTGAGTATCTCTCAGTCAACACCCCATCGCATTGAAACACTGTTGTCAAAGGTCGATTTTTTTTATTATTATGAGACATGTTTCGGGTCCCTAAGACCCATCTTCAGTCTAACCCTGCCCAAAGAAAATACAATTAGTTATCGAGACTAGAAAGGTAACTAATTGTATTTTCTTTGGGCAGGGTTAGACTGAAGATGGGTCTTAGGGACCCGAAACATGTCTCATAATAATAAAAAAAATCGACCTTTGACAACAGTGTTTCAATGCGATGGGGTGTTGACTGAGAGATACTCACTTGTGTGATACTGTGATATTTTTGACTTTTCAAATTTGTTTCAAACCTAATCAAGACACTAAACTTCCAAGACATTTTGAACTTCCAAGAGTACAAAACGTGTTAAGTTCACAAAATTCTTCATAATATTCCATTGTGATACATCTAACTTTTCAAATTTATCCCAAAAACGTAATTGAGATACTTTAAACTTCCAAATTTTCTTTCAAAAATACAAAATCTGTTCCATTATCTCTACAATGTGTTTCAAAATGATTGTCATCTAATTGGCTGTGGAATTCCCATGTAAAATAAAAAAACCCGCCTTGCGAAAATAGGAGTTTCTACTAACTATACATAACCTCAAAATAACTACTTAACCTCCTTTAACTTCTGGTTTTTCTCTGTCAAAAGAAAACGAATTCTGAGTATTTGTCTATTTGTAGTATTTGTTTTGGCCCTGAAAAGGGCCGTTAATTACCAGCAGTACTGATTACCAGTTTCACAATAAATATTCGAAGTGTCACTTGTCAGAATTAGATAGGTTCAAATCAATTGAACTTCTAAATTTGCTCTCAAAAGTACAAAATTTGTTCAGTTCACAAGATTTCTTATATTATTCTATTGTGACATTTTCGACTTTTCAAATTTGCCCGAAACGTAATAAAGACACTTTGAACTTCCAAGACATTTTGAACTTTCAAGAGTACAAAACGTGTTAAGTTCACAAAATTCTTCATAATATTCCATGGTCATACATCTGACTTTTCAAATTTATCCCAAAACGTGACTGAAATACTTTGAACATCTAAATTTTCTTTCGAAAATACAAAATCTGTTCAGCTCACAATATTATTTATATTATTCCACTGGGATATTTTCGACTTTTCAAATTTGCCCCAAAACCTAATCGAGACATTTTGAACTTTCAAGAGTACAGAACGTGTTCAGTTCACAAGATTCTTGATAATACTCCATTGAATACATCTGACTTTTCAAATTTATCCCAAACAGTGATTGAGATTCTTTGAAATTCCAAATTTTCTTTCAAAAATACAAAATCTGTTCAGTTCACAAGATTATTAAAATTATTCCACTGTGATATTTTCGACTCAAATTTGCCCCAAACCTAATCAAGACACTTTGAATTACAAAATTTGCTCTTAAAAGTACGAAACATGTTGAGTTCACCAGATTCCTTATATTATTCCATGTGACATTTTCGACTTTACAAAATTTTCCCAAAACCTAATCGAGACATTTTGAACTTTCAAGAGTACGAAACGTGTTAAGTTCAGAAAATTCTTCATATATTGTGATACATCTGACTTTCCCAAAACGTAATTGAGATACTTTGAACTTCCAAATCTTCTTTCAAAAATACAAAATCTGTTCAGTTCACAAGATTATTTATATTATTCCACTGTGATATTTTCGACTTTTCAAATTTGTCCCAAACCTAATCAAAACACCTTGAACTATCAAATGTTCTTTCAAAAACACAAAAGTGTCCAGTTCACAAGATTCTTCATAGTTTCCATTGTGACACATTTGACTTTTTAAATTTGTCGCAACCCAAATCGAGAAACTTTGAAATTCCAAATTTACTTTCAAAAGTACAAAACGTCTTTAGTTCACAAAATTCTTTATAATATTCCACTGTGGCACTTTTGACGTTTCAAATTTGCCCCAAAACCAACTAAATCCTTCTTTTTGTTCATCTAGTCTAGTGTCTTCTATATTCTCCTGTCGAGACACTGTAAACTCCTCAATTTTGTCACTATCGCTATCACTAACTAATATCAATTCGTGTAGACTTTTCATATTTTCTGCTGAGACACTTCGAATTGCCACATTTTGTTTAAAATCTAAAAACACTTTGAGTTTATTCTGTATACTTTTCTCAAAGCACATTAAGCTTCTAAATGGAAAACACAATTAACACAGTTTGTAATAAGGGATTCAAACAAAAACTATGGACTAGGTAAATTTAAAGAAATTCCTCCAAATGATCCATTTTTGATCCAATGATTCAAAATTTACGATTTGCCGATAATTGAACTCCAATAAGTGAATATCATTTTAAGTAAAGGAGTTTTATATCAGATTTCCCAGGAAGAAAACATAAGAATTGGTTGGAGTTTCATTTCGAATGTTCCAACTGTGCGAACTTTCAACACAGTTAAAGTTTCCAGCACGATGTTATGAAGGTTTGAAACTTTGTTGCATTCCAATATCTCGTTCACGTTTAGTTATGTGGTAGTAATTAAAAATGATATTTAATGTATTAGGGAAGCTATACGCCCGGTTTCATAATACAGTTAACGTCCACTTTAACTTAAAGTTGACTTTGACTGTGACGTTAGAAGTAGTAACGCCCGGTTTCATAATGCAGTTAAAGTCCACTTTAACTTAACGTCACATTCAAAGTCAACTTTAAGTTAAAGTGGACTCTAACTGCATTATGAAACCTTTTCTTAGTGAATGTAGGTAACTGCAGGGTTTTAATAAAAGTGAAGTTTATTGGCTACAGATGTGAAGTTGGTTTGTTTATAGATTGCGCTTTCAGATGATTCATAAGAATCCGACAATCCCTTTTACTTTCTAAGGAGATGAGGAAAAAGGGGTCGACGTCCTTTTGGACCTTTACTAACCTCTCACGTCGGTATAATAAAATATCGTCTCCTTAATGTCAAACAGGGCATGTTTCATTACTACAATTTGGCTTAATGCAAAACAAATTAATCGTTAATGGAAAGTGTCTTGATTTGTGTAAAATTTTAGTCGAGATTTAATATACAATTAATGGTTTTATAACTTCCTTAAAATGTGAAATAACATTTAATTTGTTCAATCGTAATTGAGTAAACAGTCGTAAAATCAGAAATTCCAATAAACGTTGTGCAAACGATATTATGCAGTAGATGTATCATTAGAATAAAAGTAAAATGGATATAAATTACAAGAAATACGATAAATAACAGGTTATAATAATAATAAGTAAAATATGCTGGACACTTAAATGAGCACGTATTTCATCGGAATTGGAATGACAAATAAATTATTTTGATGACACTTTATTAACTGAGATCTCGGTTTCTTCCTTTTCCAGTTCTTCATTAGCTGCCTCTTCAAATTTCATTTTTCCTAATATCAATCACAAATATTTTAATTTCAATCGCTCTTCATTCAAATGGAAGACCAGCAGTTTATACATGGATTAAACATCGTAACACGTTTTGAAAAATACGAAGTGGCGTTCTTGTTAAAATTTTTCTTTCTTTAGGAATTATCCTAGCACAAAAATGAACCTTAAATTCACCTAAAACCTAAAATATAGATACCCAGAAATTACTCTTGCAGAAAATTGAAGCTCTAATTGGTAGAAACCATAATATGGAAGGTGTTTTGGTGTTGTTTTGCCAGAAGTTGGACTATTAATGAACCTAGTGAAAAATGTCAGAAGTTGTTTGACCTTCAATGGTAACACACACAAGACAAGATTATTACTAAAAGTGGTTTAATTACCAACAGATTGTTACATAAATTAGGAAGAGGATTTGAGGAATGGGGGTCCATTATCAGACCTTCACCAATATCAATAGAAGAGAAGTAGGTAGTTGCGTAATATTGTACAGAGTAGATCATATGGAGGTTCTACCTCGTTTAACCACACTATTTCAAGACATTTCAAGCAACTAACTTTTGTTAAGTTCACATTCAGTATTTATTAATCAAAATAATGCGAAATATTACCATCCACAACTGTGGCTCCAAATGCGTATTTTTCCAATAGGCCCTATAGGCCCGTGCCTGGGGCCCCCTGGCTCAGGGAGCCCAACATTGACCTAAGTATCCCTACGAGGGGCCCCCAGATGGCATATGGGCCTAGGGGCAACTTGAACCAAAAATAGGCCCTTCCAGTGAACCTTTCCAACTTGTAATTGTACTTAAATGACAAAAACCAACAATAATTCCTACTTGGAACACAGAGACAAAAGCTTTGAAGTGCTGTTCGCCATCAAGGTTTCATAGTTTTAACTTTGAGGTCAAATTTAAAAAGGAAACACAAAGCACGTGACAAAGCACACAAATGCGAGAACATGTGTTAAATCCATTCCGCGAATCGAAAAACGATGAAGACAAAGTCTAATTAACGATGAATGTGTGTCGGCTTCAAATTGGGAAAGAATTGACGGACGATTCGTAATAATAGACTCGGGAAATCCAGGTGAACATATTTTTGTACTGAGTGTCATATTTAAAGAGACACGTGCTGTAAAGACATGTGGTTTAGAGAGGAATAATTATTAAATATCTCACTCATAATACGAGAAATAAAGTGCCTACTCCAACAATCCAACAATTTCAACAAATTGAATATATATTTATGATCTTTATGATTTCTCTTTTACAAAGTGATGCAAGACGTTGCTTAAAAGTACTGCGTTCAAGTGTATGAAATTGTCTGATGGTCTCCAGGTTGGGTTTAAAACATTATATAAGTTTCCAGAAACCTAGGGGTTTTCATACTACCCTGGTCCATTTTTCACGCAAACATTAACCAAACGTTCTAACTAGGTTTTTGATTATCATATATTAGCTTCAAGTAGCGATCTTGAAGCTCCTATTTTCGAAGTATTCAAACCATACCCCAATAGAAACTTCTGAGTCTAATGGAAATCATCCGGACTTTCCAAAAATATCAGGGGTTCCTCTTTGAAAATTACTATTTCTTCAAAATTTCCCGGATTACCTGGAAATATTACTAAGCATTTTAAATATTCAGCTAAAATTTCCTGAAACGTTCTGAGGTTACTATTTCTAGGTTTTCGAGCCCCAAGAACACCTTTTGGGTAAAATTTTGATCATTTAAAGTCTTTCAGAATGTCTGGAAGAACAAGACATGTTCTAAACTTTCATGGAAGAACTCACTAGAGCCCCAGACGTTCCAGGGTAGTCCCAAGGGAACCTGAACAAGTCGAAAGTGTATTTCCTATGGTAGCAACAATCCATAACTTTTTAGTCCTTTTTTTAGTTTCCAAAACAATCTAAGGCTTCTATTCCACCTTCCCACAGCTTTTTTTATGCGTTTTATATCCTAAAACGATATTGCCTACATATTTTTGAGTTTCTGGAGAATTTAAGACGTTATTGGAGACTTCACGTAAGCCCGAAATGGTCTCAAAATTTTTTTTCCCAAACGCACCAGATAACAATTTGGGACGTACTTGCGTTTTGACTACCTCTTAACAGTCTTCAGGGTATTCTAATTCTCGATCAAGGCTCGATCAGATTCCCGATATCATAGACGAACACCCCTAGTCGTTTTCAGAACTTACTTTTGGGTTCAATTTCAACCGACAAGATCCCAAAACCCAAGACCAAGACTCCGAGCTTCATTGCCAAGACCCAAACTTTACGAGACATCAAAATTTACGAAAAAGAAAATAACTTCAGTACCATGATCCAAGCACTAACGTCAAGCCCTAAACTGCGCCGTTGATCTAATTCCCGATCAAGGCTAGATCAGATTTCCGAGATCTAGATATCTAAACGAACACTCCTAGTCGTTTTCAGAACTTACTTTTGGGTTCAATTTCAACCGACAAGATCCCAAATCCCAAGACCAAGACTCCGAGCTTCATTGCCAAGACCCAAACTTTACAACCGAGACATCAAAATATACGAAAAAGAAAATAGCTTCAGTACCATGATCCAAGCACTAACGTCAAGCCATAAACTGCGCCGTTGATCTAATTCTCGATCAAGGCTAGATCAGATTCCCGAGATCCACATATATAAACTAACACTCCTAGTCGTTTTCAGATCATACTTTTGGGTTCAATTCCAACCGACAAGATCCCAAAACCCAAGACCAAGACTCCGAGGTTCATTGCCAAGACGCAAACTTTACAACTGAGATATCAAAATTTACGGAAAAAAAATAACTTCAGTACCATGATCCAAGCACTAACGTCAAGCCATAAACTGCGCCGTTGATCTAATTCTCGATCAAGGCTAGATCAGATTCCCGAGATCCACATATATAAACTAACACTCCTAGTCGTTTTCAGAACATACTTTTGGGTTCAATTCCAACCGACAAGATCCCAAAACCCAAGACCAAGACTCCGAGGTTCATTGCCAAGACGCAAACTTTACAACTGAGATATCAAAATTTACGGAAAAAAAATAACTTCAGTACCATGATCCAAGCACTAACGTCAAGCCATAAACTGCGCCGTTGATCTAATTCTCGATCAAGGCTAGATCAGATTCCCGAGATCTACATATATAAACAAACACTCCTAGTCGTTTTCAGAACTTACTTTTGGGTTCAATTTCAACCGAGAAGATCCCAAAACCCAAGACCAAGACTCCAAGCTTCATTGCCAAGACCCAAACTTTACAACCGAGACATCAAAATTTACGAAAAAGAAAATAACTTCAGTACCATGATCCGAGCACTAACGTCAAGCCCTAAACTGCGCCGTCAAGTTCTAAATCTGTGTGTTCTAAATCTAAATCTAAGTGTGTATATTTGGTTAGCCAAGCCCCGAGTTCCAGCATCAACTCCATAAAAGTAATCGCCAAAACAAGGTACACTATCGCAATTATAACTCAATCACCAAGACTTCGCCAAACCCCGAGGGTCATCAATGAGACCCAAAACACCGTTTTCAAGCAGCCGAACTTCCAATCCAAGCCCCAGACTTTGCAGCATTGCATGTGATTCCGTCGTCACCAACACCCCGAAACACTATCGCCAAGTCGACAAATGTCATATTCAAAGCTCACATTTTGTACCATTACCCTTCGTCATTAAGGATGTACTACGATGATATCTAATAATATAGTTGATCAATGCTATTATAAAAGTATTATTATATGGAGAGCATATAAAAATGATGTTTTTTTGAAGTATTTCGTCATATTCCATATTCTTGGGCTATTTTAATTATACGCTTAAAAATTGTGCATGCGCAATGCATTCCAAATGACCCACAAACCTGGTAGAAACCCACAGAACGCGTAGAACCTAACCATGTCTCTAACCAAAATGTGATTCGTAGCGCTACGACAGTTGATGGACACAATATGAACAGTTGAATGTTGGGATATGGCATCAAATGGAAATTCAAAAACGGCCCATAAATATTACTTTGGTTGTCGAAGTTAGAACAAAGAATCGTCAAAGAAAAGTCGTGGGAGGGCTATTCCGGAAACAATTTTCATGGGAAGGGAGGTAATAGGGTAGCGAATGTTTGGGTTGGTTTTGGAGCAAGAATTAAGTAGCAATACGATATGCAACATATGGGACTTTCAGTTGTTACGAAGCTGCTGCCTGCAAATTAATGGAACTTAATAAAATAAAAATAAAAAAACATAAACATAACAAAATTACCTACATCAGTTTTTAAAACCTTATACGCTGTTGTTCATTCTTTGGAAACCGGAAACATCAAAAATTTCCGATTTTGGGATTAATCAGTTAATAGAAGAAAAATTAAAAAAAAGAAATGTGCTCCAGGTATACCAGGAAGACAAAGAACGAGCAGGAAACCAGGAAGGAGAGGAAGAGATGATTCAGTTATGCAGTGGGTGTGAAAACGTCTTGCAATGAATGGAGCGACGTTATTTTAATATCTAAGCATGCGCAGCTACATTTTGGAATCAGGTTACATTATATTGCTACCACTACGAGGTACCATAGTTGGGTACCCTGTGAACTATTAAGGTTATTGCCATGTACAAGGTAGTTTTGACATTATTGGCTCAAATGGAATCAAGTAAATCTGAATTACCGCTGAATCGGAGGTTTCAACTTTACTAACGGATCCTTACGCTGAAATGCAACTGCGCATGCCAAGATCTCAAACGAACTTCAAGAAGGACACTTCTAGTTACATTATCGGGACCGTTTTGGAGCAGGAATCAATAGCAATATAGTATGCAGCAAATGGTACTTCAATTTGTTACAAAACGTTTGCCGTTGCTATGGCAACTTAAGGCGTATTGTCAATAAATTAGACATCTAATCTTGCGCAGTTGGATTTTAGGGCAATATGTCTTTAGTAGGCACATAGCAATTGCAAGTGTAGAACTCGTGTTGCAATGAATGGGACGACGTTATATCGATATCAAAGCGTATGCAGTTGCAATTTGGGATAAGGTTACATTATATTGCTACCACTACAAGGTACCATAGCTAGGTACCCTGCGAACTAATAAGGTTGTTGCCATGTGCGCAGTACTTTTGGCTTCTTGGCTCAGATAGAATCGCACAGAATCATAAAATTGAATTGCCCCTGGATCGAAGGTGTCAACTTCACTAACGGACGTCTTGCGCCGAAATGCAACTGCGCATGCCTAGACGTCAAACTACCGTCAACGTGAGGCCACTTCCCTCTAAGTTACCGAGAGAATCGAGGCGGGTAGACAACGTCGCCGTTTTGCGCCGTTCGGTACGTACGCGTACCACGCTCGGCCCGAGAAGAGGATAGTACCGCCGGTATTCGGTAGTAGTGGCGAGAGAGCCGAGAGGGGCCGGGTCAATAAAAAATGAAGAGCGCCCGAGGCTAAAAAATGCGACCGAAAAAAAAACAATGCGCGGCCAGAACGCGGCTAAAGACAGGTAGCCGTGCTCAGAGGGGTGCCAACGGGTCGGTGGGGGGAGGGGGAGGAGGTTTAGAGGCGGGAGGGGAGAGGGAATGAGGAGAGAGGGGCAGAGGCGCGGGATCATTTGTATAAGTGGGGAATGCGCCCGACCCGGTACACTCGAAGCCAAAACGTGAGGGTCGAGGAGGAGATGCCGAACTCGCAGCGGCGTCCGTCACCGAAGACGATCCGTCCACGAATATACGCAAAGTGTTCGTCAACTCAGCTGTATTCGCAGAACAAATATCGAAACGAACAATGCTAACTAAGGCAAACTTCGTGCCGGCCCTGCAGTCACAACTGCGTTCAAACGCTACAAGTACTTCACTGTCATCATCTACAACGAAGTGTTGTAATAGCCCAGTTCAAATTGTACTTTATTTATCAAAACTTTATCAAACTTTATTGTACTTTAGAAGCAACATGTCCAATTGATACGACGCTATTCATTAATCCTAACTGAACTGATAGGCCGTGAGCCGAGTCCCAAAAAGTGTCTCATAGGAAACCACTTCATATTTTAAACATAGATTGATTGCCCTTCACGCGAATTTCCAAAATGTGCAAGTCTGGCAGCTTTGAAGTGGGGCGTTTAATGGGGGTGTAATGTCAAAGTTACCCCTAATTATGGCTCCCAAAGTGCGATAAGAAACCAAATAAAATTTGATGGGTTGCTTTGTTCGTGGTTCACAGTTCACAAAAAAAATTATGCCAGACGCATAGAGTGTTTGAGCCGGTTTTCTATCAGTCAAAGGGGGTCGCTAAAATTGCTCTGTTTGGTGATGTTTGGCGGGGTGACCGGCCCACCCTATGTGTCTGGCATAATTTTTTTAGCGAATTGTGCATCACGAACAAACCAACCCATTAAATTTTATTTGGTTTCTTATCACCCTCAATTAGGGGTGACTTTTAAACTATACCCCCATTAAACGCCTCACTTCAAAGCTGCCAGACTTGCACATTTTGGTCATTCGCGTGAAGGGCAATCTATGTGTTAAATTTGAAGTGGTTTCCTATGAGACACTTTTTTGGACTCGGCTCACGGCCTATGAATATGTCCTAACTTTGCTCGTGGATCATCAAAATCAATTACAAAATCAACTTCAATAAGTTGTAGTTACACTTTATTCGCAGAAGAATCTTCAAACTTCATTGCTGACATGACAAATAAAGAGCACTATGAACAAACAGTGCGACGCACTTTATTCTTTCATCAGGATGAACAAAGCAAACACATTCTTCATCGCAACCCAGCCCCAACTGAGTTCACAGAAAATAATTTCGTACGTAAAATCAATGAACGGCCGTCGTCAATTTTGTGAACATTAATATTATGAATCGGTGATTGTTACAATGATTTCTGGTCATAAACTTATGACTTCATACATTAGACCGATAAACGAGCCAACATTAAACAGTGAACGCAAAACATTAAAATTAAATATTTCATCCATTAATCTAATGTAAAAATTCATTGAGTTAATGTTTGAGGATTATTAAACAACGTCGTTCATCATTATAACGATAAATTTTCGTCATAGATCTATGAACAGCAAACATTAAAATTTTATGAACGGTTTTCGTTGTTTCAATGAACATCAAACATTGATTTTACGAAGCCAGCCATTAACTTTTAAAAACGCAGCAGATTTGATGTTGTCGGAAGTTGAAACGATGTCGGCGAACATTAATATTACGAATCACCGTCGTAGACTTCTCTGCTTGTACCACTTTTTATGCGAATTCTTTTGAATTTCCTCCAGTCGGTCTGATAAAGTAGAAGAGGCAGTACAGCGTTCTAACTATTATACCAATTGTGCCAAATTATTGTGTGATAAATGAACAGGCTCGAGAAAGAAATAGAATTTCCCTTTAAGAATGGAAAATTGGTAAGTATTAGCATTATCGGAAAGTTGAATTGACACAGTACTATGCAATAACCAAATCTCTTACTAGTAGGTAGTCTTAAAATTTTATTTTTCTTTCGAATCATTTTGAAAAATGTCTAATTTTGTATTACTTATAACTTTATTTTTTTTAGGTTAGTATAGACTATGAGATTGCTTTCGGAAATTGGGAATTACTTTTAAACAATTGGGAAAAATGGTCTCCCCACACAGTAACATTTCTACAGAAAGACGGACACGTAAAAAATAAAACTACTAAGGCCTTCTAAATTAAGCGTTTGAGGATGCTTCTAAAGAAAGTAAGTTCTATTTTACATACTTAAAAAAAGTAAAATTTGCTTTTCTTAAACCTTCCACATTAAAAAACTTTTTCTTTAAATTCTTGTTTCAGATAATGGATATTCGTTGTTAAATAACTGTAATATGTCTTGTTGTGCATGGCATCGTGCTCGGACTTTGTTTTATGTAGAAATAGTTACAAACACAACTGTTAATGTTCTAAAACTTATGGTGTCTATAAAATTTGAATTTTACTTTCTAACGCCATGAAATGAACATTTTTTTTAAAGCGTAAATCTAGGTTTGGTTTACCATTTCCCCTTCTTTTTTTCAGATTGGCGATCCATGGATATTTGGTGCCATCGGCCAAAGTTTTGTTCCAAATGGAAACCGCATTTTATGAACATAACGTGTCGCTTGAGAGCCCAAAGGTTCATATGATTTGTGAGTTTCTGATGCAATAAAAAATTGATGTAACAAAAAAGGCTATTATTCTGCAAATCCCTTTGCGAAGAATTATAAAGTGGTATGTATTAGTAAGATTTTCCTCCTTCCGCGTTCCAATGCTTCTGAAACGCTGCATGCAATATTTTTTCAAAAGTCACTGCAATTAATAATTGGAGGTCATAGGTCTATCAACACCAGTTATTGATTTAATGTACAGCAATCATAAGCCAATGTTGATCGTTCGTAATATCAATAACCGGCGATCATAGATCCATGCTCACTGTTTATTAATTTAACGTACAGCAATCATAGGCCTAATGTATGTCGTATATAATATTAACGTCCGGCAACCTTAGATCTATGCTCACAATTCATTGGTTTAACACAGAGCAAACATCACATTAATAACCACCAACATAGATCTATGTCTACTGTACATTGACTCAATGTACAGCAATCGTAACTTAATGAACAGAGAAATTTATGTACGACCGTTCATTGAATCAACAACAGCCGTCATCGGCCCGAAATTAATGTCGACGTACATTGATTTGATGTACTTTTTTATTAATATCACGTACCTTTTTCGTTCAGTGTTCACTTCGTTAACACTATGATCTGCTAGTAACTCCAACGAAATTTGTAGTTATTTCATTAGTAGATCAATCAAGAACGCATTTCAAGTCATCGAATTTTATTGCAGTCATAGTCAATAAAGAGCACTATGTTCAAACAGTGAGAGACCCGTTATTTTTGAAACAAAATGAGTCAGCTTTGTTCGAAGATCATCACGACGAACAAAGCGAACACATTCTTCATTGAATCCCAACCCCAACTGAGTTAAATTGGTTTAATTGATAATCTTCTGATAACTACAACGGATTTGGTCGTTACTTCACTCATAGATCAATCAAGACAGTATTTGAAATAATTTCACTTTATTGCTGACATGACCAATAAAGAGCTCTATATTCAAATAGTACGACACCCTTTATCGTTTCCAACTGAAGCAGAATGAGTCTTAGCTTTGTTCGAAGATCATCACGACGAACAAAGCGAACACATTCTTCATCCAAGCCCAACCCCAACCGAGTCCAATTAGTTTAAACCATAATCTTCTTACAACTACCACGGATTTGGTCGTTACTTCAGTCGTAGATCAATCAAGAACTTATTTCAAGTCATTAAACTTTATTGCTGACATGACCAATAAAGAGCTTTATGTTCAAACAGTACGACGCCTTCTATCCCTTCCAACTGAAGCAGAATGAGTCTTAGCTTTGTTCAAAGATCATCACGAAGAACAAAGTGAACACATTCTTCATCCAAGCTCAATTCCAACTAAGTTCAATTAGTTTAAACCATAATCTTCTTATAACTACAACGGATTTGGTCGTTACTTCACTCACTCGTAGAACAATCAAGAACCTATGTCAAATCATTAAACTTTATTGCTGACATGACCAATAAAGAGCTCTATGTTCAAATAGTACGACGTCTTTTATTTATCCTTTCCAACTAAAACAGAATGAGTCTTAGCTTTGTTCGACAGAATGAGTCTTAGCTTTGTTCTAAGATCATCACGACGAACACAGCGAAAACATTCTTCATCCAAGCTAACTCCAACTGAGTTCAATTAGTTTAAACCATAGTCTTCTCATAACTACAACGGATTTGGTCGTTACTTCCCTCGTAGATCAATCAAGACAGTATTTGAAATGACTACACTTTATTGCTGACATGACCAATAAAGAGCTTTATGTTCAAACCGTACGACGCCCTTTATCCCTTCCAACTGAAGCAGAATGAGTCTTAGCTTTGTTCGAAGATCATCACGACGAACAAAGCGAACACATTCTTCATCCAAGCCCAACCCCAACTGAGTTCAATTAGATTAAACCGTACTCTTCTCATAAGTACAACGAAGTTAGTCGTTACTTCTTTCGTGGATCAATCAAGAACGTACTTTAAATCATCAAACTTACTGCTAACATGACCAATAAGGAGCACTTTGTTCAAACAGTGCGACGGACTTTATTCTATTTAATTGAACCAAAGAGTATTAGCTTTGTTCGTAGATCATCGTAATGAATAAAGAAAGGACATTCTGCATGACAACCCAGCCCCAACTGAGTTCAAATCGATTATACTATAATCTTCGCATAACTACGACAATGTCGGTCGTTATTTCATTCCTAGATGAATCAAGAACGTATCTTTAATCATCAAACTTTATTGCTGACCTGATAAATTAAGAAGACTGTTCAACAAGTGAGACGTCTTTTAATCTCCTTATCCATACCAATATATATCTTGGCTTTGTTCAAAGATCAGGGAAGACGTACTTGATGGTAGACCACTGACAACTGAGTTCATCGCATGTAAACAGTAGTCTGTTTTGGATTGGCCACAACTACAACGAAGTTCATCGTTACGTAATTCGTAGAGCAATCATGAACTTTTCTCCAATCATCAAACTTCAATGCGAAATGACCAGTTAAGAGCACTGTGTAGTGAGATGCCCTTTATTCTTCCTAAGTGAACCAAATTGGCTGTGTTCGTAAATCAGATATAAAATGAACAAAAAACAACATTTTTCATCACAGCCCAGCAGCAGCAGTAACTGAGTTCATTTCGTTGAAATAGTAATGTGTTGTGGGTCACTTTGTTCGTAGAACAATCAATAACGTTTCTCCAATCACAAACTTTATGCCGACATGACCAATTATGAGTTTTGTGTTCATACATTAAAACCTTTTATTCCTAATTACAAAACCAATGTAAGTGTAAGCTTTGTTCGTATTTCATTTGTTCGATATTTACCAAAATGGTACAGTTCCCTACGGTCATTTGAATGCCACTGTTGTATAAATCTTTCGCAGATTTGGAAGGGTTTGAACCCTACCCTTGAACCTCTGAATATTACGTGAATAAGTACTGAACATAACGGACACTCCGCAATGGACGTAATTTGTACGATGAATGTAACCCTCGTAAAAACGTAATGGTAAGGCCATGGAGGCTAAAATAAATTTTCTTAATGATAATGATATGTCATATTTGCGTTTATGGTCGAGTTATGGTCGACTATAAGACGAAAATAAATTCAATTTTATGGGTAATTTAAGTTTGCAGTAAATTCAGGTTACAAGTATTATTATCTCATCCGTTTTGTAGTTTTATTTTGTTAGTTAAGATATGAAACTTGTTTCAAAGCAATACAAAATGCAATTACGTATGTTGGAAGTATTACTTAGGATCTTTTGAGCATTGGAAACTTTGAATGATGTTTTGTATGCGATTAAATATTTAGTAATAAAGTAATTAACGACAATGTATTTGGAGACTTTATTTCAGTATCAAAAATTACACTTTCTTAAAATCCGAATTGCAAAGTTATTGTGAAAGAACTATGATCACCATGATATCAAAAGCCTAAAAATCTAAAGGATCTATATACAGGATGAGTCACAAGGAAACCGAATCCGTTTAAGAGACAATTACAAGCGTAATATGGCGAATCAAATATGAAGGAGGTTTATTAACTAATTTGATGTATCAAAGTTGAATTAAATTTTATGGCTCACGATCTCTTTTATTTATAATTAAAAAGAGACAAAAATTATCGGTCAACCATGCAATAGTTTATTTTCTATTAATAATTATTGGAATTATTTATATAATTCTATTTTTGTACTTAAATAGCTTTATAAGAGAGCGTAATATTGAAGATACTAAAGAAAATTAGATTTTTTGAGTATTTAAATTTCAATTTAAGATTGAAAATGTAATGTTTTAATTAAAGTATATAGTTCAATAAGTCCCAAAACGAAAATACAAATACTCATTTTAAGGGGATCTGCTGAATACCTAAAATAAGAAAACCGATAGAATACCATTGATAGGGTAACCTCGTAATTGATAGGGTAAAAACCTCAATATTTTTTTTATTAATTTGTCATATTTAGAGGTATATGGATTAACCAAACACCTATTCTCCATTGCTATGCACTTTAAACACCATGCACCTATTAACCATTGTGTCTGTGTGTTATTTGAATATTATCTAAAATACTTCATGAAGTGCAATGTAAGCAAAGAAATGTCACGTTGAAAACATACGAAATCGATGTTGTCAGTCGTATAGGTAGTCAATATTATTTCAGTCCTTTCAGTCCAATCATCTTTGTGTCTTTCGAAGTAGAAATCCTTCCTAAAGGCGGATGAGTCTGATTACAAGTTCAACGGTATGGAGATGCAGAAGGCAACGGGAAACCACTGCATTAAAGATCCTATAAAGACTTTCCTTTGCATTTGAGAAATTTTCTCAGAAAAATCTATGGCATCTTAAATGGATTTACGAAATATCAAGAAGACGAAGTGGATGGTCGTCAGCAAAAACAAAAATATAGCCAAAAACTTAACATATATCAGCATAAATGGAGAAAGAGTGGAGAGAGTACAAAAATACAAATACCTGGGCTACTGGGAGCATGAGGAAATCAGGACTCAGGAAATCAAAAGCAGAATAGAACAGGCAGGAACATATTTCATAAACGTGCAAAATGTGTTGACCAACAGAGCTCTAAGAATTCCCTTAAGAATACGCCTATTGCGTTGCTATGTCTTTAGCATAGCGTTCTATGAGATGGAGGTATGCAACCTCTGTGAAATGTGCGACAGGATTGAAGTTCGAAATGTGGACTTACCGAAGAATGCTGAGGATATCGTAGATCAACAGGGTGCTGTCGATATACAAGGACAAAGCTGGAATACCTACTTTGCCCACTTAATGAGAAATCCGAAATATGAATTGCTCAATATTCAAGAAAAAGTAGAAGAAAAGCGTGGTCTTGCTCGCCGAAGAACATCTTGGCTCAAGAATTTTGGTATGGAGTAAACACTGCGACAGTGTTTAGATCGACTGTGGGCAAAGTGAAGATCATGCGACTGATCGCCAATGTTCTTGGAGGACATTTACGCTGTGTTCCACTTCTAATAATATAGAGGTTCTGTCAGCAGCATATGATGGAATTTCAAGTAAGGGAAGCAGTTTTTAAAAACTTACCCTATTTGGAATGTAATGCGATGCTTCGATCACTTTTTGCAAATTCGTCAATGACGTCATCATAAAAACTTGGATGCTCTCACAGTGTTTGAAGAAATTAATTTTCAATGGACAAAAGCGATATTTGCGAAAGTCTCTCCTGGCTTGGAAATTTTTTATACGTTGATAAATTGCGTTCTACTGACGAAATTGTGGCAGGTATTGTCGATACTGATTCACACAATTTCGACACTTTCGTGTAGGCATCTTCCAGCTCCTTGTCTTTTAGGAATTGTATTAGTACTTTAGCGTTATTTTTCGCGCTAATGTCATCAGTTCGTAAATAACTTTTAGTTCAGATCGCAGTAGCATTCGGTCGAAGAACTGGCCACAAGTGAAGAAGAGATTTAAACGCATCTTATGGAAAATGTTTCCGTTTATATGCATCAAAATTGCCGAGCGCGAGGAATTTAATATCATTTAAACTGTTAAATCCATAGTTTATTTGTTGCTGAATTTGATCGATTATTTCATAAAAGAGGCTGGTATGATGTTTGAACATCTTCCACCCTGTCTGTACACACCGATAGCCGTATAAACCTGCAAATAAGCTACTCCAATGAAAGCTTCCACCCCAGCCTAAAGTATCAGTCACATAAGCAGTAGTGCAGTTGTAGGTGTAGTGCGGTGGTATTGTAAAAAGTTAAGCCTGTGTATGTTAACGACAGGGTTCACATCGACGACCTTGTGGGAAGGTAGTGGTAGCGGTGTGTAGAACCTAGCATGCTTCTAGCTTCGGCACTACAAGCGCATACAAGCACCAATCAGAGACGAGGACTGACGTCGGCCGCGTCGGCGTGTTGTTTTGTTTATAAATTGTTTAACCTGAACTACAACTACAGTTTTGTCTCGCGTTAATTCTTTCAGTAAGTTTAAGGTTTCAAGATGGACTATCCAAATGAAGAATACAATTTGCAACAACGACGTGTTTGTGTACTGTTGTTAGGTGCTGCTGCTATTCTCTTGAAACGAGCAATGGACGAAAAGGAAGAAAAAGACGTAAACTGCGAAGCAGCCTTTCACACTACGTCTAATGTGAACAGGACGACTTGATACGTTACCGCTGCTACTGTTCCAAATACACTCCCCCTGCACTGCAACTGCATTACTGCTTATTAGAATGATACTTAAAGCACGCGACCTCGACTCGATGCATTAAGCGGGTTCAATTACCCCTCGAGATACACACGAAAGCCGGCGTATAACACAGAACCTACAGCGGCAATAGCTTCCATTGTATTTTTCTAGAGTAGTGAATAGCCGCGCGCACACGACTCGCAGGCAGACTTTCTGCTGTGACTCGGTTTGAGTCAATGCCGCATTTGTTATGGGCTTGATGTTTAAAATAATTTTTAGCATTTTTAATACAATCTAAAGTAATTGTTTGCTATTTCAAAAATTACATTTAAGATGTTTTTTCATTTTTTGACATTTTTCTAGGGGAAGCACTGCTTCCCTAGCTTCCATGGACCGAAGACCGAAGGTTGTCCGGCTACTCGAAGGTGGCCGTGGTAGTCAAACCATAAGAAAAACGCCAAGTCTTCACCACCAATTTATTGCCAAAAGAGCGACCGGTTTCGACTGTCTAGCAGTCATCTTCAGGCTCGTAATAAGAAATTATTTTAGGGCTACAGCTGAACAATATGTGAGACGTCACAGTTAAAACCGACATAAACAGTTGAAAATCAAAAACTTTTCCTTCACATATCGAACAGGAACACTCATAGGAAACATGGAAAGAGCCCTAATAGCAATAACGTCCTCATCGTTAGGAGGTTGTTACGTGATAGCCCTTACAGGTGTGGGACAGGACTGTTTATGTCGGTTTTAACTGTGACGTCTCACATATTCTTCAGCTGTAGCCCTAAAATGATTTCGTATTACGAGCCTGAAGATGGCAGCTAGATAATCGAAACCGGTCGCTCTTTTGACAATAAATTGGTGGTGAAGACTTGGCCTTTTTCTTATGGTTTTTTTCCATGGACCGCACGCCGGTGGGTTCTGTGATTTAGGGTGGTATTCAGAAACGGCACTCAAATATTTTTTAAGTTTTTCTTAGCTAAGTTAAGATTTTTCTTAACTTAACGGTAAGGAGCGATGTGTATTCAGAAACGTCCCTTAGATAATTCTTGGCTGAGAAATTTTTAAGTCGCTATTTTTTCGTTTCGTGTCAAACTCTGTCAAAAACTTAACCTACAACCTGTGTGATAGTAGTTAACGTCTCCTTTTTGCTAACCTACAACTTATATTTTTCATCGTTTACATTTGGGATATGGCTTACCTGGGATATTTGGTTAATTGTTAATTTGTTAAGTCCTAAAGGTCCTAAAATTGAGGAGTGCTGTGACTGTGTACCTGAGACGGTATACCTGGAATTCCAGGAAAACAATAGGGAAACGTCGGGCGTGTATTGAAGGTAATATGGTTATTTAAGGGGCATATGGGGTTTAAAGGTATTAGGAAATTTCTCGGGAGCGAGCAGGGGCCCCAGCAGGAGCCCCTAGCTAGCAGGACAAACTCGAGAAGAAGCACTCGATGCGGCTAGGCTGACGACCCACTACACCGTCAAACGGATCCCAAGGCAGCTCAGCTGCCGATCCCAGTCCCCAAAGATGACGATGGCCACGTGTTCACCAGGACGAAACGGGCCTACATACGTGGCTGAGTCACGGTTTTCTGCACTTTTCTGTGACCGTAACCAGAATTAGCAGCCAACACTGGAGCAATCGAGAGGGCCGCAACCTTCTCCCTCACCAGCATGCTAGGGCCATTAGATGTAGCACAAGTTGATATTGTAACATATGCACACATGTTGCAGATGACGCTTTATAAAGATACTTAAAAGTAAAAAGTATTAGGAAACAGGTAGTGTTCAAATCACATTAACGAGAGAGAAATACACATAAAGGACCACTTTAGAAGAATAGGGGAAAGACGAGTTAAATGATAGCGATGGTCATTACAGTAAATTTAAAAGAACAGTACCAGTTCTAGAGGGTAGAGATGTGGGTACTTCTAAGTAGGTATAAAGGCCCCACTGCCTTTTTCTACTCATTTTTAATCGTGCGCTTTAAGTTAGAGGACGTTGAAATGGAGAAGAGAAGGATTAATTTTACCCTCAGTGAGAAGGCGTTGCTTATTAAGGAGCTGGTGACAAGGAATTGCAGCATTGTTGAATGCAAACGTTCGGATGTAGTAACTGCAGCAGTGAAAAAAAAAAGAAAATGGGAGGTGACAGTGGAATTCAACTTCAATCCTGATGTGACTCTGTTGTGACAGAGTTGTTGTGAAAGTTGTTCTAGAGGAGTAAGGGGCATTCCTCGTTAATCTTGTACTTCTTGGATTTCTGTTGTTAAAGGGAGAATGACATTAACCACACACTGTTTCGTAAATCAATAGAACTTTTTAAACTCGAACTCGTCCAATTCATAGAGCGGCGTTTCCTTAATATACCTTCGGGCACGTATTGGACGGTGAATTTTTTCGAGAAACTCATCGACATTATCATTCTCATAATAATATCGCTCAATTCTCCGATAGTCATCGAAAGCGTCGTTCTCATGTTCAAACATCTTCAAAACAAAGACCACCAACAAGATGGAGTGACGATATAAAGAGGATCGGAGGACACTGGATGAGAACAGCTCAAGAGAGATCCCAGTGGAGAAGTTTAATGGAGGCCTATGTCCAGCAGTGGACTCAACATCAGGCTGGATGATGATGATGATGATGATGATGATGATCAAAACAAATAACGAAATAACCTCAACTTTCATCGACCTAACCTCAATATTTCTTAAATAATTTTTAAATGTAAGACAAAACTTTACTAAGGAGGATTCAGGAATGGAATTAAGTGGGAGAATGACGTTACTTGAGAAATACTTAGGAATTATTTTAAGTTAAGATTTCTTTCTGCTAAGGAAGGTTTCTGAATACAAATTCGTACTTAAGGAACCATTTAAGTTAAGAAAAATTTAAGGAACGTTTCTGAATACCACCCGTAGCCTGCTAACTACGGCCGGCAAAACATTCATTGCTCCCTACATTCCACCCCCTAGTAAAGCAGGTGGCATTCAAGTCCGATGGAAGAAGAGTAAACTTTGGTGACGGTCGCTCGTCCTCGTTGGTCGCGTAAAAGCCGACTCGGCTCAGTCGGCTCATTTAAATATGACTCAATTAAATCGCCGTCGATCGCTCTTTGACGCCACTAAATCAAGAGGCATCCGCGGGTCGGGCGCGTCCTCCACGGCGGATTCCACGTGAATTCCTCGCATTCGACGTTGGGCGATGATCCTTCGCCGTCGGCCGGCGGAGAAGTGTCGGCCCGATCACGATACGTACGAATTCAAGGTTGGAGATCGCATTCTTTCTCTCCATTATCATCGTCATCGTCCTCATCATTATCATCTCCTCCTCCTCCTCCTCTTCTCTCTCTCCCTCGATCTATCTATCTTTTTCTTCGGGGCCGGCTCGGCGGGCCAGCTTCTCCTCTCTCTCTCTCTCTTCCTCGAAGATTTAAAATCCTATAATGTTACGAGTGTGTCCGAATGCGGTCCACCGGTGTTACACTTATTGTGTTCGATTTCGAGGATGGCCGTGGGTGACCATTTAAATGCTGTCAGACGAAGGAATTCGGCGGCGTTGCCCCTTCGCCGCGAGTTCGCTGGTCGATCGAATCGAACGTCTACTTTGGAGGTTAGGTTATGCCCTTAGTTAGGATTATCCTAGGATGCCTTAAATCAACACCCATCCTAGCGCTAAAGGATTAGGAGGGATCACAGACCTTAAAACTAGACGCCTGAGGCTTACCAACAAATTTGTAGCTAAATGTATGTCAAATGGGTCGCACCCCCTGAGATTTCATCCAGAGTCTCCTCATAAGGCATACCGTCCTCCCAGGGCACTAATCAATAATGACATAATTCAAGACCGGGGGGCGAACTTTCGACGACAAATATTGAGGGTACCTGCTTTAATCAAAGGGTCAAATAATCTTACAAGAAATTTCGACGGTCGGCTTAAGGCAGGTAGGGTAGGAAGTGTATCGGTAGGAACGGTTCAAATTCAAGCCCCTTTAATATTTTCGTGATAAAGATGGGATTTCTCGTAATTTTCGTATTCCCTTGCCCTTACCCATTTTCCTTGCCCTTTGTGTATTTTCGTGATAAAGATGGGTTTCCCCGGAGATTTTCCTTGCTCTCTTGACCTATAGTAACAAATAAATTGTTTTAATGTATCTATCCCTTTATTTTCATTCCTAATTCAACCATCAATACGCGGGCTTGTTAAATTTCTTTACCTTTTCGGTCATGCCGTCGAAAATCCGCATCAACCCATCGTAAAACACCTGGTCCCATCGAAACTTCTTCCGCCCTTCAAGACGTTTTTAACCGGTTTCACACCCTCTTCCGCACCCCCTCCCTAACTTGCCTCATTTCTAGGACCCTAGGACCTTTATGCAAAAAATCCCATGCCTGTTTCTCAATTTCAATAAACGTGGCATATTGGATCAACAATCATTTGAAGGATACATTAATAAAAACTTCCCAAATTATAGCTCAATCTTTACGGATGCATCAAAAAATCAGGAAAACAAGAAAACTGGATGGAGGTTTATATCCCTTCAAAGGGCATACGGTTTGCCGCGAAACTTCAAGATGTCATTCAAGTATGCACTGCAAAAATTGCTGCCATGCACAATTTATCATCTCTTAAATCTTAAACAAGTGGTAATCTTCTCCGACTCTCAACAAGATTCAACAACCTAAATTCCAATCCACTACAATAGAAATCCTAAATATCAGATACCACTTATTATCTCTTAAAAGTAGGGGGAACTCGGTAATATTACATTGGGTTCCTGGGCATAAATGTTTTATAGGAAACGAGATTGCTGACAGGTGGACAGGCTCCCTGGATGTTCGGGATCTTATCCCTACCGGATCATGCCTTCAATCCTTTAACGAAAAATGGACGGGAAATTTCTCTCAGGAGCCTTGGCTTCAGAAATTCGAGATCCCCCCTAGAAAGCTCATCACAATGGTAAATAGAATGATGACTGGACACACAAATGCACCTTCTCACCTTTTCAAAATTAATGTTGCAGAAAACCCAATATGTAGTTGTGGTAACATTGGAAACCTTACGCACTTGCTCTTTGAGTGTCCAAACAATGACTCCCATGAATTAATATAGAAAACTTTCAAGGATTGTTGCTACCCCCGTTTCTATCATTTCCTTCCTAAGGGGAATGGACCTTAAGGTTTTTCGGTATTATTTAAGCACGTCAAAGGTTATAGCATTAACCTTTGAAGAGGCACCTCCTTTGGAGCCACGATTTTTTCGAGTCAGTAAAATTTTACAAATTAACTCTAATCTACTAGGAACTGCTTCCGAGTGCCATTTCAGACTTCCGGGAGAATAAATGATAGTTGTAAAACTATCGACACTGGGTAAATGACCACAGCAATCGAGCCCATTAAAGAAGAAAGAAGAAGAGGTTAGGTTAGGTATATCGGCCAATCACGAGCTGTACTCATGAATACGTAGGTATGTTTAGATATTTCGAGTTAGAACTTAACCTCGAATATCACTTGATTACGTTATACAATAGGACGTTATACGTCCTGACGACCCTTGATCTTCGTGAGGGAGCAGTAGCGAAGGTTCGCAGGGAGTTCAATGTTTTTGTTTCAATCTGACATGTTAAAAAACGATCTGAATATAATTATTATGTACCTGTTACGTACGGGCATCTACCTGTTTTGTACGTGACTAACCACTTGTAAGCCCATTATCACTCGCGACTCTTTCTAATTGTTATGGCACTATTTAAGGGTCTACATTTTTCGGAAATAAGCAAAACTCAACTCTGGAAAGACGCTCTCAAAACAATAACAAAACCAAAGTCCGGAGTAGTAAAAAACCAAACAACAAACTTGACATCCCTACACTAACACTACACAACCAAACCTACAAGACAGACGAACAAAAGTCAAACATAATAACAAACACATATCTCAAAACACAGAACAAACCGAAACACTATCAGATCATAGAGCCACACTACAAGTACACACATTAGTAAACAATTACCTCACTGACACATACATAATCCCCAAATACGAACTCACAGACCCGAAAGAGATTAAAAACGTAATCAAAAGACCCCCAAACAACAAAGCACCCGGACACGACACAATCATCAACCTATCACCCAAAAACATGCCACAATAAACCATACTACATCCTAAACGCCTGCCTCAAACTCCAATACTTCCATAAAGACTACAAAGCAGCCATTATCCTACCCTTCAAAAAAACCCATAAAGACCCCAAAGTCCCACAAAGCTACCGACCAATAAGCCTACTTCCAGCAAAATCCTAGAAAAAATCATCCATAACAGACTCAAAACACACATCAACCACAACAACACACTCATTCATACCAGAGCAGTTCGGCTTAAGAGAACAACACAGCAACATTTTACAACTTGCAAAACACATAGACACCATTACAACAAATTACAATATCAACAACAGTACTCACACTCGAAATAGAAAAGGCCTTCGATACCGTCTGGCACGAAGGCCTAATGTACAAACTGATAACCCAAAACATACCATATCACACATTCCTTCATAACCCAGATCCCACATGAACACCAGCGAGAGTACCGCAAGGAGCAGTACTATCCCCAACGCTCTTTTCTCTCTACATCAACGACATCCCTACACACCTACAAACCAAAATAGCCCTATTCGCAGATGACACAACCCTCATCGCCACATCGTGGCAAAAAAAAAACACAAAACATTAAATACCTACAACGACACATAGACATACTACAATACATGTCTAATGTGTCACTTTTGGATTGAGGTAAAACCACATGTTGAGGTAAGTTCTAAAATTTCCTCATTGAACCTAATTTAAACTCCTTTAAAGTTTTAAGTGAACTTATTGATATGTTCTGGTGAAATTTCACTGAAACTCGTTGAAAACACGTTTTCATGAAGTTTGAAAACTGTCTAATTGGTCAATTTTGATTTGAGGTGAAGTATTTTGAGCATATTTCCAAAATATCCCTATTGGACCTAATTGAGACTCCTTCAGGTTTTTCAGTGAACGTTTAGAAATGCTTGCGTGAAGTTTCATTAAAATTCAAGTTGCAGAAGATTTTCTATGAAGTTCATCATTTGTCTAATTTCCCAAGTATTTTGGGCCTATCTTTAAAGTGCTGATGTTAAAGCTAATTAAAATTTCTTTAGGTGTTTCAATATACCTAGTCAGAACATCGAGATAAGTTTCATTGTGGTTGAATTAAAATTGAAGTTGCAAAAGTGATTTTATGAAGTTCCAATCTGTCTAACGTGGCGATTTTGATTTGCCGTGGAGCATTTTGAGTATATCTCTAAAATATCATTATTGGACCTAACTCAAACTCCCTCAGATATTTAGGTGATCCTATTGGAATGATCTGTTGAAGTTTCATTGAAACTGTAGTGCCAAAAGATTTTCTATGAAGTTGACAACCTGTCTATAATATCTAATTTCTAATTTGAGGTAAATGTTTTAAGAAAAAATTACCTAAATCGCGTTGAGCCTGAACTAAAAGCTCTGAATGTTTAAAAATTTAGTCACATTTAGAAAAAGCAAATTTTAACCGGTTAGTTAAGGGAATCTAGAAAATTGTTGTACATAATTGCATTTTTTTTGTTTTTAAACAAGTTCAATTTAACGAAATTGTATCTAAATTACCTTTGCTATGTCTTGTTAATTTGTAATGGTTGTTTTCGAAGACTTTCTTCCAAATTTGAAAATTTTACCCAATTCGACTACCAGTAATTGGCGTATGTATTGTTCACCATTATAACACAAGTGTAACAGAACACAATAACAAAATTGACGAGACAATAGCACTAGTAACCTGAATTTACTGTAAGCTTAAATTACCCATAAAACTGAAATTACTTTCGTCTTGTAGATGACCGTAACTCGCCCATAAACGTATATATTATTATTATTACGAAAACATATAGGTAGCTTATAGCTTATACCATTGCGTTTTTACGAGATGATTATGCTCATTTTACAAATTACGTCCATTATGACGTGTCAATTACGGTCATTATTTGTTTACGTTACATCCGCCTGTTCAAATCTTCCAAATTTTGGCAGATTTATATGATTGAAGCAGTCAAGTTAGTAGGAAACTATCATTTTGGTAAATATCACTAGACAGCCTAAACCGTAGAAGCCATAGCGACCTGCCAAATATTTGAGGGTGAGTTGGACTACCAGACCTCATCTTTTTCAAAATGAAACTACGTCTCAGGCATGGCAAGTTTAAACCAAATATTTGGATACAATTGGCGATGAAAATCTTCATCAATTTCTTCAATTAAATCAAAAATTGATTAACAATTTTGAAACAAATTTCGTTTTAATCGTGCCCAACGGAGAGTTGAATACGGTAGGTTCAACGAGGATGATCATAATGAAATTTGTTTTCGCTAACTCCGTTCTGGCAGTTTTGATATATTTTTTGACCAATCTACTAACAAATCTGAGCCTAAAGTTTTTGAAAGTGGTACACTAAGTTCGGCGAGACTTTGTTTGGAATTTGATCAAGGTTCTTTGTCGTGACAGTTAGAAGAGTATTCTTGACTAATCTACGAACCAAGCCAATACACGTCTTGATTTAGTTTGGGAGCACTTTAAACACTCTTCTGTTTGGTTGGGCATGTCAGCAATGAAACTGGACAATTCCAGATACGTTCTTGACCAATCAAGTTACGAAACTAAGGCACGTTTTGGCTTAGTCATGTGAAGTGCTTTAGTTTCTTAAGGCTGTGCAATTAATTAGTTCGTCATATCAACAATGAAGCTTGACGACTCAGAAATGTTGTTGATTATGAACAAAGCTCAAAACGCATTTTGGCTCAGTCAGGAAGGATTAAGAGTACCTCACTTTGGTACTAAGGACTGAAGTTTGTCTTAGATCGTCGTTGCAAAATGCCAAAATACGTTATGGTGCAAAAATAGCAAGAAGGTTGATAATTTTGAATATTTATCTTGATCTTCTACTGGATCTTCAGATTTCAATAAAAATCTGATCTGCTAAAGATCTTCCAACCAACAAAATAAGTATTCAGAAAGGAGTCCGCCAAGGAGACACCATGTCACCAAAATTGCTTGCCTTGGCTCTAGAGGATGTTTTTAAGCAGCTGAATTGGGACGCTAACGGCATTAATATTGACGGATGCTTCTGCACAACTGCACAATTTTACGGACGACGTGGCATGAAAAACTAGTGAGATTAAGGGGAATATATTTATCTGGGACATGCTATTAAAATAGGGAAAGAAAATCATACAGTAGAAATCAAGAGAAGAATAGGCGCATCCTGGATAGCCCTCGGATAACTTCAGCATATAATAAAGATCAAAGGTATTACCATGAATTCAAAAAGGAAGATTTACAAAACCTGTATATTGCCGGTGATAATGTACGGCCTATAAACAGCAACACTAACACAAAGAAGTGTTAAGAGTTTGTCACAGAGCAATGGAAGTGCAATGCTGGGAGTGAGCCTTAGAGATATAAACTGAGGAACGAAGATATAAGGCGTAGAACGAGGATCCCAGATGTAGATGTCAAGATTGTTAACATGGAGACCCAGATTAACAAGAAGAAGACCACCCGAATGATGGAGCGACGATATTCAGATAAGTTGCAGGAACAAACTTGGTTTAAAAAGCTCAAGACTGAAACATGTGGAGACAAACTGGAGAAGCTTACATTCAGCAGTGGACGGATAAAAGGTTGATGATGATGATGAATTAGGAGAGACCAATTTCCACTCATCCTTGCACTTATTAGGATTGAACCAAATTAAATAGGCACGTCAGAGAATTATTCTTGGTTAAATTTTAAAGAAATTTCTTGAAAGTCTGTCGGTAAGTTGGTCCTTCTCGAAGTGACCCTACTATCACAACTAACACAAAGAAGTGCAGAAATGTTAAGAGTTTGTCACAGAGCAATGGAGGTGCAATGCTGGGAGTTGGGAGTGAGCCTTAGAGATAAACTGAGGAACGAAGATATAAGGCGTAGAACGAGGATCCCAGATGTAGATGTCAAGATTGTTAACATGGAGACCCAGATTAACAAGAAGAAGATCACCCGAATGATGGAGCGACGATATTCAGATAGATGCAGGAACAAACTGGGTTTAAAAAGCTCAAGACTGAATCATGTGGAGACAAATTGGAGAAGGTTACATTCAGCAGTGGACGGATAAAAGGTTGATGATGATGATGATGATGATGATGATGATGATGATGATGATGATGATGATGAATTAGGGGAGACCAATTTCCACTCATCCTTGCACTTATTCGGATTGAAACAACTTAAACAGGCACATCAGAGAATTATTCATGGTTAAATTTTAAAGAAATTTCTTGAAAGTCTGTCGGTAAGTGGTCCTTCTCGAAGCGACCCATCTCAAAATTTTCCAAAATTTCTAGTAAACTCACCGCATATGAGTGCCAACCCGAAGAGATCCGTGTCGAGCATGCCCTGCTGGGCGAAGTGCCTGCATGTCTGGTGGTACAGCTCCTTGACTCTGGATTTGGCCTGCACGATGAAGTAGAGCGTCTGTTGGTGCAGCAAATGGAGGGCCAGGAAACGTGCCGACGGCGGTAGCGCTGCTGCCGGGCTGCACGTGGCCAATGGAGCGCTCACCGTGCACAGGCCGGCGCGCATGACACACTCATCTCTTCAGGGTGAACGGCCTCTCACCTTTCGACAAAACAACGAAACTTCAAAAGACGCAAAAATATTTAAAGTTCGAGTAGTGGACGTGTTCTCCACGAGTTTTGGGAACGTTGACCGTTCAGCAATACACACTACTCGCAATACTTTATAGTGCCCCCACCATCCACATTAACTATAAATTTACAATATAAGTCGGTGTCGAGTTGAGGAGTTTATAAGTTACTTATGTGAGTTGTAATATGATAATATTGTTATTATTATTATTATTATTTATTATTATTATTATTATTAAATATTGTGATAATTACGCTGAATTCGTATTAGTATTGGTACAACAAATTTCCACTTGAAGAGCATATGAACAAAAACTTTGCAAATTTTGCAATCTGATTACTTCAATCAATTAATAATAAAGTACAGAAATTTGATCTACATATAATTGCACATACAACCAACTGCACATATAGAAAAAGTAAAGATTCGTATTTTATACGGTTAATTTTCTCTTCTTTGCCAAATGTTAATACAAATTTTGTCAAAAAATGCTTAAAACTAACCATCAATTAACTGAAAATAACTGAACAAGAGTCGTAGGCGTTCAGCAAGCTGTACATTATACTGCAGATGTAAATTAACATTTCCCTTTCAGCAGTACAAATGGGAGTTAATTTACAGGAATCAAGGCATCGCATTTGGAACGCTTACGACCCACTCTTTAACTTGTAGATACTTGATAATGACACCTTTTTTAATTGACCAGCATTAATTAATAATAAAGAAACTAATAATAAGAGCACTCTCCAACTTTTAGTTAATTAGTAAGGACAATATGTTTAGTATGTCCGCAATTAGGAATAGAAACTATGTATGTATAAATGAGGAAAAATAAAAGATATTCCTCTAATCAAGTAACTAATAATCAGGTCTGTGGCTCAGCCGGGATACGAACCCGGATCTCCCAATATCGCGTCAGGTGTTCTGCAATAATCAGGTCAGTTAATTTGTGTTAACACTAGCTTTTAGTATTCAATACAACATAATGGCATCATTGAGTGACAAAAAATGAAAGAACACTGTATAACTTTTAGTTACTTGGTGATGACACTTTCTTGAATTGTTCAACATTTAGACGATATGTTGTATTAAAAATGCTGAACAATACAAGGTAATGCCATAATATAAGTGCAATAGTTAAAAACTTAAAAGACAAAATTCTGAAAAACCCCGAATGTATTTTCTGAATGGTATAATAGCTAGAAACTTTAAACTCGAAAAACCGTCAATTTCCTTTCTAATGGGCAAAAAGCTATTTTCTGAGGGGTTGAAAATAGGGGTGGAATTCATGTGATGGTTATTATATAGATAGACGTGGGAAATTAGGTACGGTTACAGATTGGACTCCCGGATAGTTCGGAGAAACACTAAAATCCCAAACTGCACTTCCTGAGGAAGTGGAAAAAGGTGAATTTTCCGAGAGACATCAAACGAGCAATATCAGCACATTTAAAACAGCAAATAAAACAAACCAAATTCGATTCAGCACAGGATAGATTGTGAAGTAGAGGGTAAGTAGAGCTTAAACCCAAATTTTTACGAAAATCGGCGTTGATTCCCAAAATTGCACAGTATTACGGTATTTTTCCGTTGATGACTGAACTATAAGTGCAATAGCTAAACACTTAAAAACAAAATTCTGAAAAACCTCCAGTGTATTTTCTGAGGGGTAAAAACCCAAACCTCCGAACATAATATCGAGAGGGTGGAAAAGGGGATGAAATCCATTTAAGTGTCTCTAAATTACACAGTAATACGGTATTTCACCGTTGATGACTGAACTATAAGTGCAATAGCTAAACACTTAAAAACAAAATACTGAAAAACCCACAATGTATTTTCTGAGGGGTAAAAATCCAAACCCCCGAACATTATATCGAGGGGGTGGAAAAGGGGATGAAATCCATTTAAGTGTCTCAAAATTACACAGTAATACGGTATTTCACCATTGATAACTGAACTATAAGTGCAATAGCTAAACACTTCAAAACAAAATACTGAAAAGCCCACAATATACTTTCTGAGGGGTAAAAATCCAAACCCCCGAACATTATATCGAGAGGGTGGAAAAGGGGATGAAATTCATTTAAGTGTCTCAAAATTGCACAGTAATACGGTATTTCACCGTTGATGACTGAACTATGAGTGCAATAGCTAAACACTTAAAAACAAAATTCTGAAAAACCTCCAGTGTATTTTCTGAGGGGTAAAAATCCAAACCTCCGAACATAATATCGAGAGGGTGGAAAAGGGGATGAAATTCATTTAAGTGTCTCTAAATTACACAGTAATACGGTATTTCATCGTTGATGACTGAACTATAAGTGCAATAGCTAAACACTTAAAAACAAAATTCTGAAAAACCTCCAGTGTATTTTCTGAGGGGTAAAAATCCAAACCTCCGAACATAATATCGAGAGGGTGGAAAAGGGGATGAAATTCATTTAAGTGTCTCAAAATTGCACAGTAATACGGTATTTTACCGTTGATGACTGAACTATAAGTGCAATAGCTAAACACTTAAAAACAACATTCTGAAAAACCTCCAGTGTATTTTCTAAGGGGTAAAAATCCAAACCTCCGAACATAATATCGAGAGGGTGGAAAAGGGGATGAAAGTCATTAAAGTGTCTCTAAATTACACAGTAATACAGTATTTCACCGTTGATGACTGAACTATAAGTGCAATAGCTAAACACTTAAAAACAAAATTCTGAAAAACCTCCAGTGTATTTTCTGAGGGGTAAAAACCCAAACCTCCGAACATAATATCGAGAGGGTGGAAAAGGGGATGAAATTCATTTAAGTATCTCTAAATTACACAGTAATACGGTATTTCACCGTTGATGACTGAACTATAAGTGCAATCGCTAAACACTTAAAAACAAAATACTGAAAAACCCACAATGTATTTTCTGAGGGGTAAAAATCCAAACCCCCGAACATTATATCGAGGGGGTGGAAAAGGGGATGAAATCCATTTAAGTGTCTCAAAATTACACAGTAATACGGTATTTCACCATTGATAACTGAACTATAAGTGCAATAGCTAAACACTTAAAAACAAAATTCTGAAAAACCTCCAGTGTATTTTCTGAGGGGTAAAAATCCAAACCTCCGAACATAATATCGAGAGGGTGGAAAAGGGGATGAAATTCATTTAAGTGTCTCAAAATTGCACAGTAATACGGTATTTTACCGTTGATGACTGAACTATAAGTGCAATCGCTAAACACTTAAAAACAAAATACTGAAAAACCCACAATGTATTTTCTGAGGGGTGAAAATCCAAACCCCCGAACATTATATCGAGGGGGTGGAAAAGGGGATGAAATCCATTTAAGTGTCTCAAAATTACACAGTAATACGGTATTTCACCATTGATAACTGAACTATAAGTGCAATAGCTAAACACTTAAAAACAAAATTCTGAAAAACCTCCAGTGTATTTTCTGAGGGGTAAAAACCCAAACCTCCGAACATAATATCGAGAGGGTGGAAAAGGGGATGAAATTTAAGTATCTCTAAATTACACAGTAATACGGTATTTCACCGTTGATGACTGAACTATAAGTGCAATCGCTAAACACTTAAAAACAAAATACTGAAAAACCCACAATGTATTTTCTGAGGGGTGAAAATCCAAACCCCCGAACATTATATCGAGAGGGTGGAAAAGGGGATGAAATTCATTTAAGTGTCTCAAAATTGCACAGTAATACGGTATTTTACCGTTGATGACTGGACTATTGGTAGTTGCGAGGGACAGCAGGGCAGAAGTGCCATATCTAGAAATTCACCAACGTTTCTAGTTGCCGATCGTACTGAGCCAATGGATCCACGGACAACAAACACTTCTGAATGGGACCACAAAGCCTCTCGAGACTTCCCGAAATCGACTCGGCTCGCTGAATGAAATCGCCGGGGAAAAAAGCCGTCCGCGCTCTTTGAATTAAACATCGCATTTCATTGATCGCCTCGGATATCATTGTTCCAGAAATGGCGAAAGATCGAAATAAAGGGAAACGGGTTCTCCCCGACGGGCATCCCACATAGAGCGAAGCCGCCGAGCGACGTCCATATATAGGCGCGAGAGAGCGCGAGAAAAAATCTCTGATTCGCCTCTCGAATACCCGCCGTTTTGCGCTTCGGAAAAGGCGATTCCTAGGCTATTGACTATGTCAAAAAAATAACATGGCTAAAATGAACTCGATTCACCTCTGAATATGATAAAATCGAAGAGTGCTGCCAAATAGAGCCATGCGTTTTTGAGATCGGGGTAAGTTTGTTTGCTCTTCGGTGTTTTGGATATAACTCAAAAACTATGCATTTTTAGTAAATATTTTATAGATGATTTTTTGTAGAGGATTAAATTTCCTATCGAAGTGACAGCTTTTCAAGTCCAAATAAAATTTTTTTTCAACAAAATAAATCCAAAAAACAATGTTAAAATAATTAAAAAAATCCTAAATTCTTCTTTCAAATTTTTAACTATAACGTTCTTCTGAGCATACTTAGGTATAGGCATTGCTTCACAAAAAAGAAAGGTTATGCAATTTCCGTTAAAATGGTGGTTTGTAAAAGTTTATACGCCAAAGATTGACAGATATAAGCGTTTGAAATTAAACCTTTTTTAATTTTTTTTTTCGAAACGTATTATTTGGTATTTTTAGAAAAAAAAACAGTTATTTATGGTACTAGTGTCTTATGTTGAAAATAAGTCACGCGAGAAGATCAGGCCTTAGTAGTATAAATTCTTAAGTGACTTAAGAAACATAACACGCGAGTGGCATACAATGTTTTATCCAACAAGTGGAAGAAATCAGTTTTTTTTATGAGATAATAATTAATAAGCTTTGTGATCAAACCAAAGCTACTTCTCAACAAAGCTACGTCTCAGTAGCCTATAAATGTCAGAATGTATACCACTAGTACCATAAATAAATAAATAAATATCGGTTTTTTTTTTAAATTTCACCTCATATTTAGGCTGTGGATAGTGTTTGTGAATGCGCCTTACTAACAAATGTCAAAATTGACATAACCTCACTTTTTTAATAAAAATTGAAACTGCTCCAATCGGTTAATAGTGTCTTGAAAAAGACAGCTCACTCATCTACGCCTAATTAATAGAGCCAAGCTGTCTTTCTCAAGACACTATTAACCGATTGGAGCAGTTTCAATTTTTATTAAAAAAGTGAGGTTATGTCAATTTTGATATTTTTTAGTAAGACGCATTCACAAACACTATCCACAGCCTACTATGAGGTGAAATTTAAAAAAAAAACACCCGATAGAATACTACTTTTAATATGATCGTGAGTTATGGATTATAACACACTACTGGGTTATTTGATAGTTTACTTGTCTAAAATGACATCAATAATGACAGTCATAACTGTCATGTGTTGGATAAATATATTTTCATAAGCATTCAATAATTTATCTTCACTTAACCTTAACATTTTCTTAACAAGGTTTGACAGTTGACATCTCTGCCGAATGCCGGCAACTTGGCGGCACATGGCACAGGTGGCACTGTGCGTAGTGCTTTTTTACAATTTTTTACGAATACGTTTTATTGCGAAAAGTTTATTACTACTCTTGTTACTATGAGAATGCCGTTCTTTCCGCTCCTTAAATTCACTTTGGAAAGAGTAAATCCGCCCGTAAAACAACAACCAGTAAATTTTCGTTCACGAAACGTCCCAAAAGAGGTTAAATCCTCGATAAACAACAAGGCCGTTTGTTATTAAATTTTCTAGCTTTATACCACACTCGAATGGAATGCAGTGAGTAATGTTACAAAGACGCAGTAATAAAAATTCATTTTCGTTTAAAGGCTACTTTTCCTTATTTATCTCGTGCACCTACGAGCAATAATAATCGGGACCGGAGAATGCAACTCGTGACTAAACTGACTTTTGTTGAATGATGGCGTAAAACCACTACGACATATTTCCGTGACCGCAAAATATGTATTTACGATCGGAATCGCCGCGATTCGACACAGGGATACCTCGCGTAGACGCGGCCTGACCGCAAATATGTCGTTTATTGCTTATCGAGCTTCCACGGCAGATGTCTCGATCTCGTCTCGTTTCTAATTTCGAAACGAGACCAAAAAAGATGTAATTTTCCAAATTTTAATGAGTTTTGGTATAATCCGATAATCCGGCGGGTAATGGCGTGATGAGTTCTCCGTGAGAAATAAATGACAGAATATAATGTAACTAAGTGATATGACTAATACACGATCGCCCCTTGTATTTTCCAAAGATATATTTCTCTTGATAGGCTCTATTAACGACATGAGTAGTACTTTAAATCCTGAGGATAGAAGCTTGAATATAACATTTCCTCAAAATATGTCAAGGCGTGTTCGATGAAATTTGACCACGAGCAAGATCAGACAGAGATAATTCCAAAAATGGGTTCTTGGGATTTCTAATAAGGGCCTAATTAGTGCCTCCTAATTTTATTTCGAAAAAGTAAGGTATATTAAATACAAACAAAACTATAATTCTATTAAGTAATGATTTTTAATGATTGATAATTAAAATTGATTTTCGATTTGATACTTAATCTTCATTATCTAATTTCTTTGATTTAATTTTTTCAAAAAACTAAACACCACTAAGACTATTTTTTACACACAACTTTACTAGACATACGTACTGCAGGAATATCTGTGAATGTTGTGCAGAAAGAATACATCTATTTATTTTGAGATTTTTCGAGACTGAGACAAGACGAGATATAATTTTTAGGGATATTTTGAGACCGAGACGATACCACATTGTTTCTCGTCCCGAGACCAGTACCCTAACGTGGTTGAGGTGGGGTGTTCCTAACCGACCTTTTCGATGTGATCTTTTATTACAATACATACATCAAAAAGAGGTAATTATTATATGTTAACTTGTTCACTTAAGGAGTGAAAAACACACTAACATCAACCCTCAAAAACAGTTTTTATTTAATATCACAAAAAAGGACCGAGGTATTTCAGTGAAGGAAACAAATTATTGTTTTTACAATAAGATACATATGATATATGTATATCATATATGTAATAATTATTATGAAATAATTTGTCCAAGGGATCGACAACCCTGATTTTCGATAAAGGCTAGTTTGAAAGTTTCGATTTTTCTCTATAAAGAAACTTTTAAATTAGAGTGGGGCCTTTTTTGAACGTTCTAAAGTGCTTAATATTCGGTCCGACCATGGCGACCTCTGTTTTTGAAATTTTGCCATTCTTTTGCAGATCTTTGTAAAATAAGGTTATCAAAGGTTCTTCGTTGTTGTTACCGTTCAGTGCCTGTCCATGCGTTCGAGGTTAGTTTTCTTGGATCCTCCACATAACAATACTAACTACGGGCAGTTCAATCTTGTGGGGCTCGAGGAGAAATCGACCATCCTACCGCAAAGAGGGGCACAGATGTCCAGAATATTAAAGAGCTGAAGAGTTTCAATTACTGCAACTCTAATTAACTATCTAAAGTAGACCTTAAGAAGTGAACTCCACACGAGTATTAACTACCTAAAGTAACTCTAAGAAGTTTGGTACGTTTCAGCTGACTACTTTTCAAGCTTCCCGAAACACAAACGCCCCAGTGTTCATGTTTTGTATCATTTTTAAAAATTCATAAAAAGGGTTACTGTAACTTCAGTTTAATTGAAATTCCACTCGACTCTCTTTGCAAACGGTGTTGGTTGGTTCTGGTTTGTTATATAGAAATTAGACGTTTAAAGTTATTGAACATGTAGAATATGTATCTTTTTTAGGAATATCGCTGAAATTCAAATTTGGCAGTAAAATTCAACAAACGTGTCAAAATGAATAACCGTAGTAATTTTTCTTCTTCTATCCAAAATGGCTTTTTCCTTTGGGAAGTTAGCAGTGCAATTTTTTTCTAGAGTCGAGGTCCACATGCGTGAGTCTGAGTCAAAGCTCATAACCTCTTCTTTCTAAAAATATTAGCTACCACCCAAGTTGTGATTTCTTAGGAAGGAGGGGGGAGGTTATTTGGGTTACAGTAGTATTTGTATGACGGAGCGAAAACATGTCGACGTATTCCATGAATTTGACGTATAAGCTGACAACCGTTCGCGTTGACGTTTAGAACTTCACATTTTCAGGTTATGTCCATTCACTCACTCCAGGCCTTAGGGGGAATAACGGATTTGCTGACCCGTAGGAGACTGCTTACCTCAAGATTCATTATTAAGTCCTTATTTATAGAGTCAGCACCTATCAAGAAACTTCTTGAAGAAAATCATAAAGGGAAATCTAGTGGGTGCAACCCTATTGGAAGAATTATTCATTAAATTTATAAACTTTTATCCCACTTATAATACCCTTCCCACTCTACCTATTTTCATATATGATCTACAGTGCTCCCAAAGAAAAATTCCATGCATAATTCCGGACTATGATAAATTAAAAATCCTTAATCAAGCGGAATTCATACAATATTTTAAAAATAAATACCCCAGTCATACTCTTAATTTCTCGGATGCATCAAAGGAGAGGTCAACAGGTAAAGTTGGGATCGGCATCACTATTCCTGAGTTGAACATAAATTTTAATGCTAAATTACATAACCTATTTCAAATATGTTCAGCGGAGCTTGTGGCAATTCTAAGAGCCAGTCAGCTGTCTGTTGACAATCATTTGGAAAATTAAAAATCCAATTAAATGTAAGAAACACGACTCAAATGTAACATTTGAAATTAGAAGGGTTATTTTAAATCATATACATAACATGGGCTATTCAGTCAAAATTGTCTGGGTTCCAGGGCATAGAGGATTTTCTGGTAATGAGACGGCTGATACCCTGGCCAAAATAGGCTGTAACCTCAATCACCCTGATGTTTATTCACCATCGGCCATAGACCTAATTCCATACAGCAAACGCTCTATTATGCAGGAATTTCGGGTGAACTGGAAATGTAAGAATATCCAATCGGACACTTTTTTGGGCAAGATATGGGATGAGTTTCCTGACAATCCCTGGTATCTATCATTTCCAAAAATTGATAGGAATATGGCTACTGTATTGAATCGAATTCTCTCTGGACATACAATGAGTCCTTTAAATCTCTTTCGTATAGGGGTCAAGGAAGACCCTTATTGTGAATGTGGTTCTGTTGGAACCTTAACGCACATTCTACTGGAGTGTCCGATAAACAATGCAGAAGTACTATATAAAACCTTGGCAAAAAGTATACTACAGTTGCCTTTTTCTATAATTACCATTTTAAGGGAAAGCAAGGTGGACATCAATCGGGAGCTATATAAACATACTAGAATTTATAATGTAAAAATTTTATTTTAACATCTTGTTACAGGTCGGAAAAGAAGGGTCTTGTACCTATTCACTGTGCATAATCACCTGACTAGGAGCCAGTCGTGCTCCAGTAGTTTTCATTTATTTTTATCATAAACACTAATTTCTCCTCACAGTTAGCGAACACTGGAAGATACGAGAATAACAAAGTTTCCTAAAAACTTGTATCACTAAAAAGTTTATATATCACGAAAGGGTAGCTTTCATTGGAAGCTATCGGCTCTGGGTATTGACCTCGTTGTCTAAACCCATAAAGGAAAAGAAGAAGAAGAAGACAGGTTATGTCCCTATCAGGTGACGCTTGAGTTGCCCGGAGTTGCCCAACCAAATTCATAGCGGTATGACAAATGCTGACAATAGTTGCGTCGCTGCTAATTGTGTCAGCAATTGAGAAAAAAAATTAATTCTTATGAGACTGTATGACGTGAGGCTGTAGTTAGCAACTTATTTCATTGTCTGAATTTTATTGTTATTTTGGTAAAGTGAAATTCATAACACAGTTTGCTTCGATTTTGAATTCGTGTCAGAATTTTGAAATTGCCAATTCAATTAATCCAATCGTGCGTTGTGACGTAGGCGTGCACATTTCCGACAAAAAAGTGTAAAGTGCGCGGGTCATGCGTCACAAATTTCCATTTACACGTATACCGTACTAGTACGTATATGTAGTGTTTATGGATTTGTTCCCTTCCACGCGGGTCTCTCTCTAAATTATCTCGGGTCGGGAAATTCCAGCTAAATGGCGAATTCTTGCCTGTGTAAATACTGGCTCGTTCGCATTCATATTATCCGTACATACGTACACGTACTTTCGTACACATACACACGCCCAGTTTGAACATCGAAACGAAGGTCATCAGGTAACATTCCGACAACAGGCGCCCATCATGTCCGATCTTCGCATTTTACCAAATTATTATTATTATTACCATTATTATTATTGTTATCGTCCGAATATACACGCACGTCGTGTTTCCACACTGAACGTCGCACGTCGCTCCAAGCGTTTAACTGCACAGAAAAAAAATTAGTATTCTAGAATTCCCTTAGAGGGACAGACTATCTCCCCTTGGGCATCAAATGGGCCGAATTAGTGTTGCTGGTATTTGGACTTTACGTCAGGCAAAGGAACGTAAAATTGGAGACTAGGTATCAAAATACCCACATGGACTCATATTGAATATTCGTGTCTTAGTAATGGATCATCTGTTGGGGCACATCCAACCACTGCACCTCCAATTGTGGAGTAACTACCACTTCAGATTTCTAGATTTTTAATGGAAAGACATCAGGAGCAACTACCTCTACTGCTACTGCTACCATACTGATTTATTGTTTTTATACAGGTAACAGCACAGTAAATCTGTCTCTATTTAATGGATTCCTTTTTCAAGTTGGGTACGTTTTGATAATGGCCCATATAATAACTTTATCTATAGGTACATACATTTTTATTGGAGATTTGGGCATGAAACGATTGAGGTCATATTCTTAAAGCTATTACAATTAATCTGGTGAAATATTCCATTAATACCCAATTGCCAGACCATTTCACATTCCACTGATCATGTAATTTATGGTATGGTGACTGTTTGGACTTGTATAAGGAAGTCAAAATAGACAGATGGTCTCTGATCGAAGCTGATGATCCCTTGATGATCACTTGTTGATCCTCTGATTGTCCTGTAATGATCCCTTAACGTTCCTTGATGAACCCTTGATTATACCTCAAAGATCCCTTCATATTTGCAATCCTTTGGTAAGGTGATGGTGATGTTTTAGTTACGCCACTTGTGGCCTTTGAAGGATGAAGATCTTCGAAAATGGCATGAATTTTCCAAAAATAAATTGATCTTCTCTATATCTGCAAAACTATAGGCTGAATTTAATTTCTTTCTACAACACGATCTGTATTAATCTACCGAAACTCCAGTAGGTACTTTGAATTGTAAGTATTTGTACTTCAAATTGAAAACAAAGTGTGAAGCTTGTTATCTGTGAATTTCCTAGCACTAAGTTGGTGTATTAAACAAGCCAAACCGTACCACTTACACTTTGTACCGATTTAAGTATCCAACATTTTGGTTATATAATTTGTGGGAAACTTCCACACTTTACGTGTTACAACTTCTTGACACAAGTCATATATTCATTTAAGGTCCAACTCCTGGACCTTAACGACCTTTCCTGGGCATTTTCCCATTTACATTCCGTGCCGCAGTTTACAGTTCAGTACAACTCATAGTCGTGAAAAATTCCAGGACACCTTTTTCAAAAGATCTAAGGTTGAATCTTCCGGCGGATAATTCTTTGAAAATTTTCACTGTACCTTTTGCACTTGTCCATGGTCCAAATTTGTGTTAGAATTTCTAGATAATTTCCAAATTAACGTTTAGAGAAAAAGGTTCGACAATTTTGGTAAGACAATGAATGTCCACTGCATATTTGGTACTTATGCTACTGAGAGGACTAATTCTGGATATCTTTCGCTTTTTCTCGCGTCCAGCTTAGATATTCTGGCAGAACAGTTGCCACTGTATGTTTTGTACCCATTTAAGTTCATAAGGGTACCTTCTGAATGTCGTTGAATTTGACTTCTATCAATTTTAGCCCTTCCACCCCATGCTTCGCACCAACTTTCTGACTAGATAGTTTCTGAGTACCTTTAAGTGGACACCAGCTTCGGACAGCAAAGTACATGGTGTACTTTTGTACTTTAAAGGTACAAAGTACCTTTGACACCTCTTCATTTTGTACCAATTTAAGGTGTAACTTTTTGATATGATGATTTCTAGTCAATAGTTAAATTTGCACTGTGTTTTCATTTAAGGCTAAACATCAGAAAAACTTCAGGCGGGATGATTCGCACTTCTGGATACCCTGCTTTTTGCGTCTCGTGAACATGGAAGTCCTTGTTTTAGTAACTTTTAGTTTTATAACTTCCGGCGAGGTGGTTCCAGGACTTTTCCACTTTATCTTTTGTACTCATTTGATAAGTATAATGTATAGTGGATTGGTTTAGAATTAATGTATAGCTGACTATTTAAAGAAATGTTAATGAATCAATCAATAATATAAAAAGAAGGTAATTTTTAAGGACGTTACTAAATCAAAATTTCCTCGATTAATTTAAATTACATCAGGTAAATTAACCTGTCTAAAATAAGTTTGGTATAATAAATATGCATATTTCCATTTTTTTAATGGATTGAGAATAAAAAACTGATATTATGACTAACTAAACGTGAAGAATTCAAAGGCGGCTGACGAATGATAATGCAATCAGATGTAATTTAATCTATTCCGTAACTATGAATAAAAACGTTCAGGAACTAATGATGTAACAAAGAATAGTTACCGACACGTTCTGATCGTCGAATGAGGTCTGTTATCATATGTATTAGCATTGAATTAGAAGAAGCAAATGTTAAATCGATTAATCATAGTTTGTCACCTTCACTTCACATGAAAATATCCTCAGATTTTAGTAGTGATATAAGGCAATACATTCACTATCACTATTATACACTAGAAATGTTAAAGAACATTTTTATAGTGATGTTTATATGAATACATATCCTGGTAGCGACAAATCAGGTTATTTGTGATATTAGCGCTGGATTAGAGAAATCTGTAAATCAGTGTCACCTAAGTACTCTTCTCTAGTTCAAATCCAAGTAGTGTTAAGACAAAATATTCACTGGACAATCCGCATGTTCTCAAAATCATAAACAACCTTTATTGCTTGTGGAAACTGATTTTGTAATCCAAAATCTAGTGATGTAAGACACAATATTCACTAGAAAAAGCATTTGCACACAAGTAGAAACTTTTTAGTATTGTAATATAGACAGTTTGCTGTATAAGAGAAGTTCTGAAGTATAATTTATTTGACAATGAAGTTGTTTGTGATGTGTATTAGCGTTAGATTACAAAAAACCGCGAGTGTAATGCAATTAAATACATTTTAAAGTGTTATAAAACACGTTCATATTCTAGTGATGTAAGGCTACTAATTTCGCTGGAACGTTCCCGTTTGCAGACACTCAAAATTGAACATAAATGTCTCTCAGTATGTTCTTGTAATTTTGTAACACAAACTTTAAAAAACGATTCTAGTGATGTTTGTTCCATTCACATCCTATTGCTGATTTGTAATATTAATATTAGATTAAAGAAACTCATAGATCAACATGTGCTTCAAATAGCCACGAAGAAGCATTCATAGTGATCTAAGACAGAATATTCACTGGAACATCCTCACTTGCAACAATTAATACGAAAAGATTATTGTCTTTCAGTACATTATTGTAGTTTTGTAATACTGATAGACTGATGAATAAAGGAACATTAAAACCAAAAATAATGATGTTCGCTTAAATACACATACTGGTGCTGACAAATTATTTGTAATAGTGGCGAAAAAATGCTCACCATCTAGTGACACAAGAAGATTCACTGGAAAATTCTCATTTGTACGAACTTATTGTTTGTGAATAATTTTGTAATACAGACGTGTGCTGGATAAGGAAAGTTCTAAAGTGTAGATTGTTTGAGTACACACTGTGGTCGTGACAAATAAGATCTTGTGTAATATGTATTAGTATAGTGATAGAAAAATAAATCAGCGTGTGTAGTTTAATTGAATACATGTAGGTACTCTCACTTACTTTAAATAGATATACTACGAAAAAATGTTTAGATTCTAGTGATGTAGAACAAAACATTCACTAGTATATTTTTGTTTTTATTATTAGTATACTATTGTAATTTTCTAACAGACTTGAAAAACAATTCTAGTGATGTTTTCTTCAATTATAGTGCTGACAATTATAATATTATCATTGGATTAAAGAAACTCTTAAGTAATTGTTGCCTGAGTGCTTTAAATAGTTATGAAACAAAATAGTGATACAAGATGGGATACCCACTGGAAAATTATTATTAGTAAAAATTTAAGTAGTATCCTTATTGCTTGTGTACATTTTTGTGATGATTCTGGTAATAATAATCCTACTCCTATAAATAATCCTAGTAAAATTTTATTGAGAGTACTTCCTGACTAGTGACAAATGAAGATCTGTGGTAATATCAGCGTCGGATTACAAAATATCAGCAAATTTAATTACGTTTATTGTTACCTTTATATTACACAGCTATGAAAAGCATTCAGATTATAGTGATGTAAGGCAAAATTTTCACTGAAACAGTAAAGAGGGGGGTCTAGTGCCTGCCCAAATATTGAATCTTCTAGTTAGATAATGGTGACAGATTAATTACGTGAGTGAATATTGTAAAACCAATTAGAGTGACACTTGTTAAGTACTACACTTTGACGGTGTACCATCGCTGAATATAAAATAAATTAGAGTTCAATTAAAATAATAACGTTTAATGTCACCTTCACTATATATAGCTATGAAAAGCATTTAAATTCTAGTGATGTAAGGCAAAATGTTCACTAAAACATTAAAAGGATAGATTTGGTGCCTACCTAAATATTGCAGAACCTTGTAGTTTGATAATATGTACAGGTTAATTGCGTGAGTGAATATTGTAAAATAAATAATAGTGATGTTTGTTTGAGTACACTTTGACGGCATGCTATCGCTGAATATAAAATAAATCAACGTTTAATTGACATAATTACGTTTAGTGTCACCTTCACTTTACATAGCTGAAAGAAAAGCATTCAGATTCTAGTGATGTAAACGGTAAAAGAAAGAGTTTGGTGCCTCCTTAAATATTGAATGTTGTAGTTTTATAATACGGACAGATTAATTGCGTATGTGAATAAAGTAAAACCAATAATAGTGAAGTTTTGAGTTCACTTTAAGGGTACGTTCACTTTAAGGGTACGTTCACCAGCACTTTACATAGCTACGAAAAAGCATTCAGATTCTAGTGATGTAAGACAAAATTTTCACTGAAATGGTAAAAGGAGAGGTTTAGGGCCTGCCTAAATATTGAATCTTGTAGTCTGGTAATAGGGACACACTAATTGGGTGAGGGCACCAATAATAGTGATATTTGTTTGAGTATAATTTGACGGTATACTATCGCTGAACATAAAATAAATCAGCGCATGCAAATCAAGTACCTAGTTGTGAGTACATAACGTCATTATTTATTTATCATTTCTTTGATAGTATTGTATGTTATGCTAATGTCACCTACATACGTTGTAAAAAACGTCCAGGTGAAGGTTCAAGGTAATGAAACATCCTCATTTGTAATGATTTAAAAAACGGTGTTCTTGTACTATTTTAGTGTTAAGAAATGGATAAAAAATAATTCTAGTGATAGCCGATGTTGCTGCTGATATTTGGTAGCACGAAAAGTGCAGCGGTTTTCACTAACAATAGTGCTTAGGTAGAGAGTGCCGACGTTCCAGAATGGTACCTACCATGCGTCGAAATGTTCATTCGCCCCTCGCCCCCGTGTCCCGTCCATCCCCGAAACTCCCAGGGAGTAGTACTTCGCGACCAGCACACCACATAGAAAAATACCTATACAACTACGATCACTAGGTCACTGAAACAACCACTGGACGCACACTCCCGTCACTGAACGACGACTAGTACTAGTGACATTCGGGGAAGAGAGGCGGGAACCTTCCAGGAAAAGGGGGGAAAGGCCGTGTGTGTGTGGAGCACGTGGACACTCGGGAGTCCTCTCCTGGTGGCACAGTGTCGACCGGCAAAAGTGTTCTTCGATCTTCGACTGAAATTCCCCTTTTTCAACTCGGCAGCGGTCATGTACATTCTAAGGTAAAACATCATCGGAATGCAGCCGACCAGGCGAACGTTGCCGGCCCGAACACGACGGCCGATCACTATACCACTGGGCGACACGTAAACGACGTTGACAGGTTTATACGGAACGAGGGCGCTTCGACCGATCAAAGTTTCAAATTAAGTCTAATTGGCCATCGATCAAAATTCAACATTTACTGTTTTTTTTTCTTTTTTTCTTTTTTTTGGTGAGAAATGAAACTCCATAAGAGTTTCTGAGTACCTACTTTAGCGCTATATTCATGTAACACCAAGCCACACTTCCTGTTGAAAGTTTCAGTGAAACCCCTACTTCATTAGAACTCCACACGTATTTATTGGAAGTTCTCGAATCAATTCAACCAATCATATCATATCACATATCATGTGCTCAACATATGATGAACTTCAACTACAATTTCATTAAAATTAAAGGTTAACTGTTACCTCCTTGATTCTTTTTTTTTTAATTTTGATGAGAAATAAAACTCCACAAAAGGTGGTTCTAAGTACTCACTTTAGCATTACTCATGTAACACAAAGCCAACAGTTTCCTGTACGAAGTTTCAGAGAAACCCCTACTTCATTACAACTCCACGCGTATTTATTGGAATTTTTCGAATCAATTCAATCAATCAAATCAATGTGTACAACATTTGTTGAAGTTCACCTTCAACTTCATTAAATTTACAGATTAACTAATTTTTCAATTTTTTTTAATTTTATTTGAAATGAAACTTCATAAGAAATTCTAAGTATTCACTATAGCACTATTCATGTAACAGCAAGCCAAACTTCTTGTTGGAAGTTTCACTGAAACCCCTACTTCATTAGAACTTCATACGTATTTACTGGAAATTCTCGAATCAATTCGATCAATCAATCAAATCAATATGTACAACACAGGTTGAAGTTCACCTTCAACTTCATTAAATTTACAGATTAACTATTACTTTTCATTTTTTTTTATTTTGGTTGAAATGAAACTTCATAAGAAGTTCTAAGTACTCACTTTAGCACTATTCATGTAACACCAAGCCACACTTCTTGTGGAAGTTTCACTGAAACCCCTACTTCAATACAACTTCACACGTATTTACTGGAAGTTCTCGAATCAATTCAATTCAATCAATCAATCAAATCAATGCGTTCAACATTTGTCGAAGTTCACCCTTAATTTCGATAAAACTACAGATTAACCGTTACTTTTCATTTTTTTTTAAATTTTGGTTGAAATGAAACTCCATAAGAGTTCCTAAGTACTCACTTTAGCACTATTCATGTAACACCAAGCCACACTTCTTGTTGGAAGTTTTGAAACCCAACCCCTTACTTCATTAGAACTCCACACGTATTTACTGTAAATTGTCGAATCAAATCAATGCGTTCAACATTTGATAAAGTTCACCTCCAATTTCATTAAAATTACAGATTAACATTTACCTTTTTAATTTTTTTTTAATTCTGATAAGAAATAAAACTTCATAAGAGGTTCCAAGTACTCACTCACTTCCTGTTGGAAGTTTCAGTGAAACCCCTACTACCCCTACGTGAAACACACGTATTTGTTGGAAGTTTTCGAATCAATTCAATCAATCAAATCGATGTGCTCAACATTTGTTGAAGCTCAACTAGTATTTCATTAAAATTGCAGCTTAACTCTTACCTTTTTCGATTTTTTTTTATTTCAAAGACAAATGAAACTCCTTTAAAGACTTTATAAGTACTGACTTTTGTACTATTAATGTAACACAAAGTGCACACTTCCTGTAGACAGTTTCAATGCAACTCCAACTTCATTACAACTCCACACGAATTTATTGGAAATTTTCGTAACAATTCAATCAATCAAATCAATATGCTCGACATTTGTTGAAGTTCAACTCACATTTCATTAAAACTCCACCAATGGAGTTTCAATGGTTGTTCTGTAGACTAATCCAAATAGCCATAGGTCTCACTCTAAAGGAGTTGACGAGATATGCCCGTTTACGTCATCATTTGTTACATCACCAAACTTCATTGAAACATTACTGGGAGCTCTCTAGACAACTCATAACTTTCCATTGGTTCATAAGATATACCCATCTGTCACCATTTCGTACAGTTCCCTTACGAAATCCCAACTTCATTTGGACTCACCTACAGGTGAACTTGACAATTCTATACAGTCATAACTTTCCTTTTCGAGGAAATCGCAAGATATGTCCATTAGGACCATTTGTTAACGTTCCAACAACCCCTCCCCCATCATTGAAACTCCACTTAAGGTTTGTTAAAAATTCTGTGGACTACTCCAGACCCTCATTGCATGTGAAAAAGTTTAATGTCGTTTGTTATTGAAACTCCTAATTCATGGAAACTTTACCTTAATCTCATTGCAAGTTATAGAACTCTATACAACTCTAGAAAGTAGTAGCTTTAGATGTGAATTATAGAGAACTTTAAGAGTCATGCCTATCTATACCATAGTTTGTTATAACCTTGTATTCTATTGAAACTCACTATTCTATTCTCACTACTCTACTTAAACTTCACCTAAAGTTTATTGGAAATTCCATAGACAACTTCAGATACACAGTTTTGCTCTGGACGTGTTTACAAAATATAGCCATGTATGTTACCGTTCCTTGAAATACAACGAAACTACTACTTCCTTGATATTCACTTAAGGTTTATTGGAAGTTCTCTAGGCAACTCAAAAAAGTCATATATATCCATCTAAAGGAGGTTACAAGTTATGTTATCTTTTGTAAAGTTCTGTTAAAGTGTTGGAAGTTTCAATAAAACCTCTACCCCATCACGTGTTCCTGGTTTTTTAGACACCACCAAAAAGTCATTTCTTGTCGTATCAGCACGTCAACGTTGGAATAATATTCCTGTTTTTTTTAAACTCCACCATAGAAGATATCACAAGATCTATTGATTTAATGTTTGTTCAAGTTTCAGTAAAGCTTCTATTTAATTGAAACTCCACCTAAGATTTGTTGAAAATTCTGTGGAAAATTCTATACCCTCAGTCCATGTGGAGGAGTTTATAAAATATACCAATCTAGATCATTTATCTCTTGTTATTGTTCCAACGAAACTACGAATTCATTGAAAGTTTATCTCGATCTCACTGGAAGTAGGTACTCTATACAACTCCAGAAAGTAGTTGCTTTCCATATGGGATCTACACAACTTCATAAGATTAAAAGATGTGCCCATTAATATCATGGTTTATTACAACTTCACACAGACTCCTATTCTATTGAAACTCCACCTAACGCTTATAGGGAGTTCTGTAGACAATTTCAGCATGTTACCGCTCCTTAAAGTTACAACGAAACTCCTATTTCATTAAAACTCCAATACAGGTTTATTGGAAGTTGTGTAACCAACTCCAAAAGGCAATGTTTCCATCTAAAGGAGTTTATAAGTTATGTTAACATTCGATAAAGTTAGAGTGTTGGAAGTTTCAATGAAACCCCAACTTCACTGAACCTAAGTCAGATGTTTTTCTGGTTCTCTAAACAATACCAAATAGTTATAGCTTTTCATGGCAAAGAGATCATAGGATGCTTAACGTCATATGTTGAAATTCCGACAAAATTCATATTATTAAACTCCACTTGAAGTCTATTACCTAGAACTTCTAACCTAGAACTTCTAAAACCCACATCGATCATATTGAAAGAGTTTACAAGATAAGTTCGTTAAAGTTGCAATAAAACTTCAACATCATCGACACTCCAACATAATGAAGTTTTCCAGCTAACTCCAAAATATAACATATTCCATTTGCAGGAGTTTACTCTTCATTGGAAGTTTCGAAAAAAATACAAAAAATATTAATAGCATTTGAATTTATTTAATTTCCAAAATTGCCGGAATGGATTAAAAAGCCATTTCAGAGATTCTGTTAATTTTTCCATAAACCCGTGCGCAATCGAGATACCTAGTTAGACTACCTTATTATTTTTAATATCGAGGTGTGCAATCGACCTACACATGTCTAAATATCCTATTATTTAAATTGAATATTTTATTATATCTAATGATCTTTATATTAGTCGAAATAATCCTGTCTACATTGAAAATGAGTATTTTGCCAAGATTCTATATTAGAAGAGAAGAAGAAGGAGCGATTGATTATATTGTGTATTGGTTAGAAGAATTGCATGGGCTTTGTACAATCTGCAAGTTTTGAGTATATGGAAAACGATCTTTTCTAGTGTATATTTAATTTGTATTATTCAAATATACCTATCTATACTCTATTCAAAACAAATCTCGATGCACGTCATTTTGATGACGTAAGAATCATCTAATACTACCAAATTAATCTAGTCGCAGAACATTGCAATTTATATGTTCCGTGTATATTTTAGGTTGACAATATATATGGGTATATGTATCCTCAACCTAAAAGATACACGGAACACATAAATTGCGATGTCCTGGGACTATATTAAGTTGGTAGTATTGGATGTTTGGTGACGTAAGCATCGGGATTTGTTTTGAATAGAGTATAGTTTGATTTGTATTCAAAAGTGCCCTTATAAGTGAAAATACTAATAACGCATATGAAACCAGGTTGGGGGTAGGTAAAATAAAGTCCTTGGAAGTTAGATTTTTGGTAGACATAACCTCACAACCTTAGTTTAGATGTGTTAATGAAAGAACTTACTTCGAATTAATTTGCCCATGCGACGTTTCACGAATCTCGACAGTTTCGTAGAATCCGAAACGAGAACCGTTCATCCTTCTTCTCGAAATCGCCACTTCTACCGTCGAAAATCGATTGGCGGCAACGTCGCAATCGCGTACACTCCGTACATCTAGAGGTAATATCGAGAGCACCCGCGGCCGCCCGTAATAATACGCGTGCACCGGACTGTACGAAACTCAGGTGTGTTTGATACCTGTCCGGAGGTTACATTCCATTGCCGGGCTGCATTCCGGGCGAGGAAAATCGGAGTAGCCTCGCGCCGAGGGGCCGCCATTCTACGCGCCAGACGAAGAGATCCCTTTACCGACCTGCGGGCGAACCAGGCCGGAGTTCCGATAATGTTGGTACCCCGAACTCCGCCTAAACTTCATTGGAAGTTGCTCATAGAGCTCCCATGGAAGCTAAGAAGGCACGAGGAGTTTGCCAGGCATGTCCATCTATGTCATGGTTTTTTTTTAAGTTCCAACGAGACTCCTATTCCATTTAAACTCCACCTGAAGTTCATTAGAAGTTGTACAAACCGCATATTTTATTTTGAAAGCGTTTACTAAATAGAGTTCGACTTCGTTAAAGTTCAGTTAAAGTGGTGGAAGTTTCAGCGAAACTTCTACTTCCTTGAAACTCCACCACATGTTCATTGGACATTTTCTGAACAACTTCTATGAGTCATATTTTTCCATCTGAACTGTGTTACAGGATACACCGCTTAAATCAACGTTTTAAAGTTTCCGACGAAACCTGTGCTCCATTGAAACTCCACCGCTGGTTTATTGGAAGTGCTCCAGACTATTCCTAGAAGCAGTACCTATGCTTCCATCTGGAAGAGTTTACAAGGAACCGTCATTCGTTAACGTCTAGTGAAATTATTGGACAACGGAACTACTACCTCCTTGAAACTCAGCCACATGTTCATTTGGACGTTTTCTGAACAATTTCTATTAGTCATATTTTTCCATCCGAACTGTGTTACAGGATACACCGCTTAAAATAACGTTTTAAAGTTTCCAACGAAACCTGTGCTTCATTGAAACTCCACCGCAAGTTTTTTGGAAGTTCTCCAGACTACTCCAAGAAGCAGTATACTTCCATCTGGAAGAGTTTACAAGAAACCGTCATTCGTTAACGTCTAGTTAAAGTGTTGGACAACGGAACTCCTACCTCCTTGAAACTCAGCCACATGTTCATTGGACATTTTCTGAACAACTTCTATGAGTCATATTTTTCCATCTGAACTGTGTTACAGGATGCACCGCTTAAATCAACGTTTTAAAGTTTCCGACAAAACCTGTGCTCCATTGAAACTCCACCGCAGGTTTATTGGAAGTTCTTCAGACAACTCCAAATGGCAGTATACTTCCATCTGGAAGAGTTTACAGGAAACCGTCATTCGTTAACGTCTAGTTAAAGTGTTGGACAGCGAAACTCCTACTTCCTTGAAACTCAGCCACATGTTCATTGGACGTTTTATGAACAACTTCTATGAGTCATATTTTTCCATCTGAACTGTGTTACAGGATGCACCGCTTAAATCAACGTTTTAAAGTTTCCGACAAAACCTGTGCTCCATTGAAACTCCACCGCTGGTTTATTGGAAGTGCTCCAGACTATTCCTAGAAGCAGTATGCTTCCATCTGGAAGAGTTTACAAGGAACCGTCATTCGTTAACGTCTAGTGAAAGTGTTGGACAACGGAACTCCTACCTCCTTGAAACTCAGCCACATGTTCATTGGACGTTTTCTGAACAACTTCTATGAGTCATATTTTTCCATCTGAACTGTGGTACATGATACACCGCTTAAGTCAACGTTTTAAAGTTTCCGACGATACCTGTGCTCCATTGAAACTCCACCGCAGGTTTATTGGAAGTTCTTCAGACAACTCCAAATGGCAGTATACTTCCATCTGGAAGAGTTTACAAGAAACCGTCATTCGTTAAAGTTCAGTTAAAGTGTTGAATGTTTCAACGAAACTCCTACCTCCTTGAAACTTCACTACATGATCATTGGAAGTTTTGTGAACTACTATTTATATATTTTTTTTATTGGTACGCTATTTGGCCTATTTAAAACATGCTTTGGCGTGCGGAAATCGGGCTTTTTCGCACGCGCGTGTTTTAATGTCGCCATGGAAACGTATCAACAACGCCCTATCAACCAATAACAGAGCGTTTTTGGCCGTAGCGGAACAAGCCGATTGGAGGCACGACGTGCGACGAGCCGTCACGAAGCGTCCCGAGTGTCATTCAAATTAATCATATTGGGTATGCATTTGGTTTTGGTATAAAAAATGGTACCAATAAAAAAAATCGCGTAAAGTATTCGTGGATAACTGCTCTTTCAAGCACTTGCTCTATTTCGAGCACTCCGGCTACGCCGTCGTGCTCGAAAACTCGCGCGTGTTTGAAAGAGCTCAATATCCACTCATACTTTAATATACTAATACACTTAAATCGACGTTTTAAAATTTCCCACAAACGTGTGCTTCATTGAAACTTCACCTGAGGTTTGTTAAAAACTCTGTAGACAACTCTAGACTCCAGCTCTCCGTGTTCGAAGGAGTTTACAAGACATCTACCTTATCTTTTGTTACTATCCCACCTCAACTCCTATTTAAATGAAACTTCATCTGGACCTTATTGGAAACTATTTACGTAACTCCAGAAAATGGTAACTTTCCATTTGAAAGCGTTTACAAGGCCTACCTCCTCATCAATGTCTCTATTGATTCTATTCTATTCCCTTTAAACATCTCAAAAAATAGGTTAGTTTCCCATTTGTCGTTACTGCTTCATTCAAACTTCTTTAAGGCTCCACTTGTACGTGGATGTAACTCCAACGGGTTGAATTTTTGATAAAAACTTTACCAAAACCCCTAATATACCGAACTTCATGCAGAGATGTAACTTCGGTCATAAGTCAACTCTAGAAGTTCCTAAATGTTTCTACCTGTAAATTAAGGAAATTGATGATCATTAGATTTCCTTGGGAACTTTTAATGCTGACATTAAAGCAATCACTTTTATGTATTTTGTCATTAAGCTATATCAACAAAAATTTATCAGAATGCCCATTACACCTCACTAAAGGTTTATTTGTAATTTCAGTTAAATTAAATTAATTATCACCATTAATCAAGACAATTTATGATGGTAATCAATAAATAAACTAGATTAAAAAGTTTGGTAGCCGGATTCGGTATGTTGTATTTGACATTTTCAATGATGAGTTAACGAAATATATCAATATTTGAATTTGTTACTAATTAATGCAACTTTAGTTGGAGCTAGTCTATTCTAATTTACTGCTGCCCGCTAATTCTCATCGGAATGCGTTATCAGCGTCGTAGCTAGGGCAGGGCAACCGGGGCCTACGCCAGGGGCGCGAGTCTTGTGGGGCGCGATATCGCCAACTGACAAATCGCGCCACAACTTTTAAATTAACATTCGACTAAAATTTTTAGGCGCCGCGGTGTCGGGTGCGAACCCGGCGCCGGCGTCCACTTTATTTTATGTCTGGAGTTTGGAGAGTCAAGTTCTATTTACCGGCGCTCGCAAAGTGTTCAATTGTGTTTCTGTTAACTGTTCACATCTTAACGCATGTAAGTAAATGTTATTAATATAATAATCGAATAACAAAGTAAACAAACTTTTCTAAATTAGAATGCCACCCAAAAAGCCGTCAGGGGCGGAATTTAAAAAATTAAGACAAGTGCGAAATGAGGAAAAGCAAGAATTATCAAATAGATTATTCAACTGGATATCCAACTCGAATTCGAATAATTTAAATGTTGATGGTGAAGGTTCCGGATCTGCGTCTTCATCTATGAACCTAGATCAACCCGGACCATCCCAAGACCTGCATGAAGATTGTTTACTAGTCCAAGAAGCAAAAGAAGGTACTTACATTTTATCATTTTATTTTAAAGAAATTTTATATTTTGAATATAAATTTTCTTAAAGATCACAGATCAATTAGTTTACACTGTTTGTTTTTCATTCATTGAAACTAAAATTTGTCATTATCAGGTAGCAGGTCCTTACTTTGGTTTCCGTCTTTTATAGGCACCTATGAAGAACAAAGTATAGATAATTTATCTGCCACAGCTTCAGTAATAAATTATAATGATCCAAAGTCATGGCCAAAGATAGATGATAAGTTTAGATGTTGCTTAGTTGAACATGGACCAAGCCAAGGAAAAGACTGTGATTTTAGATCATCGGTAAAGGACGATGGCCGCATTTTTACCGCCGAATGGTTTAAAAAAACTCTGCCAAATAATGAAAAAGTGGACAGAACATGGTTAATTTACAGTGAAAAAAATAAGGCTCTCTTTTGTTTCCCTTGTTTACTGTTTGCGAAGAAACCATCAATTTTTTCAAGTCCAAAACAAGGATTTTGTGATTGGAAACATTTAAATCCACGGATCGGTGAACATGAAAACTCTGCAGAACACCGTAAATGTTATGTGAAATGGAAAGAAGTGGAAATGCGACTTATAAAAGGAAAAACTTTAGACAATGAATTGCAACGTGGAATATCTGCAGAAAAAGAGAAGTGGAGATACATTCTAAAGGTTGTAATAGACGTGGTACTGTTTTGTGCCAGAAACAACCTTGCACTGAGAGGTGGAGTCGAAAAAATTGGACATCCTAAATCTGGAATATTTTTGAGTACCGTAGAGCTCTTGGCCAAGCACAGTCCACAATTGAAAGAACACGTGTCCTCTATTACAAAGGGAAGCATTTCTTACTTCTCACCAACTATACAGAATGAAGTCATTTTTGCACTAGGATCAGCAGTTAAAAATAAAATTATGACAAAAATCCTGGAAGCAAAATATTATAGCATTTCATTTGATTGTACCTCTGATATCAGTCACCAAGAACAAATGGTAGAAATTGTGCGTTACGTAAGTACAAATCATGGGAAGTGTACGGTAGAAGAAAGTTTTTTAGCTTTTATAAAAATTGAGGATAAAACCGGCAGTGGACTTACGGACGAAATTGTAGATAAATTAACCAGTGATGGTCTTATACTATCAGACTGTAGGGGACAGTCGTATGATAATGGCGCTAATATGGCGGGTAAATATCAAGGTGTCCAAGCGCGAATTTTACAGCTGAATGAGCATGCCAGATTTTTACCATGTAGTGCTCACTCTCTAAATTTAGTTGGAGTTCATGCGTCTAGTGTAACTCCAGAAATGATTACGTTTTTCGGCACAGTGCAAAATATTTTTAACTACTTTTCTGGATCAACTGAACGTTGGCAAGCTTTATCAAATTTAAAATTAACATTGAAGGGTCATTCTGATACGAGATGGTCGTCAAAATATAATTCAATTCACTCGTTACTTACCCAACTTCCGCAAATAATAAAAATTTTACACACCACTGCAGAAGGAGGTGATGAAAGGAGGAAATATACAGCTGATTCTGTATCTTCAGCTAAAAGTATTTTAAAAATGATTAATTTTGAATTTATTTGTTTATTGGTCATATGGGATCACATTCTTAGAAGCATTGACAACGTCAATCGCATTTTACAGGAAAAAACCGTATCAATTGAAGTTGCATCAAAACATTTGCAGGGTCTGGTGGATTTTTTGAATGATTTCAGGAATAATCAAATACAGTTATGTATTGATTCAGCAAAAAATCTAGCAAAGGAGCTATTGATAGATCAGGAATTTTCTGAAAAACGTAAGCGAAAGGTTAAAACAATGTTCGACGAGAGAGCCCAAGATAATGCGGTCACAATGTCTCCACTTCAATTGTTTAAAATTCAACTTTACTGTGTACTGGACACACTTATTCAGCAAATGGGATGGAGATTTCAAAGTTTATCTGCTGTTGCATCCGATTTTGGTTTTTTAACAGGTCTTTCATTACATGAAACCTCCACTGAGGAACTAAAGAAATCTGCAATTGATCTCTCATTAAAATACAAAAATGATTTAAACGCCAACGAGTTTTGTTTAGAGATTGAAAGCTACAAATATCAAATAAAATCATTATTACCTGACCTAAAAAATGCAGATTATATAGCACTTCTTAATTGTCATGAAGAATATGGCTTAGTGACTAGCTATCCAAATATAGGAATTGCTCTTCGCCTTGCATTGACGCTACCTGTGACTTCTGCCAGCTGCGAAAGATCTTTCAGTAAATTAAAATTAATAAAAAATTACTTAAGATCGCAGATTGGTCAAGAACGTTTAAGTGATCTCGCTATACTATCAATCGAGTATGAAATCGCAAAAAGTATTGATGTAGACCATACAATTGACAAAATGGCCTCAGAAAAAGCCAGAAAAGTAAACTTTTAAGATATATGTCTACAATTCAATTATTTTATATTATGTACCCTATTGCCCTATGCATAATATAAAGTTATTGTGTTGTTTTTCTTCATACCAAATAAGTGAGAACTTAATCTCATAATTAAATGTTTGATTTGATGATCTATACATTATTTCTTTAGTTCCTATAAGTAATAAAATTTGTATATGAGGTGTTCCAATGCTTGGAGAAGTAATAACTAAAAGGTTATATTTGATTGTCTTTAGGTGTTTCAAGTTGAAATTTAATAATGTTGGGTCCTAGCTAAAATTTTTGTTTTTATTTCATAATTTGTATTGTTTCACCACTGTATTAAGAACATTTGAAATCATGCATATTTCTGTAATTATAATTAATATTTTTTATTCACATAATATCAGAACACTGAGTTTTTACCTTGTACAAGTTGTCTATATTTGTTTAGATATTTAGTTATCTGTAGTGTTTAAGAATATTTTTTAATTTACGGTAACGTTAGGCGTAAATTGTAAAAAAATGAAGCTGTCACAAGGACGCTTTAGAAGTACTACTTTGGTTACGTATGCAATGTGTTTCATATTCAAATGTTAAATAAACCAAAAAAAAAATTTACATTAAAGATATCGTTATTCTATATAAAATAAATGTTATTTCATCTTCCTACAAAATATGATTTTTTCGGAGGGAGGGGGGGGGGCGCAAAATTTAAATTATGCCCTGAGCGCTCACGACCCTAGCTACGACGCTGTGCGTTATGTTAATAAATATTTCTCAAATCATTTGGCATGCTTTTCTAAACATTTGTACAAAATTTTAGGAAGTTTCATGAACAGTAGAATTTTTGGGAATTTATAATGGCGACAACCACTTTATGAATGATCGTCTTAAGACCAATTGACTGATGTCCGTTAATTGTTAAGCTAAATTAACAAAAAATTGTCACAATGCCCTTTCTACTTTTTTAAACGTTTACCTGCAGTTTCAGTTAAATTAAACTGCAGCTGATTTTTGTTACTCCTTTTTCATGCTATTATTTCCAAAAAATTAACTGTAATCCGTTTATTCCAAAGGACTTCCACGAAACATGGTTTTCTTCGGCCTGTACTTACAAGACGTAGAAGCGCACACAGGTAGCCCTCCCTTCCCCTGCCGCAGTGCGTGCTTACAGATTATAGATATATAATCCAGTGTGAATCCAGTTCTTTACGGTTTTTCCTTTATGGCGGTCATCTCGGTAGCTAGATGGACACGGCAATTATCTCTTTCTCTCTCTCTCTCTTTCCCTCGGAGGACACGAGACGTCCAAGTCTAAAACAAATGAACTTTTTGCCGCTCAAAGCCGGCTCTCTCTCTCTCTCTCTCTCTCTCTCTCTCTCTCTCTTTCTGTTTTTCTGTCTTTCTCTCTCTCTCACACACACCTCTTTAGCTCTTCGTCTCTGTTATACCGTACGAGAGACAAAAGGTTATTGTTGCATCAAAAAAATCGCCGACCAATGGACAAGTTGCGCGCCAAAACGATACCTCCTTCCCCTAGAGGCATTCCGAGATATTTACCGGTTTTGAAGTACCACCTAATTCAAAAAAAAAAGTTTTGTGCGTGGAATGGGTTCAGAAAATGAGGAAAACGGAAGGAAATAGTATTACGAATTGAGCGAGCCTTTAAGCACTCTTAGGAATTCGTTCATACCGCCCGGAGTGGTTCGAAAGGTTGCTTCAAAACATCAGCACGCATTTTGCAACTTACCTTTCAAATCTCGTGGTTGCCTAAGTTTAGGTTCAACTCCTTTAAAAGTGTCATTCCGGTATAAAAATTGACACCAATTCCTTAAAAAGGAATTTTGAATTTGAAAATGTCGGATCTCTTGTTTAGGGGGGTCACTGGCAGTCTAAATTTAGATTGCCGGGGTACCAGACCCGTTGCGCCATCCGCCATCTTGAATTTAAGGGTGAACTTTTGTTTATTAAATAACTCGTTTATTTTCAATTTCAAAAGAAAACTAGTTATTACAAAAGTTGTTTGAAATTAAATTTCCTACAATTTTGGTTCCTATCATTTTCTTCCCAGGATCGATATTTTTCGATTTATACCCGAAAACGTGGGGGTGAATTTTTGTTTATGGAACAACTCGTTTATTTTCAATTTTACGCGTAAAATTATAATAAACATAGTTGTCTAAAATAGAATTTCCTACAATTTTAGTTCCTATCATTTTTTTTTCTACGATCGATATTTTTCGATATATACCCGAGAAAAGGAGGGGATGAAATCTTATCATTGTCTTTTCACGTTTATTGTCAATTTTACGCGAAAAATTGTGATGAATAAAATTGTGTAAAATAAAATTTCCTACAATTTTGGTCCTTATCAATTTTGCCGTAGGATCGATATTTTTCGATTTATGCCTGAGAAGAGGTCAATTGCCTAAAATTGACAATAAACGTGAAAAGACAATTATAAGATTTCACCCCCTCCTTTTCTGGAGTATACATCGAAAAATATCGATCCTAGGAAAAAAATGATAGGAACCAAAATTGTAGGAAATTTTATTTTAAACAACTATGTTTATCACAATTATACGCGTAAAATTGAAAATAAACGAGTTGTTCAATAAACAAAAATTCAAATTTTTCGGGTATAAATCGAAAAATATCGATCCTAGGAAGAAAATGATAGGAACCAAAATTGTAGGAAATTTAATTTCAAACAACTTTTGTAATAACTAGTTTTCGTTTAAAATTGAAAATAAACGAGTTATTTAATAAACAAAAGTTCACCTTTAAATTCAAGATGGCGGATGACGCAACGAGTCTGGTACCCCGGCAATCTAAATTTACACTGCCAGTGACCCCCACTAAACAATTCCGAAAGAAAATTGTTGTCAAAAATTTTTGCAAGGTGAAATCCTAATTCGATTGGGCTATTAGGATAATTAGGCGCGGAAATGAAGCACTGAACGGCCGAAATTTTTGCAGTAAGATGGATCGGGATGCGGTTTTTTGCATTCGGTTCGTGAAAGCGTCTACAAATTTTGTGAACATTTGTTATGAACGAGAAATGCAAAATTGCAGAGGTGCAGAAAAATGCTTTTTTATACGTGCATGTGAAGGTAGCGGTTGTTAAAAAATTTACAACTCTGTAAATAATAACGGAAATGAGTTCAATTTTGTTACTCTGGGGTTTTTGGGGTCGCTGAAAACGAATATGACATCGCCAGAGGTCTCCGAAGAACCTGGTGCTCAGGGCCGCTCGAACCTACGTCGTCGCCGGGAGTTTTAGGCGAATTTGTTTAAAAATTGATCATAACTCAGCACCTATACATTTTTTTGACATTGTCGATAAATCGTATTTTATCGAAAACGTTTTTACAGTTTGAATATTGAGATATTGAAACTTTAATTAAAAAAAATCCCTAAAGTACACTCATATTCAAAATTTTATTGCAACTATTTCTTTAGAAAATATGTATCTTACAAATTGTTTCTATATTAAAAACGTATATTAATGTGTAATAAGTATATATCAATCTTTATTTATATTATTATCTTCTTCATTTTCTTCTTCTCTAACTTCAAAATCTGCCAAAGAAATTGCCTCTCTTGAATAATTTTCAATATTTGTGCAATTAGCACCTGCACATATTTTTCATGCAATGCTGCAAATTTGCCCATGCTTTCTGCAGCCGCATGAGTTACCGCAATTTGTTTTGCAAGCACAGAATATTAAATTTAATATACTGTAACGGAACGGCTCGCCGAAACCAAATAAACACGTCTGGGACTGCCCAGGTTCCGCGAATTCGTTCTAGAAGCACCGGGAACAATCTTCTAAGGCTGGGACGCTTCGATTTCCCGAAAACCCGAGGAGAAATTCGTGGAACTATCTCGAAACTGCCAGAAAGTTCGAGAAGGCGTTTACCTGCCATAAAAAGGGAATGCCGGACTCGAGGCAGGCCAGTTGAAAAATCGCTGTGTAAACATTCGGGCGAGAGACCGCGCGCGTTACATTTGTGTGTGCGTATATAAATTAAATTAAGGGATTGTTCAGTTTATAAGTGTCGTGTAAGAAATAAATTAATTAGTACAAATCGCGTAGTGTTTAGTCTTAGTAAATAGTAAAAACTTTACAATACTGGATGGTCCTGGTTGCTGTGTCATTTTTATGGGAATTAATAAATTTTCTTTAAGTTCTCATTCCCAGTCAATTCGATTTAGACCATTTTGGTCCTCTCCATACAGCCAGTTATTACAGCCCTGAGCACCAGGTACTTTGGAGGCCACTGGCGATGTCATATTCGTTTTCAGCGACCCCAAAAACCCCCGAGTAACAAAATTGAACTCATTTCCGTTATTATTTACAGAGTTGTAAATTTTTTAACAACCGCTACCTTCACATGCACGTATAAAAAAGCATTTTTCTGCACCTCTGCAATTATGCATTTCTCGTTCATAACAAATGTTCACAAAATCTGTAGACGCTTTCACGAACCGAATGCAAAAAACCGCATCTCGATCCATCTTACTGCAAAAATTTCGGTTGTTATGCCGATTTTAGTGCTTCATTTCCGCGCCTAAATTGTAACTTGTCGGATCTCCAACTTTAAACTTCAAGTTTTTCTACAAACATTCATTACAAACCCCTCAATTTAGCTCAAAGTGACCGAACTTCTTTAAGGGTACCAATTCTATCGAAAGCTTCATATTCTTTATACACCCTTGGAAACCCTTTAAAACTGCCATCACAGAAACTCCCAAATAACTTTGAGAATATCCGAAAACATTATTAACTGCATTAAAATTCACTTAAGAGAAGGTCGTCGAAGCAATGATTTCAAATTATAATTTTCTAAAACAATTTTAACTCCATTAAATGGTCATTGTTTCATGACAGATTGTCGTGAATTCTTCTACAACTCCTCAACTCTCCTCAAAGCGTTCAAACTCCTTTAAGAGAGCCAATCGTATTTAAAACCTCGTGTTTAACCATCGCAGAACTTTTTAAAATCCATCATAGAAACTCACAACTTTGAAAATCCCCGAACTCTTTTAAAAACATAAGAAATTTGACATCTTCCTTTTGCAACTCCTTTTAAAGCATCGTAGGTTCATTACTTCAAATTATGTATAAAAACAATTTTAACCTCTTTAATAGGTCATTAATTGCTTTATTACAGATTGTCCTTAATTCTTTTACAACAAAATTTTATAATTAAAGTTCGATACTCTTGAACTGTTTGGTTTGGTCTCGCAATTCAACACAAGATTAGTTCGAAACAAGGAGAGATGAATTTTTTGAGATATTTCGAAACAAGACAAGCCCTTCTCTCAGTTTTCATTGTTAATGTCACCTTCATGGGTAACAATCAAAATTGAAATTTTTGGTACAATTGCATCAATAGGTGCAGATTATAAGATCGACAAAGTCTTCTAGAGATTTCAGTCTTTGAATCAGGAACGAATTTGCGGCAAAGTAATGTATTTGTACATCAAATGAACTACATGAATACATTAAAATTAGAACATCCATTGATCTGGGATCCTTGGAGCTAAGCAACAAATTGGATACCAATCCAACGCGGACATATTGGAAGCTCCCACATTTTCTATCAGCACTGCGGGGCTGGCTTTCAGGGTACGGTAGATGGTCCTCTGCTTCCATCTGCTGAGGTACTTCTGAGCCAGGAATAACTCGCGGCAAAGCTTCTGCCTGGCGAACTCGTACTTCTCTTGCTTGCACCGTAAACCTAACTTTATTATCAGCAATAAAGCTTCGCGGACACGTGTCCTTTTGTGGAACATTTCCGCTTGCGTTAATTTGGACTTGTACCACTTTTCCTCAGAAACGTACTGTGTCCATTTATTAAAGCTGATCGTTTCCAACTTTCGATTGTAAACGTCAGAAGCTACTTTGGTTTTGTCCCGTTTCAGTTTTTTGTAAGCGTGGTATCGTTTCCAGATATCGAAGATTTGTCTTAGAAAGCATTTATTTATGTTAGCGATTGCTGATAGGTTGTTCTGTCTCCTCTTTGTTTGGTGGTGATGGTACTGGACCCATTTCGCGAAGAAGAACCTTTTCTTGGCGTTATTTAGGTGAAGGAATGCGCGTTTTAACCGTTCCTCCTGTGCGACTCGTTTGGTTCGTCTAATGTTAACATACAGGCGTAAGCTTTTGAAACATAGCGTTTTAAGTGAATGTTCGTAATGGTGTACGGCTTTACTAGTTACCTCCTTTTCGATTCTGGTTATGTGTACGTAATTTTTCAACTTTGCAAAAGATCTGGTCAATAGTTTCTTATTAACTGATTTTTGTATAGTTTTTTCGATTATTTTGTATCTGCTGTTTTTATCCTTATGGAGTTTCAGTTTACGGAAACACTGCGACTTTAGCTTGAAGGCTCGATGAGCTTCTGAGAGGATATAATTCTGTTTCTTGTACAATTTGTTCTGGGTATAAATCTTCCAAGAACTCATCGCCATGCTCTTGAGCAGTTGCTCGTAGCTCGAAGTAATAATGTGACCTGCTTCATTTCTTAATTTTTCACGATGGGCGAACTCCAATAACTGTCTTAAACATTTCGTAACTAACTTCCTTCGATAAAAAATGTCAGCTTTGTTTTCCTTCGACTTACGTCGTTTGGATGCTTTAGTGTATACGAGCCACCTGACGAAATATCCCTTCAGCCACTCAGGCTTGTAGTTAGATTTGAAATGTCTAACGGCCAGGTTTGATTTCTCTTTATTGAATCTTCTCAGCTTCACGAAAAACTTCCATTTGCTCAGCACCCAGGAGAGAAGGAATCGCCTGGAATTCCTCTCGAAATGTACCAATGAAATTTGCCTCTTGAGCTTCGACGTCTTCCTCGAGATTTGAAGATACTTCCATTTTCTGAGCGTCGTTCGCATGAGGAGGTAATCCGAATGGATCTCGGCCTTAAGGTTCGATTTCCAATCGGTCCTTTCCGCGTACCACAGCAAAACCCATCTTCGTAACGTTCGTTTCTTCAATCTGAGCTCGTAGTGCGACGTCGCTTGGGAGGGCAGAATTTTCGACGTCGTTTTGCGGTAGAAGAGGTAGCCATATTTCCTTAGTAAAATTTTTCGACGCAACAACTCTAGTTTCCTCTGGAATAGGTACTTTGGAATGTAATACCCCTTGGCCGTCAACATCTTTGTCAAACTGACATTCATCAATGTCGGGTGGAAGTTGATACAGGTTTATTGCAACAATCTGTAAACATGTTCTAGTCACCACACATGATGACACGTCATGTCACCACAAGACATAATTTGGGGTTATCGTTTTATAATCGTAGTTTTTACCAAAGTGCAAATCTCTGTTATCAAAAGAGCTAAATCTATAATTGTCGTTTTGATCTTGTCTTGAATTTCGAGATCAGATGAGGTAATTACAAGACACTGATCTCTAATATTAAAGCAATTGCGCCAAAAATTTCAACTTTCACCATTACTTGTGGATCTGAATCGAGGAGCAGTAGGTACTGAGAAAACAGGTCGTTTTCTCTCAAAATGTCTCCAAACAGTATGAGTTTGTCTTGAATTTGAAAATCACACAAGATAATATTGCGAGTCCTAGATTGGTAATTGAAAATTTAAAAGATGTCAGTTTTGGAGTGGCACCAAGGATTTAGCTCCAAGGATCCAAAATGAACTACTCTAGTTTATGGTTCTTATGAATATATTTCATATGGTGTACATTAACAAAAGTATTAACAGTTGAATGTTTCACTTCTTCTTCTTCTTCCTATCGATGGCATTTAACTCGCTTTGTTGTGTTGCTGCTTCAGCATATATCCTCTTCACTTTCTCCCGACGTTCCTTATCACTAAAAAGAAAAGGAAAATTACAATGTATCAATTATATGAAAATTAATTAATTAATTATTAGATTAAATTAATATGAATCAAATTAAGTTATTTAAAATGTTAATTAAACCTTAAAGTAGATTGAATTTGTAATTCAAAGCATCTTTTATCAATCGAATTATATTTATAACAAGCAGAGTTTTAATTGGATAAAACTGCAATATGTTCAGTGGCAAGAACAACTTTGAAGTTTTACAGCATTAATTTACTTTCCAAATTGAAAATAATCGCCAGATTTACAGTAGCTTCTTTGCTATTGCCTCCATGTTCAATTGCAATAACAATATTCTTTACAACTGCATCATTTTTGAAGTTGCAATCAACTCCGATTTGAAAAAGCTTAAGTGAAATTTCGAGAAAAAGACAATTTATCGCGACATGGGCAACGATAGGCTGTCAATTTAATCACATAATTAAAATAGTAGCAATTACATTGATAACTGCAACCTAATTGTTCAGTTCGTTTATTGCTTGAAATTGCTTCTTATTCCAAACTCACTTATAGTCTTTACGAGGCCAGTGTAACAACGAGCTGCCGACGAGAAAGAAGAACGTAAACGAGCCGCCTCCATAGGCGCGCAGAATATTTTTTACTCACTTAGTCAGTAAAATTTCATAGAAAAATTGTACATGAATTATTGTAAAATAATTGAGTTTAAACATTAAATAATTAATCGTAATCTTCAGAAGAAGATTCGGAGCCGGGATGAATGACAATGGGGTTAATAGGTGGTAAAACGTGATATTCTTCCTCTTTTTTAATTACATGCGAAACGCAATTTTGCCAAATTTGTTTGTAAGAATCATCCCTAAAGACCGTTTCAATGTTCTCAGAAACAATGTTAGTGAAAGTACAACTGTGGTTTGTTTTCCGCAAGCGATCCTTGACGTTAGCCCAAATTAAGTCTATGGGATGAAAAATACAGTAGTAGGGAGGTAGTCAAAGAACACAATGACCTTTATCGTCAGCAAGCTAATCAACAGCATACTCCTTTTTGAAAGTACCCGATTTAACAATTTCAAGAAGCTGTTTTTTTGTACGGATGTTTCAAGCTATAGGAATATTTTTGCTGTGAAGAAATTTGATGATAAGTGATTTCCTGGAACTAATATTAGGAATTTTATTAATTTGACGAGAATGATATGAAGCGTTATCAAGAACTATAACTGTATTATTAGGAATATTGGGCAGAAGTCGATCTTTCAACCACTTTTCAAACAATTCGGCATCCATATCCTGATGATAATCGGCGAAACTCTTATCGATATTCTTGGCGGAAAGAAGCAAAGCATTAGGCACAAAACCGTTTTCGTTTTCTGCATGTAAAATTACCACCCGATTTCTCCTAGAACTGGGTGTATTTAATTTACAGTTGTTGCTGTCATCAACCCAACCACGTTGAATTACTTCATAGGTGTCAAACCATGTTTCGTCTAAATATACAATGTTGCTCCCTGATTCCCGAAATGACCTAATTTGTCTCAAATCATCCTGACGCAAAGCAACAATACCAGGTGACTCCATGATGACCATTCGAGAATCTAATTTTTTGTGTTTAAATCCGCAACTTAACAGAATTGACCTTAAAGTGTCTAACGATTTATATTTATATTCCTCAAAAGACTGTAATTTTTGAAAAATTGATAGTAAAGTGGGCACCTCGTTTCTAGCATAAAAATCGTAAACGGTTCTGCATATAACGTCTTTAGCAGCGTCATCTAATGCTTTGAAATTCCAATATTTACCTAATCTATTTTGATGATGATCTACAATTCCTCGCTGAACTATTTTATAAATTGAAGAATATGCAGTTAATGTCAAGTCTGAAATTTCTAAAATTAAGCAGCGTACCGATTGTTCGGGGTGTCTTTGTTGGAGGTGCTTAAACGTATTTAAAATTACTGTTTGTAATTGAGGATGTAGATCCTTATTTGCAAACTCCCAAGAAGGAGACAAGGAAGAGCAAGAGGGTTGAGTAGTCACGTTTTCTACATCAACTCGCACTGTTTCTGTCGCCCACGGTCTCCAAAACGCCATTCCGATTACAATTAATTATTATTATAAATATAAAAACGAACGGAAAATTATATAATTATGAAGTTAACTTAAAAACAAACAAAATACCTCTATAACCTGTCTCGGTGATGTAAATCGTGCCAACACTGGTAAAAGACTGAAGACACGTGTTCGAGACGTTCAAGGAAAGATCCAGTCGTCCAAAACGTTTATGAATCCACTACAGCACAAGCGAGAAAAGTAAACTATTGACAATATTTAGGTGTGTGACTTGCTCGGCGTGGAACTGGAGTGGGAGGATTCTACAGGACGAGTTCGCTAAATAACGTATCATGTATCAAGCATGCCGTATATGTTGTTATTGATTGATACCCGTATAAGCTTGGTTGTTACATTGGCTTCGTAAAGACTATACCTTCGAGGTTTTTCCCTAACTTAACCTAAATATGTTTAAGTAAGTTACAATTTCAATTGTAAGAACAATTTTAAAGTTTTCTTAGCATTAATTTACATTCTAGATTGTAACTAATTGTCATATTGCTTGCCTATAATTCAAATTCATACAATAATCATTACAAATGTTGCATTTTCCAGGTGATAATCGACTAAAAAAGTTTGCTCATGCAGCCTCGAAACTTAGTTTAAACAGTTGCAAATACATGGATGGCTTCAACATTTTGTTATAGCAAACACCTAAAAGTATTTAAATCTGTTGCAACTGCAAGAATAATTTTAGTGTTCCAGTACCTACTGTTAAACTGTTTTTAATGTCTATTTCACACAATTCCTAAAACTTGTTTTTCCACCCTTCAATTTTTACTGTTTCTGATCATAGGAAAAGACTAAATTGCGTAGTTCTGATTTTATAAACCAAAACCTACTGAAAAGTTTCTCTACTTTTAATACATACATCTTTATTTGTTGCTGTATCTTCACTCTTCCCAAGAAAGTATTATCACGACGTATCTCTCGAAGTGCCCCCTTCTTCTCTTGTTTAAGCTTGTGAAGAAGTTTGGCACGTTCGGCCTTTTCCTTAGATTGCACTTTGTGGCTCTTGCGATCGTAGCTAGAACGAAAATCACAATAAACGTTTGACATAAATGCGGTACGATGTTACACTTACACTTCCACGATTTTCGGTTCATACAATCTCAAAGCTTTAGGTTTCTTTGCTTCGAGGACGATGTAACTCAGCTTTCTCTCGTCTTTCGCTCTCGCCATTAGATTTTTGAACTCTCCCAGACGATCCACGACCTCCCTAGGGTAATTAGCGGTGGGTATTAACTGCAGGTACTCAAGGGCTAATTGGAAGATCTCCAAATTACTCGGATAGTCTTTGAACTGAACGAAAAATTTTTGTAGCAGTTTCACCGTCGTGTGCAGCGCCCTCACTTTAAACGCCTCGTCGAATTCGTCTTGAACTAAATCGCAACTGTCCATTTTCAACGAAGCGAACGATGTCGAATTTTGGTTCTCAACGAGGACCAGTAGAGACGAAGTGGACTTGAATGGCGGAAGCACTTTGATCAGCTTCACTCCGCTTTTTGGTATCGCAGCGTGCAGGAGGCCGCATAAGAAGTTAACCGACGCCGGAAGGTATCTATTCGACAGTTTGGTGTACTAAAAATAGAGCTAACTTAGAATAGAGTTAAATAAATAAGGAATGGAGTTAAGTGGATTTGAAGAAGTTTGAAATATGTGTATAGTCTTTACGAAGCCAGTGTAACAACCAAACTTATATATGGGTATTGATTAATAACAACATATACGGCATGCTCGATACATGATACGTTATTTAGCGAACTCGTCCTGTAGAATCCTCCCATTCCAGTTCCACTCCGAGCAAGTCACACGCCTAAATATTGTCAATAGTTTACTTTTCTCGCTTGTGCTGTAGTGGATTCATAAACGTTTTGGACGACTGGGTCCTTCATAGAACGTCTCGAACACGTGTTTTACCAGTGTTGGCACGGTTTACATCACCGAGACAGGTTATAGAGGTATTTTGTTTGTTTTTAAGTTAATTTCATAATCATATAATTTGCCGTTCGCTTTTATACTCATAATAATTAATTGTAATCGGAATGGCGTTTTGGAGACCGTGGGCGACAGAAACAGTGCGAGTTGATGTGGAAAACGTGACTACTCAACCCTCTTGCTCTTCCTAGTCTCCTTTTTGGGAGTTTGCAAATAAGGATCTACATCCCCAATTACAAACAGTAATTTTAAATATGTTTAAGCGCCTCTAACAAAGACAGCAGCGAACAATCGGTTCGGTGCTTAATTTTAGAAATTTCAGAATTGACATTAATTCCATATTCTTCAATTTATAAAATAATTCAGCGAGGAATTGTAGATCATCATCAAAATAAATTAAGTAAACAAAAGAAGTTCAAAGCATTAGATGACGCTGCTAAAGACGTTATACGCAGAACCGTTTACGATTTTTATGCTAGAAACAAGGTGCCCACTTTACTATAAATTTTTCAAAAATTATAGTCTTTTGAGGAATATAAATATAAATCTTTAGACACTTTAAGGTCAATTCTGTTAAGTTGCGGATTTAAACACAAAAAATTAGATTCTCGACTGGTCATCATGGAGTCATTTCGTATTGTTGCTTTGCGTCAGGTTTATTTGAGACAAATTAGGTCATTTCGGAAATCAGGGAGCAACATTGCATATTTAGACGAAACATGGCTTGACACCCATGAAGTAATTCAACGTGGTTGGGTTGATGACAGCAACAACTGTAAATTAAATACACCCAGTTCTAGGGGAAATCGGGTGGTAATTTTATATGCAGGAAACGAAAACGGTTTTGTGCCTAATGCTTTGCTTCTTTCCGCCAAGAATATCGATAAGAGTTTCGCCGATTATCATCAGGATATGGATGCCAAATTGTTTGAAAAGTGGTTTAAAGATCGACTTCTGCCCAATATTCCTAATAATACAGTTATAGTTCTTGATAACGCTTCATATCATTCTCGTCAAATTAATAAAATTCCTAATAGTAGTTCCAGGAAATCACTTATCATCGAATTTCTTCACAGCAAAAATATTCCTATAGCTTGAAACATCCGTACAAAAAAACAGCTTCTTGAAATTGTTAAATCGGGTACTTTCAAAAAGGAGTATGCTGTTGATGAGCTTGCTGACGATAAAGGTCATTGTGTTCTTCGACTACCTCCCTACTACTGTATTTTTAATCCCATAGACTTAATTTGGGCTAACGTCAAGGATCGCTTGCGGAAAACAAACCACAGTCCTACTTTCACTAACATTGTTTCTGAGAACATTGAAACCGTTTTTAGGGATGATTCTTACAAACAAATTTGGCAAAATTGCGTTTCGCATGTAATTAAAAAAGAGGAAGAATATCACGTTTTACCACCTATTAACCCCATTGTCATTCATCCCGGCTCCGAATCTTCTTCTGAAGATTACGATTAATTATTTAGTGTTTAAACTCAATTATTTTACAATAATTCATGTAAAATTTTTATATGAAATTTTACTGCCTAAGTGAGTAAAAAATATTCCGCGCGCCTATGAAGGCGGCTCGTTTACGTTCTTCTTTCTCGTCGGCAGCCCGTTGTTACACTGTCCTCGTAAAGACTATACTCTTTCTCGGGCCAATTCAAGAGCCCACAATGCGATACGAGAGACCAACAACAGCAGGTGGGTCTATTCTAGCGTTTCCTAGATTGTCTTTGGAGAGAGTATATCGCCATTACTTACTTCGTGCACCAGCGTCACCAGGAACAATCCATAGGAAACGTCTCGTCTACTCCTAACTTGGCACTTGTTTAACATCTGTTCCATAAATATGAACGAAGGTGTGACGATTTGATGTCTGAAGTCCGACGTGGAAAATAAACCGCCGATAAGCTTCAACACCACCAACACGTCCAGTCCGGGATATCGCTTCTTTTTCAACCTGAATTCCCCATACTTCTCCGTAATGACATCCAAAACCGACTTGTGGGCGTTCTCTGGATTCATCTGGGCTAGTTTGTGAAGTTGCAGAGTCAATTTGGTGAGAACTTCGAAGCATTTCTTCACCATCAGATTGTTTTCGCAATCCCTGAAGAGATCGTTCAAGTAGCGAAGTACATACGCAAAGAGGAGTTCTAATTTCTCCTTGTTACCCTCGGCGAGGCTCGGGTGGTTACATTTCACCATTCGTTCGATGATGATGTTCTGTTCGGTGGCAGTGTGATTGCTCAAAGTTTGTTTTAAGTTTTCATACGAGTCAGGTAGCGAAAATACGTATGGTAAATCGGTGTCCTCTTCTGTGGTCGCTTGATGGTTAGCATCGACACTGTCAATAGGTACATTAGTGTCTGATGGTCGATCGTCCATGTTAGTATCTTCGATTGGTGGTGGAATTTTGGCTTGATCTTCATCTTCTTCGTTTTCACTCTCGCTGGTTTTGAAGTCGGAGTGGTCGTCCTCTGAATCATCTTCAGAACTGTTGTCTTCGTCTTCAGAATTGTTTTCCCCTTCTTCATTTTCGTCGTCGTTTCGTTGGATGACAGCGTCGATTTTCACGTTGGATTCCCCCTCCTCGTTGTAGCTTAAAGTGTATTCAGGATCTTCTTCGTAGACGACGTCGTCGTCCAAGTCATCGGCGCTCCTGTGATTCTGCGTAGGCTTATCTCGACCGCTACCTTTCATACGTTGCAACCGTTCGTTCTCCAACCGTTCCAATTTCTCCTTCTCCTCTTTGGCGATTTCGTCTTCGGTTTTCAGTCGATCGGAGACGGTGCCGCGCGCCTCGAACCTCAACTCCCTCATGACCTTATCGTAATCATCTACCTGCGGTTTACCGCCGACGTGCTCGTCTTCGGGTTTCTTCCCATCCTTGACCAGCGGCATCAGATCCTTCCACTCAGAGTCCAGCTTCTCAGTCAGTTCGAGGGTCGCCTCTTTGCTCCGTTGCTGCTCGAACTTCCGTTTCTTCGATTCGGCTATCAGCTGATCGATGACATCTTTGTGAGACCTCGACCCATCGGTCCTGGAGAGCGTTCCGCCTCCGAAATGGGCCTCCTCAACAAAGCCACCCCCGAGCCTGCCATCGTCGCCACCGGCCATGCTGTCCTCGTCGTCCGATCTGGGATCTTCGAATTTTTCTATCTCGCCCAGCGTCTGGCCATGGTGGGTGAGGACCTCGTCGTCGGCCAGGTTGAAGAGGCTCTTCTTCTTGTTCTCCTTCACCCTGACGGCGGTGTACCTCGCCATCGTCCTCTCCTCATCGGTGATGCGGTGGTCTTTCTCGCCGATGCGTCTATCGAGGAACCTGTTCGATTTGTCCCGGAGCTGGTACTCTTGGAGCAAGGTGCCCTTGCGTTTGTTGATCGCCTTGGCCCTCGAGACGCCAGGCAGGCCTTTGTCGTTCTTCTGCTTCTTGCCGAGCACTCGCAGCTTCTCTTTGTTGATGTGCACCTCGAAGGGGTTCAGCGGTTTCTTCGCGGTGGTCTTCTTCGAGTGGACGTGGTCCGACGACAGTCGTTTCTTCGTTTTAGTCTTGGCCATAACGACGGTTTTAACACGAACTCCATGTGATATTGAACTTGGGTGTTGTTGAGGTTGAGAGACACATTTCAAGTTTGTAGGTTATGTACACGGAAATCACTCATGGAACGTCGATTTGACTACAGGAACAGGATAACTGAATTCACGAGACGAGAATTGGTGTTCCATGAGGATACTTATAGCAGCGTTCCTTTAAGTGAAAACCGGCAAGTCATGTTCTGTGAATGTCCTGTGACATTTACGTTCACATACGGTCTAGAGTGCCTAGAAAGGTAGAGTGTGGACAGCTATGTAACAAGCACTGATTGGTTCATTTGAAATGTTGGTCCATAATGGCGCCACCAATAAACAAGCCTTAGAAACAAGCGAATTGAAATAGCGCGAATTTAAATTTCATTTTGTATGTCCTGTGCTGTAGTACAACGTGATCAAGAATGACTGTTTGAGTTGGCAATGCTGAATTTCATTTTTAAATGGTACAACTGGTAATTTGAATTTGCTATGTCAAATTCAAATTTTTGTTATTCTTTTCAAATTTATTTATTTATTTAAAATGGTTTTCACGTTACAACACGATATTTTCGTTGGAATGGCGTACTTTCAAAGCGGGATTTATAACCCAATTACTGGTTGGCAGTACTCTCTCGAAGCGACATACCAGCAATTTCAGGAAATGTTTCCGGAGACTTTGGTCACTTTTGCTGTCTTTCAGCAGCATTGTATGCGAGTAGTTGAACGTTATTTAAACACAGGGAGCGTAAGCAAACAAAAATCAACTGGTAGACCTTCTACTCTAAACGAGGAAGTTGTCAAGGATATCAGAACTCGAACGCAAAGAAGTCCTCACAAATCCTTAAGAAAGCTCTCCCTTCAAACAGGTTTGGTCCTTATGCCTCCTATTCAACCAATTTTCATTCTTACCCATAAGACTTCCACATTTTCATGTTGTTCTAATTCACGGTTTTACAGGTTTATCATATGGAAGTTGCTCCACTGTGCTTAAAAAGAAATTAAAGTATCACCCTTACAAAATTTTCATCGTCCAGTCATTAACGCCTCCTGATCACCCGCAGAGAGTTTTATTTTGCAATTGGTTCAATGACATATTAAATAATAATGATATCCTTAACAATACCTTCTTTTCCGACGAAGCCTGGTTTCATCTCAACGGCTATGTGAATAAACAAAATTACAGAATTTGGTCAGGTGAAAATCCTTATGCTATCAGAGAGACAAATTTGCACCTGGTTAAAGTTGGAGTTTGGTTGGCAGTCTCAAGGACGCGGGTGTATGGGCCGATATTTTTTAATTTTACCGTCAATTCGGAGAGATATATCCAACACTTTTTGAGGCCTTTTATAAACCAATTAACAGACGAAGAGCATCAAATTGGATATTTCCAACAAGACTCTGCAAGGGCACATACGGCTCGTGCTACTATGGGATATTTAAGAGAGAATTTCGGCGACAGAGTAATTAGTCAGGGCATATGGCCAAGTAGGTCACCAGATCTCACCCCATTAGATTTTGCGTTATTTGGGCTCTTGAAGGATAATGTCTTTAGGAATATATTGCATACTGAAGAGGAGCTGCAGGAGGCAATAGTTCAGGAAGTGGCAAACATTACCCCCAATATGCTGGTGAATATCTTCGAGAGCCTAAAAAGAAGAGTTACTTTATGTCTGGACCAAAATGGGGGGCATTTTGAGCATTACCTTTAGCCGGTTTAATTAAATCATTGTTCTGTATTTCGAGTTTCATTTTTAAGCGTTAATTTTTATTCACATAACCTACAATCTTATCGCTGATTGTTCTTCTTCTTCTTTTATTTGGCCTTCGCTGCTATGTCGATCCAGCCACTTACATAACGCTGATTGTTTTGTCAAATAAATGAAACAAACTTCCTGGCGAGGGGGTCGCGCAGGGGAGGCGGAGTTCGTGACATAGACTGGCGACCCAGGTCTGAGTTTTATTACCTGTGTTTAATCTAACTCTGGTTTCATCTATGCTCTGTATTACTCTGACAATTCGGCGTTTGGCTGGCGTTTTCGTTTGTAATTGACAACAGTTTTGAGTTTTTCAAAGTATTTTTTGCATCGCCGGTCACCGTGTGACGTAGATGACGTTGTGGTAGGTCAGGGTCGCTTGAGGCAACCTATTTAAAGTTGATACGCCTTGTCTGGTTGTAGCATTGCAAACCCTTAGGCAAAAAAATCCTCCAGGTAGGATTGCCAACTCAAACAGTCATTGTTGATCACCCTGTACATGGGCGGCGCATGAAAGTGTTTATTTGCAAGACGATGATTTTTCAGAAATAAATTAGCCTTGTTTATGAGAGAACAATTATTTGATTAATGGTGTCTATTTGCAAAAACCATGTTTTGCGTTATATGCGTTACAAAAACAAACAAAACGAAGATACAAACAAAAAATTAACCCCTACGAAAAATTAACTAGACAGTGTAAAATGTATAATAATGAGACTGGCTTCTAGTTCTTGGAGTTGATTCAGGTTAGTACTATAAAACATTAGCAAATCGAAAATTTAGCAAAGGTATATTATTTGGTATAATTTATGGGGTTTGTGATATGATGAAACCTTCAAATAAAATATTGGGAAATGTTACAATGAAAAGGGAAATAAAATAAAAACAGATATTTTATCAACACCTTTTATTGTATTGCATGCGTTGCCATATAGACTTACTGCTACTTATATGTTTTACATTTAAAGTTTTTATTTTGTGATTGTAAATCCTTAACCTAAACAGAATAAACCTAAAAGTGATTTTTTTAATATCACGACAAGTCTCTAGATTACATGGTATGTTTCTTATTTTTTCTAAATGGTTTCTAAATTTTTTCTCTAAATGGTTTAAACTTAGAACCTACAACTTTACATCTAGCATTGCAATCTGTAATGATGTCGAACTTTCGCACTTATTCGGAAATACACTGTATGGCCTAAATACAACACAACTACTATGATAATCACTTATTTTGGGAATGCTCTTAAATATGTCCCCAACAATAATTCTCTGCTAGAGGAAACACTACAAACCACTACAAACACAATGAAGGAAATTAACCAAAATGAACAAAAATGCTCACGCACGCTTATCGACTTTCCACTCCCGTCACACATGAAACTTAATATAAATCTTAGAACATATTTCAATAATTGCCGTTGTATGAAACTTACGACCCGTGCCGGCCGCCATTATGGACCCAAATCCGTTAGTTGGTCACACTCTACTCTTCTAGGCACTCTAATGTGACTCTAATACGGTCCATACGGATGTAAACGTACGTTCTGTGATGCTGTAACGTACATAGGAAGGAAATAACACACGTAAACCATACATAATTTAATGAGGCACTTTTTTCTCGTACTTCTGTTTGTCCTCGTCAAGATCGAGATTTCTCGGTTCGGGCATCTTAAGATGTTGATAGACAGGGATCTGAAACACACACACATCCTGATGATTAAGGTGCGTTCGGATCGTCGGCGCGTGGTTACGTGAGGGAACGACGTGTCGAAGTGGATCGTCTTCGCGTCCAACATCGTCTTCGAGACGTTGTAGAAGTGGCCCAAGATCGGCGGCTCGAGCCTCTCGCCGTAGATCTTCTCCTGTTCGATTTGGATGAGGTCCTTCTCGGCCTGCTTCTGGAGCTGCTTGATCGTCAGCCGTTTCGGGAAGCTGCCGCCGGACAGCACCTGGAGAACGGTCAGTTCGAACGGAGCTAAGCGACGTGTTTGACTGAGTGGCTCACCCTGAGCGTGGTCGAGCTGGCCACCCTCTTTATGTCGACCGGCACGGTGAACTCGAAATCCTCCGGTACCGGCCCATTTTGTCGTATCTTCTTCCAGGGCTTAAACGTGCCGATCGTCTGCAGGTAGCGCCCCCCCAACGTCCACATCCTGGCGCTCAAATCGGCGCTGGCACTGAATTAAATGTAGTTTAATTCACTGGCCATCAATTCAAACGCAAATCGTTAATTCATCATGGGTCAATGTTCACGTCGCTGCAATTAACTTCGCGATCCTCGGCGTGAAGTTAGCCACTGCGGCTGGGCGATCATTGTTACGATCGCATCAAATTGGGGTATTTAATGGTGTTCAAAACTTCGTATGGATCCAATACCCTACTTACTTACTCCCCTTCAAAGTGAGTTTAATTATATATCCCTATTTCAAAATTTCATTAATAAATTGAATTGAACGATTTGAACGATTTGCAACTCGGTTGCAGGAATATTATTTACAGGATAGAAAACTGTTACGTTCAAGAACTCGCTACTTAATACCCCACTTACTTACCAACTTTTGAATTGGGTTTAGCTATCTCTAGTTTAAACTTATCCTAAAAAATGTAAATAAGAGATTTGCCATTTGGGTACAGGAAGGGTATTTACATGGTAGATTATCAATACCTTCACAAAACCACTACCTAATGCCCCACTTATATTCCATCCATCCAAGTAGGTTTAGCTATCCCTACTCCAAAACTATACTATTAAATTTAAATAAAAGATTTGCCATTCGGGTGCCGGAATGGTATTTAGAATGTTGATAACCATTACTATTACAAAACCACCATATATATAATACCCCAACTACCTACCACCCTTCGAAGTGGGATTAAATTTTCCCTAATCCAGAATGAAAGGAAAGCGTCGCGAGGTCTAATTTGCGAGTAGAAACAAAAAGGCACATTAACCTTTCGCTTAAATATTAGTATAATATTTGTGTTTGTCATTATTATTTGGTATTTTTGTGTTTACCTGATGACAATTTCGCATTCGTCGATATACACCAGGCTGGAGATCGGTCGGAAATGCGCTTTATAGCTGCTCAAGAGCTTCGGTTTTGGTTGGTTCAGCACCATCCTCCTGGCCCTGCCTAAAAATCTGTCGCCCCAGGTGAAAGGGAACCTCAACCTGTACTCCGGCACGCAGATGTGTACTTCGTCAGCTGGCGCCACGCAGTAATTTTTCAATAGCCACGTTTTTATGTATCCCAAAGTGGTACCTAAAAGTATATTTATAATAACGTCATTTGAGGTGTCTTGCCTTTTGGAGGTATAGAAATAAGGACAAAGTGTAAGATGATGCGGAACACTCGCCTGTAAAGAGAAATTCGTTCTTCTCGTCCGACGTCATCGATATGACGTAGTCCCCGGCCTTGTGTATGGCCGAGAAGGAGGTGATGAACCCGCCGGCGACGCTGTGGTTCCACACCTGGATGACCCCGTTCTCCAGGGCGACCAATAGCGTGCCCACCTCCGTGTTCTCGGTGAGTCTCCTCGTCTCCAGGAATAGCATGCAGTGCACCCCCAACTTCCTCAGCTGGAAGCACTCCTCCGGCATTTGGACGACTGAGACTTTCCGGTCTCTTCTCCCGGCACTTCTGGTGGGAGGGCCCGTGTCTCCTTTGGGAAGAACGGATTCGAACCGAGTAGGTTATCTTCAGTTCGAGACAACAATTGGACCTTTAGTACAGTCACTGAAGGCTTTCTACTAAGAAATGTTTAAACCTTCATCGAGTTGCGGGAAAATTGGTGAGTAGGTAGTTGGAGGGTGCCTCAAGTTTTGAGATCGCCTTGATGGGCCGACCAAGCATGAGTAGTAGTACTACTGATGAAAATTTGTGTAGAATTTGCACTACAAATACTTTTGAAAAGGTTGTAGTTGTACCGAACAAACTACTTAAAATGATATTTTGCAAAAAGGCGCGGTTACCGAAGAGTTGGACTATTTTGTAATATAACATATGGAACATACAACCGTGACAATTGTCAGAATTACCCTCCACTTGACTTGACTAAGAAGAAGAGAAGAATAGTTTTAAAATACGCTATGATAATTTTTATCATGAGTAAAATGGTTATGAGTAAAATAAGATCGATCCCAAATTTTCATGAAGATCGATGGAGGTTTAAAGAATTCTGAGGTAATAGCCTACTTTTACCATGAGTGATGTACTTCTCGTGACAGGCGATTTCTCAATGGAACGCTCGGCAACTCACCGAATTGCTTGTCGGCGTCGTGGTGTGTCGAGATGGTCGCGGTGACGGGCTTCTGGATCGAGCTCCTCCTCCACGTCGCCATCTCCATCTTCGCCTTCGACTCCTTCACCGGCTTCTGCATGTAGCTGATCTTGATTCTCTCGGTCGGATTGGAGACGTTGAACTTCTTGTAGGGCTGGCCGGTCTCGAGTCGCCACAGGATCAGCTCGCCGGAGTAGGAGGCGGTGGCGAGCGTCTCGGGCACCTTCACGGCGGCCGAGCTTATGTCCTCGGCGTGCGTCAGGTCCCAGTTCTTGCTGGAGCGGTCCGAGCGGTGTAGACACCACGCAAATATAATAAACTCCGGGACGCCAATGGGTACCTCCGATATTCAGTTGAATGTCTCCACATAGCGAGCAACCACCTTGTTTGGAGAACTTTCCCAACATTTTGTTACCTACCTTTCACCAACCTCGGTCAGGAGGCAAGCGGTAGGTTTGTGTGGTAGCGGCGCGAGATAGATAGCGTGAGAAGAGAAGTGTTAGTAGAAGTCGTCAGAGACGCATATCGGCGTTAGCTCTCGAGTTAATTTCTCTCTTGATAGTGACCAAATCTATATATTAACACTCGCTCTCTCTCTCTCATAAAGTATAACTGTTTGCATTACGCGTCTTAATCTCGGAAAGTTCGGTGGAAGTAGCTAAGACAATCAGACAGTCCAGTGTTAACAACAAAAACTTAAATCCCGTCATCTTAACACACCTACTACTTGTACATGCGCAGGGCGTCCTTTATTGCCACACCGTTGCAAGCTTTTATTGTGATTGTTGTTTTTCGAATGAAGTTCAAGATAGATCGTATGCGACTACAAGGGCAGGTAATCGCAGAAAATCCAGTGAATTTCGCAACACCGCCTCAGAAGCGCACGTGGTAGTAAGAAGAATCGGAGATGTTTGTTCGCTATATCGAGTCATTCAACTGAATCTCAGACGTTCTAGAGTTCATTATATTTCTATGTATAGTTAGCGGGAATTGTCAGGAAGAAAACGACGCGTCAGTAGTACCTGAATGCGCCGCCAGGACCGACGGCGGCGCCGGTGTCGGCGAACTCCGTCACCCTCCTGTTCCAGCCGGTCGCCATTATTCGGTTCTTCACCCAGATCACTGATTGCACCTCGGCCCACCTGTCGATGCTCATGTTGCGCAGGCACGTGCCGGTGTTGAAATTCCAGATCTGACGTAGGAAAGTACTTGAGAATTGAGATTAACTCTAGATAGATGTTAAAGAAAGGGGAAAGGTCCACGTCAATCTGGTCAACCAATTCTGGTCCAGGGCGAGGGCGTATTACTTTCACTCAACGAATCGCACTGAGCTTCTGTACGTGACCAGAAAACCCGATGCTATACAAAGCGAGGCGTCGATCTCGCTGTGGTGTAACTATGCAGCCTCTTCACGTTTCCCACTGAATGGTGTCACGCTTAAGGCCGAGAGGACACATAAAGCGGCGTTGACGAAAATTGCAATTCATGCAGAGGGCGGAGGACGGAAACTGGATAAACCTAATGCAAGCATTTATAGTTATGCAATCACAAAAAGCTAATGCGCAATTGCCGCTATTAGAGAGATATTTCAAGAGCCCATAATGTCTAACAGTAACATGGTCGACGTTATTTTGACATCGTGATTTTGACGTGATATGGTATACTTCACTAACATTAGAATAGTGCTTAACTTTATTTATGTAACGGGTGTTTCTTTAAATTTCACCTCATAGTAGGCCGTGGATAGTGTTTGTGAATGCACCTTACTAAAAAATGCCAATATTGAAGTAGGTTGTCATAACCTCACTTTTTTAATAAAAATTGAAACTGCTCGAGTCAGTTACGAGTGTCTTGAAAAAGACAGCTTATCTCTATTAATTAGGCGTTAGATGAGTGAGACTAAAGGATATAAAAATCTAAATGCGAGAACCTCGGTGAAAACAAACTTGACAACTCTTAACTCTCTTATGGAACAATAATCTTCGAAGTGCTTGGAACGATTTGACTTTTGATAATGGTTGGTGTGTTGTAGAGTAAAATGATTTAATGAAATTTTTGAAGTGAAACTTCTTTGCGCACGTTGTATACATTGGGATGGGGTATTGGTCGAAAAACCGCGCCACGCGTGATAAGCAATCCGAGGACAAAGCCGTGTTGCCAGAATGCGCGTAAAGTGTACCTCTTCCATCGCGCCCGCGAACCGAGCCGATCGCCAGATGGTTTACATGTGCTACCAAAGAGGTCAACGTGGCAACACCGGAGAGCGTCTAGACTTTCGAACAGCTGACACCTAACCTAACCTCAAACGGCGAGAAACAATAACTTCGAGCGGCGACAAAACGGTGAGCTGTACTGTTTAATTACGTGACATGGACATAGAGAAAAGTGAGGAGGCGTCGTGCCTCACCTCACCTCGGATGAGAACATGGGGACACCGGAAGAGATGAAAGCCCACGGCGCACGGAGACTGGTTCCGCGGCGAGTGTGTGTGTGCATATGGCCAAAGAAGTTTCACTTCCACCGTCTGGTCCGACGCAGACTTTTATATTTTTGAAAACAAGGAAATTCTATTAGAAATGTGGTTGAAGAAAGAACGAGTCACCATATTCTACTTCCTCATCATTTCCACCTCCAAAAATAACTGCTGCCAGAACTACCTCCGTGACCTATTAATGATTGATTATTTATTAATTGTCGTGATTAGAGCGTTCCTAATGTACCAATAATGGAACAATTACAACAATTGGAACATACCATAATTTTGCCATAAAAAGGACTTTAAAAGTACTGATACTGGTAGAAATTCGCGTCTTAGCAGCTGACTAGGTTTCTAGGTTATGTCTTGTCATTGTAAGATTTGTGCTCTGCAATATATCTCTGTTTTAAAATATAGATAAATGGTAAGCCCTATTTTATTAAGGTCGACATAAATACTGTTTGTCGGTATTGATGCACTTTTGCAATATCTCTATTCACTTAATTATACAAAACAACAGAACATACAGAACAAAATACAAATGAGCAAAATGACATGTTGCTGGGAATATATGAGAAAAGTTCGTCTTAGCTGACAAAGCCAATTTTAACGAGTTTTTTTTTATAGAAAGAGGACACTATGAGTATTTTGGAAAAAGTAATATTAACTTATTAGTAGTAAACATTTTCATGTGACGCCCATCTTTTCAATAACCCAATAAGTTATTTTTAAGAATTTAGCGATAATAATGAACTTTGACTATCCATTTACACGTTTATATTCAAATTTCACTTTAATAATGTGGTGAAATAACCGGAAAAACGATTTTAAAAACATACGTTTTCCCCCTTTCGCCATTTTGGAATTCTTCTAACAGTTGTACAAAACGGAGAAATGGTTGTGTGTAAACGACCGACATGACGGTCATATATCGGATCAACGAATCCTACTAGGGAATTTTTCGTCATTTTTCTGGACCAAAAGCGACTGATCGCAAATCCAACATTAATTGTACCCACTTTGAGAGTCCCGTCGTGAGCCCCAGTGAGCAACCTCTGGTATCCCGGATCGAAGGTGGCGGCTGTGATCTCCACGGATTTGATCTCGCCGTGGAACAAGACGGTATGGGCGTCTTTTATGACCAACAGTCTCCTCCCGTCCCACGGATCCCAGACTATTATGTAGCTGTCCAAGCCGCAGGTGACTATACTCTGGAAATGACATTTAGGGTTTCGTTACTCCATGGGAATAAAAGATTCCTGTAAAACTCGTCTCATTGACTTCTAGTGAAACAAGTTCTGTACACGTAGTCTACAGTAGGACTCGGGAAGTCTAGAAACCAAGACTCGCCTATGAGTCTTGGGGTTCGTGGGATTGGATACCTGTAATATATTGATACAGCATAAAGATTCATACAACTATACAAGCGCAATCAGTTAGGTTATATGAGGCTATAGATGTAACCATATCTCAAATTTCGACTACTGCAAAAACAAACGAAAGAAAAAAGATAGACCAAAAATTAGAACATGGAACGTTCAAGAATGAAGAACTGAAGATCACGCAGTAATACAGGAATTCAAAAAAGCAGACCACGACATACTGGCAATCAGCGAGACAAAGAAAAATGGGACCGGAACAGAAATTATAGAGGATATCTGTTCTAGAGTCTTGATAAAATTCCATGTAACAAAACGACTTCCTCAAGGATGCACAATTTCGCCTAAGTTATTCAAAATATTCCTAGAACAAATCCTTAAACCGTAGAAGAGGAAATGCGAAGGGATAGGGGTACCTATCAGAAATGATCTTTTATACATACTTAGTTTCGCAGACGATCAAGCCATTGCTTTGCAGGTTGAGGAAGATTTGGAATACATGCTAAGGAAATTATTAGAAAAGTAAAGAAAGAACGGACTCGAAATAATCCTCTTCAAAATGGAGTACTTAGCGACAACAAACGAAGGAGAAAATCAACTGCATTAACTAAAATATTAGTATAACTAAAACAAAGAAATTTAAGTAGTTAGAGTTTACAATCACTGGTAATAAGGGAACAACAGAAAAATGAGTAAACACCAGACTTGCTCAAACAAGGAAATGTATCAAACAACTGAACCCAGTTTTGTGGGACAGGCATATCACCAGAAATACAGAAGCAAAAATCTCTATAACACCACGGTGAGGAGTATAATGAAGTAGAGCGCAGAAAACTGGGAGATGAATAAAAAATACCAAAATAAGATAAAGGCAACGAAAAAGGAGTTTTGGCGAAGAAGCTTCAGATTAACCAGGCCAGACCAGACCAGAAACCGATGGAATTCTAAAGTTACTAACTGGAGCCCCAGCGGAAGACGGAAAAGAGGCAGGTCACGAAGATCGTGGTGAAAAGAGATGGACGACGCAATGGAGAGACGAAGAATGAACGAGGGAGATTGGCAAGACCAAGAAAAATGGAGGCAGAATTTATATATACATATATAGAAAAATTATATGAAGAGTAAAGCGGGACATTTGGGCAAGTGTCCTTTGGGTCAATCTTCCCTTCAGTCGATTGTACCCTCGGTCCTAAAATGATTGCCGAATCTCCAAGTGACGGACCTTGAAGAGTTTGTTGTAGAGCAACGCCGATATCCCCATGGTGTGCTTGTTGCTCTCGGTGTGCTCCAAGCTCTGCTTCTAGTTGAGCGCCACTATGATGAGAAAAATGGAGGCAGAAGTTTTATATACCTATACATATATAGAAAAAACATATGAAGAGTAAAGGGGGACATTTAGGCAAGTGTCCTTTTGGTCAATCTTCCCTTCAGTCGATTGTACCCTCGGTGCCATGTGACGTACCTTGAAGAGTTTGTTGTAGAGCAACGCCGATATGCCCATGGTGTGCGTGTTGCCCTCGGTGTGCTCCGAGCTCTGCTTCGGGTTGAGCGCCACTATGGCGACCATGACGCTGCCGACGATCCACTGCCTCGTCGACGGGTTGTAGAGCGCGACCATGTCGCTCCTCTCGCCCGACAGCTGCGACGGCAGCTCGAGGTACGTCTGCAGCTGGCTCTGCAGCCCGACGTCCCACACCTTGATGCACTTGTCCCTCGAGAGCGTGTACAGCTTCCGGCCGCCGTCCTGGAACACCATCTGGACGATGCCGGTGTGGTGGCCGTAGAACGTGCAGATCGGGCGCGTCGGCACGAAGGGGTTCCAGATGCGGGCGAGGCAGTCGGGGCCGCCGGTCGCGACGAGGTGGCCCTCGTCGACGAGGGCGAAGCACCAGACGCCCTGCAGGATCCTGTAGACGTAGGGCGGCTTGCTCTCGGCGACGTCGGTCATGACGAGGCCGTTCGGGCACTCGGCGCACGAGACGACGCAGTGCAGCGCCGGGTAGAAGGAGACCTGCCTGACGAAGTCGGTGTGGACGTGGTTGAACTCGACTATCCGCATCTGGGGCACGGCGCCCCTCAGGAGCTCCTCGTAACGGACGTGGCGCAGCATGACCCCTGGAGGTGGCAGGAGATCATTGTAATACTCGACACAACGTTTAAACACCAAAAATTCGAAATACTATTAACACAGAAATATGATACTTCAGTGCCATCAGTACAGGAATACAGGATGTATTCACCATCGACCTATCAGACTGTTACACATTTATCAGTCTGTTAAATTTTTGAATGGTATTCATCATTAAAATAAATCGTTTAACAGCTTGTTAAAGCTAACAGTCCGAACTTACGCTGATAAACTTTTACTAGGGTGTTAAAGGGCATAGAACGGTACAATTGGCAGAGTTTGAGGTTATGTTATCAAAATCGAAATTTGTTTTGTATATGTTTTGATTAATTTTATCAACAATGATTGCTGATGTTGTCGATAGAATTCATAGAATCGATGTATTAGATTCATCGTCGGACTCATCCGGTAGTGCTGAGAGGAACCACGTGACGAACGAACAAGAACGCTAAAAGTTCGAAACAATTTATACACTGATGTGGATGATGATGCATTTAAAAAACGATTTCTACTCAGTAAAGCGACGTTTGGAAGACTACAATTTATTACGGGACATTGATGAACCAAGAACCCAATGTGTTGACTCTACAATCAACATTAAAGATAGTTAAGTAGAATTGTAGGGATTTAAATAGGGATTTGGGGAACATAATCGTCTTGTAGGGATTTAATAAGGAATTTAGGGAACATATTGATCAATTAGGGATTAATAACCATTAAATAGGGAATTAGAGCAACTTGTTATTAAAAACATCTTAGGTGAAATTTCCACTTGCAAATTAAGTAATCAAACATCAATTAGAACAACTGTGTCAGTAAAATAATCTAGTGTGCTTGTTGATGAAGTAATCAAATATTAAGTAATTAATAACTATTAAAGAGGGTATTAAAACAACTGAGTCGCTTAGGTGGACGAAAGAGCGCGGATCAAAGTGATAATTTCAAAATCTTACAACAATAATATCAGTCGCGCAAGCATAACACCAGTTCTCGTAATATGATAACAAACGCGCTCCGTAAGGTCAAGCACACAGCTAGGTCAGGGAAATTATAATCTAGGACGCCGAAAGATAGCAAAACTTAATTTGCCATTTAACCAATGTAATTTAAAGATGTATAAAAGCTTGTGAAATTTTGGTAATAAACCAGTATACCCTAGTATGCTCAAAATGACAGTGTGTTGTGATCTTTCTTCACGCCACTTAACCCGACATCCCAAAACCTAACAAACTTCAACCCGGATAAAGTCACTAGATATATAAAGTAGCGCAATTGGCAAGGACAATGTGTTAGACAGAGAAAACACTATTTGGAATCAAAATGGCGGAGTTACAGTTGTCAAACGTTTGTCAACTGCCATTTTAAATTCTCACGGGAGGAAGTTCAAGTTCAATCGTAATAAATAAAACGTTGCCATTACGTTTTATTTTTCGTTTTGATTTCTTCTACAAATTTCACAAACTACTCCACATACAGTCGAATGCAAAACATTTTGGTTGTTTGTCATGTCATGTCATGTCAAACATGTCATTTTTTCAAAGATATGCAACCAAATAGCAACATTTGAATTTACCGCGTAATTTTGGAATCAAAATGGCGGCCGAATTGCGCTACTTTGGATATATAGTGACTTTAAACCCGGAGAGTACGTCACGCCCTCTCTCCAAACTACAAGAACTTCAAGAGATCACGTCACGCCCTGATCTCCGCCTACAAGAACGTCTTCAGCCTTACAACCTGGAGACAAGATTTATCTCCGCAGCCACCCACGAGTTACGAGAGATATCTACATACAGTCCACTCTATAGAGATCATTTCACACTTCGTTCACAATGAAACTGGCCAATTAGTAAAACAAATCAAATACTAATACGCCTTAGATTTTATGGTACTGGTTCGTTCCAAATAAATATTGGTGACCACTTCAACGTTTCGCAAGCTACGGTTTCTCGGGTCGTGAATAAAGTTACAAGACAAATTCTCAAGCCAGTGGTTTGGATAGCATTATATTCTTGTGCCAGTTTTTCCCAACATTCCATCTTTTGCTTATTGAAAACTACATTGGTCTTTTTATTTTCTATAATGTGTTTATATTTTTCTACCAACGCAGTAACCTCTTCTTTCGCTACCTGAGAATAATTTGATCGTTTCTTCTTGTCCATGATAAAAAACTAAGAAAAGTTCATAAGGAAATGTTTGAAAAAAAAAACTTACCAGCGCTACACCGCTACTACTGTACCGCTACTACTGTCATTTCAATTTTGAACATTACACATCACAAAACAGGTACATGCACAAAACGAACGGAATTCGGAATTGATTACCAACATAAATGTTTAGTAATATTCTGGTAACAGTCTGTTTCCTATCCAGCGAGTTCATTTCGTGGTGACTATCATAAATTTTTATCAAACTGTTAACCGTTATCAGCCTGTTACGTATCAGGCTGTTAAGTTAAGAATGGTGAATACGGCCGTTAGAGAAGAAACACCGTCATAGGTGCGCAGAGACGAATTTTAGTTTGTTTACCGGGGCTGCCTAGCAATCGTAACATCACCACTTGGCCTTGATGCTCGTTTAATAATTCGGTTTGTCTAAGTGGCGTAGCATAATTATTTTGGAGTGTTATTTTTCGTTTTATTTGCTGGTGTTATTGTTGGCGATTTTGGATTATGTAGTGCTTAAACCTTGATTTAAAGAAGAACATACAGAACTATTGAAGGTATGTTATAGCCCCAAGTACATTTATTTGAATTTGTTAGATCCCTATAACCTTTAATTCAAACATACGCCACTGATGCTGGTAAAGAGAGATAGCTGTATAGTGTGACGTATATCTGCGCGAATTTGATGACTGTGTTTCGTCTCTAAGTAACTGACCTCTACTACTTGTGCTTCAGAGGCGGCGTTGCAAAATTTACTGGATTTTCTCCAATTACCTGCCCTAGTCGCATACGATCTATTCCGAACTTCATTTGAAAAATACCATCAACCAAAAATCTTGCAACGATGTGGCAACAAAAGACGTCCTGTTGTTCGCTATGTGGAGCCATTTAACTGAATCTCGAACGTACCTATTGACCTTCGGTCGTCTCAGATCAAAATGGGACTGTCAATCAAATTTCGCGCAGGAAAGGCGTGGTCATAGATAGTGGCACGTAATTTGTTGGCGAAACTGGGAGGGGCGAGCGGAAATGCGTCTTTGCGTCAATCCCTCTCTGATCTGAGACGACCTCTAGGGTGTATTATTTGTCTAAGACTATTACCTACCCACCTGGTTGACTCCTGAAGGGTCCTCGTCCCTCCGTGTCGATGAACAGCGCCTTGACGTTCCCCGCCAGGTCTCCCATCACCAGCTTCGACTGGGTTAAGTCGCTTTGGAAGTAATAGTACATGGTCGAGATGGCGTTGGGAAAGGAAGTTATCATCACCCTCAGCTCGAACTTCCTCGCGGAGGTGTCGTAGAACCTACAAGGAAATCTGACCGCTCAAGCTTTTCGATTAAAGCGTGGTCAACTATGGTAAAGTTAGCTCGATGAACTAATTGCCATAAGATTTCTAAGGAGGTTTATAATTAAATTTAAATCCTTCCAATTTAAGATTCTTGTTTTCTGGTGAAGTCTCCAAATATACTAAGGTTTCTGTACTGTATATCGGTTTTGATCTCGTAGATCCTATATTTTATAAACCTTGTTTTTTGGGGACATCTCCAAGCAAACTTAAAATTTCTGAGAAGATTTTCCGGGTAGATAAGTCTACAAAATTTTATAGTTTGTGAGGTTTACCAATGACCTTCAATTCTCCCAATTTATGAATCTTGGCTGTTGACACATCAACTTATTTCTAAGGGATTTTCCAAACACCCTTAAGAATTCTGAGAAGATTTACGATCCACATTATAATCCCTCCAATTTCAGAACATTAACACTTATTGATGTTTCTGCAGACTTCTCCAATCAACATTAGGGTTTGTAAGGTTTATAATTGATCATACCTTCGATTGAAGGTTTTTGGTACCTGACATTTCAGGATCCTAGGGACATCTTCAAACAATCTTAGGGACGATTACATTAAAATTTAAAGTGCTTCCAGTTTAATAACCTTGGTTCTGTACTGTTCAGATATCTGACGGAGCCTAGAAATAAGTTTTTAACCCCTGAAAAGTTATACAATTGACCTTAAGGTTTGTCCAATTTAAGATGCTTGATTTCTGACACTTCAGGTTTCAAATGAAATCTCCAAGCAACCTTAAAATTTCTATAGAGGTTTTTAACTGGCCTTAAAATGCCCCCAATTTAATAACGCTCGTTTCTGGCACTTTACGTTTCTGAATAAGTGTCCGAGCATCTTAAACGCTTCTGAGAAATCTTACAACTGATCTTAAGATTATTCAAATTAGACAACTTTGGGTTTCTGACACTTTGGATGTCTGGCACGTCTCCAATACCGGTAATATTTCTAAGTTACTCTCATTTCAAATTTCAAGGAAAGTTTCCAAAGTACCTATCTGAGAAAGTTCACAACTGACCTTAAAATTTATCGTATTGAAGAACCTTGGTTTTTGGCACTTCCAATTTCTGATGAATTGATAAATACCTTAAGGTTTACGAACGGGTTAAAATGCAACCCATGGTTCCTCCAATTCAAAAAACTTGGTTTTTACACTTCAGGTACGTCTCCATACAATCTTGTGATTTCTGAGGAAATTTACAATTCGCTTCAAGGTTCCTTCAATATAAGTAACCTAATTTCTGACACTTCAAGTTTCCCAGGAAATTTCCAAATAACCTTATGGTATCAGAGGAGGTTTACGACTAACCTTAAAATACCTTCTATTCAAGAACCTCAGTATTTAACACTTCAGATGTTTAATTAAGTTTCCAGATACCATAAGGTTTCCGTGTACAGTGGATGCTAAGGTTCCTCTAATTTAAGAAACCTGGTTGCGCTCACTGCAGGTTTATACAAATTCTTAAAGTTTCTATATAAGGAGGTGTACCATTAATTTAAGGTTTCTCCCATTTAATAATCTTGCTTTCTGACATTTCAGGTTTCTGATAGTGTTCAAGTAACTTAATAACAAAATCATGGTTTCTGATGTTCCAGATGTTTGTGGACGTCTCCATACAATTTTGTGGTTTCTGGAGACGTTTACAATAATTAACATTAAGGTTCCTCCAATTTAAGAGACTTTTAGTGTCTGATACTTCAGGTTCCGGAACAAATATCAACATGCATAATAGGTATCTGAGGTTTACAGTTGAAATTAAGGTTCCTCCAAGTTAAGAATCTTTAGTACCTGACATTTCAGATTTTTTGGGGACTACTCCGAAAGACCTTAAGAATCTTTTGAGAAGGTTTACAAATAATTTCAAAGTAATGTGGCAATTTTCGTGTCTTTACCATTAAGAAGTCTGTCTTTACCTCTCGTCTAAGAAACAGTGTCTGACACTTTTATTCAGGTTTCGGAAGAAATCTCAACAAGTTCAAGAATTTTGAGGTTTACTGTTGATATTATAATAACCTTATAAGGTTCCCCAAGTTAAGAATCTTAGTACCTGATATTTCAGGTTTTTTTGGGACTACCCTAAAAAACCTTAAGAATTTTGTGAAAAATAATTTTAGGGTTATGTAGCAATTTTCGTGTCTTTACCAATGGCAAGCCTATAATAGTTAGGTATGTTCCAAGGAGTTGCAACTAGAACATCACAGTTGACGTAAATTAAAGTTTAAACTTACATCAAACCTAATGACTTTTGCTATGTCCTAATTTTTAAATTTACAAATTTACCAAATGCATGTTGACAATATGAGACCGTGTTGGACGGGGCAAGTCCGCCGCGTAACTCTTGCGGGAAGAAACCTATTCAAACCTTAAGTCTCTTTCGGTGCTCGATGTGCATATGACGCTGGCGTCTGGCAGTATGGCCATGTCGGTGACCCAAGTGCTCCTGATCTTCAAATATGGACATTTCGACTGCGCAGTTCTCTCCACTCGCATGTCTAACGACCAATAGTTGATCATGCCGTCTTGGCTGCAGGTCATGATGCTCCCGTCGTGCCAGGTTATGGTCCGGTCAGGTTTAACCTGGATATGGAACGTTTATGATGTTTTAAATATAGATATTACATGCCTCAATGCAGAAATCGTATTATATGATGTTCGTAGTAAAATATATACTTTATTATAACACACACACGCGTTTGGATATACTCGCAGCGTAACAGATTTCATGCTGACGCCGAGTTGAAGATTATCCCAACTAAAAACGTTTATTTTTCTCAAGCGCGTATAAAAGTTTTGTTCAATCTAAAAATACATCAAAATTGGCTCTGTCCGAAATAAGATGAACTTTTACTGGGTTTTTTTAGCTGTCCCAAGTGAGAATGGAAAGAGAATTGTTTTCGGCTTCAACGGTAGGACTTATTTGGATCGTCGACTGGAGAGCTCCCAATATAACCTACCGTCGGATAGAACGCTATCCTATTGATGCTGTGCCGATGATTACTCTTCAATAAGATCGGCGGCGCCGGGATCGGAGCGTCGAGCGTCTTGTACTCGATGCTGACCTCTTGTTGCTCGTAGCCGAGTATGAGGTAGGAGATGAACTCGTCCCACGTCACCTTGCCGTTGCTGAAGTTTCGATTTCGAACTTTTTATCTCGTCCGTGCCTTAGTGACGCGCGATCGACACTCACCACGACGAGTTCATCTTGAGGAACTCCACGTTGTACTTCTCGTCGTCGTACTCGAGGTTCGCCACGTTCACCAGCACCTCCCTGAACTCCTCGCGGCTCATCCTCTTGCCGTCCTTCTGGTCGAACAGCTCCTTGATCTTCACCAGTTCGGACTCGTCGAGGAGACTGTGCATCTCCAGGCTCGTGTCTTTCGCATTCTCGAAGCGTCTCAGGATCTTTCTGACGGCCGCTTCTTGAGAGACGCTCGCCTTAGCCATTTCGAATTGACGCGATATTCCACAGATTAGGGATATTCGAAGTCACAAATGTCAAATATTTGGAGACATTCGTGAGATGTCAATCGGAATTTTTAAAACCGAGGAAAGTTTAAAAAAGTTACAATGATCAGTTACTGGAAACTGCAGCATTCTCGAAAAAATATATAACCAGACCTATTATTTGTCTGGAAGTCATCCTCTATCGCTTGGTATAAAAATTGACGAAATTTGGCCGAGACCTACGTTTTTGCAAAATTCCTCTGAATTCTGACCACAAGATGTCCACCAAGTATATAGTGGCCTTCCGGGATTTCGTTGATCTTTATCCTGCTTCATAAGAAACCTTAATTATGAAGTGGGAACCTATCGACAAGCCTCTACCTTCACCCTGAAACAGTCTAGTCTGTATATGGATTTGTTTGTAACCTATTAGGTGGTTTCAAGCCTCAGCAATTTTATCTCCTACAATGCTTGGGCTCGGCATATATACCTGATCAACACAATATGCATGGTAGGTTATCTCGAGCCGGGAAACTTGCAGGACCGACCTCATAGGTTGTCTAGGGTATGCATGACGTTTAAAAATATTTGGCCTGTTATTAAGAGCCATTCAGGTTGTTTGAAAAACCAGTGAATTTGTCAGGTTCCCCTTGGACGTTTTTCAGGTTTGTACCAAAGCCTCAGCGAAGAGCTGAAGTCACTTGAAGAAATCTTTGGATCAATTAAGGACCCTCAAGTGCAACGCAATTAATTTAAAAACATTCTGTGTTGTCTGAAGTTTCAGTAATTGTCTCACGATTACTTCTGATGAAGCTTAGGTTTGTTACAAAACCTTTCAAAGTATTTAACACCTCAATCACTACCTAAGATGTATATAAGAAAATCCTCAGGTATGTTAGAGATTTTTCGTTGTTTGGAGCTTCAGCAATCGTTTGATGTTTACTTCAGACGGTCGCCAGGATTGTTAGAAACCTTCCAAGTGTTCCTCAAACATCCTTCAGATATTTTGTGAACCTTTCAAGTTGCTCCGGAATTCAGTAAATTGCTGAGGTATGCCTAAAATCATCTTGGCGTTTGAACCTTCAGCAACTATCTGAGGTTTACCTCAAACGGTTCTCAGGTTTGTTAAAAAACTTTCAGCTGGCTGGGAGCCTCAGCAAGTTCCTGGAGTGTAGGTACTTAAAACTAATTTTTCGGGTTTAGGGTGAAAATGAATAAAACGGTGGATAGTGAAAATAACAAAGTTAAAATAGGTATGACGTATGGCCCAAATGAAGATGCCCCACAGCTCGAGAAAGAAAGATGAGTTCTACAACCAGTTATATGACACACTTATCAATTGGGGAGACCAGCGCGAATATATTGTACTCGGAGACCTAAACGCACGCGTTGGTAGTAGGACAGATAGTAACGTCATTGGGCAGTTTGGCGAACAAATCTTAAATAACAATGGTCAAAGATTAATTGAAGTATGTCAACAACACAAACTAAAAATATTAAATAGATTTTCACAACATAAAAACATTCACAAATATACCTGGCACCAAGACACCAGAGGACAAAAATCCATCATTGACTACATAATAATCAAACAAAATACTAAATGGCAGGTACTAGACACTAGAGTGCATAGAGGGACGGAATGTGGCACGGATCACTATTTCATGGCTTCAAAAATCTATATTCCGTTTAACACATTAAATAGCGTACAAAATTCGGACTGCTCAACTCAGAATAAAATAACTGAGACTAAATATAACATCAAAGGCCTGGATGAATCCAGTATTAGAGGATTATACTAAAATCGCTTGGATCAAATGCTAAATGATAAACACCTAAGAAGCCAAACCAAGGACCTATATATGCGCATGCTATAGAAGCCTTAAAAACGGCAGCTATCGAAGCTCTAGGCACTATTAATACCCCTCCACATAACAAAAATAACATTACTTGGAATGAAGCGCTAGAACATCAAAGGAATACAAAACAAGAAGCATATACCAAAGATATCTGAAACAAAAGACCCACATGATAAAACCACCTACAAACGAGAGCAATCAAGATTTAAAAACATGATAAAGAAAAATAGAAATGACACATGGGAAAGGAAATGTAAAGAGGTCAACAGTTATTTGGGAGGCACAAGATCATCAGAAGCGTGGAAACTCATACAAATTTTAAAGACAAACACCATAAACAGATATACAGATATACACATATACAGATGAGCGAATGGCGTCAACACTACTCCCAGCAGCTCAAAGAAGACAGGTCACAATACTTGGCAGCCTCTCCAAAAATGTACCAAGTTCAAGGCCCACTCCTCGAAATGAACGAAGAGAGGATATGGAGAGCAATTAGATCAATGAAGAATAACGAAGCTAGTGGACCAGAAGGCATACCTGCGGAACTAATTAAATATGGGACGCAAAAACTCATTAAACACATACAAGAACTATTTTCTAGGTATGTAAATGGTGAAAATATACCTTTAGTGTGGAGAGAGGCTTGGATCACCACTATCCACAAAAAAGGGCGTAGAGATGAATGCTCCAATTATAGGTGTATATCTGTTACCAGCACTATGAGTCGTCTGTATGGGAAAGTTCTCCAGTCTCTTAGAAGAAGAATACGGACATCACGAAATCGAAGAACAGGCAGGTTTTCGAGCAGGTCGCTCTTGCATTGACCATATTTTTAGCCTTACCCAACTTAACAAAAAGAAAGTCGCAAGAAATAGAGGTGTATCTTCTATTTGTGGACCTTACAAAAGCGTATGATACTGTCCCAGTGCAAAAACTGTGGCAAGTAATGGAAAGATCTCAAATAAATAATATCCTAATAACAGCGATAATAAGGCAACTTTACGACCAATCAACCTCCAGGGTTAAGCTGAAGTCTGAATTATCGGACAGCTTTCCAGTTACCAAAGGTCTGAGACAGGGCTGTTGCTTGTCCCCCACCTTATTTAAGATCTACCTCAATGAAGTCCTAAGAAAATGGAGAAGAGCATGCAGCGGAATGGGCATACCCATAAATGAAAGTACAACCATATATACTTTACATTTCGCCTACCCCTAAAACAAACAGATCTAGAGAGCTCTGCGGCGATACCCCTCCACGGGTGGCTAGCCATTATATATGTATGGTATGTGACGTTAATAGTAGCTTCTGTCATCTCACAAGTCTTGCTTATTACATGGCAGTACTAGCGCTACCTTCCAATATATATATATATATATATATATTGGTGTATGTAACTAAATGTATCGTGGGTGACATCTCTTTGTCTCTCCTATCCAATAGCTCTTTATATTCTTCCTCTACTATAGACATTTCAGAATAACAAGGCCAGACTGCAGGTGGCAAGCTTTGTGGTAAGATAGAAGCTAGGCATCATGATAATATATCCCAGCAAACAAACACATGGTTAAGTATGTAACCGTCCCCACCAAGCGCTTCGATAATCACTACGCGTGTATCCTAGAGAACGAACGTGTCCGTTTTTTCACAGCTATCCTGGTAAAAAAGTTTAGATTTTAAACTTCAAAATAACATTGCAACATGGATAAACTTTTAATAGCAGCTGTTATTAAAAAGGAGCCTTTATGGAATCCGTCCAATAGTTTATATATTTTTTGTATAGTAAATTAAACTCCCCATGAGCAGCTCTTGTAACATTAATATTGTGTATCCAACAGGTTCTCTAGTTAGGGGTCGATACATTCTAAATTTCAAATTAGTTTTCTAAAAGTAACATCTTTTTACTCAGTTTGTATAAAGTATCAACATATATCACCAGACACCATCTAGATTTGAGTGTGGCCACCATCCTATCTTGGTATCTAAGCCGACCTCCTAACCTATTATCCTACCACTAAGCTTGTCACCTGCAGTGTGGCCTTAGCCTAAGGGTTTTGGATTGATCTGTCCGTAGACAGTATTAATTAAGAGTAACAGTTGGTTCTAACAGGCATAGTAAGATTTACTGATGGCAATATGGACTGCTCAATAAAACACCGTTTACAAAAGAGAAACTACTTTAATGAGATTGTGTATATTTACAACTGAATTTCCAATAAATACCTAAACTGGGACAAGAATAGGGACAGACAGTTTACAAGGAGCTAAAATATTGAAAAATTCTGTGGGTAGTCTCCATCAAGGGAATTAAAAAAAAATTCACATTTGCTCATCATTCTGACAGTTTGACCTGTGTGTTACAATATTTAAAATTAACCGTTACACTTGGAAAAAAATTTCACAAATACATTACAAATTCATTTCACTAGAATCGTCAGAACCTACTTAAAAAAAAATATATCCAGTATCAATAGAAACCAGATAGAACTTATTAAAAAAAAATGCCACTTTACTTCTTAGCCTTTAGGTTATTTTTGACTGGCGCCTTTCCTTTCGAATTATTTGCAGTTTTCGCCTTTTTCGATTTAGGCTCCTCGTCCTCCTCATCCTCTTCCTGAAAATACAAAGAGTGATTCACTTTGTTAGAGAAAAACTAGCAATTATGCACCTTTGATTTTCCATTTGAAATTTTTCGTTTTCTATCCTCCTAAAAAATGGGAATGAATCAGTACAATACGGTTCGGAACCAACACAGAACATCCTATTATCACATTGAACAATTACTTATTAGATTTTACACTAGCAGTGTCCTTCGAGAAATCATAATAAATTATCTCGGTTTAACGGCTGTAAATGTTAAATGCAACTTCGATCACGGTATCCTTTCCACTTTTTTAGAATTTTTCATTCGTCATTATTCCTTGGTCACTTTTGAATTTAAAAAGTGACATACTAAGCAGATCCAGCCACAAAACCGAACATAACTAACCTCTAATTATTAATGCTTTAATGCAAGGACTGTACAGATGAAACTTTCTAAATTGTAACGTTTGGACATTCTGCAATTCACAAGAATACGAAAAATAACAAATGAAAGTATTCAGCAATAAACAATGACAGTTATATGTTCCTTCTTTAATAACATACGATTCAACTCAGTATTACTCACTGCTCCTTCGTCTCCTTCCTCGTCGTCAATTATCTCCTCCTCCATCTCTTCCATTTCATCAAACTCCTCTATGGGACTCCCGACCAGATGATGTCCGATGATGTGAACAGGACCGCTGCCTTGTATTAGGGAGAAAGTGACCGGCGGGTCCGGGAAAGAGAGATCGAGAAGTACCTGTGTGTTCGCACTGTTGCCCTTCAATGTGGCGATCGGTATTTTGACGGAGTCTTTCCATGTCATAGCCTCCACCTGAACGACGTTCAGTTCACCTGCGATAGAAAATTACGATTATATTTCCAGAGCTCGTGATGGATTTTTAAAGGGTGTGTATGATGTCCAATGGGGTTTCGACTTTCGTGACTTTTCTTGTGAATAACCTTTTGAATCAAATGAAATTGTCCTCACAAACTTTGCAAAACTGTCTTAACATGAGCATAAAACATTACTTTATCCACAGAAAAAATAAACACTGCTCCTTCGTCCGATTTCATATGAGTAGTGTAACAGTGAGGGTTCTGTTCCCCAAAATCCGTACATAATCCCACTTTTCTAATGTCGCGATGGTTGGCCTCTGCAGCATGCTCAGCACGACCGATTACAAGACAGGATAATATTCACGACACAATCAGTAGGGTAACTAGTAATAGTTTTGATATTTGATTATGAGGCAAGACAACTGTAGAATATTCTAGAAGATTGTGAAATGTAACAGAACGAAGAGGGCCATCATGCGACAAACTATAAAATTAGTTCAGTTTTTAAAAATCCTCATATTTTACACACAATACAATTTTGAAAAATAGAAAATCCTAGAACTCAACTTCAAGAAAATTGTAGAAGTGAAAAGAATTACGATGAATTGACCGACAGTGCCTACATGTTTAAATGAATAACTAACCGGGCAACAACAAATCGGTGAATATGGAAGTTGCTGTTAAAGAAATGTACATTTACTTGTACCGCCCAGTGTAGGTTATTGCACAACAGTGCATTAGGATGGAGAATGTATATTAAAGTTGTTTACAGGGCATTTCAGGGCGATATGGGGTAGGATATCAAAGTGGCGAAAACATATTAGAAGCCGATTTAGAAAACAGGCAATCCCACGTCTCACCGTCAAGGTTAAGATCAAGGGTTAAACCGTTCTGGAATAATGGTGCCATTAATATCAAGTACCATTAAGTAACTAACGTGAGAAGCAAGTTTTACCCTGAAAGGGAGCCACAGCAACAAACACCGAACAATTACAACCCACTATTTTTAGTGACTTGTCAACAAAAGCTTTATTCAAATTTTCCCCAATTTTATTTGACCAGGTAGAAAATTTAATAACGAATTTTCTTTCCAGGTAACATATGAGGTAAAATCAAAATTGTCGCTATTAGGGTGTTTAGTTGCTAGGTAACTTAGACACACTAGTTAGTCAACTAGTAAATGCACATTTAGTTAATCGGCGAAAGCCTTCGTTATATTTACGCGTCTCGCGGTCGCTTAGTTGAAATTAGTAGACAAAAAGCGAGTTTCGAACCTTCCACAGCCTCCGGCCCCAGAAGGGCCTGCTTGATTATCAGCTTGTGTCCGCCCTGGTAGTCCTCGGCCCCCTTCGCCTCCGGGTCCCAGACCTTGCTCGCCTTGCCTTCTAGGGTGAGAGCTGCAACACAACATGGAAAAGGTGTAAACAACGCACACCGTCACAATGGCGCGCAAATACCGGCTTCCCAACAACACGGCTACCCAGCGAAAATAGCAATAAACGAGAAAATACGTGCGTGAAACGACGCGAGGACGGCTCCTGCAACGTAACTTACCGAAAAAATATTCGTCCGCCATTGTTTTGATGCGATGCACGTAGATTTTCGGTGAAAGTTGATGACGCCGGGTAAACGATCAAGCCGAAAACAGAAAGAGGATTTTGAGCTTGTTAATGGCGGTGGGCAAGCTTCCAAGAGGGAGCCACGTACGCCGGCGTTCGCGAACGATCCCGCGCTTCGGCCGATCTCGGCCACCGTCGCCAGGGCGATTTTTAACGACCACCGACTTTTATTTCTCCTTTCCCTCGAATGCCGCCCTTATTTCGAAATCCTTTCGCTCAGTCGTAATTCTTTCCGCTTTTTAAAATCAACCCTCGCAGGTTCGGCTGATGAAATGCCGTACCACCTGCACCGACGCCCATTAAAAACCGAAGAAACCGAGCGCCCCACGCGAAAACCCGCCCACCGACCGTTCTGCGTTTCGCGCTCTGTTGTACCCGTTCCGTGATTTAAAATTTGACAGTTATTTGGGCGATATGACAGATTGGGAAAACATTTCTCGCCCTCGATGAACGACTGATCCGAACCAGATTCCGTTCTCCGCACCATCTTATGATCCCGAAATCGAGAAACCCGAACCGGTTCATGTGAATAGGTGGACATGTCTAGCGCAAGTGTGGACGATTTGGCCGAAGACGGTCAGGTAAGGCCTGGTCCTGGTCGAGTTTTAGGGGCTCTCGGAACGGGGTGGTTCGTATTTTAGGACTACGACGGTTCGGGGAACATGTGCCTGGAGCTCGCGCTCGAGGGCGAACGCCTGTGCAAGGCAGGCGACTGCAAGGCGGGGGTCGCCTTCTTCCAGGCTGCCATCCAGGCGGGGACGGACGACCTGAGGACCCTCAGCGCGATTTACAGCCAGCTGGGCAACGCTTATTTCTACCTGGGAGATTACGGGAAGGCCATGCAGTACCACAAACATGATCTGACTTTGGCGAGGTGCGTAGTCCGGGATTGCCCATTTAGTAAGTTCGGTAGGGCGGTTGCTTTAGGCGGCTGTGAACGTTGGATTTTAGGATAGCCACGAGGTAAAATTGGTTTGACCTAAAAACGCTTTAGTAACTAGGTCTATCTGATTTCCTGGTGGTAACTTTATTAGTAACTAACTGAGAGTGAGTAGTGACTCACATCACGAGCATGAGATTATAAACTTGGCAGTGTCAAGAGGAAAAGAGTGACCAATTTCAGTATCAGTAGAAATGCAGCTCCCGTATAGTGAATAAACTTTTTTACCATTATCTATTCGCTGACGGGTAAAATATGTGACTTTACTCTTGTAGTAAGAGGTTTGCTGTGGCTGGTTCCACAGCCATTCATTATTCAGTTATTAGTCAGTTATTCCTTGATATTACAGAGGTACTCCAAGATAAAACATGATCCGATGTACTCCACAACACATTACTGCCTTAAACAACCCATGTAACTTTTGTAATATTGTATTAATCGGGTCAATAAATAATTAAAAAAAATGAAATAAATAATACATGTTTAAACGCTTAGTTTGATAGCCACATTTTTTGTTTTTCTTTAAATACATTGGTAATTAATTGACAGGATTAAAATAGCGTCTTTTTCCCTACCTTAAGTAGTACCTTTGGTACATTGATTTCTTGTTGTACTCTCTGAAGTTGTATTGTGTTTTAGATCTTGATGGTTGAATATTAGAACTTTTAATGCATAATATGTTTTTGTATCAAGTATACTAATGCTAATCTCATTTGAATCATCACTGTTTGAAAGAACATTTTCAAAATTTCATAATAGGAGATTAGACAATGATAATTGCATCATCGTACACAGAACCCGCAAGCCTGTGCCCGCAAGCTCTAATTCCAAATATAGCTCAATTATTAAATAATCCATGATATAATTTTAGTAAATTCTAACAATTGTAATTCATTAAAATTACATTATTGTTTGTATTATTTTCCTAAAGCAAAGGCTATGTAACTTAATTTATTCCTGAACATGACATTTTAGGTACTTGTTACATTACTTATATTTATCTTGTTTTGCTTACCCTTTCTAACTGTTTATCATTTATTTTTATGTTTACATTAGCAGGTTGCATGTGGATACCCTTAGAGAATTTAGATAAGTAGCCTTATCTACATTAAATGTTAGCCTATTACTTATCAGCCATTTACCAATGTTATCAAGGTATGTGTCATGGTCATTACATTCTCTGATTTCTCCCAAATCAATTCATATGTTAGTAACATAGTGGAGAATGTAGTGTCCTTTGACAACTCATCAAGTATGCCATTAGTATATATAAGGAACGATAGAGGTCCTAAGATAGTACTTTGAGAGACTCAGATATTTATATTAGAACTGCTTTTTTGTACAAATTTCAAAATTGTAACAAAAATTATTTTCTCAAATATTTACAGTAATTGCTAGCTTACGGTTAGTAATGCTAACTGATTTGTAAATGCTGCACTATCTGCACTTTTAAAATAGCATTACTACATTTAATATAATTTATTATCATGCGTTTATATTACTTAAGTGGAGCACAATTTCATGTTTGTTTATTATGTCATCCTGTTTGGGGATGATTTTGTACTAAATAAATTACAGTCTTAACTTTTCCAAACATGACGTTAAGGCACTCTAACCTACCTTAAATTCGATCACAAATTTAAACGAAGCCTTAGTATATGATTACATGTACAGAAAACGAATTCTTCCTTACCTTAGTCCTACCCTTTTCTTTTTCGACTCGCTAACGTTTCGATGTTCCAGAACGATGGGCGACAAGTTGGGAGAGGCGAAATCGTCTGGCAACCTGGGCAACACCCTGAAGGTTATGGGTCGTTTCGATGAGGCGATCGTTTGTTGCAAAAGGCACCTGGAACTGTCCAGGGAGCTGGAGGACAAGCTGAGCGAGGGACGCGCCCTTTACAACCTCGGCAACGTTTACCACGCTAAAGGGAAACACATCGGCAGGGTCGGGCAGAAGGATCCAGGCGAGTTCTCCGAGGACGTCAAGGCGTGTTTGCAACAGGCGGTCGCCTACTACGAGTAAGTGATTTTTGTTACGTAGGGCAAATTAAATAATAACTGTATATATAAAGCGGGGGTCCTACCGCTTCCCGCGTTTGATTCGCCATTATTTCCTATTATGCCACTTGTTTTCTCTTAGGTCTCGTTTTGCCATAGCGTCTTTTATCCCTTTTCTTCATGTATGTGCTGGTCTTCCTCTTTTCCATGTATTTGGTGGCTGATATTCTTCCACTAGACATAGTAACCTTTCTTGTCCCATCCGCATGACATAGTCCATACCATATCAGTTGTCTTTGTTCTATTCATGTTGCTATTGTATCCTCTATTGGTCAACATTGTTTGGTTACTTCATTTGGTATACGTCCCAGTCTTGAGATTACATGATCTCCTAAATAAGTCCATTTCAACTGTTTCGGCTCTACTATACAGGTATAAAGTAGTTTCTTTGTGTCATATCTGAGTTTCGTGCATCACAATAAACAATTTAATTGTTGTGTGTGACTGTCTTTCTTTGCCTTATTATCTGTTGAATGTCTTGGTCATCCTTATCATTTTCTATAATGAGACTCGCTACATATTTATATTTTTTAATGCTTTTTATTGTTTGGTCTTGAATATTTAAATCTGTGCCTGATGGTCCTATGTACATATATTCAGTTTTAGTTATATTCACTTGTAGTCCCCATTTTTTAATTCCTCTAATATTGTAACTTCTCCATCATATACGTGACGTCGTTTTCATCATTACCAAGAATTATTTGGTCATCGGCGAAAAGCATTATATAAAGAAATATTTCTCCCATCTCTATCTCCATTCCAGGACATTACCTAGACCATTCACTGTGAGTTTCTTGTACATATATTTTAAATGAGGTTGGTGACATGCTACAACCTTGTTTTAATCAGTTTGGAATTCTAATTGTCTTGCTTATCTATGAGCCTGTTTTTACAACACATTCATTGTTTTTATATATGTTGTAATTACACCTTATATAGGTTTTGTTAATACATCGTTTCGTCAACACCTGGAACAGGTTATTTAAAGGAACAGAGTCATATACCTTTTCTAAGTCAATAAAAATAATGTGTGTCCATATTGCATATTTGCTTTAGGGTAAAAATATCATCCAGACACGATCTTACACTTCGAAAACCACTTTGCTCTTTACTACCCGCACTACTTTCTTCAAGTCGAGATTTTATTGTGCTGCCATACAACCTTCCTATTGAACTAATTACGCAAATGTCCCTATAGTTCTTACACTGAGTTTTACTTTCCTTCTTATGGATGGAGCTCATATATCCAATGTTCCAGTCTTCAGGAATGTCATCACCATCGATCATACGTTTATTCATGACTTGTGCAATCTCTTCTAAAAGTACATTGGTCTATTCTTAACCAATCCAATAGGGATGTCTCCGAGCCCTTCTGCCTTTCTATTTTTTGAGCTTTTTAAAAGCTTTAGCAATTCATTTATTGAGATTGGTTCTATTTGAGTAGTGTCTGGAATAGTACTCCTCTCTGTCCATTTAAATTCGCCTCTTGTCTCAGTCAGTAATTGGGTGTAATAGTTTTCCCATTGTTCTAAGGAAATGAGGCTTAGAATACATCTTTGCTTTCCTTCTTTTCTTAAGTTTTTAATCATTTTCCAAGCTTCTGATATTTTCGTTCCCCCCATATCACTGTCTAGTTCTTCACATCCTCTTTCCCACATACAATTTTTACTTTTGGCTACTTCTCTCTTCACTTCTCTGTTCATTCTTGCGGGTAATTTCCTATCTTCTCCGTCTTTTGTATTTAATCATTTATTATATGCCCACTTTTTCAATTCTACCTTTTCTTCCAACTCGGTCCATCATTCCTGTGCCCTTGTGTTTCTTGAATTCCATCTTCCGATCCCTTCATTCGCTACATTGTGAATAGCTTGTTTAATTAGTTTATATCTCATTGCGGCATTTCTTTCTAATGGTTGTTATAGTTTTGTAGCTGATCGTGTTTTATATAAGAATTTGACTGAATCCTGTTTCAATGTTTCTTGTATTATCTTTTTTTCTTTGTTTTGCTTTTGGTATATTTGTACTTTTGAGTCATTGAAGCTCGTACCATGAAGTCAGCGGATCCACATTCCGGTTTTCTGTAGGCTCTAACATCATTTGTGTGAATTTTGGTCTTTGTGGTTGATTAATATAATCAATTATAGAAGTTAAGTTTCTTATTGATTGGTGCCATGTATATTGGCGTAGTATTTTCTTATGGGGAAAGGGGAAAGAATCTGTTTTGGATCTTAAGTGAAAAGTTTTCACACAGGTCTATTTGGCGTTCTCCATTATCATTTATATTGAGTTCTCCTTATTTTCCAACTACTTGGGAATCATCTGCTCTTCCAGTTCTTCCATTGAGGTCACCCATTAATATCAAATTCTTTTCGAGAGTTTACATCAATTAGAATGTATCTGTTTGTTAAAAAATTCTTCGTTGACGTCTGCGTCAGAATGGTCTGTAGGTGCATAAACCCCTGTTATAACGATAACGTCCACTTTTATGCAATGCTAACTTTACATTTCTTTCGTCAACTTCTTCCCATAAATAATAACTACAGTGAGTAAAGCCTACTGTGATTAATCGGACTGTAATGCTTTTTATGCTGTTATTTTAGGGAAAACCTGACTTTGATGCGGGACCTCTGCGATATCGCTGCCCAGGGCAGGGCCTGCGGTAACCTGGGGAACACCTTTTACCTGTTGGGCGATTTTGCTCAGGCGATTCACTACCACGAGGAGAGACTTTCGATTGCGAGGCAATTCGGCGACAAAGCGGCCGAGAGGAGGGCCCACAGTAACTTAGGGAATTCGCATATTTTCATGGGCCAGTTCGAAGAAGCCGCACATCACTATAAGTAAGTACCGCATGGGATGAAATCGATTATGACTGACTCGGTTCAGTCAGTCGTCGTCAACCTACAACTTTAGTCTAGTGAAGTTAAGCTCGGCGCTTGATATAAATAAACAGTGACTTAAATAGTTCATGTTGTAATTTAGTTAAGACGCCTTTCCACTATGTGATTTTTCATATGATTTTGTCATGTGATTTTATCATAAGAAATTGGTATGAAATATATCATGTGATTTTGGTAAGTTTACGTTTACACTATGTGACATATTCATATGATTTCAAATAAAATATTCAACATTTTGAGTTTGAGGTTCAATTGTCATTCGTAATATTCGTATTGATGGTGATTAAACGGTGTATTACAAAATGATTCCAGAGGACTTTTTATTGCTTGGAATCAAGATAACCAGATAACCACCATATATTATTATAACCTCAACTTAAAAGACGTATTAATGTGTCCAATCTGTCAAATGCCGATAACACAGTTTTTTGCATTATCGGCAATCACACCGAATATCATACAGAAATAGAAACGGTTCTATTTTATCAAACAACTTGTGACTGAATGTGATTTGGCTTGTGACAGACCTTGTGACTTATTCTGTATGATAAATCACATAGTGTAAATAATAAAAATTGAGTTGTGATCAAATCACATGACAAAATCATATGAAAAATCACTTAGTGTAAAGTCGTCTTTAGTCATATTACTTGGTGTGTGTTGTCTTTGATAAACATTTTTGTGATTTTTGGCTCTTGCATTTTTGATAATGGACTCTTCCATCACGTTAATTGTTAATTTAATGTTAGTTAACAAAAACAAATATACACGAGTTTTATTTGTTTTTAGCTCTTACTTACGATAGTCATACTTTTACTTAGGTTAGGGCGTCGTGGAAAAATTTTAATGAAATCAACAAAAGGTTGGGAAACACTGAATTAAACATTTGAATTCCATTAAACACTTTTCATGAACTTTGGTTCAGTTGCCTTCTTTCCTTTTGGTCATTTTTATTGACAGTCAATACTAATTGTTTATATCACCATGCACGCGTAATTAATTATTTATTCATCGATTTAATATTCCATTAACTCCTAATTTATCTAACGATAAAATTGATGTCGAAATTAATGCGTACATTAGTATTCACCGTCCATCTTTTAAAACGACTCCTCTCATTCAATCGAACCATTTTCACACCATCGCAACCGATACGTCTTATGTTTCGTTACCTATCGAAAAGCACCCTTCTAACCTCCGAACACCCTTTTCAGGCGAACCTTGGCCCTCGCCCAGGAGCTCGGCGACCAGGCGATCGAGGCTCAGGCGTGCTACAGCCTCGGCAACACGTTCACCCTCCTCAGGGACTACGAGACCGCCATCGAGTACCACTTGAGGCACCTGCTGATCGCCCAGAACCTCTCCGATCGGGTCGGCGAGGGTCGCGCCTGCTGGTCGCTCGGGAACGCCCACGCCTCCCTCGGCAATCACGAGAAGGCGCTCGGCTTCGCCAGGAAGCACCTCGAGATCAGCAAGGAGGTGAGAGGGCGATCCGGGGGATTGTTAACTTATGTGACTTAGGTGTTCTGGATGTTGAATGAGACTGAACGAGGCTGAAAATTGGTAGCATTCTCGGCGTACGAGAATCGTTGTTGTTTAGAGATTTTTTCGTTTTTATCGTAATTTTTGGTCATAAAAATTTCCCTGTTGTTCAAATAAGGTGGTGATATTTGACGTTATGATCCCTGGTAATCAGAATATGAGAATCATACAAAAATACGTTGAAGTAATCTATATCGTAAGGCAAAAACGTAATGGGATTAATTATTTCAACAGAAAAGAGTTTCACTTTATTATTTTGCAAGGTACATATTGCCCGCTTTTTTCTAGTGTATATTTACTAATAAATGGTTTTCAGTTTTTAGGCATTTGTGATTCTCGTGTGGTTTTCATCGATATATTTGTTGATGTACCTGGCAAGTCCATGATGCGAGAGTGTTGAGTCAGAGTGATGTTTATATATGCCTAATTAATGTGGAAGATCCTTTGTTACCAAGAAATTATCATCTGTTTGGAGATTCTGCCCATCCATTAATGACCAACCAGTCTTATAACTGCATTCAGTAATAATTGCCATTTAAATGAGATGTAAATGAACTATAATCTATGACTAAAGCAGTGCTCGTTCTGTTATTGAAAGGGCATTTGGCTGTTTAAAGGAAACATTTTGGAGACTAAAATATTTGGATTATGATGATTAAAATTTTGGAACCCAAATCATTGGTGCTTCATTTGTGTTATTTCATGAAATAAGAATGAACATGAGTCTATGAGCCATATAATACCATACTCATCATCGATGATAATGAAGATGAAGGTGGAACTATACGACAGGAGAATGAAATCACATTTCGGGAATGTTGTTTAAATATTAATAAACAACTTGTCACTTGCCAAAACACCTTCAGTACTTAAAGTAATCCATACATTCAATATATTGACCACAGTTAGCGATTGGTTGGAGTACAAAGCAAAACCAGCCAATGAGGTCTATATTAGGAGCATTAAATGAAGTTAAGGGAGCGGATTCAATGGGAAGCCATTTTTCATATATTTTCTTTCATGTTTCCAATCCATTGTTATCATCATACTTTGATACCTCATCTTTCCTTACTAATTTCTTCTGCTTTTACTTGTGACGACTTATTTTTATTTTGTAGTTGAACGATCCGATGAGCGAAGCGACGGCTAAAATGAACATCTCCGATCTGAAAAAGATCCTGAACATACCGGAGAGTCCGGACGCCGATTCGGATTCGAATTCATCGAAGTCCGACTCGAATAGCATAAGCAGGCAGGAGATGTATAGGGTGAGACGTGAAAGCATGGAACAGCTTAGTCTTATTAAGGTAGTGCTTTTTCAGTGTTTCTGTGTTGCGTTAAGTTGTCAATGTTGTTTATGTGTTTGTTATGTCATTAACCTTGAAGGAATGGCTTACCTGAATTTGTTTTGTGTTATATTTTAAACTCAGATGATTAATATATCTAGAGTCGTCTATTTACAAAATAATATATTGCAAAGATAAGAGCACATTCTGAGCTTACATTGTTGCATGAATTCAGTTGACGAATTCTCTCTTACGATTTGCATGAACATTGCAATTGGTGCTTTCGTTGTACATAAATCTGCAATAATGTTGACTTTCGATTGGAGTGGCAACATTTATTTGTTTACACTGCACTTCCTAAAGTATTTCAGATGGAATTCAAAAAAGACACAATTATTGATAGTTACATGTTGTCCAAAGTGTATAGCAGTGAAGAAAAGTCAAGTTTCTTAATTTTACTTCTTTTCACCTTTATCACTGGTAGGGTAATCAACAACCATTTTGTTGCCGATCACAATTCATCAACGGCGACCATATTTGCTTCTTTTGCCCTGCGCTTATCACCTTACAAACAGCACTGTCTTATGAAAACGCCGGGTCTAGTTATATTAATCGTCTGTGATTCTTACCTTGGTTTTAATGGAGGTTTCAATTTTGTTCATCTAGGAAGTGAGTCGTACAATTTGTACCTTAATTAAACTTTGAACTAATACTTCATAAGTACAGTTAACTAAAACTTTGGTATGAAGTACATAAGAGGGAATAATTCTCAAATCCATTTTTAGAAAAGTACTCCAAAGAACCTTCTTAGTCCATATTAAGAATTTTCACAGTTATGTTTGTAAATACGAAGCTGCAATAAGTTTTCTGCATGTCTATGTGAAAACCTACATCCTGGGCGTATCCCAGAACATTTCCCCTCCATCTGAAATCCCTCTTTTTAATTGAATCTAGATGACGCCAGACGGGAAACGTCCCGGCCTGTCGCTCCCTCAGGATAAATTATCAAACAAGAACGAGGACGAGGATTCCTTCTTCGATTTGCTTTCGCGTTTCCAGTCGAAAAGAATGGACGACCAGCGCTGCTCCCTGAACGTCGACAACAAGGAGAACAAAAAGAACGTCGTTAACCTGCCCCCGAGCGAGGCTCCAGAGGACCTGATCGACATGATCGCCGGCATACAGAGTAAGAGGATGGATGAGCAGAGGGTGGCTCTTCCTCATCTGCCAGGTAAAAGGGAGTTTTTAAATGGAAAATAGTTAGTCAACTCTCCTTACAACTCATGACTAATATGTGTGTATATATTACTTATATATAATATTATATATTAGGGAGTTATTGGAAGTGTAATAAAGTGTAGCAGTAATACTGATAGCACTATTTTGACATATACGCATGCGCAGTGGCCAACTAAATACTGCTACCCGTAATTGTGATAGTGCTAGACTTTATTACTGAACAAATAAGGAGTGCACTATTTACTAGATTTTCCCGTATTTTGACACTTTTGACATTTGTCAGCTGATCTGTCGTTTTTATAACCAACCGTTTTGCATTCTCTATGGTTTGTTTAGGTCTTTGCTTTTTTGTTTTCAATTTCCGGATTTTTTTAACGAGTAGAGTAGTTGTGAATTTGTTTAAAAAAAAAATTAGTGACAAAAAAGTTAGACTGAGGTTTACGTACGACCACGACCTGCTTCTTTCATTTTTGTCTGTCTTCACCTCAAACTCAAACAAATAACAACAACCGGGTCATCCGCCAACTGACAATTCGACGTTTAAAAGTAAGGTTAGAAATAAGGAAATAGCACAAAACACAAAACCAAAAAGCATTTCCAATAACTCGTTTTTTTCGGCCGCGATAACGACACCGCACTATTAATATACGGCTGTTGTTATTACTGCTGTCACTATTTTGAAACTTCCAATAACTCCCTATTATTAGGGTTCTACAGCTTGTGCTGCATCCCGCATTTCGATCACTATTTCTCCCTGTTCTTCAGGTCATTCTCTTTGATGGCTCACTCTCTCATTGATCTCATGTTTTACCTAATTCCTTCTATCGTTCTATCCATTGGATTGTCGATCTTCCTCTCCTCCTGTTAGTTGGTTTGTACCTGAATGATGTCTTTGGCCACCTCGTCTCCTCCATCCTCATTACATGCCTGTACTGTAATAACTACTTAGATTCTACTCTGCTGTCGTGAATATTCGCCTTGTTTTCCTCCTGATGTCTATGTTTCTGACATGTCACAATCTGGAAATATTACATGATCTTCTTAAGAAGTCCATTTCCGCCATTTCTTATAGATTTTGTTGCGTATTACTTTTAATTATTATTTGTTTTTGTTTCTGGGAAGGTCTCAACTAGCACACTTGCTTTTACCATAGAACCGCATTCAGGTCCACTGTGTACTTTCACGTCTCTGATTTTTAACTGAGATTTTTGTCATTAGATTACGTAGTCTATGATACTTGCTTTTGTATTGGTTGACTCCATGTAAATTTATTTAATTTATTTATTTATTTATCCTCCCACATAATACAAGAAAGTAGTTGTAATATAATGTAAGAGTGCCTACTAACTAAAACATAAAAGGAAAACTTACTCAACAGACTCACACTAAGATCATACACATAGCGTGTTCGGACGAGACAATTTCATCTGCCCTGGAGCTGTCAAGTAATCTCGGAACACTAAGAGCTGATTTGTCGCCCAATCAAAGGGCAACTTTTGAGAGAGAATTCCCACCCGAACGCAATTTATGCTCTCAGATTGCTCCCAGAGTGCTCTAGAGCGACCATCCGAACACGCTAACAGACACATTAAAACAACGTGAGGTATCAGACTGACCAGCTACACATGCAAATTGCTTAAAAATAATTGCCTAAAACAAGCTTTTACTGCTCTTATATTAGTGTTGAAGAAATCTATATCAGTTTTCTACTAAAAGATTACATTCATTCAGCATGTTTTGAATTGGTGAGCAACTCGAGATACTTGTGGAAAACAGTCTCAAGTCTATTATCCTTAAAGCTACCTAAGGTACCCTAAAGTTAATCCTATTGATTAAGCATAACTCACAGTATTTAGTATTGTTTACGATACAGAATACAAATATAACACATTGTATGCTTCTTCTAATGCTTAAAGTATCAAAATTAAAATCAACTACCATTGATTTATATGAAACCATATATGGATATACATTGTACTTCTTGACATGGACATATCTTAAAAACCTTTTTTGAACTTTTTCAATAGCGTTAGAATGAGTTTCTGCTTGAGGTGACCATATCACAGCCATATATTCTAAGTGTGGTCTTACAAGAGAGTTATACAATTTTATCACAAAGAACCGACTATTTCCAATCTTAAATCTGTTTGAAAGATAACACCCAAGTCCTTACACTCACTTTTTCTTGGCAGTATATGTTGATGGTATATTTATGGTCAATAAAGTTCTTTTACGCGTAAATGTAATGACCTGGCATTTATTTATATTGATTGACATTCCACTAATTGAAAACCAATGAGTTACCTGATCCAAGTCATTCTGTAAAACTGTTGACAGTCTTCAGAGCTCAGTACTTTTTTAAAAATTTTGAAATCATCTGCAAAAAGTAGACTCTCAGATGATCTCACGCATGCTGGGAGGCTGTTAATGAAAATTAAAAATAACAGGGGACCAAGTACACTTCCCTGTGGTACCCCTGATGAAGCAATCAAGCTGTCTGAGAAACAGTTCCCAACTTTAACTCTTTGATTTCTTGAGTATAGGTATGACTTTATAAACCTACAAGCACCCTCTGAAAAGCCAAACATAGCTAGTCTATCAATAAGAATGCCATGATCAACCGTATCAAATGCCTTCACACAATCTGTCAAGATGACATCAAGTTGACTATTGTCATGTATAGCTTCTGCAGCTGTATCTGTTAATACACAGGTTAGACATGTACACATGTATCATTTTATGGAGAAAAATCCATTCATAATCTTGATAGAGAGTGTATCACATAGATCAATTAGTCTTTGGCCACTGAGATTGTTACTTCTTCTCCATATCGTCCAACCATCACACGTTCCAGTTGTAACCGATGGAATTCCATTTCTTCCAGGTCTGCAGGGTGGTTCCCTTCAGAGGCTGACGGCCGAGTCGAGGAACAGCATTCCGGACGATAATTTCTTGGATCAGCTGGTGCGGTGTCAGGGTTCGCGCCTGGAGGACCAGAGGTCGCCGCTGCCCACTCCGGAGGTGGATAGCGAGTCGGACGCACCGCCGCCGGCCGCCCGGAAGAGCGGCGCCACCGTTCCCGACGAAGATTTCTTCTCTCTGATCATGAGGTTCCAGTCGGGGAGGATGGACGACCAGAGGGCGTCCGTGCCGAGGAGGGAGACGAGGTGAGAAGAGTTATATATGGGAGATTCCATGTCAACTGATCCACAAGTGAACGGGGTGGTTTCCAAATCGCTACCAAAAATATTGCATCTTCGGGATGCCAAAATATCTTGAATCCCAAATTTTCAGCTAGTAATTTTGCGCCAGTCGATTTCTATGTGAAATTTTGTTTCTTCTTCCATTTTTTCGCGGTCCATGACAAATTTTGGTTTCTGGAATGCCAGGGTGTAATTTTGTTCCAGGAAGACTTCCAAATATGCTATGTCGACGTAAAATTTTCCGAGGAATCCGTTCCCGCCATCAGAATTACGATTAGATGCTTTCCCGAGCGGAAAATCGAGAAAAACTGATTTTTCCTCAGATGGCCGTAACTAAAAAGTTTATTTTTTCTAAATTTTTTGCGATAAGTCAAAATGTTCCTTTTTTCAAGTACTCTAAGAGAAACAAATTTCCGGTGTGTATTTGCGTTTAAAGTATAAAAATCGGCAAAAAACCTTTTTTTTGGAAATTTTTTTCCCCCTTTCAACCTTTTAAAAGGTAATGCAAATGGTCATCTTGACATCTTTTCTCTCCAAACTTCGCTCCATTTAAGATAAAGGGGCGTTTCGAGACTATTTCGAAGTATTGGAGCTCTATTTTCTTTCTCCGTGAATTTGGGAAGCAAAAAATCAGTCTAAATGAACAATAATCAAATTGTTACCAGAAGAAAATTATTTTTTTAAATAAAATCTTTACTTAAAATCTTTTGTATTTGAGCTTTACCCAAAGTAAATCTTTTCTGCGAGTTGCGTTTTTCAGTGCGCTTCACCTCACAAATAACATGTGAGAAAGCTATAGTCAACCAGATGGTGAACTCCGGAATATAGTAGGTACACTTTGGTACTAGGATCCAAGCTAAGTACGGATATTTCTGCCACAAGATTTTCTTCCCAAATGCCAGTTGTTATTGAATACAAAAGCAACATATAAATTTGTCTTCCATAGTTTCACCACTTTACCTCTCAAATCAATGAGCAATGCCCACTTTTTATCCATACTACTAGTGTGTTTACATTTGATGATTTGCTTATCATGTACACAAAACTGGTGGAAACCTCTCTTGCCGGAAATCTGCTCCTGAGAGCAACCTGTCTTGGCCGTCATTCTAGTTTGGTCAATCTATCATCCGTCCGTCTGGCAATATGCCCAGCCCAGTCCCATTTAAGTTTTTTAAGCTAATATACAGGTTCTGTTATTCTCATACGCTGTTTTATTACTGTATTGGGTATCTTCTCTCTTAGGGATATACCTAGGCATTGATCTTTCCATAGCTCGCTGGGCTGCGCGGATTTTTTCGTCAGTGTGTCTTTGCACCATATGTAAGTACTGTAACAACATCTTCCTCTTTAAGCACATTGGTAGATCTGATTTCAACACATATCTCAGTTTGCCGAATGCTGCCCATGTTAATCCTATTCTTCTCTGGATCTCATGTGTCTGATTGTCACGACCAACTGTTATTTCATGCCCCAGATATTTATATGAATATACAGCCTTCCTTGCCACATCCCGCATTTCGTACGCCACACATTTCTGTCTATCCATTCGTTCTGCTGAATAGCTCTGTCTTTCATGGTCTGTTCGATCCCGTCCTTCCAGGATCTTGAGGGCCTTCCTCGTCTTCTTATACTGTGTGGTTGATACATCAATGCCTTTTTTGGCCACCTGTCCTGCTCCATCCTCATCACATGTCCATACCAGAGCAGTTGTTTAGTCTGTATTCTCTCTGCAGTCCTGCATACCCGTCCTGTTCTTCGCCGTATATTTTCATTTCGAATATGTTATATTTTGGATATCCTGCAGGATCTTCTCAAATAGTCCATTTCTACAGCCTGTATTGTTTTCGCCTGTCTATCCGTAAGTTGCCAGCACTCGCATCCATACGTTAAAATGGGCTCCACTATGACTTTATTGTCAATTTCGTGTTTAGTTTAATTTTATCTGACCAAAGCAGTGAGTTCAAAATTCGTGTTGCTTTTTTCCCTTGCTGTACTCTATTTCTTATATCTTCTTTTGTTGTTCCATCTTCCGAAATTATACTTCCTAGATATTTATACTGTCTACATATATCCTTCCTATCCTATCTATTCCTATCGGCAGTTATTGTTTTTGACATATCCATATTTAGACCCCATTTTGCATATCCATCGTCTAATTTTCTCAGCATATAATCTGCATCGTCCTCGTCACACGCTATAGTAACTTGGTCGTCTGCGAATAATAAAGTTGTTAGGCACTTATCCTCTATCTCTATTCCCATTCTCGCTATTTTTTTTCTCCAACTACTCAGAGCTTCTTGAATATATATTTTAAATAATGTTGGTGATAAACTGCACCCTTGTCTCAAACCTTTTGAAGGCGAGAATGGTTTTGATATAGTGCTTCCCATCTTGACTACCCGTTTTGTGCCAGAACACAAGGCTTTAATTAAATTTATTTTCAACTTTGACCAACATAATTATTTGTTAATTTTCCTGGTTGTTACTGTTCTATTTTGTTTCTTGTTTTTCATTAATCGTAAGTACTCTTTTTCTAGAATGGCCAACGGTAACATCCCGCATCCACTGGAACCGGCGAATAATAACCTAAAGAGCTCGGGTAGCAAAAAGAAGAAATAAATGTTATTACCATTTTAGAAGATAAAAGTAGGATGTTACTTACGAGTGAATAACGATATATTTTAAAACCAAGCCAAACGTCAAAGTTGATGACATACACGTGTAGGTAGGGTTTTATAAAATTCTTATATTTGTAAGGTTATTAGTGTGGATACTGCTAAGGAAAACAGAATTGATCTTTTGTTTTATTATTCAAAATTAGTATTATGATAACTTGAAGCATTATTTTTTGGGTTTAATCACATAATCGATTTTATTAGTATCATTACTATGGTCCAACTGGTTATTAGGTCATAACCATGAAATAATGCTTGGGTAGAATATTTTTTAAACATTGTTATCGACTATCTAAATTTCTGGTCTAAGCCTTATTAAACTATGCTCTCTTTTTCTGTTTTGTCTTGCGCAGGTAAGTCCAAATGTTATTGTACCTTTCCTATGAATGTACTATCTTGTATCGTTAAGAAATAATATTGTATTACTAGTAAGATATCCCTTAACCAAACGTCTCAAGTTACTAGGTAAGTAGGAAAATGTTCAATACCCCCAATTCGCAGAGAGATTAACCATACTTTTCAATTCCTTACTACACCTTAATGAACTAGGTCAATTTTTGATTTGTCTCAGTGTTTTAATATTTCATAAGCTGTCACAATGAACGCGATTTTAAATGTGATAATTACATTTGCTACATATATGAATCCGTCTTGGTATTTTGTGAAGTGACGAATAAAGCTCATAATGTCATTGTGAGTTATATAGAATTAAGGAAGGCATTTTCTTACGAAGCCAAGTTGTATTAACGAATATCCAATTTTACAGTATTAATAATGTATTTACTAAATATAGCACTTTCATTATTTTTTTAATGGAAGACTGACAGTATGACTCACTAACTTTTTAACTATCATTATACTTTTTATTTTCAGAGTATTGTCCTAATGACATCTCTCTGCATTAGTATGTAGTAATTCTTATGATGTACCTCTATACAGAGGCAGGTTTACCAACGCGAGTTAACATTTAACAGACAATTTTTCACCAGTTAAGCATTAACTGGCATTGTTAAAATCTGCCATTATAAGTTAACTGCCATGTTTAAATTGATTCTATCGAGATTTTACTGAAATATATTTTAACTATTTAATGCAGCAGTTGTTGCAATTAATAGAAATGAAGAGCAGCAAACAGCTGTGTGCCTATTAATTACGCCAATTGCTGTCAGACTAGTCTAGCTGAGACTAACTCAATGACTAAATGTGTGTGATTGTTTAAATTTCAGGTTGACATTTTTTGAATAGAAATTTACAGATTCACACTTTATAATATATATAGATATCCTATTCAAGCAAAAGGTATTTAGATCATAGTGAGTAAAGGAATTATTGTATGTACTGTACTGTTTTAAAGATGGGTAATAACTCCTTAACTCACTGCAATGTGAAGACCTTTCGCCACAAGATAAACAGAGTATATTCGATTCCTCAAGAAGATCGGTGATTACAAATTTGCTTGTTTCAGGGTGTGTACATGGAAGTTTGATTTGAGAATTGAGATTAAGAATTTGATAGAAATTACCTTCACATATCTCAAAACGGCAACTTAAAATCGCCAGTCTTCTTGAAAAACGGTGTTATTGATTACTCGTTATACATAAAAGGTGTTCAAATGGAACAGTTCCCTAGTTGGCTGTGAAATTTTGTGAAAATAGAGCTCAAAAATCAGTTATTTCTCGTTATACATTGTTATGAGCCACTTTAACATTTCGACTCCAATAATGCAGATTAATGGTATTAATTTAGGTTAATTACAGTTGTATTACAATGTGTAATTTAAAAGGTATGAGTGGCGTAAAGTAAATGTGTCAATGTGGTTCCTTAGGAGTGGTCAAGAAACGATGATTCGAAATACCACAGCCAACTGTTTCAATTGAACACATTATTTTAAAAGTTATATAGAAAGTACATTTTTTATAGATTTTTATATTTATGCATTTTTAAAATTTATATTTATCTTGAATGTTATAGTGCCAATAAACGTTTGTATTCTCCACATTATCGATTACTTAAATTAAAATCTATTTATTCATCTATTTAAATATTCAATTACAGATTACTTCAAGCACATTTTATACCACATGTAACTAGTAGCACCACTTAAAGAAAACCATGTTAATATGTAAGATAAATGTTCGTTTCGCAGCGACACCCTCGTCTGGCCGCCGATGGGACCGCCGGGTTTATCAAAATCTTTGGTGGCATCTAAGAAAATTTCTGTGGTGTTCGCTGCTGCAGCCATGCTGGGTATATCTCTAAAATAGATACAAAGGATATTGAAATGTTACGAGGTAATAGTGATAGTGTTGTGCACTTTTCAGTGGAATTCAGAATGGCTGACGTAATAGAGCATTTATTATTTATTAAACAGCCTTTATTCAACAAGAATCATAATCTTTTAAAACTCCTAAGTGTTTGATAAATTTTCTTAAATACGACATGAGGTCACATATAAGGATTTGAAGCACTGCTTAACGATCTATTTAACTGAATTTGGAGCATTTCCGAAACGTTACAGGTTGAAATGATTTCATAAATTAATCAAAGTGCTCAGTTGATCTGCTAAGTGACTCCGCTCCCACCAAGTACCTTTTACTGTGACCTCGGATTACGTGATGTTTCGAAATATAATTTGGAATGTTTTTCCGTGGCGTTTTGGGTTTAGTTTAAATATGTATGAAACCATAACTAGCGTACTATTATGGTAATTTTTAAATAAGAGTAACTTACCTGTAAAAGTAGAGATTACTTCCTGGTTTGTTCTTCAGACCGAAATTGGGCCTGTTCTCGTTCAACCTGACCACGCCTACGACGTCGGTCGTTCCCTCGATCTGTCCCTGTTGTCTGCTCTGGGGGTTCTTATACTGTGCTGGTACCCAACCACGATTTACTAGTATTGTTTCCCTATAGTATGTATGTAAGTAAATATCACCTCATTCTTTGAATATAGAATCAGAGATATGGATGAAGTCGTGGGATCGAAATTTGGGAAGCTTCAAAGGTTTTCTGGAAAGCGTGTGCATCTCTTCTGATTTAAAAACTTTCAGGTTTTATTCAAAAAGCGTCAATCCTTCTATGGGAGGCGTTTATTAAAAATTTCCAGTAAACATCAGAAGCTCTTAAAAAACTATAAAATAGTATTGTTCTTAATTATTAGATATACTCACTCTCTATCTTCTAATTTAAAAGGTGTTATGACCAAATACCCTTGGTTGGTGTTCCTATTGGAAACCAAGGAACTCTTCGTGGTACCGTCACCCGAGGTAAGAAGAGATCGAGGGCCCATGTACATCTCGTGATCGTTCAAGAATCTACCCTTGACATACACCGGTCTGTACTCCAATTTATTTATCTCTTCTATACTGAAATCAACGCACGAGGATTAACACATAAAGCGATGGAAAAAGGAATACCTGTCAGGTAACTTGATCGGATCAGTATTCGTTTTCGTTTGTAATTCCTCTAGGAGGCCTTCTTTCCATTTTTTCCTGTACACTTGCCATACGCCTAAAGAAAATGTAGTTACAGGAATGACCTGGAAGATAAAGGTATGTCGTTGATCGAGTGTTGGTTTCTGGTTTGGTCGAGAATTCAAGAAATTCATACAAAACGCAGTATTTATGACCATATTTAATTACCAGGAGCAGCCATCCTCCAACTGACACTTGCTTTAACTTGTGTGTCCTCGAGGACGCATTTGAAGTCGTAGATGTATACCGTAATTGGAACGAACAATTAATAATGAACGAAGTTCCGACGTTAAAAATCCTTTTCGACATTTTACATTATTTTTAGTAAGACTCGAATCCGGATTTAGAGGTTAGAACAAAGATTGTACATAACCTAACATTTTAAGGTTTATATGTTTTGTGAATTAAAAGTTATGCAAAACACAGCACTTTTCATAGGTCATGCCCTATAGATATATATATATATATATATATATATATATATATATATATATATATATATATATATATGCCCTATATTTTCCATTTTCAAACCTCAGACAGGCATAAAGGCATCTCTGAGTGTATTCTATACACTGGATGGACAGTTATAGATAAATCATGATCATGTGTCACATATCTTGCTATTCGCAGTTTCGCAACCTTGTCTTCCTCTGTATCTGTTGTATTTTTGGACAATGTGGATATGTGACACTCGATCATGAATAATCTATAACTTCCAAAGTAAAACTATCGGTCCAGTCTATCGAATACACTTTGCAAGATACCTTTCAATGTTAAGTACAGTAATGACGTTACAATCTCTCATTCAAATCCTCAATTGTTGCCCAAACAGTTTAACCTGACGCCGTCGCATGGTTAACTTACTGACGATTAATCAAACCTTTGAATAAGGCGCGATACAACGCATATTTCATCTTTAACCTGTTTAGTCTTAACCTTAACTCATGACTCATGAGGATACAATTGGCCCTAGGTTTGTCAATAGTGAGAGCGCTCAAAGTTAAACTCGAGAAAAACCAAAATAATTCTACAAAAGAACTTTATATTTATAACAATATATTTAAAGTCTTTAAAAAACTACATACAAGTCCGAGACTTAAACAAAAAGAACCTAAATGCGACCAATGAATGATGAAAAGTGATTTCTAGTTGCAACTAATATAACGAAAAGTACAAAAGTGGGAAAGGGGAGAAATCACTTCTGATCACTGTTGAGACTCGAAAAATTTCCATACACAAATCCGTGTTTCTTACACAAATAACAATTAAAAAACACGAATCCGAACCACAACAATCGATTATCGATAATCGATTAAAAGGAATTTCCCTAATGATTCGTCCATAGCGTTACCTCTGCCAGAGACAGGTAATGGAATATTCTCGGCAGACACTGTTCGGCTTTTGACCGCGAACACAACCACTGGGTAATTAGTCTTATTTGAGATGGTTATGCGAGATGGGACTGTTCTACATCATGCCGCCCATCCCTCCCATTCCTCCCATGCCGCCGCCCATTCCTGTCGGAATCGGTGGCTCTTCTTTAGGGATCTCTGTGATGACCGCTTCCGCTGTTGTCAGGAGGGAGGCTACCCCGGACGCGTCCACAAGTGCGGTCCTTACAACCTAAAATGAGAAATATAAACATGAAAGGAATTTTGAAAGAAATAGACATGGTTTTGGGTTGGGTGGTTTCAAATTGATGAATACACTTGAAGATTTTGAGAAAATGATAAATTACCAAACAGAATCAAAGGAACTAAAAATGACGCAATGTGTTAACTGTCCATTACTATGCGATGTTAATGAATAATAATGTCTACATCCAGATGAAGATAATGATTGCATAAGAATGTAATGATTTGACTGTTTTCCCCTTAAATTTCAAAAACCTGTAGCACTTACCTTGGTAGGATCGATTATGCCCTTCTCAAATAATTGCCCATATTCCCCACTAAGAGCATCATAGCCATAATCGCCTTCGTGCTGTTCAACTTTGGCGACAACTGCAGCGGCATCAACGCCGGCATTTTTCGCTATTTGCATGCATGGAACCTTGAGTGCTTTCCTTACGATTTCAATACCTGAAAGCCGATAACAAAAATTATTATGACAACACAACAGTGAAAAATGAGATCATAAAAAAAACATTGTCAGTTTTCGAGTATCTGGTTCAAATAAGTTCGCAGTACTTGAAATAATACTGAAATATTTTTAAAAATGGAAGAATTCGATGGGAGGTTTGAAGATGGAGAAATGTGGAGAATCTCAAGTCAAGGAACGTCTCTGCATACCGCCAAGGTCATTTCGTGAAGGAACACGTCGCGAGGGTCGCCTTGACGGAAAACCTCACCTTGACTTAATATCTCTGCATACGGGCCTTAATAGTTGATAATTACTAATGGAAAATTAGGGTAGTATTGGGTAGTCTGATATAATTAAAGAAGATATTTAAACTACGGATAACCGTATTTATAATTTAACTCTTCCAGTCTGATTGTGCTCAGTATTTACCTATAGCCTGGTCGTTATTAAGAGCGGTGACGCTTGCCAAAGAACCTGCACACCTCAACAGAGCTATGCCACCACCGGGCACTATGCCCTCCTCGACTGCAGCCCTGGTGGCGTTCAACGCGTCAGTGACCCTGTCCTTTTTCTCGTTCACCTCCACTTCACTGCTCCCTCCGACTTTCAGTACCGCCACACCGGATGCCAGCCGGGCCAACCTCTCCTGCAACTTCTCCTTCTCGTACTCAGACGTCGTGTTCTCGATCTGATCCCTGATCTGATCCACCCTTCTGTCGATGTCGGCCTTCTTCCCTTTGCCCTTCAGGATGAGGGTGTCATCCTTGGTGATGACGATTTCGCCTATCTGGCCGAGGTCAGACGGCTTCACATCCTCGAGCTTCACTATGTTCGCGTCGTCGCCAAAGACTAAGCCTCCGGTGGCGATAGCCATATCCTGGAGGGTAGCCTTGCGGTTGTCTCCAAAGCCAGGCGCCTTTACGGCGGCTACTTGTAGACCGATACGCAATCTGGATGAGACAAATGAACAGTTACAGGTCAATCAAGATAGGGCAAAGATTAAGGTGTATGCTGATTTATTCGGTGATCATGTAACAATTACTGTAAATTTAACAGGATAGTGAAAAAGCTCATTACTAAAGTTCAGAGAATGTAATTTAATCAAAAGTTTGTAACTTCAATCAGCACCAAAAACTTCATAAGATACTACTCAAACTTTATGTTATGTTAAGTCAGTTGAATACAACCTACATAAATAAATTCTTTAGACACCCATCAACTTCCTTTGGAGCATGAGATCTAGTTTGAGATGAATACAACTTCTTTAAAAATATATCGGGAAGGGTAAATTCCCTCTGGAACTTGTTTACATTTATGTTACACATTGAAGAGCCATTGTAAGATGCAAGTATACTTTATGTTAAAAATCAGACTACTGAAACAATACAAAAATATCATTACCTGTTGACGACAAGTGTGGTAAGAGCTTCTCCATCAACATCTTCGGCAATGATAATTAGTGGTTTTCTTTGAGAATTGGCAAGTTCTAATGCCGGCACAATACTCTGAACGGAGGAAATTTTTTTCTCACTCAACAGCAACAGAGCATCTTGGTATTCGACTTTTGCTCCTAAAAGGTTAAAACAAAATTATTCATTATTATTATTATTCAAAAAAATAATAAATTAAATGCACCCTCAACCCCAAACATAGTGAGGCTGAATTTAATGGTTGTGGGTAGGGTCAACGCATAATTTGTCCTCGAAGTAGTTATTTTTCCTAATTCCCCAAGTCAATTAATATCTATCACAAACCATAATAATACCACGGATAAATTATCCACAGATTAATAGAATATATACAGATATGTATCATTAAACCCAGTTTACCTTTTGTTGTGTTGACGAAATACGGTGAAATGTATCCTCTATCAAACTTCATACCCTCAATCACTTCCAGTTCATCGTTTAAGGTTTTACCATCTTTCACGGTGATCACACCTTCCTTTCCTACCCTTTTCATGGCATCGGCAATAAGTTTACCAACGGAATTGTCACCGTTGGCAGATATGGTAGCTACCTGTGATATCTCCTCAGGGGTCGTTACTGGTTTCGATAGGGTTTTGAGTGTTTCTGTGATTTTCTCCACTGCCATCATGATACCTATAATTAATTTAACATTATCAACTCTTTTAAATTATTATTATTGATAATAATAAATTATTATTATATTAGTTATGCAACAGAAATAAAAAAACAGATCACTCATTGCTGAGGGCATTGATACTGTAGGTCTGTAGGAATTATAAAGTAAACTAGGCAATTTGCATATAACAGGAGATTGATTGGATTCAAACTGTATGACAATTATCTTCAATTCATCTAACCTTTCCTGATTTCTACAGGATTAGCCCCCTTTCCCAAATTATCGAATCCTTCCTTAGCGATTGACCTGGCCAAGACGGTGGCGGTGGTCGTCCCGTCCCCAGCCTCCTCATTGGTATTATTGGCGACATCTTGAACTAACTTTGCACCAACGTTCTGAAATTTATCCTTCAGCTCAATACCCTTGGCGACGGTCACTCCGTCTTTGGTGATTTTCGGCGAGCCCCAGGATTGCTCAATGATAACATTGCGACCCTGGAAACATTTAAATGGAATAGTATTATAACTGAAGACAAATGCAAATTCATATATGATAGATTATGTTATGTCACACTGGAATAAATATACAAACATAAAATAAGACAATGCGAAAACCTATTCGAGTAAATAAAAGACTGTTCAAACCTTTGGTCCCATCGTAACGGCGACGGCATCCGCGAGGATGTCCACCCCCTGGAGCATGAGGGCTCGGACCTCGGGACCGAACCTGACGTCCTTCGCATACCAGCGTTGGACCTGATTGGCTTGGTGGGCCTTACGGAGCGCCAAGTGACGGACGGCGTTCGGTAAACGATACATCTGGAAAATGATGAGTTAAATCTGATGGAGTGTCAGGGAATTCAATGGTGGTACGAACCGTTTTACGTAGAAATTTTATCAGCGGTTTGACTTGTGCGATGGGAAATGAATGAAAATGACAATTGGCGATTTGAAATTCAACTGGATTACAATATGCTTTTGTTTTCAGTTACTAGTTAACTAGACCTTTTGGTGTGAAGGAGAAATGAGAAGGGTCTTACTGAAATCAGGAAATTCTCTGATGAGCTTTAGTGAAGGCCTTAACCTTTCAAATTATTTACTAGGATTTGATATTAAAAGTCATTTCCACTAATATAGATGGGATCTTCAAATAGTTAAAGTGTACAATGATAAAAAACGTTCAATCTCTCGTGCACCCACAAGATTCCCAGGCAACCTTCTTCAGTTCTTAGAATCTGAGAAACCTAATGAAATTTGACAGGAATTATTAATAAACCTCAAAAGATTTCTGGGCAGTCTCAGACTCAGACTGAGATAAATCTGGAGCTTAAAACTGAAAGTTTCCAACTGAATTTGGTACAGAGCTCAATAAGACAAGGGCAAAGATGGAAGGTTCTCGACTTCCAGTAAATCTCCAAAATTCATACGATAGCTTAACATTTTAGAACCTGGCACACTTATGGACTTATTCTTATTCATATTATTTTCAGTAATTGAGAAGCAGTAACCTGGTCCCGAACATTCCTTCAAAGACGAAAAATAAACTACACATTATAAATGCACTACTACTATGTACTACATTACATTTGTACAGTTGTAGCGATAGGCGTGTAGTTTAACAGAATTTTTCGAGATAATACATAGGACTTTGAACATATCCACGAATTTACTTTGCAATGGCCGCTCGATTTATAACCTAAAATTTCGAAACTGAATATTACAGCTTTCTCACACCCCATCGTCCTTATTCCTCAATACTAAGGCATAATTGCCGAATTCCGATAATTTCTTTTTATTAAAATACTTACAAACCATCTTTAAATAGAATTAGTGATAACTCCACGAGCACATGGAGGCCGGTAAATTTCCAGGAAACAAAGTTGAAATTATGAAATGTAACATCTCTTCTACGAAGTACGAGTATTAGTAAAGGAATACTTACCTTGTTTTTATATTTGTTGAAGTAGTTTGTGCAAGAAAAAGTTGCCGAAATTTCAACTATCTCGATACCGAACCACGGACGTGTTTCTTCTAGAATTTCCACGACTCTTGCGCTTGCGTTAATTTAACGCGTAGCCAACACAAACTGTTCCAATTCAAAAATCACTAAACGTCAAGGTGGCTAAATTTAAAATACAAAAACTCCAAAAGTTTAAAAGAATGAGCTGATAACAACTCATTTCGTTTATTAATCAATACAGCTAATTTATGTACATATTATCTATTTAAATGTTTTCTAAAAGTCGGTAACCCGTCCCTTTCGTTCCCAATCGCCGTACCTAGTCGGCTCTGGTCCCCGAGGACCCCCTACCTCTCCCGTGTTCGGGTTCGTGTTGTTCGGCCAGGGCTCCAAGGGCTCCTTCTCTTCATATGGGTGTTTGCTTAGCTCGTCCAATTTACCGATAGGCGTCTTCTCCCGCAGCTTCTCTCTGAACTCTTTCAAACGCTTGCTGTCTTTTTCGTTAGAAGACGATTGTCTCGAGAAAGCTTCTGAAAAATGTTAGCGATTATTAGGGATATTGTGAGGTATGAACATGTGTACCGTTCAGGGACACCGCTTGGGCTGGTGAGAAAGGGGAGGTCCTCATCGTACGCAGCAGGTACATCATTATGCTCATTTTGAAGAGATCCGTGTCTTCAATTGGGTTAATTGTTGATAAGTTTAAGGCATTTAATCAAATTCGACCATCAAGTTGACACAATCACAAAACATTTTAGGTTAGGTGTAATTGGGTGTAATCAACGAGTCTCTATTGGTTGTAAACTGATCGGTCTGGTCACGTGATGTTACCTCAGTAACGTTATTGGTTGGCTGTCAGCCTGAAATTTAAGAAACCTGTAACGTGTAATGTGTAATTGTTTTGTAGGTTAGGTGCAACAATTTTGTTATTATGTATTTTCTTTCAAAGTTTTGTTTCAAACATAGAAACAAAATTAACTACAAACTATTACACAAAGTGAGACGAAACCTGAAGACCTTTGCCAGTATTCCCGGTCCGCTTTCACTACCCGGCATTGGGACCTTATATCAATATTCTCCAGTCTTAGGTAGGTCCTGATTAATTTTTACTTTGGGACATTGCTACTGCTAATCGCTAGGTAATTACCAGTTCGACACCTTACACCACAATGGATTCAAGAAGTATGAAAAGTTCGGTCCTATCGTCAGAGAACACATTGTGCCCGGTGTCAATATTGTTTGGCTTTTCGATCCCAGGGACATCGAGTCTTTATTCAGATTTGAAGGTAAATACCCGCACAGGAGAAGTCACCTAGCGCTGGAAAAGTACCGCCTGGACAGGCCGAACGTGTACAATTCTGGGGGGCTCTTACCAACGTAAGAAATTCTGCATAACTTATTACTTTCAATCATAATACCTACCTGTTACTGTAGAAATGGGCCTGAGTGGTTCAGGATACGGAGTGCGTTCCAGAAAAGCTTAAGTAGCCCGCAGTCGGTCAAAAAATTCATCAAGGGTACCGACGAGATCATACAAGAATGGTTGTCGATGATAGACGAGGTCAGGAAGAGTCCTGAAGTGGATTATCTTCCTGAATTATCAAGGTTATTTTTAGAATGTATGTTAGTAGATTTTAGAGTGAAAAAATTTGCATGTGAAATGTAGGGTGTTAAATATTTATTATAATCAAAATCGTAGTACACATGTCTTACATTAGCTCGGTATAAGGATAGCAATCTAGCATTATATAGTAAAATGGGTCTTCATATCATCATATGATGAGCCATTTTTGATGCACATACTTGTTTCAAATTCAAGCTATTAAAATCGTGAACTTATGCAATACATATATAATTTGGTGTGGAGCTCTACCCTATACCTGTCTCTACACAATTTAGTTATCCATGACGTGTTATCTATAAATTAACATGATTCACAATAGTAACAGTCCTTGCTAGAACTAAAGAAGAAATTACAGTGGATTTATTTGTATGCAGATTAGCACACAACAAAGCAGCCATGTTGCTAGTTGCTATCACATCCTTAGGTCCTAAATTTCCTAAGAAACCAGATTAATAATTTAAAGTAATTGTTCTTTATCACAAAGTCGTAAACCGACTTTTCTAAAGGCTTTTACAATATTTGATGTTAAAGAAATAGTATGATAAGTACTATGCTTAAAACTGTCCCTGTCCTGTACTTATGTACCTAATGCCATATGTGCTGATGTAACTTATATGTGATAACAATTAGAGAGATCAATATGAGGTGTAGGAACATGCAATTTTATTAATCTGATTCTGAGGGAGGTTTAAAAGGTATCCCTTAAATACTAATAGTTGTGGTAATCTGGTGGTGAAATGACTATTAATACTTTGCCTCTATTTCAATGGTATTATTTTCATGGTATTACTTATTCAATTTCAAGTTGTTCCTCATATATCTCCATAGCTTTTTTTTATTTCATCCTTTTCATGCTGACCTTTTGATTTATGAAGCATCGTGCCCTAAGGCCCATACAATTTTTCATAAGTATCACACAATGCTTCGGTTAGATTATCTATTTCATTTAGCAGTAAGAGTAGTAGATGTAAGTTGTGATATTCTTTTTGGCTTCTTAAATTGAATCTGGACTAAGAGTAACGCGTTCTGGATTCAAATATCTCATTGATATCTTATAAATTTCCGTTCAATTTTACATATTTCAGAAAAGCTATTGAAACTTTCAGTGACAGGCCATGCGTCTCTCGACATACGCTTGAACAGTTTCTCCCTGCACGAACGTAAAAAACATTCCAGATCGTCAAGATTAATTAAGGCTGCGCTGGTTACAAACTCGTGTATACTTAAGACTGACAACGGTCCACAACTGTGGAGAAAATTCGAGACGCCCCTGTATAGGCAGCTTAGAAAATCCCAGGAATATATGGAAGAGTAAGATGGGGTGGTTAGAATTCTTTAGTAATGTGGGTAATGACCATTTTTATAATTTAATCAATTTCTGGTTTGTAATAAATATGTGATACTAGTGGGTATGGCGTCACTTGGGCCACTCTCCTTCATTTTTTAAAGCCTCGCCCAGTTTATCTGAATGTGTCTCCAAACAGATTTGAGCAGCTTCAGAACAGCTACATTAGTTTTCAACAGCAGCTCAATATAGAGTTGAACTTCTTTAAAGAACTCTAAGTTATTTTGGTGCTCTTGAAATCTGTTCTGAAGCTGTTGTGTAGCTATTAGGCATTCCAACGACCTGTCAAAAGGAAATCCAATATGGCCGTTGGGGGCAAACAACTTGGTTATGTCATCTGTGACTATTGATTGAAAAGTGTTCCATTTTATGTTTTTGATAGTGAGTTAAGTTGTTTTCATATTTTTAAAGTGTACATCAGTACTGTTTTATCGAACAAAGATGCTCTTGTATGCTTTCATTTGTGCTTTACTGCAGTAACTATGGGTTAAAACTAAATATGAAACGATGTCCATGTTGGCATGCATGTTGGTGACAGGTGACGGGCGGAACTCCGTGAATAGAATAGTCCAAATCTTCAACTTTCAATGTAAATGGATTCACATTATTGATTAACTTCAGCTTTTTTAGATAACTGCAAAAAATATTGTAATGCGAGAAGTAAACAAAGCGACACATGTTTACTCCTTCAAAAGAATAACTACGACGCGTACAAGACAGGTGCATGAACAGGTGCATGAACATTTCCTGCGTAGGCGTTCTAGAATATACTAGAACGTTCTTTATCGGGGTTGGGGGTGTATATATAAGGGGGCTTGTGATCGAGGGAGTTAGTTAGAAGTAGAGAAGCAGAAGTGAACGCGACATACGATCCGAATGCGGAGCAGTATAAATAAATTATGTAGTGTCTAGTCTAGTGAACAAGTAGTTTAGTGTGTTAAATAAATTAGTGTTCAATTAATGTAAATAAATTATAAAATAAACGTTACATTGGTGTCAGAAGTGGGATCATGAAGAAGTTACGCGAATTAAAAGTAGCCGAGTTAAAAAAAAGAACTCGAGGAACGGGAATTTGAGACAGGAGGGAGGAAGACTGAACTCCAGGACCGGCTCTCGGAATTTTTGAAAGAAAATGGCCAGGACCCGGAAGTTTTTGAGTTCGAAGACGACGACATAACGAAGCAGTTCGCCGCCCAGAGGGAAGAAATCGCCGCCCAGAGGGAAGAAAGCGCCGCCCAGAGGGAAGACATCACTGCTCAAATCGCTGCCCAGAGGGAAGACATCACTGCTCAAATCGCTGCCCAGAGGGAAGAAATTGCCGCCCAGAGGGAAGATATTTCTACACAAATCGCTGCCCAGAGGGAAGAAAGCGCCGCCCAGAGGGAAGACATCACTGCTCAAATCGCCGCCCAGAGGGAAGACATCACTGCTCAAATCGCTGCCCAGAGGGAAGACATCACTGCTCAAATCGCTGCCCAGAGGGAAGAAATTGCCGCCCAGAGGGAAGATATTTCTGCTCAAATCGCCGCCCAGAGGGAAGAGATAACCGACCAGATTGAGGCCCAGCGTAAGGAGATGGAACAGAAGATCAAGCAGTTGGAAGAACGACTAGAACAACTCAGTAGCGGCGAGGGGAAAGAAGACGAAATTGAACAGAAGACGAAGCAAATGGAAGAACGACTAAGGCGAGTCAGTAGCGGCGAGACGAAGGGAGAAATAAAGGCGGTCGTTCAACAGAACTCGATATCCACCAATCGAGTGACGCCCCCAACGTTCGACGGAAAAATTCCGTGGGCCAGTTACAAGAAGCAGTTTGAGGCAGCAGCGGAGGCTAATGCTTGGTCCCCTCACGAAAAAGCTGTTTCCCTAACGGTAGCCTTACGTGGAGAGGCGTTGGAAGTTCTTCAGACGCTATCCACCGAGGAAGCCGGGAATTACACGGAGCTGCTGAGGCGACTGGAAATGCGGTTCGGCCAAACACATCTGGAGCAAGTCCATCAATCCCAGATGTCCAATCGCCGTCAGAGATCGAACGAGACCCTGCAGGAGTTCGAAGCGGACGTAGCCAGACTAGTGAGGTTGGCGTATCCCACGGCACCGGAACAGATGATGGAGTGCCTCGCAGTGCAGACGTTCGTGAGCGGGCTGCGGGACCAGGAACTGCAGAGGGCCCTGAGACTAGCTCGACCGAAAACATTAATGGACGCGCTCGCCATCGCACTGGAGCATGATGCAGCCATGGAAGCTTCCCGCGGTCACGGCCGTGTTCGAGCGGTTACAGAGGAAGTAGACACTGAGAAACTCGTGGAAAAGGTCCTACAGCAGATCATGGAGATGCTGTCGGCGAAGAAGAAGGTAGTTCGCTGTTGGAACTGTGGCGAAGTGGGCCATGTGAAGAGTTCTTGCAAGCGGCCCAGAACAGCGGCGCCGGCGAAGGCCCAGGAAAACTAATGCGGGTCGATAAGAAAGGGGGAACGTCGACCCGTAGCAGTGGAAACCCCCGGGCCAGTATAGCCTCGTTTTCCCACCAATTGGGGAGCGCGTACGTCGATGGCACTATCGACGGGAGATCCCACGCCATGCTTGTGGACACGGGAGCTACGAAGACGATCGTACGCTCGGAAGTTGTGAGGGACCGTAGGAAGATTAGGCCAAGTAGGTGGCAATTAAGAACTGCCACTGGGGAGAAGGCAGTAATACACGGTGAAGCGACGGTTAGCATGACGTTGGGACGAGTAAAGTTTGACCATCCTGTTCTCATAGCCGAAATTGAGGAAGACGTCATACTGGGGATGGACGTCATGAGGAATCATGGATTCCAGTTGGATTTCGGACACCGAGTGTTGAGGATCGGTCAAGAAGAATTACTGCTACACAATCGTGACAACTTTGTGTTAGACGTAATAATGGCAGAAGATGTGATTCTCCCGGAACGAAGCGAAACAATCACCTCTACCTGTCTGAGGGGTGTTGTGGAAGAGGGAATCCCAGCCGTGATCGAACCAGAAAACGATGACAATCGACTGGCTCGGGGGGTACTGGTAGGAAAGGCGCTCGTTACTCTCTCAAGGGAAGTGCCTGTGCGGCTACTTAACATCAATCAGTACCCGGTCACCATCAAGAAGGGTACGAAGCTGGGCACATGTATAGCCGCATCAGCCATCGTAAGGGGCGTTAGTGAGGAAGAAAGGTCCAAACACACTCCGCAGGACTTGAAACAAATTCTTTCCCAGACCAGTGCGTTTCTCTCGCCCACACAGAAACAAAAGGCCCACGAATTAATAAATAAGTACCAGGACATATTTACCACCGAGAATGGAAAGCTGGGAAAGACCAAGGTCGTGACACATAAAATTGACACGGGCGAGACACGACCGATTCGACAAACAGCAAGACGACTACCTTTGGCCAAACGGGAGGAAGCCGAGAAAATTATCAAGGACCTAGAGCGGGACGGGGTCATCGAGCCGTCAAGCAGTCCATGGGCCTCGCCGGTAGTACTGGTGAAGAAAAAGGATGGGACTACTCGATTCTGTGTAGACTACCGGCAGGTGAACAGTGTCACCAAAAAGGACAGCTACCCGCTACCACGTATCGACGACACACTCGATACCCTTGCTGGATCCACGATATTTTCGACCTTGGATTTAAAAAGCGGCTATTGGCAAGTCGAAATGGACCCTGCCGATAAGGAAAAGACGGCATTTACCTTCGGTAACGGCCTGTGGCATTTTACAGTCATGCCATTTGGACTTTGTAATGCCCCAGCGACGTTTGAGAGGCTGATGGAGAGCGTGCTAATGGGTCTGACGTGGAAAACGTGCCTAGTCTATTTGGACGATGTCATCGTGATGGGCAAGACCTTCGAAGGACATCTGAGAAACTTAGAGGACGTCTTCCAGAGACTGCAAGGTGCGGGACTGAAACTGAACCCTAAGAAATGTCAGCTCTTCAGAAGGAAGGTCTCATACTTAGGGCACGTAGTGAGCAGAGAGGGCGTCGCCGTTGATCCGGACAAGACAAGTACGGTGAAGGAGTGGCCAATACCGGTAGATAAACACCAGTTGAGGAGTTTTCTGGGCCTCTGCACGTACTACCGACGATATGTCCGGATGTTCTCCGACGTCGCTAAGCCGTTGACAAGGCTCACGGAAGAAGGACGAAACTTCTGTTGGGATGAGGAATGCCAGTCTGCCTTCGACGAGCTGAAGAGGAAGTTGACCAGTGCCCCAGTGCTGAGTTTTCCTCTGCCAGAAGGACAGTTCATCCTGGACACCGACGCGAGCAATGTGGGAATTGGAAGTGTTCTGTCGCAGCGCCAGGAGGGACAAGAACGTGTCCTTGGATACTTCAGCAAGGTACTCTCCAAACCAGAAAAGAATTACTGCGTCACCCGGCGTGAATTATTGGCCATCGTCAAGTCCATCGAGCACTTCCATAAATATTTGTGTGGAAGGAGGTTTCTGATCCGGACCGATCATGCTGCTCTTAAATGGCTCCTCCAGTTTAAGAATCCCGAAGGACAGATCGCTCGCTGGATCGAGAGGCTCCAGGAGTATGACTTTGTCATAGAACATCGGCCAGGACAGAGTCATGGAAACGCAGACGCACTCTCGAGAAGACCATGCCCTGATGAGTGTCCTCATTGTCATAGAGCTGAGGAAAAGTCCGAGAAAGTCTATCGAACGACCGTGGTCGCCGAGGAATGGACACCATCCTCGTTACGACAAGAGCAAGGAAAAGACCCGGTTCTCAAAGAAATCCTGGTTTGGAAAGAGGGAGGAGAGCGTCCTGAGTGGCAAAAGGTATCACCTGGCTCGCCAAAACTCAAGAGCTATTGGGCACAGTGGGACTCGCTAGTGGTTGAGGATGGACTACTAAAACGCGTACTGGAGAGCCAAGACGGGACGGAGGAAAGACGGCAGTTGGTAATTCCCTCCAGTAAAATCCCGGAGGTCTTGCGGCACCTTCACGACGGATCGTCTGGCGGACATTTAGGGATCAAGAAAACGCTGCAGAAGGTACGGGAGCGCTTCTACTGGATCAATTGTTCAGACGACGTGAAGGACTGGTGCAAGAAATGTACTACATGCTTTGCAAGTAATGGGCCACAAAGACGACCGAAAGCTCCCATGAAACAATATAACGTCGGAAGCCCCTTCGAAAGGATCGCTATTGATATAGCAGGACCCTTCCCTGAGACCGAAAAGGGGAATAAATACATCTTGGTCGTGATGGACTACTTTACGAAGTGGGTAGAAGCGTACCCTCTCCCTAATCAGGAGGCAGAGACAGTGGCCGATGTGCTAGTGAAGGAGACGATCTGCCGGTTTGGAGTACCCATGGAATTACACTCGGATCAAGGAAGAAACTTTGAGAGTGGCCTATTCCGGAGGATCTGTGAGAAGTTTGGGGTACGAAAAACAAGAACCACGGCCCTTCACCCTCAGTCTGACGGCATGGTAGAACGAATGAATCGCACCCTTAACCGCTATCTAGCGAAAATGGTCTCGTCACATCAAAGAGACTGGGACGAACACGTGCCGTTCTTCCTGATGGCCTACCGCTCGGCCGTTCATGAGTCGACAGGACAAACTCCAGCCAAAGTCCTGTTCGGGCGAGAACTTAAACTGCCCTGTGATCTAATCTTTGGCGCTAGACCGGACGAGGACGTTTCGGGGGAAGATTACGTCTCCAGGATGCGGCAAAGGATGAACGAGATTCACGATCAAGTCCGATACCAACTAAATATCGCCAGTGATCGCATCAAAGAGCGTTACGACATCAACGCTAAAGAGGGTGGCTACCAAATGGGAGATCGAGTTTGGCTGTACAACCCACAGAAGAAACGTGGTTTGTCCCCTAAGTTACAGACCAATTGGGAAGGTCCCTATGTTGTGAAGAAACGAATCAATGACGTGGTCTACCGGGTAAGCAAACTACCAAATGGCAAGCCGAGAGTGGTGCACTTCAATCGGTTGGCACCCTATGAGGGATCGCACGATGAGGCGGAGGTTCCCCGAGTAAGAAACACGTTGGCGCAGGAGAACGAACTTTCGTTCGAAGAATTTATGAGCGCCTACGGGGGTACCGGAAAAGCACGGTATGGGGTAACCTGTGAAAAACAACAGGATTTGTTCAGCGTACCTGAAGAATACTCGTTGGCCCATTGTGTGTCCACCGACCTGGTAATGTCACGAGGTATCGCCACGGTTTTCAAGAAGAAGTACGGGCGCTTGGAACAACTCAGAGCGCAACTCCCGGAGATTGGCAAGGTTCTGGAACTACGTGACAACGTAAGACACATCTTTTATCTGGTTACGAAGGAGATCGGGTCCCTTAAACCATGTTATCACGATGTATGGCGAACCTTGCATAGGCTACGAGACCGACTGCTGGAGCTCGACATCAGGAAGCTAGCTGTCCCCAAGTTAGGTGCTGGACGAGATCAGCTGGACTGGAGGGTTGTCCGGAATATGCTGGAAGTAGTGTTGAAGAATACCGGAGTGGAAGTTTTAGTCTGCTGTTTTGGGCCTGCACCATGTCGACTCGGGAAGACGGTCCCCTGTTATTTTGACGCCACGTCTCGCTGTAAGCGGGGGGCTAACTGCAGGTTCCTGCATGGGCCTACCAGGGATACGTTCCGAGACGAAACGTCTCTAAGGCGGGGGCAGTGTAATGCGAGAAGTAAACAAAGCGACACATGTTTACTCCTTCAAAAGAATAACTACGACGCGTACAAGACAGGTGCATGAACAGGTGCATGAACATTTCCTGCGTAGGCGTTCTAGAATATACTAGAACGTTCTTTATCGGGGTTGGGGGTGTATATATAAGGGGGCTTGTGATCGAGGGAGTTAGTTAGAAGTAGAGAAGCAGAAGTGAACGCGACATACGATCCGAATGCGGAGCAGTATAAATAAATTATGTAGTGTCTAGTCTAGTGAACAAGTAGTTTAGTGTGATAAATAAATTAGTGTTCAATTAATGTAAATAAATTATAAAATAAACGTTACAATATATATAGAAATGCAAACCCAAAACTTTAGTAAGTATTTTCGAGCTTACCGTTCGCCAACATGGCGATTTTCCAACAATATTGTCTTTAAATATTCACTCTGCATCTTAAAAAGTATATAAGCACTATCAAAACCGATAAAACTTTCTAAAAATCACCTTTTCACCAACAAACAACACAACCATCTCTCTTATGGCGCTGTCAAACTTTGTTTGCCCCCAGCCGCCATATTGGATATCACGTGGTTTGGAATGCCTAATTGAAACCTTTGAGACATGTTTGAAGAAAATGGGGGGTGGCCCAAGTGACACCTCTTGTTGTAGTCGTCAAACTTACTTCGTTTGTTCAAAAAGTGATTTGAATTATAATGTACATCGAACTTAACGGTTATGTATATGTTTATTTGTTTCATTAGGGTAGCTATCGATCTGTTATCGTTGAAAATGTCGTTTTTCTACGAAAGAGACACCAATAGGGCTTCGACATTACTAGAAAATTATTTATCTTCCCCCGAACTTGACTTCAAAGACATAATAGGCATCATCTGTGACTTTTTACTAGCAGGAATCGACACTGTAAGCTGCTGCTTAAAAGTGTAGTCTTTGATTGAAGGTGTATAACAATTTCAGACTACTTACACCACCAGCTTTCTGTTGTATAATTTAGCGAAAAACCCAGATGCCCAAAACGAATTATACCGAGAGGCCAGTAGGTTATTACCCTTTTTTAATAGTCCCATAAACGATGAAGTGCTAAAAGAGGCTGTATATGCAAAAGCTGTGCTAAAGGAATCTCTCAGGTTGAGGCCTATATCGGTCGGTATAGGAAGGGTGCTGCAGAACCCTGCTGAATTCTCAGGATATGCTGTACCTCCAGGGGTAACTACTACAATACTTGAAACAATTGTTGCAGTAAAAATATTTCATTTCAGACAGTTGTGGTGACCCAAAACCAAATTTCTTGTCGCCTCGAGACCTACTTTACCTCGCCAGACGAGTTCATTCCGGAAAGATGGCTAAAGAGCCATTCTTTGTATCATCAGTCTCATCCGTTTTTGGTGCTACCTTTCGGCCATGGACCTAGGTCTTGTATCGCCAGGAGGTTAGCCGAGCAAAACATGCTGATATTCGTGCTTAAAGTAAATACATACCAAGATTGAACTTTTTCGTAAATGATAAGATTTTTCAGCAACAATTTTGATCACTTTCTTTTGTTTTCAGATCGTGAGGAAGTTTCAGATAGGGTGGAACGGCGGTAAACTGGATTCAAAATCTTTGCTTATAAATAAACCCGATGGTCCGATTTTGCTGAGTTTTGCGAAACGACAAGCATGAATCTTCAAAATAAATGTTTGCGATTGTAATTAATAGGTTAATAATTAATAGGTTTTAAATTCATTTATTATTTTAAAATAATGGATGTATTTTGAGCTATTTTTTTTTATTTTAAGTTTAAATTTTAATAAGAAAGGTAAACTACACTTTGCAAATTGTCTATATTTTGTACTGTTGTTGTACCAATATTTGAAAAGTAATAAATGTAATATTTTTTATATATTTTTTAAGCGATTTGTAACGACAACGTAATAGTCAAATACTTTCCAAAATATTGGCAAAATATTTTATCCACATACCAGACTAAGACCCTATTAACACAAGACATTCCAGGAATATACCACCAAAGTTCTGTTAATGTTTGAATGTCCTGAACATTCAAGGTACATTCGGTGAACATAAGATTAATATTATTCCTGCAATGTTACCATAAGACATACTAGGAATATACCACCAATATCCTATATTTTAAGTTGTCAACATATTGTAACGTTTATTTTATAATTTATTTACATTAATTGAACACTAATTTATTTAACACACTTAACTACTTGTTCACTAGACTAGACACTACATAATTTATTTGTACTGCTCCGCATTCGGATCGTATGTCGCGTTCACGTCTGCTTCTCTACTGCTAACTAACTCCCTCGATCACAAGCCCCCTTATATATACACCCCCAACCCTGATCGAGAACATTCTAGTACATTCTAGAAGCCTACGCAGCAAATGTTCATGCACCTGTCCTACGCGTCGTAGTTATTCTTTTGAAGGAGTAAACATGTGTCGCTTTGTTTACTTCTCGCATTACACTGCCCCCGCCTTAGAGACGTTTCGTCTCGGAACGTATCCCTGGTAGGCCCATGCAGGAACCTGCAGTTAGCCCCCCGCTTACAGCGAGACGTGGCGTCAAAATAACAGGGGACCGTCTTCCCGAGTCGACATGGTGCAGGCCCAAAACAGCAGACTAAAACTTCCACTCCGGTATTCTTGAACACTACTTCCAGCATATTCCGGACAACCCTCCAGTCCAGCTGATCTCGTCCAGCACCTAACTTGGGGACAGCTAGCTTCCTGATGTCGAGCTCCAGCAGTCGGTCTCGTAGCCTATGCAAGGTTCGCCATACATCGTGATAACATGGTTTAAGGGACCCGATCTCCTTCGTAACCAGATAAAAGATGTGTCTTACGTTGTCACGTAGTTCCAGAACCTTGCCAATTTCCGGGAGTTGCTCTCTGAGTTGTTCCGAGCGCCCGTACTTCTTCTTGAAAACCGTGGCGATACCTCGTGACATTACCAGGTCGGCGGACACACAATGGGCCAACGAGTATTCTTCAGGTACGCTGAACAAATCCTGTTGTTTTTCACAGGTTACCCCATACCGTGCTTTTCCGGTACCCCCGTAGGCGCTCATAAATTCTTCGAAGGAAAGTTCGTTCTCCTGCGCCAATGTGTTTCTTACTCGGGGAACCTCCGCCTCATCGTGCGACCCCTCATAGGGTGCCAACCGATTAAAGTGCACCACTCTCGGCTTGCCGTTTGGTAGTTTGCTTACCCGGTAGACCACGTCATTGATTCGTTTCTTCACAACATAGGGACCTTCCCAATTGGTCTGTAACTTAGGGGACAAACCACGTTTCTTCTGTGGGTTGTACAGCCAAACTCGGTCTCCCATTTGGTAGCCACCCTCTTTAGCGTTGATGTCGTAACGCTCTTTGATGCGATCACTGGCGATATTTAGTTGGTACCGGACTTGATCGTGAATTTCGTTCATCCTTTGCCGCATCCGGGAAACGTAATCTTCCCCCGAAACGTCCTCGTCCGGTCTAGCGCCAAAGATTAGATCACAGGGTAGTTTAAGTTCTCGCCCGAACAGGACTTTGGCTGGAGTTTGTCCTGTCGACTCATGAACGGCCGAGCGGTAGGCCATCAGGAAGAACGACACGTGTTCGTCCCAGTCTCTTTGATGTGACGAGACCATTTTCGCTAGATAGCGGTTGAGGGTGCGATTCATTCGTTCTACCATGCCGTCAGACTGAGGGTGAAGGGCCGTGGTTCTTGTTTTTCGTACCCCAAACTTCTCACAGATCCTCCGGAATAGGCCACTCTCAAAGTTTCTTCCTTGATCCGAGTGTAATTCCATGGGTACTCCAAACCGGCAGATCGTCTCCTTCACTAGCACATCGGCCACTGTCTCTGCCTCCTGATTAGGGAGAGCGTACGCTTCTACCCACTTCGTAAAGTAGTCCATCACGACCAAGATGTATTTATTCCCCTTTTCGGTCTCAGGGAAGGGTCCTGCTATATCAATAGCGATCCTTTCGAAGGGGCTTCCGACGTTATATTGTTTCATGGGAGCTTTCGGTCGTCTTTGTGGCCCATTACTTGCAAAGCATGTAGTACATTTCTTGCACCAGTTCTTCACGTCGTCTGAACAATTGATCCAGTAGAAGCGCTCCCGTACCTTCTGCAGCGTTTTCTTGATCCCTAAATGTCCACCAGACGATCCGTCGTGAAGGTGCCGCAAGACCTCCGGGATTTTACTGGAGGGAATTACCAACTGCCGTCTTTCCTCCGTCCCGTCTTGGCTCTCCAGTACGCGTTTTAGTAGCCCATCCTCAACCACTAGCGAGTCCCACTGTGCCCAATAGCTCTTAAGTTTTGGCGAGCCAGGTGATACCTTTTGCCACTCAGGACGCTCTCCTCCCTCTTTCCAAACCAGGATTTCTTTGAGAACCGGGTCTTTTCCTTGCTCTTGTCGTAACGAGGATGGTGTCCATTCCTCGGCGACCACGGTCGTTCGATAGACTTTCTCGGACTTTTCCTCAGCTCTATGACAATGAGGACACTCATCAGGGCATGGTCTTCTCGAGAGTGCGTCTGCGTTTCCATGACTCTGTCCTGGCCGATGTTCTATGACAAAGTCATACTCCTGGAGCCTCTCGATCCAGCGAGCGATCTGTCCTTCGGGATTCTTAAACTGGAGGAGCCATTTAAGAGCAGCATGATCGGTCCGGACCAAAAACCTCCTTCCACACAAATATTTATGGAAGTGCTCGATGGACTTGACGATGGCCAATAATTCACGCCGGGTGACGCAGTAATTCCTTTTTGGTTTGGAGAGTACCTTGCTGAAGTATCCAAGGACACGTTCTTGTCCCTCCTGGCGCTGCGACAGAACACTTCCAATTCCCACATTGCTCGCGTCGGTGTCCAGGATGAACTGTCCTTCTGGCAGAGGAAAACTCAGCACTGGGGCACTGGTCAACTTCCTCTTCAGCTCGTCGAAGGCAGACTGGCATTCCTCATCCCAACAGAAGTTTCGTCCTTCTTCCGTGAGCCTTGTCAACGGCTTAGCGACGTCGGAGAACATCCGGACATATCGTCGGTAGTACGTGCAGAGGCCCAGAAAACTCCTCAACTGGTGTTTATCTACCGGTATTGGCCACTCCTTCACCGTACTTGTCTTATCCGGATCAACGGCGACGCCCTCTCTGCTCACTACGTGCCCTAAGTATGAGACCTTCCTTCTGAAGAGCTGACATTTCTTAGGGTTCAGTTTCAGCCCCGCACCTCGCAGTCTCTGGAAGACGTCCTCTAAGTTTTTCAGATGTCCCTCGAAGGTCTTGCCCATCACGATGACATCGTCCAAATAGACTAGGCACGTTTTCCACGTCAGACCCATTAGCACGCTCTCCATCAGCCTCTCAAACGTCGCTGGGGCATTACAAAGTCCGAATGGCATGACTGTAAAATGCCACAGGCCGTTACCGAAGGTAAATGCCGTCTTTTCCTTATCGGCAGGGTTCATTTCGACTTGCCAATAGCCGCTTTTTAAATCCAAGGTCGAAAATATCGTGGATCCAGCAAGGGTATCGAGTGTGTCGTCGATACGTGGTAGCGGGTAGCTGTCCTTTTTGGTGACACTGTTCACCTGCCGGTAGTCTACACAGAATCGAGTAGTCCCATCCTTTTTCTTCACCAGTACTACCGGCGAGGCCCATGGACTGTTTGACGGCTCGATGACCCCGTCCCGCTCTAGGTCCTTGATGATTTTCTCGGCTTCCTCTCGTTTGGCCAAGGGTAGTCGTCTTGCTGTTTGTCGAATCGGTCGTGTCTCGCCCGTGTCAATTTTATGTGTCACGACCTTGGTCTTTCCCAGCTTTCCATTCTCGGTGGTAAATATGTCCTGGTACTTATTTATTAATTCATTGGCCTTTTGTTTCTGTGTGGGCGAGAGAAACGCACTGGTCTGGGAAAGAATTTGTTTCAAGTCCTGCGGAGTGTGTCTGGACCTTTCTTCCTCACTAACGCCCCTTACGATGGCCGAAGCGGCTATACATGTGCCCAGCTTCGTACCCTTCTTGATGGTGACCGGGTACTGATTGATGTTGAGTAGTCGCACAGGCACTTCACTTGAGAGAGTAACGAGCGCCTTTCCTACCAGTACCCCCCGAGCCAGTCGATTGTCATCGTTTTCTGGTTCGATCACGGCTGGAATTCCCTCTTCCACAACACCCCTCAGACAGGTAGAGGTGATCGTTTCGCTTCGTTCCGGGAGAATCACATCTTCTGCCATTATTACGTCTAACACAAAGTTGCCACGATTGTGTAGCAGTAATTCTTCTTGACCGATCCTCAACACTCGGTGTCCGAAATCCAACTGGAATCCATGATTCCTCATGACGTCCATCCCCAGTATGACATCTTCCTCAATTTCGGCTATGAGAACAGGATGGTCAAACTTTACTCGTCCCAACGTCATGCTAACCGTCGCTTCACCGTGTATTACTGCCTTCTCCCCAGTGGCAGTTCTTAATTGCCACCTACTTGGCCTAATCTTCCTACGGTCCCTCACAACTTCCGAGCGTACGATCGTCTTCGTAGCTCCCGTGTCCACAAGCATGGCGTGGGATCTCCCGTCGATAGTGCCATCGACGTACGCGCTCCCCAATTGGTGGGAAAACGAGGCTATACTGGCCCGGGGGTTTCCACTGCTACGGGTCGACGTTCCCCCTTTCTTATCGACCCGCATTAGTTTTCCTGGGCCTTCGCCGGCGCCGCTGTTCTGGGCCGCTTGCAAGAACTCTTCACATGGCCCACTTCGCCACAGTTCCAACAGCGAACTACCTTCTTCTTCGCCGACAGCATCTCCATGATCTGCTGTAGGACCCTTTCCACGAGCTTTTCAGTGTCTACTTCCTCTGTAACCGCTCGAACACGGCCATGACCGCGGGAGGCTTCCATGGCTGCATCATGCTCCAGTGCGATGGCGAGCGCGTCCATTAATGTTTTCGGTCGAGCTAGTCTCAGGGCCCTCTGCAGTTCCTGGTCCCGCAGCCCGCTCACGAACGTCTGCACTGCGAGGCACTCCATCATCTGTTCCGGTGCCGTGGGATACGCCAACCTCACTAGTCTGGCTACGTCCGCTTCGAACTCCTGCAGGGTCTCGTTCGATCTCTGGCGGCGATTGGACATCTGGGATTGATGGACTTGCTCCAGATGTGTTTGGCCGAATCGCATTTCCAGTCGCCTCAGCAGCTCATTGTAATTCCCGGCTTCTTCGGTGGATAGCGTCTGGAGAACTTCCAACGCCTCTCCACGTAAGGCTACCGTTAGGGAAACAGCTTTCTCGTGAGGGGACCAAGCATTAGCCTCCGCTGCCGCCTCAAACTGCTTCTTGTAACTGGCCCACGGAATTTTTCCGTCGAACGTTGGGGGCGTCACTCGATTGGTGCATATCGAGTTCTGTTGAACGACCGCCTTTATTTCTTCCTTCGTCTCGCCGCTACTGACTCGCCTTAGTCGTTCTTCCAACTGCTTCGTCTTCGGTTTAATTTCGTCTTCTTTCCCCTCGCCGCTACTGACTTGTTCTAGTCGTTCTTCCAACTGCTTGATCTTCTCTTCAATCTCCTTACGCTGAGCCTCCATCTGGTCGGTTATCTCTTCCCTCTGGGCGGCGATTTGAGCAGAAATATCTTCCCTCTGGGCGGCGATTTCTTCCCTCTGGGCGGCGATTTCTTCCCTCTGGGCAGCGATTTGAGCAGTGATGTCTTCCCTCTGGGCAGCGATTTGAGCAGTGATGTCTTCCCTCTGAGCGGCGATTTGAGCAGTGATGTCTGTAGCAAAGTCGAGTAAAAGACGGCCACAAAACTTGCAAAATGATCAAGAAGTATATTAACAACTGTATTGACAATATCTCTAGAATTAAAATTATTTAAAACAGGTGACAGTCGATACATAACCATAACGATATCGATACATGATATATCTAATACTTCCCCTCGATGAGTTATCTTAGGGAATTAAACTGCCACCTTCTGCAGGCCCAAAAGAGAGACACAATGTTCATGGTTCAATCTTGTGAGCGCCTTGGTGAGGACATCGGCCGGCATTTCTTTGGACGCTACGTGTCCCAGCTTAACTGCTCCGCAACCGACGACCTCTCGAATAAAGTGATGGCGAACAGCGATATGCTTGGTTCGCGCGTGGAAGACTGGATTTGAGGCGAGTTTCTCGGCTCCGACGTTATCGTTCCACAGCTTCAAAGAACCCACGAAGACGCCGAGTTCACGTAGTAGACGTCGAATGTACAAGGCTTCCTTTGTAGCCTCACCGAGGGCCATGTACTCGGCCTCAGTGGATGATAGGGCTACGGTCCTTTGCTTTCTTGAGTCCCACGAGATGCACCCGCTGCCCATCTTGAAAGCGTACCCAGTAAAAGATCTTCGATCGTCAATGGATCCAGCCCAATCTGCATCCACAAATCCTTCGAGATCTCCCTCCTTGCTCTTGAAAGTGATTCCCACATCTGCGGTGCCCTTCAAGTAGCGTAGAACCCTTTTCGCTGCACTCCAATGAACCTTACCGAAACAGTCGTTGAATTGCCCCAATACGCTGGCAGCGTGAGCCACATCGGGACGAGTAGCTACAGCCAGATAGAGTAGACAACCTACCAGCTCGCGGTACGGTGGTTTTGGTCCATCTTTCGAGTTCCAAGGTTCGATCTTCATCAGTTTTGTCCCAACGTCGAGGGGGGTTGAGACAGTTCTGCAGTCTTTCATATTGAAACGATCCAGCAGCTCATTCACGTACGTACGTTGGCAAATCTTGATACCGTCGTCGCTGACTTTGAAGTCCATCCCGAGGCATCTCTTCAATTCACCGATATTCTTGACGTCAAAATGTTTTGTCAGTTGCGTTCCAAAAGAAATTGCTTTGTTTGGATTACGTGACATGACGAGGATGTCATCCACGTAAACGATGATCATAGTAAAGTTTGCGTCACTTCCCATGATGTATAAGCACGGATCACCTTTTGTAGGACGAGCACCCATGACGCGAAGGGTCTTATCCAGTCGAGTGTGCCATGCGCGACCAGCTTGCTTGAGGCCATACAGTGCCTTCTTCATCCTGCACACCTTGTCACCGGTTTCTATCTGCTGCAGCATAGCTTTGGCATCTGCTTCTACGGCTGGGCCGTACTTTGTTGGCACTCCTTCCTGAATGACATAGCGAAGAACCTTTTTAAATAAGTCCGGAGTTTCCATATACACCTCCTCCTCGAGCTGTCCGTTCAGGTAGGCAGTCGTGATGTCGTATTGTTTAATGGACATCCTGTACTTGGCAGCTACAGCCAGCGCCAGTCGAACGGTGCTCAGCCTTGCCACAGGAGCAAAAGTTTCGTGGAAATCTACGCCTGGCCTCTGAGAGAATCCTCTGGCGACGATCCTTGCCTTCCGTTTTTCCAGAACTCCATCAGTACCGTATTTGTTCCGAAGGACAAAACGGCTCCCGACGGTGCTTCTATCTTGAGGACGATCTACCAGGTCCCATGTTTCATTCTTGAGAATTGAACAAACTTCGTCGGCCATAGCTTTCATCCATTCGGAGGATTCGTCACTAGATATGGCTTCATCCAAGTTTACCTCGGTCAGGTAAGCGAGGCCAGTCATGTCTTCTCGAGTCACCATGTGATGTTGCTTACGAGGTCTACCTGGTCGTCCAGTACGCAGAATTTTTGGTCTCCCTGTACCACGCTTCGTGATCGGTCCGGGTCGATCCTCGATACCACCTTCAGCTGGCTCGAGAACTGCAGCGTCCACCTCGGGTAGTAGTTCACCGAGGTTTTCCATGTCAACAGCATCCAGGAAATCTTCCTCGTCGGAGATCATCTCCTCTTCTTGATTCATCTGGATGGTCGGAATGTTCTCAGCTGTCTGTTCAATCTCTCGTTCTCGAATTACCTCTCGAACCAACGGTACTTCGACGACTTGTTTACCTCTTGACTCGTCCTTGCCCGTCGATTCCGATTCTTCTACCCAAAATTGACCTTGGTCACCGCTTGGTTTGCTTGCCATGTTGTTGAGGAACTTCACATCTCTTGATATGCAGACCTTCCCCTCACTTGGAATCCAAATTCTGAAACCTTTCGACACTTCACTGTACCCTACGAAAACTCCCGTCTTCGAGCGTTGGTCCAGTTTACTCTTCTTTGGGTCGAGGTTTAAAACGCGAACTTCACAGCCGAAGGGTTGGAAGTGGCTAACATCCGGTTTTTGTCCATGCCAGACTTCGAACGGGGTCCTTCCATTCAGCTTACTGGTTGGACATCGGTTTCGGATGTAGTTCGCTGTGTTTACAGCCTCTGCCCAGAAAGATATCGGTAGACCAGACTGAATTAGCAAACATCTTGCAGATTCCATCAGTGTACGATTTCGACGTTCTGCCGTTCCATTTTGTTGAGGCGTGTACGGCACGGTTAAACGCCGCTTGATACCGTGCTTGCTCAGGAAATCGTCAAACTCCTGATTCACGTATTCTGTGCCGTTGTCGGATTGAAGGAACTTCACCTTCCTTCCGTGCTGAGTCTCTAGTAAACTCCTTATCTTCTGGAATTCTTTGAAGACCTCGTTCTTGTGCGCCAGGAACCTGACTTCGCACCAACCGGAACAGTCATCAATGAAGGTTACGAAGTACTTGCTCCTACCGTTCTTCGAAGTTACCCGCATCTTGCCGCAGACGTCTGAATGGATGATATCTCCAGGGCTGGTTTCTCTGGTTGGCGTCGATGGAAATGTCTTTCGAGTCATCTTCCCCTCAAGACATACACTACAGTTGAGTTTGGATTGTGGATTCTTGATCTTGACACCGTTGATAGCACCCGACTTCGCAACGTCGCGTAGATACTGCTCGTTCAGATGCCCCAGACGAATGTGCCAGTATTCCAACGAGTTCTCTTCAGGTGGTTTCTTGGGAGATTCGACCATGTCGACGATCTTGCACTCATCGACGTTAGCGCACTTCAAGTAGTAGAGTCCATTGGCACCACGCTCAGCCGCCATCACCACGTTTCCATCTGCGTCAACAGCCTCAGCTTTCTCTTTACTGAAGACAACGGTGTAACCTTTATCCGTGATCCTTCCAACAGAAATAAGATTCGAGCGAAGATCTGGAACGTACAAGGTGTTCGTGAAATGTATAAAAGTCTCACGTCCTTTGATATCGCATTTTACTGTAGCGACACCACGACCCTGTACACTTGTGCGTGCACCACTGCTAGCCAGGTTCAAACCTCCTCGCTGAGTAGCGTCCACTTCGGTGAATGCTTCTTTCTCGCACGACATGTGTGACGTACATCCACTGTCCACGCACCACGAATTCGAACCGCTGTATTCACCAACACGATAAGCGTCGTTTCCAATGATCTTCGCCTCAGCATATAGACTCACGTCGTTTGCGAAGTGCGATGATTGTTTCTTGACCTTCTTTGGTGTTGGGCACTGCTTGGAGTAATGACCATAACCTTGGCACGTGAAGCACTTCATCTTCGCTTCATGTCCATCATGGTTATTCTTCTCAGCAGAATTCTCGCTCGTTTTCTTTATTCTCTGTTTCTTAAAAGGCTTCTTCTGAACTATCATTGCGCTCTGACTTTCCTGCTTCTTGCCGTCTTTGCGTGCTTCAAACTCCTCCTGAATCTTCACTCGTAGCACCTCAGGTTTAGGAAGATCATCTCGGGACGCGATTGCACATCGAAAATTTTCGTAGCTGTCAGGAAGAGCACGTAGCATGACAACTGTCAACAAATCGTCGTTAACCTCGATATCCAACTCACCGAGTCTATCGACGATGTCCAAAAATTTTTGAGTGCTGTCTCGAGCATCATCATCCTCCTTTATTTTGTGCGAGATCAGTTGATTCAGGAGCGCGACTTTTCGAATCGGACCCTTAGACTGATAAATACCTTCCAGCTTCGTCCATATCTCACGCGCTGTTCCGCATCCTCTGACCTGCTTAATTACGGAAGAGCTGATCGCCAGAATTATGTCGGACTGGGCCTTCAGATCTCCGTCGGTCCAATTCTTCAAATTTTGGGTCGCTAGTGCAACTTCCGCTGCATCGGCGCCGGCCGTCGCTGGTTCAGGTCGAATGCATGATCCGTCAGCATACCCCCAAGCATCGTTCTTGATCAATACCGCTCTCATGTGGATTTTCCAAGTCTCATAGTTGTCCTTCGTCAACTGCTCGAAACGTCCAGTGACCGAATTCATCTTGAATTAACGCGTCCAACTGATACACACTTTTTTCGACTCGGATTTTCACCGCAAGCCGCTATATCTATATCTTTTCTGGCGCTGGGCCCATAACCTGTAGCAAAGTCGAGTAAAAGACGGCCACAAAACTTGCAAAATGATCAAGAAGTATATTAACAACTGTATTGACAATATCTCTAGAATTAAAATTATTTAAAACAGGTGACAGTCGATACATAACCATAACGATATCGATACATGATATATCTAATAATGTCTTCCCTCTGATCGGCGATTTCTTCCCTCTGGGCAGCGATTTCTTCCCTCTGGGCGGCGATTTGAGCAGTGATGTCTTCCCTCTGGGCGGCGATTTGAGCAGTGATGTCTTCCCTCTGGTCGGCGATTTCTTCCCTCTGGGCGGCGATTTCTTCCCTCTGGGCGGCGATTTGCTTCGTGATGTCATCGTCTTCGAACTCGAAAACTTCCGGGTCCTGGCCATTTTCTTTCAAAAATGCCGAGAGCCGGTCCTGGAGTTCAGTCTTCTTCCCTCCCGTTTCCAATTCTCGTTCCTCGAGTTCTTTTTTTAATTCGGCCACTTTTAATTCGCGTAACTTCTTCATGATCCGCTCTTCTGACACCAATGTAACGTTTATTTTATAATTTATTTACATTAATTGAACACTAATTTATTTAACACACTTAACTACTTGTTCACTAGACTAGACACTACATAATTTATTTGTACTGCTCCGCATTCGGATCGTATGTCGCGTTCACGTCTGCTTCTCTACTGCTAACTAACTCCCTCGATCACAAGCCCCCTTATATATACACCCCCAACCCTGATCGAGAACATTCTAGTACATTCTAGAAGCCTACGCAGCAAATGTTCATGCACCTGTCCTACGCGTCGTAGTTATTCTTTTGAAGGAGTAAACATGTGTCGCTTTGTTTACTTCTCGCATTACAATATATTACTATTTGTCTATTCAAAATTTATTTTATTTATACTTTATTAATTTATATGATATATATCTGGAGTATTAACGAATATAGACGCAATATAAGTATTCCCGTTATTGACAATTTAAGAAAATTCGTAAAAACTGTATTTATTAAAATTATTGCAACTCAAAAATTAAACAAAATTGCCAGCCGTAACGCCAAGGCAGATTTATTTTTACTTATATTTAACTTTTTTCTGTGCATTTTTCAAAATGAAAATTTTTATATAAAAGTTGTTCGCCTTTTTATGAAAAAAAAAGTTAAATATTTTTTGTCAGATGAAAGAAAAATTTTACAAATTTTTAGGTCGCACAGTCAAAACGGCCGAAGTGATGCGACACGTCGTGAACGACTGTAATGCTAAGATATAAATTTCGAGATTACGAGAAACGAGATAAAAGTTTGGAGGCAAAAACCCACACGGTTTTTTGCCGTACGGTCAAAATCGTATAATGTGAAAGAGGCGCAAAGGGAGTAGAGTAGAGTAAAGGGACTTAAGCATGTGTGTCGCAGATGTGCATTACTGCATTGTGTAGCGTCACTAGCCGCTGGCGTGTCTACCTTTTCAGCGTCCGGCATTGTTAGTTGTTACTTTTGCAGTGTTTACTGAAGTTTTTAAGTGTTTTAAGTACATAGTAAGTATTATCTGTTATTACTACTATAATAATATGGATTCTACAGAGAAGAGAAAACTATTGAATAAATTTTATCAGCGGTATAAACGAAGTAAACATGGTCGAGTCAATGATGAGGGGCCTTCCACTTCAAATAGTTGTAAAGAAAGTAAAAGTTTCACATTCCCCCAGAAAGACATTAGTGACGTTTCAGATGAAAGCTGCACTGACTCTGGACAAGGTTTCTGTAATATTGCCGAAATTCAGGAGGTAAATTCAGTGGAGACTGAAGCTTTAAATAATAAAACACATCTGGGTCATGTCGAACTTAACAAATCTTTAATAGAGCATTCCTTGTAATTTTAGAATCGGCTGAGAGAAGTGGTTTAAACCAGACCAGAAAGGAAACTGAGCATGCTATAGCCTTGTGGCTACGAAAGGCAAAGGAAAGGTTTTGTAAATCAAATATGTAGACTACAGGTTTTTTTGTACAATAAAGATTTTATCAATAAAAAGAAATTATTATTTAACATTACCACATTATATTCCTATTATATCCTAGGAATGTATTAAAGCAAATGCTCTGAATGTTCAAAGAACATTCGTGACATTCAGGGAATATTCAAAATGCTGACACGGAACATTCCTAGGATGTTTAGAGAATGTTCTTGTCTTTTTGGGGATATTCAAGGAATGTTTTCAATGTCCTTTGTGTATGTTCCAGGAACGTACATGGATTGTTTTGTGTTATTAGGGGACTTTCTCTAATATACATTAAGCAGAAACATCAGAAAAGGGGCATTAATTAATTTTGTAGGTACATTGACTTCTGCCTCTGACATGGCTCTACCTGCAAAACAGTAATAACAGTAATCGTAACGATTAATTTTGTTTGATTGTTATAATTATTTTAGAAAAAGGATCCAAATTGTTTAAATGTTGAGTACTCCATTCGATGAAAGTTGAAGTGCTTCTTTATTTTCTTTATTACCTTACATCCAATAAAAGGGTATTTCATTTCTTTACCAAAGACAACGCGACCTTTACAGAGTGATCATCTATACACATTTGTGTAGTACATAAAAATTATGATAATAGTAATAATCCCACTTCTGATTAAATTGTTAACTTTCCCACTTTTAATTGATTGGTAGTATAATAATATATAATAACCCATATAAATAATATAATAAAATAATAAAAATAATAATAGTAATGAACTTAAATGAAGTAAGTAATTAATAATGAAATCTTAAGGCGAAAGAAAAGAAAAGGGTGTAGGCACTTGAGTTGTTTAAAAATTGTCTGTGGGCCAGATGGCGAGAACTGAGTCTGAGGTTCGAGACGCTTAAGATCAAGACGCTTTAGATCGAGACGACGGCACTTCTGGAATAAAGAAATAAAAACGACTTTGAGCAACTCATTCTCTCTGTTAATTTATAGACAATAATAAACTCTATTACTTTATACTTGGTGAAATTGTAGGATCAAATAATCAGAACAAATATCAAATCAGACAGTATCATAGTTCATCGTTTTTGTATCTATTTTCGTCTGGCTTGTGCAATGAATATTAGGGGAGCTAGCGCGCAAGGTAGTTTGAGATAAAGGGGCGGCACTGTACCAACAGTAACAATGTTTGGTGTACCCAAATAGGTACAACTACGATTATTACTCAGCTCTAAATATCGTTGGTTAATTAATTAAAGAGTTAATCAGTTAAACAACAGTCTAAGAATGAATGGCTCAGTGATAAACTCGCCAATTAGTGGCTACTTCCAATTGCTCTGCTCAATATGAATGTCTTTGGCACAGTTAGATAAATATCACGACACAACACGAACTCTCATGAAGGGTGATATAAGACTAAAGTAGACTAACACGCTTTTTTAAAACTGTAACGCACTCAGAATCTTCCCTTTTGCCGTTCTTCGGGACGGGCCCAACACTTGAGTCGTGTTTAGATAATATTCCACTTTAAGAACGGAATTCGAGCTTAGCTCATATAGGGCGAACCACGTGTTGTTTTCTCTAGGCGAAATAAAAATAAAAATTCAAAAAGCAGAAGGAATGGGAGTAAAAGAGGTAGAAAGTAATAGATAAATAAAATCAGTCTTACATTTCAAGCCTTTTATTGGATCAATTTAATATTCTATTAGATATGCATCTCTCCTAAACACTCCTATAGTAATATCATAATGACCCTATAGCACTAAAAATTAATCACCATGACGGGCGCATTGTTAAACGAACCCAGATACATATCGTTAGTTTTGCGTATTACGAATTTTAAGACATTTCCATGCGATATCAGCATAAATATCTTCGCATCTTCGTGTTTTTGTTTTTATGTCAATCGCGCGTATGTACCTACATCATACTTACATACTTGATGACCTCACCCGAAGCAAGACTATATAACAAATGGACTTTTTCTGTGTAAAATATGAAGAACGTTTTATTACTTTTCGGTGATTATTTGGAAGGTCGAGTGATTTATTGTTATTGCCGTTGGACACCTGATTCTCATATTTAATTTTTCGTCCCCACCTTTCAAAAAACGTACGAAATTTCAGTCTTATCGAAGGAAGAATTTATAATTATTACAATAGATGTAAGGCCTTAACTATTAATACCATATCTACTCTGATGGGAATGACGGCATCCATTTAATTAAGTAATGATGTGTAGGTACGCATTTGGTCTCATCAGTGTATCTACATTAAAAAAAAATTGATTCATCCCATTAACTAACTCGGAATCTATTAGATAGGTATCCGTTGTAGCACGAAATCAATCTCTTTCTAATCTAGTTCTATTGACAATAAATCTCGCATTGCAACAAAGATATGCAGCGATGTTGCTTTGATATGGATCTCGTTAACATCCTCAACAAGTATCCGTTTCTAAGTGAGGATTTGACCTTAGAGATGCATCAGTTTTCGGGTAAGGTGTGGTAGGTACATCCAAAGATGATGAAAATCTTGGAAGGGGACGTTTATAAAAGCTAAATGATGGATATGGTCCCATTGTGTGTAGTGACTTGTTGATTACTTGCTACGGAAATTTTGCAAAATGATGCTGGTAAGTTAGGGGATTTTTCATGTGGATTTCTTGAGTTGGTACTTGGACATAGAATTTTGAGGATAGTGTTATTTGTTTCTTTTCGTTTCTGCCTATTTTCTAATGTGTTAATAACTTAGTGAAGTCAGGTTCTTAAATGTCAACTCTATGAACAAAAGTAATAAAGAGCAGGTACCTGCTTACTTTATAGTATTTGTACCGGATTTTTAAATTCTCATTTTTACAATTAAAAATTCAATGTGTCTTTCTTTAGTGGTTACTTGCCCATTTGTGCGCCATGGTCTTAGCGGCCCCCCAAAATTACTACCAACAGGACCGATTCAGTGGTACCAACAAAAATGTAATACCCATAGTTTCAGAATCTAACGAGCAGAATGCTGACGGTTCTTTCAGCTACAGGTAAGTAATAATTTGATATTAATGATTGATGAATTTTTGAAATTGATGATTGATGATGAATATCATATTGATAATGAAAGCTGAATCCCCCTCTGTTGTAAGGGATAGTTATCACCTGAATATATTGTACCTATATTACATTTAAATATCTATTACACTTGAATTGAAAGTTGGTACTTATATGTGTTCGAATCATTATAAAACACTCTTCGTGATATGATTATGCAAGGGGTGTTTTTAATCTTTTGTGGCAACTAATGAGGGACACCGAGTGGTCAAATGTGTATGATTATCTATAGGTGATTGATTGTGCGAGTACATTTCATTGTATTGAATGAGCAAATTTAAATTTTTTAGTATTTAAACACTGGATCGCTACAATTTCCACTGTATACTAAATTTAAATTTGACATGTAAATCTGAGATTCAAAGACAGTTACAACTGCAAATAGAACGTCATTTCGTAAGACAAGGATGGATATCTAAAACATACTTATTAAAAATTATCTACTCTACAAAATTTCAATTCACTTTTGCCGAATTGTCTTTGAGTTTAACTTTGTTATTATACATACTACTTCTGCAGCTATTCCACTGGTGACGGTCAACAGGTGCAAGCGCAGGGATATTTGAAAAATGCGGGAAACAAGGAAACAGAAGCGGAAGTGATCCAAGGTTCATATTCTTATACAGCTCCAGATGGTACTCCCATAACTGTTACCTATATTGCTGATGAATTGGGTTTCAGGTGAATATTTGAAATAATTTTTACTATACGCCATATTATTATTATTTATTACTAATCCAAGGTTTGTCTAAATGGTGGGAAAACGAGGTATAAATATTGGCAAATTTCCAAATAGGTATTCACCATTTTATCGAATTTGGAGTGTTTACTATTTTTTCGTTGTTTATTATTTACTGAATATATTTATTCCAAGAGATTGTCCTCATTTTGTGGCTCTCAATCACTGTTAGTCATATAGACAGTCATCAAAGCTCCATAAAGTCTATGATCACTGTGACTACTCATATGAGACTTACCTCTAATCACTAATGTTTGTTGTGAAAGCTTTTAATGGTAATATCCCCGTCGTATATAGAGCCTTAATATAGAATATAACATAGATGGTTAGGATAAACATTTTTGAGAAAATAATAGTTTCTTGGACGTTTCTAGTGAAAGCTTTTAATCATGATTTTTCTTTTTGCTGAACCAATTCTCCAACTATCTCCCTCCTCGAATATCGAGCCTCACTGCACAATATAGTATAGAATATAGAAGGTCAAAAGCAACATTTTAGAATTGGGTGATTGAAATATATAGACATCAAACCTTTAATAACCTCTAAGTAATTATTTATTTAATCATTTGTTACACGTTTTCTATAAGTTTTTGAAATGTTTCTTCCTAATAGAACACATCTTCAGGTATCCGAAACGATCACCCAACATTTCTTCCACACAAGTCTCCTTAATCTATCCTAACTTAACCTAAATCACCCATTCCTGTCTGGATCATCTAACATGTCTTTAACATAACATCTTTAACTTTAACATAAACATCTTTAACATTAACATTAACATCTTTAACATCTTTATTGTCTTTAACATAAACGTTTGTCTGTGTCCTTTAAGGGCCCAAGGGGCGCATTTGCCCACTCCACCGCCCATCCCGGAGGCCATCCAAAGGTCCTTAGAGCTAATAGCGCAGGCGCAGAAGTCTCAACCTCAGGGCCAGGCCAGTCTCCAGTCGCAGAGTTACAGACCTAACCCTTATAAACAGACTTATCCCAGGCTGAACAGGTACTAGATGGTGTCGTTTATCATTAAACGACGGTTAAGAAAATATATAAATATTGTGTGTACATAACAGTTGTTGTTAGGATTTGTAATGTGACGGTACATTTTAAAATTTGTTTTTTAAAGTGGTTGTAGGTACAAATTAGTGTTTAGGTAAAGTGAAAGTTTTGTACGATATAAGTAGGTAAATGTTAGTTGCCGCTTTTTGGAATTCAATATGGTTCCTTTGAAGTTGTTCAAAGTTGTTAACTTAACCTAACTTAACCTGTTGAAGTTACCAGAAAGTTTTGCAACCAATTTTCTAATTTCGCTGTTTTATTGCATACCATAACGTTTCACACACATTACATATTGTCGAAGTAACATCAACATCAAGTACAGTTTAAGTATTACATTTGGACTTTTGATTCCCATTCCTCATACCTTTCGATTTCGTTCGTTCGACCAGTAAAAGTTCAAGGTGGCACATTCTTAGGCCCCATTCCATTGTTACATTTTATCTATCCATCGATCTGGCATCTCGCAACAGATGCTCCGCATACATAAAGATACGCCATTAATCGCATACTAAGCGCTTATTTATCCGTTCGTCCTCGTGTAATAAAAATTAAGATCGGTATAATCAGTTCAGACAATTGTCGTTTGTTAGCGAACCTTTGAGAGGATATGTAAGCTCTTTCGCTCGATAAGTACTCGTAATAATAAATAGCGTTCACTGTGGTGAACCGGTCCTGCGCTTACCACAAATATTGTTTGCAAAAAGGGATGCTGAAGGGGATTTTGGAGGTGAACTTATAACCTTCAAAAGTCTGTAGAGATGCAAACGTGAATTAGCTGTAACTGCATGACAATATCAGTAGTAAACGCAATCGTATCGTAAACTGGAACGTTACAGTAAAGCAGCAGTACGCAATGTGCAATATTTCTGCAAAAATTCTTCAAACAGCTCGATTTCAGTTTTGTACAAACTAAGGAAAGCATCTTAAGGGTTTCATCCTTGCCTCTAAGGGTGCAACTACGCCAACTTCTTTTCTGAAATATAAAAGTGTATCAAGTAACACACCATTTACTCTTGTCAGTTATCGGTTTTTGGAAATTTTTTCAAAATTTAATCAAAAAAATTTTTTTAAAACTTTTGATATTGGTTCCTCTGCCGTATATACATATAGGCCAGGCTTCAGGAAAAAAAAAACGTTGAAATTTTTTTCATTTTAAATGGTAGGAGAGACCTATAGGAAGATTACTGTATGACCATATACAGCTAGAATGTCCCTGTTTTTTTATAAACAATGGGTTAAGTTGTGAAAATCGACTTTTTCCTCCTAGAATATTCCGGTTGCATTTTAGAGAAAAGTGGTCAATAGGAAAGGTGTAGAGAATAGAAAGGCGGTTAATTTGGTTTTTTATAAATTAAAATCGATAAATAAACAATTGAGTTATTTGCAAAAAACCACCAATTTTTCAATATTTTATAAATGTTAATAACTTTTGCAATAATAGTGATAAGTGAAATATAATACCCGAATTATGATGCCTTTAGGGGTCTTCATAAGTGTACGAAATTTCAGTCAGATCAGTTTATTATTTTACGAGATATCTTATTTATTTATCACACAGACTCAATGTTTAAACATTTGAGCTTGCCTAGGCTACAATCCTAGAGATATTTAATAAAGTGGAATAGTTTCCCTGAATGTCGAACTATAAGTTAAGTTTGAAAAACAACTTATTTTTTATGAAATTGTTATTAAAAAACATTTTAAAAAGGGGCTAATTTTTTGCTTATAAACAAATTAAATAACTTTTTTGGTTATTGTTACACACGTTTCTAATAAATTGCATTGAAAAGGTGATAAAAAAAAAACTTTTATTTAAAAACAAAGAAAAGGTTATACGACCAATAGAAGCGAGATAGCAACATTTTTTTGAAAAATTCATATTTTTATTATTTATAAATATTAAGAGCCGAAATTTTCACCAATTTTAAATAAAGACCTAAACTTTATTAAAGGATTTATAAGTTTAATATCTATGCACCTTGGAAAAAGTTATAGCCCCTTAGACTTAAGGTCTTCGCTCAAGTCCACGATGTTGTAGTGAAGGAGATAGCAGATCGGGCTCCGTTCCGTTTTTGAAATAGAAACTTCATATTGGACGCACTATATTTTTTTTCGATATCTCGGCATCTAGGCAACGAAGGACCTTAATTTTTTTTATTCTGGGGTAACTCGACGAAATATTAACATCTAACCTATTTTCATCGCCCTGGAAAATTGGAAAATCCCGGAAAATTTAATAGATACAATGATCAGAATTTTCTTACAATTTAAATGCTACTACTGTGCGATCGAATAAAAAAAAATAGTAAAAGCAGGCCCTGAGCTAAAATACGCATGTCTTTTCCTAAAATTCTTCTTCTTCTTCTTCAGGTTATTAATTACAAAATGTCAAGTTGAAGTACATTGACACGAGACGATGTTGTCGAAGCAAATCAAAAGTTTTCTTTTAGAATCCTATTTTAGAAATGGAGTGAATCTGGAAAACGGTAAATTTCAATATTCGTATGTCGCCTGTTACGAAGAATTTCAGGAACATTTTCCCGCCGAATGCTGTTTTAGTTTTGTCACTTTTTTCATTTCAAAAATTAACTTCAAGTTTGACTTTGTCAGTGTCAATGGACTACTAAACCTGACGTCACAAATGGGCGGAGCTAAGAAACCTTTCCAAACAAACCGAGAAAGCGTGCAATTTTCCCATATGAAGATTTTATTTTCAAGTTTGTTATTAGTTTTGACGTGAATAAGGGTGGCTCGGTCAATATTTGGTGAAAACTTAGGTAATTTTCGCCCATTTTACTTTTTTGAGGTTATGTTTTTATTTACTAGTGTGATTTATTTTATGTACTTTTTAGTGAAATAAAAACCATTTGAAGTCATAATTTTGATTGAAAATGGCATCCAACCATGTTTTGAAGATCTGCGACTTTATTGAATTTTTTGAAGATGAGAATGAAATGATAAAAAGGGGTGAAAATGCAATCCAATCATGTAAAAAAGCATGCAGCTTGATGCTGATTTTATGATTATTAGAGGGGAAATACATGCCAGCATGACGGGTAAAATATATAGGGTACAGGTTATGTATTCTGCTTCCCATAGATTTTATAGATGTTTATCTTATTAAATGTTCCTTTTGTAGTTTACGCTAAATACATCAAGAGAGATTATTTCGTCTACTGGTACCCGAGGGGTACAAAATGCCATCATATTGCTGGGCTGGCTCTTTTTGGTTATTATAACATATGACAATTGCAAACTAAGGAGTGCTTTGAAGGTTCTCGATCGTGCCTCCGAATGTAAAATATTTACACTTTTTGGTCACTTTAGTGCTTACAGTCAGGCACAAAACACTGTAAAACACATAACCATGACTATTGATATTGACCACGAGCCTGAAAAACGGTCTTTAAACACAGCAGCACCACTAAACTTAACAAAAATGATAAGTTTTGATGAAATTAAAACGATAACATAACCTACAATATATAATATGAGCCAAAACTACATTATACTACTTACCTATCTAGAAATATTTGGTGATAACATAGGTTTGAACCAACTTTATCACAATATATAGCTGGCAACTCTTATTTACAACAAAATTAGGAATAAATGTAGAATTAAAACTCTCTTACGGACAAATTGCTCGCTTTCTCGATTTGTTTGGAAAGGTTTGGAAGCTCCGCCCCCTCGCGTGACGTCAGCACTTAGGTAGTCTATTAGTATTTTATGTTTTCTGTATTTTTATATTTAGGAACTAAGTAAAGACATGCGGCTTTTTTTTCATGGACTGCTTTGACTATTTTTTATTCGATCGCGTTGTATTTTAAAACAAACTCCTTGTTTTTTACATTTTTTCATGATGATCACAATTTTTTTTACAATTTAAATGCTAATACTTTACAGCGAACAAAGTCTTTGTTTTTTATATTTTGTATAAAATTAGTATATTTCACAATTTAATGGTTATGCATATTATAAATATTTCTCTCAGATAGCTATAGAAAATGATGAAAATATTTTGTTTTAGTAAAATATTATTTTCATTATTACATATAATTAATGTTATTGAATTAAAGTTCATTACAAATAAAATTAGAAAATATAAGAATATCATCAATCAATAACTTCACTAATCATCGATCTTTTCTCGGCCGGCTCTTCTACTTCACCTTCAAGGACCATTTCTTGCAACAAGTGATCTTCTAGTTCTTCACCATTTGATTCTTCGATAGCAATTGTGCCCAGATTAAGAAACGTTTATTATCGTCAAACGCTTGTATAAAAGTTTACACTTCGATAAAACCTTTCCTATGTAGAATAGGCATTGTAGTGTTGTTAAAATTACTTCACAGTAAGTAATTAATTACAATTACAATTACTTTGAGTAAATTGTAATTAATTACAATTACAATTGCAAAATATGCGATTGTAATTGCAATTACAATTACATTTGCTTTTGAAATAGGATCAGGTAGAAAGTGAAATAAAACATTGATTTCATAATTTCTATTACATATATAAAAGTGTGAATTCAGAATGAAAAAAAAAAGGTTGTAGTACTTGATGTGGCCCATCTACGCTACAAACTGCTCCAACAAAATATACTTGTTAAAATTATAATAGTTAATTATGATTATGCCATAAGGTCAAAAAACGAAGAGTTACAAAAAACTTCGTTGTTTATATTAAAAATTGTCCCTCGTGAATACCAGAAGTTTGATGAAAGAATCTGCAATGAAATTTATTTTTTTTTATTGGTACGCTCACAGACCATTAATATAACTAGACCCGGTGTTCCCATTAGAAACTGATCTTTGTTTACATGCCAACATAGCCGATAGGCGCGGTGTAAAGGGGGAAGAAAACATTTGAAGCCTTTGACGAATTTTGACAGCGTACAAAGTAGCTATCCATAGGCGTATCAATAATAAGGGACAAAAAGGAAACAAAATTAAGAAAATAATTTATTTATTATTTAGATCAACGGGCAATGAAGCCCTTTACATGCTAGGTAACAAAGGTGCGAAATAAGTGACAAATGATAAAGAAGGACACAGATTATCAAAATCATCATGACAGTAATAATGCATACAATAAGTATAGTCCAAGACCCATCTGTCAGAAATTTGCTTTAGATTGGCATAAGAGGTAACCGCAATGTTTTTACATGAATACCTCGGGAATAACGTCTAAAATAAGGATTGACTTATCCTCCAACGCGCATCGGTCGGGAACATTGTTAAAAATGCAACAATTTAAAAAGAAATTAAAAAACGCGTTTTTTCCCGAATTGTTTTGCTTCTAACTTTTTAATTATTGAATTTAGAAGAAAGTTGAAGAGAGAAAAAAGTTGCAGAATCTATTTTTACATAAAATGGCATAGGTTATAAATTCAAAAATTTATTAGCGGTTTTGCCAAATAGTAATAAACAACAAAAAATCGGCCCAAAAGTGTTTTTTTAACTTATTATTTTAGGCACTTTAAAATGTAGTTAGGACTTCCATATCACAGGTACAAAATCCTCAGGTTATAATAAAAGAATCGAGTAAATTTCGTTTCGATCGGATTATTAGAGTTTGCACAATAATTTTGCAATCCAGAAAAATCGGAAAATATTGAAAATTTTCAAAATTGTTTAAATTTTTTTCCACTATTCGATTTTAATAAAACTAGCGGTCATATATAAGAGGGAACAAGCTTTCATGTACTTTTGTCAGAATTAAAAAATATTTATTAGAACGGATACAGTCATTGTTTAAAGTTGGTGTCGTTTTTTTTTGCTTATAAACAAATAGATTATCTCGGCGAATATTTTGTTAAATGAAATTCTGAAAACATAACAGGAAAGTGCTCGGAAAGACGCTTCTTTTTACTCATAATAAGTTTCTATTTTGCTCCTTAGCTTCTGAGATATAACTCCTCAAAGTTGTTTAGTGTTTAATAAAATGGTTAATAATGGTTAATAAAATTACTATTTTTTCTCATATCTTAAGAAATAATTGTTTCTCACAGTAACCAGTATAATATTTTTGTTGAAATTTACATTGAAAAGATTGAAAATGTCTCGCTTCGAATTTTGACAAATTCATAAATTTGACATTTCTATTAAACACAGTTACAGGGTAGAAATTAATTACCTTGTAGTACTTAGGTTCAAAAACTTGATGCATCGGCAATGAAACAGCATCTCTCTTTAAATATCTGGCATTGTCGGTTGCACCTATTTTAGACACAAAATCATCTTTACTGAAATGTTTTGAGCAAATATAGGACGATTTTGTTATGTTATCATTTTCGCTAAGTCCCAAAACAGAAATCCAAATATTTCTTTTAATTGGATCTGCTGGAAACCTAAAATAATAACACTGATAGAACGCCACTGAGATGATACATAACCTCAAAAAATTTCTTTAATAAATTTCTTTATTTACCTATTAAAAGACAATCCCGAGGCTTTCCCTGCATCGCTATAAACGTTGCATATCTTGCACCTATTAACCATTGTTAAATGTTTCCTATTTTTATCAAAATTACTCCCGGTTAGTTTTGGTTTGGTTTGGTTAGCGTGTGACAGACTAGGACGCGATGTTGCCACGTTGCCTCTCCTAACGAAAGTCTATATTATTTTAGATTTACGTACAACTGACCAACCGCAGGCGAAGTAGACTGGATGTATTAGCAAATCGTAAGCGAGAATTCTTCATTTGCATTCATGCAACAGCGCAAAAAAACGCTTAGAATGTGCTAAGATCTTGTCAATACATTATTTTGTAAACAAACGGGTCTAGTTATATTAATGGTCTGTGGGTACGCTATTTTGCCTATTTAAAACATGCTTTGACGTGCGTAAATCGGGCTTTTTCGCACGCGCGTGTTTTAAAGTCGCCATGGAAACGTATCAACAACGGCCGTACCAACCAATAACAGAGCGTTTTTGGCCGTAGCGGAACAAGCCGATTGGTGGCACGACGTGCGACGAGCCGTCACGAAGCGTCCCGAGTGTCATTCAAATTAATCATATTGGGTATGCATTTGGTATAAAAAATGGTACCAATAAAAAAAAATCGCGTAAAGTATTCGTGGATAACTGCTCTTTCAAGCACTTGCTCTATTTCGAGCACTCCGGCTACGCCGTCGTGCTCGAAAACTCGCGCGTATTTGAAAGAGCTCAATATCCACTCATACTTTAATATACTATTTGAAATTCGAGTTTAATTGGAAATTGAATAAACATTCAAAAAGCGATATTAAAAAAAATTGAATTTGGTACCATTATTTGACGTTACCTTATTATGCGAGTTTTTTTTATGTTTTCCGCCCAAAAATACTATCTTATGCGTCAATCGAGAAAAAACTATTTCTATAATAAATTATGTACATACCTTCACATGAGTTAAGAAGTTTAAAGTTGCTTTGGGAGATGCACTGATTAAGCCGCTATTGCTACCAACACATACTTGACACTTTGGAATTATTTTTTCTTCATCCCTAGAACCTATATCGAAAAGCCCATAGCTTAAAACAAGTGGAAGTTTTTCGATGTTCATCTTGCTTTTCTTGTCACAGTTGTCGGGTACGTGCCACAATAAGAAATGACGACAAATTCTCTTTTAAATAAATAAATAAGGGCATGAAGGAACACCCAATCAGAAAAGGCGTCTGAGAGGGTAACATGTTATAAACAACCATCCCCAACAATCATCTGAAATATGCCGTTTCCTAGAAACACATCCCTAATAGATAAAGATAATCGTTAATGCTAATCACTGGTTGAGACAGGGATAGAGTTGCGTCAGCTACTTACATATTACAATTTACTGAAAATATTAAAAGCACATTTGTAGAATGTAATTGTGAAAAGTAATTGAAAATGTAATTGTAATTGTACCGAAAAGAGTAATTGAATTATCTATTAGTCAATTACAATTGGAAAACAAGTCATTAATTACTGCTTCAATTACAATGCAAGTAATTCAATTACTTTTTCAAGTAATTGTAATTAATTACTTAACAACACTGGGAATAGGTGTTCTTTTGAAATACCATCCGCGTCATCGTCTCATAACAATTTTTACTTTCTACGACCCCTCACGCTCGCCAGGCGGGATTCCTGAACGGAATCTCCCGTGGGGCCACGTCGCCTAAAGTTCACCAAAATCCATCACGCCTTCTCTGCGCGTCGCCCCCTGTCCTCGATAAAGAGGAAAACATGTAACAGTAATTGTAAGGGTAATAAAGTGATAGATGCGCGGGACATCATCGGCATCGCCTAAAACGGCGGCGATTGATTAATTCATTCTGGCGTCGTCCGATCCGTATGAATTCCTCTGAAAAATTACTCGCCGTATACGGCGAATTAAATGAAAGCGGTCATCGGACGTGACCGTAAAAGAGGAGCCTCCGCCGGTTGCGCAAGGAACGGCGAGCGTCTCTTCTGCGGACGATTTTGTCGGTTAATGGGACGATCCGAACTATTGGTCCATCCGTCACATGTGCGAGGCGTTTCAAGGATGATGCTGAACGCACTGTGCGTGAACAGACGAGAGGTGACCACTTCTTCCGTTTCGACAATCGAGATTACGCCGAGGATATAATGGCAACACTTGTTCACGGGAAATTTTCCGAAATTATGGCGAATGCGCCTCAAATATAACACGATTGACGACAATTCCTAAAAGCCTCACATCACAAGAATAAAGAGACAATCAGAAGGGTAACAGAGCGTGGGCAAACTCACTAGAGCATTGAAAACTTGGGATACCGGCCGGAATACTAAAACTATATTCAACTAAAATAACTGAGAGATGACTGTGATCAGATCAATAGGCCAATCAATCAGGATTTTTAGGTAATATAGGCTAACAGAAACAAAACGTATAGGAAGACCCCACGAGACTATGAACATTAGGCATTGTTATTAACAATTAAACGTCAAAAAATGCACTTTTTACTATTTTTGTTCTCAATTAAAACCTAAAATACTTTTGGGTAAAGTGGGCTCACCGTCCTCTAGGGAATTAAAAGGCCTTTAAATTGATTTTAAACCGACCTGGATATCTTCATTTGTTGCTGAGAAAAATGGTATAGAAAATCAAAATCGACAAATTCTTTGTTTAACGATTGTTATTGCGAAATTGAACCTACGGCTTTGTTATTTTGTAAAAAGTCTGGGATTATAGTGCTTAATATGTGGAAAAATTTCAGATCGATTCATCAAATAGTTTATTGAAAAATTCAATTTGTTTATATTTTTGCAATTTTTTTGCAATAACTATCTACGCACAAATAAAAAAAAATCGCGATCCTAAGATCATGGTGACATAGAGAAACATTTTCTCTATCGATATCAATTGCTGAATATGATAAAAATTAATTTTAAGATTGTTTAAAAAATTAAAGCAGAAAAACATTTTATTTTTATTTTGGCACCTTATGTCATAAGCAATATCTCTGGAAATTGTTGACGAATTTTAATGTTTCTTGTTATAATTTGGTGTACCGTTCTGAGCACATTACGACGATGCGATTTGTTTATTAATTTATTTATTAATTTACCACATAATTTGTTCAGAAAAACATTGTTCGCGAAAAATCCATTTTTTTGTTTCGGTTTTCATTGTTAAACGTGGAAAAGGATTATAAAACGTACATTATAGTATTATTAACATATTTTGTTTTATTGTTTTATTAAATGGTATGAACAAGGTGTATTTGTTATAATATTTTTCTCAAAAAATAAATTTAAAATTTGTTTTTTTAATGACAATAATTCATGTGTTATAGTTAAACAAGTAATTTCTATGTTTAACAATGAAAACCGCACCAAAGAAATAGATTTTTCGCGAAAATTTTTAAATTGTTTTAACAGATTAGGTGCTAAATTAATGAATACATTAATAAACAAATCACATTTTCATAATGTGCTCAGAACGGTACCCCAAATTAAAAGAAGGAACCTCAAAATTCGTCAACAATTTCCAGAGATATTGCTTATAACATAAGGTGTCAAAATAAAAAAAAAATGTTTATCTTTAATTTTTTAAACAATCTTAATATTGCTTTTCATCACATTTAACAATTGATATCGATAGAGAAAATGTTTCTCTAGGGCACCATGATCTTAGAATCGCAATTTTTTTTATTTGTGCGTAGATGGTTCTTGCAAAAAAATTGCAAAAATATAAACAAATTGAATTTTGCACTAAACTATTTGATGAATCGATCTGAAATTTTTGCCACATATTAAGCACTATAATCCCAGACTTTTTGCAAAATAACACAGCACATACACATCCAATGGACTTACATTAGACTTCCTTCACTGGACGTGGCTGACATCCATTGGACGTCCACTCAAAGACGGTTGGATGTACAATGTACGTCCATGGGAGAGCTAAAGTATAACACTGTGGACGTTCCATGGACATCCTTCTGGACATCCAATGGACGTCCATTGGATATCCAAAAGACGTACATTGGAAGTACAATTGATATCCAAATGACATCCATTGGATGTCCAGGAGGACGTACATTGGACGTTCAACTGATATCCAAAAAACGCCCATTTTACATACAATAGAAATCCGCATTGTACGTTCAATGGACGTCGATCGGATGTTTGCAGGGCGCTCATTGGCTATTAATAAAAGTAGACCATAAGATTATTAATTACGAAAAACATTCAGAAAAATTATATTTGACACTAAAAATAAAAAAAAAAATAACACATACATACATACATACATACATACAATACATAATAGGATGTACATTAGACGTCCATTTCATAGTCTTTAAGGACGTCCAAATGATACTACAACTTGGATGTACATTGAACGTCCATTTCATAGTCTTTTGAGGACGTCCAACTCATGCTGAAATAGGAATGTACATTGTACGTCCATTTCATGGTCTTTTAGGGACTCCAATTGATGCTGCAACATGGATGTACATTGGACGTCCTTTTCATGGTCTTTTAAGAGCGTTGGATCGCTGCACTCGTACTCGTAGTCAAATAATCATCCAAGACGTTCAGTTCTAGCGTCGCAACATTCCATCTTCTTTTAATACACGCGCTCTCAAGTTTCGTATGCGTAGTCTTTATTTGGCCGAGCAGTGCCACCCGTCAGATTTCCGTTCCCGTCGAATAACACATTCAATTCGTTACGATGTTACGATATTGCTATTTGTGATTTCATGATACAAATGCGCGCATTAGGCCAACCAATAGAGATTTTTCTGCGCACTAAAATTTAACCGGTCAAAACCTATACTATCGTGTAGAGGATAGTTCATAGACGAAAACCCACCTTTTTGCCCCAGCGAAATCGGTGGTGAGATTTTTATAAACAAATTATTATGGTGCAAAAAATGCATTTTTTTAGCTTTTTACGAATATTGCGAAAAGTAATAAAAGGAGCGTTATACGACCAAAAGTACTTTTGTGGGGAATTATAAAGCCAAGAAAATGGTTTGCTGTACAACACGATCGGACTATGCTTCACTGAGAAAATCCGGAAAAACCCCCAAAAATTTATCTTTTTTGAAAAATTCATAATTTCGACAAATTGGAGGCTGGAAAAACTATATTCGGGATAGTGATAGGTAATTGTCGGTAAAAATAGGTAGAGTGTACGTTGCGTGGCAGGTTAGCGGCAGAACAAACTCTCCTCCGCTCGCTGGTTCCCCCGCCAGAGTTCCCCTGAGTCTGTCTCGAAGCGATTTCGCGCGTTCGGAGCAACATTTAGGGCCCTTTTTCGGATATTTACCACTTCTTACGTGAAAATCCAAGATATACGTTTTGAAGATACTGGTTTCTGATTTAAAATACCGCTTGCAGAATTAAGAAAAATCGATTTCCCATAAAATCGCACAATTTACAAGAGAAGGTGTGAAAATTATTTATATCGCGATTGTGCAAAAAACTGTGCATCCGCCGGGAACCATCTTCAGCACACATAAATTGCCTATTAGTACCTATCACTATCCCGAAGATAGTTCTTCCAGCCTCCAATTTGTCGAAATTATGAATTTTTAAAAAAAGATACATTTTTGGGTGTTTTTCCGGATTTTCTCAGTGGAGAATAGTCCGATCGTGTCGTGTAGCAAACCATTTTCTAGGTGTTGTGATTCCCTACAAAAGTCCTATAGGTTGTATAACGATCCCTTCATTACTTTTCGCAATATTTGAAAAAAACTAAAAAAATTCACTTTTTTGCACTATAAATTGTTTATAAAAATCCCACCACCGATTTCGCTGGGGCAAAAAGGTGGGTTTTCATCTATGAACTATCCTCTACACGGTAGTATAGGTTATGACCGATTAGTGCGAAAATGTATTCTTTTTTAGCTCTATTGGTTGGCCTACATAGGTAGATACGGGAATAAAATTTATTGCGGTTATTAACTGTTCATAAGAAAATCGCAGCGACAGTTCCATTTTACTTTCCAAAATTACATCTTTTTTCTGTAAAATCAGTAAGTGATATTAGTTTTCAAGCAATTTTTTTTTGTAGCCTTTATTATTGAAAACCGAAATAGACAAACATTTATCCCAAATATTAATACAAAAATACCCTCAGATGTAAAGGAATTTTTTTAGACAAACAATATACATATATTATATGGAAAACCCCTAGCTTTTGTTTTTGTTTTTACGCATTTCACGCGTTGAAAAGACTAAATAGGAACTTGAGTAGTAGACAAAACGGAATAAAAATGTAAGGTAATAATAATTACTGAGTGAAGAACAGACTTGCGTAGTAATACCAAAATCTATGCAGTAATGGAACAAGACGAAAAAATATTTAGGGAACGTATTACACTCATGTTACAAACAAATCTTGAAATGAAAAATAAGTAAGTCAGTACACCTGCCATTTAAAAATAGGAAAATAATTTGGTTATGTTATGACACACCTATATATTACAATTAATTAAGAAAATAGCCGCCTACCGTCTCATTATAAGAAATGTGTCCTCTTCATGAAGTATGTGTACAATTTTTTTTTGTTAAGTACTCGATGATAATGAACCTAAGTTATAAGAATTTTTTTTTATTAAAAAAAAACATGTTTTGAGTCACTACGATCCGTCGTCAACCACAATAGATAACGTAGCGTAGGGTAGAGGGTAAGGATTATAAGTAATCAATTAAAATGAAACTGAATAATAATCGTCTTACACGGTTGTGCAGCTACCGTGGTCATGAAGTGATAACCACGGTTTTGTACACAAATAAATCCAGTGTATAAAAGTTGAAATACATCCCCGCAGTCGCAAGGATTTTACTAAAACCATAAGAACTAAACATTGAAACCAAAAGTAAAACCTCAAATGCCTAAAATATAGAATAAAATCATAACTTCAATATTTTTGTGTGGCTCCTGTATGGATAAATACTGTTAGTTGCTAAATATAAAAATTATGTTCATACAATACGAAGAAAATCTCTAATTCGTGTACCTTGATGCTTACAACAGTTTCTGCAGAAGCTGTGCAGGTGATCACAGGTGCATTTGCTGGCAATGGATACCTACATTTCAAAGTTATAAAGGTATCGAGCGTAGTAAATTATCATGGAGGAAAGCTTTAATAACACTTGGAGAAATGAGTGTAATGTAATTGTAATTATCAATAAGGCCCAATGGACAAGAAATTAATGTCAAATATTCCAACATAATACTACATACTATATACTGTATATTATACAGGGCGGTCGTGATATTACCTTACAAAAAAAAAGTAATAGGTGACGATGAGTAGAACTCATATACAAAAAAAACCTAGTAAAAGTCTTTTCGTTTTCGTGATAAAAATAATTGAAAATTTGTACAAAATTTGCTGTACGCCAATGAGTTAATCAGGATAAAAAATGTGATTTTGGTTGTCTAGTAACGAAAATCGGTACCTGTACAAACTACAGTGCAATCGAATAAAAAAATAGTCAAAGCAGGCCATGAGCTAAAATACGCATGTCTTTTCCTAAAATTCTTCTTCTTCAGGTTAATAATTACAAATGTCAAGTTGACGTACATGACACGAGACGATGTTGTCGAAGCAAATCAAAAGTTTTCTTTTAGAATCCTATTTTAGAAATGGAGTGAAGGTGGAAAACGGTGAATGGCAATGACAAATGGCAAAACAGAATGACATTTGTCAAATTCAATAATTTTGAATTTGCGGTAGAAATGAAAGTTACAAATCAAGAATATGCGAGAAAAAAAACATTGGTTTTCTTTTGTTATTTATTAAAGCCGATTTATAAACCTGACGTTGCCTTTGCCGTTTAAAGTTGGGATCGTTGTTCTTTGTTGAGTATTGTGTTTATCGGCAGATTCTAACCTAAAACCACAATCATGATTATCCGTTAGTGTGTTGACCCATGAAATTTGCTATTTACTTACAAACTGCAAACACAAACGCAAGTGAAGTCTTGAAAAAGACTGGTTTTATAGACTTCTTGTACTAAAATGATTATAAGAGAAAAAATACATTGAAAACAAGAAAGGCGACGACATATAAATGAGAACTGACATATGCAAACTGACAAGTAAATCACTGGCAAAAGAACACGTCTATCAAATTTGAAAGCAAATTGTCAATTTATTGAACTAGGTAACTAACAATTAAATCTTGGTCAAATATGTATGTATTTATTTTTGTGGTCAATGGCGTCAAATGAGTGTGGATGGGGGTTAATTTTTCTTCATCATTTTGGACCTACCAAATATGGGTTTTTTCTGAATTGTTGGATCCTCCTAATGACCCAGAATTTTTTTGTAAGGTTATATTACGACCACCCTGTATATATGTAGGTATATAGCGATCATGTATTAGATAATACATGAAGATACAATTTTTTGAAGAGTTCACCTGACCCAGCCAAATGAGGGGTGTTAGTTCGGGTAACCGTTGCAATAAGTGGAATTCCACACTACCAGATGCTATAAACTATAAACGATCCATCGCAGAGTTGAAACTTACTTTGTTCCTTGTTCTGAGGTGTATTTCATCTCATGTGAGTATTAATAACAATTTCCCCTCCTGACAAAAAAGAGCATGATGACTTCACAAACATTTTTCTGGCCAAGTTACAGGCCAAATTGAACCTGTGAAAAATTTATTGCCATTTTTCATCCCTTATGCACATTGATCTTGTAAACCTGGGATCTATTATCTCTGGCAATAAACAAATATAGAAATTTACCAATTTCTTTTCCATGCTTTTCCACATCTCCACACTCCAAGCCCCACACTCATCCACTAAATACTAAGACTTGTAAAAAATGTACATTAAACAGTGTCATAAAATAAATGTCAATAAATATAAAGCGCCCAACCAAAACCGACAAAAACAGCTTTCCTCTATCTCGACTGAACGAATGAAAAGATTTTAGACGATAGACGATTGCCGCGTCCTCGCCTGTGCGAGAATTTTGCGTTAAAAAATTATCACCCGTGTGCCCGACCCCGCGGTACGTTTCGATGCACATCGCCCGCTATACGATTTGCCCGCAAGACGGCGATATATTCTGGTGTGTATGAATGCATTTTACGGGAACACTCCTGGACGATTTATTAATACATATTTTTAAAAACTAATTACATATTTCTGTTCAGAATCATATGAAGCAATGGGGTAGGGTATTAGATTTTTTGAGGAAGGTCCATGATTAAAGATATAGTCTTGACGAAAACAAAAATACGGCCCTTCCGCGTTACTACAATTAATGCCAAGTAGTTCAATTCAAACCGCACTAAAATCCGATCATTATTAAGGGCGGTATGAGTGTTCCAATTATCACATGGGTATTGAGCGCTCTTAAGAACGTCCAATTAATGCTGCAACATAGATGTACATTGGACGTTCATTTCATGGTCTTTTAAGGACGTCCAATTGATGCAGCATCATGGATGTACAATGGACGTCCATTTCATAGTCTTTTAAGGACGTCCAACTGATGCTAAAACATGGATGTCCATTGGACATTTCATAGCTTGTCGCGAACGTTCAACTCTTGGTGGAAAAGGGACATATTTTGGACGTCCTCTGGAGGTCAATGGACGTTTGTACGTTTAATGGACCTGTAGTGGACGTCCATTGGATGTCGTGTGTTTACTGGGTTAACTGGCTGTCCAGCTTCTGCAATTGTAGAAAGCAGCTTGTAGCGATTAAGAATAATAATGGTAGTTAGGCTTATTCGGATTCCTTGATTAATGAAATTGGTGTTCCACAGGGTTCCATTTTAGGGCCACTTTTATTTATTCTATACATAAATGACATCGATGAAAATCTCATTTGTGATATGTGTCTTTACGCTGATGATGCCACCGTTACAGTTGCTGGTAATAACAAAATTACTGTTCAAAGTCTGTTGCAGAATGATCTTTTACAACTGTATAATTGATTCCATAAAAACTCCCTCCATGTCAATGCTACTAAAACTAACTACGCAATATTTCATAAATACAATAACAATCGTATTACAAATGTTGATGTAACAATTGATCAGCAATCGCTAAATAAATTTATTTGCGATAAATTTCTTGGTTTAATTATAGATGAAAATCTTAACGGGAAGGCTCACTGTGAAACACTCAATAGTAAATTAAACTCTACTTGTTTTTTATTAAGGAATTTGAAAGAAGTTATCTCCATTGAACTACTGCTGTCAGTCTACCATGCGCAAGTATCGTCAAGGCTGAGGTACGGAGTTTGTTTCTGGGGAGTCTCGCCAGCTGCCAAGACTGTATTTATATGTCAAAAGAGATTAGCATGCTGTATAGGTGGTTTATCACAGAGTACCTCCTGTAAGGATGCATTCCGGAGGTTAAGAATTCTCACTTTACCTTGCATTGCAATACTCGAGCTAGCTACTATTGCCTTTATAAATCAAAATGTAACTTTAAAAAATAATGATATTCTTCACGATTTCACTCGAAATCATAACAAGTGTAGGGTTCCTAACTTTAAATATAGAATTGGTCTACAGTCACATGTTTTTTCTGGTATAATGATTTATAATCGTCTGAGTAACCATATAAAAAGTTCCAAAATCCTTTCTGTTTTTAAAAGGAAACTGAAATCGTTTTTACTTGAAAAATGTTATAACAGCATTGATGAGTTTTTTACGCAGCCTGTTTGACTAATGTTTTTTCACTGTTTTTCATGTATTCCTAATAGTATTCGTGTGTATTTGTAATTTTTAATTTTGAGATCCTGTGTTTTTTTTGTACATTTGACCTTTTCCATGATGTTCTTTGTACATTCGCTCGGAAATAAAGCTTATTATTATTATTATTATTATTATTATTATTATTATTATTATTATTATTATTGTCCCAGTCCTCAACATTCAAGTTGGTGCGGTTATTAACTTTGTCATCTATCTAGCTGAGAAAGTAATTGTAACTCCTCTCAACTAGCTTAGGAACTTTCGGACTATATGGCACGTTTGTAACAATACTGCGCGTTGGCCTAGATTTACAATGTTATTGGGGAGTCCAATCTTGTCTAGATTTGCAATGAATTTTTTAATGATTATGCCTTCAGCTGATATAACAAATGGAATGATAGCGATACTACGGAGTTTCCATTGAGCTTTGAGATCATATGCCAGGTTTTCGTACTTCGTTGCTTTCTCACTCTTAGTTTTTTTTACATTGTGCGACAACGTTACTGATATATCAAGGACGATTCCAGTTTGTTCTCTCTTGTTTATCAGTATGACATCCGGTCTGTTGTAATCCACACTTCGATTAGTTGTTATAACTCTGTCCCAATATAACAGATGGTCGTTCGATTCCAAGATTAGAGATTATTATTATTATTATTATTATTATTATTATTATTATTATTATTATTATTATTATTATTATTATTATTTATGCTGTAGTCTCATCTGTGACAGTGTCTTCGTACTCATCGGTATTGACAAGATGAATACTGCCTATTTAATGTTTAAAAATTTACGAACATTCTGACAGGTATAAGTAGTATTACTGACTTTTGCATGTCTGCAATTTAAGACTCTTTTAGTTGCAGAGCTGACAAATTCTGTTTCAATGAGCGAGGTACGATTCCCGTTGTACTGATGATCAGAGGGGAATAACCACGTTGTTCTGTCCCCATTGCTGTTTTATCTGGGACAATAAGTCCGCATATTTTGCCAACTTCACCATCGGCAGATGAGAGACATCTATTAGATATGTGTCTTTTTGTGTCTTGTTCACCAGTACAATGTCCGGTCGATTTGCCACCATTGTTGTATCTGTGAGCACTGTTCTGTCCCAGTATAAAAGGTAGTTCTCATTTTCTAAGACACTCTGAGGGGTATAGTGGTAATATGGGCTAGGATCTTTTGATAGATTGTACATGAGAGCAAGTTTCAGATGGACTATTTTAGCTACACAGTTGTGACGATGCAGATATTCAGTATGTACTAGATTGGTACACCATCCAGTTATATGATGAATAGTTTCAGCTGTTTTGAAACAATTTCTGCATTTTTCATCTATGACACTTGCTTCTTTCACTACATATTTTAGGTAATTTTTGGTAGCAATAACCTGATCTTGAATAGCTATAATGAATCCCTCAGTTTCTGTAAATAGGACACCCCGAGTAAGAAACAGGGCTGATGCATCTGCATCCACCTCCTCGTCCCTGAGCTCGTGGAGACATTTTCTTGCCCTTCCAAGAATCCACTAGTAGATTCACTCTTTCTTGCTGGATAACAGCTGCCGGGCAAGAGGAAGATAAATTTAAGGGTGTGTATCCTTTGTCGGCTCTGTGCAGCGGGGGTGTTTGCAGTTTTTGGTGAAAATATCTTTGAAGATTGGCACATTGTTTTTGGTGCAAATAGCTGACATCTAATATGCCCCACTCTCCCTGATTCCTTGGAATCGTGAGTCTCTCAACTGTCGATTTGGGGTGTTGACTTCGATATTCAGTCAAAGTAGTCCTCGTTTTTCTTTCAATCTCCTCTATTTCCGTCTTCGTCCATCTAATGATACCGTATATGTTAAGAGGGGAATAGCATGGGAGTTTATTGTCTTTGTTCTGTTTATTGGAAGCGTAGCTTTCTTATGGCGGGCTTCGCTCGAAGCGCCGAATCGGCGAGAGGTGTTAACGCCGAAAATCCGTACGACCCGGACGGCCAATTATTGCGCCGCGCTAGCTGTTACAATTGTTTTTGTATTGTCGGTTGCCTTCTCCATGGTAACGCTAGCTATCAATCGTTTTGGACACAAAATGCTTTAACTGTATAATAACAAAAATTATATCAACAGAATCAGCGTCTAAAGAAGAACCTACCTGAGTGTGGCAATTACTTTATTTCGTCTATCAACCGAGATATTTCATTATAAAATTTGCTCTTAAACGTAAACAGACAGTAGACATCTTGGATTGAGATCTACACGGAACGAGAAAATCTTTCACGGAAACGTTTCTGGGCCTACGACTACGGTCCGGAAGGTTAGGTTTGTTTGGTTTAGCTTGGATAAAAGTATGCAGAAGAAAAAATAGTACATTATATTAAGCTAGTTTAACAAGACGGAGTATTGTCACACGAGAGTTTTAAAGCACGACGAGCGAAGCGAGGAGTGCTTTAATAGAACGAATGTATATATATATATATATATAAATATATTATATAAAGCTATGCTTCCCCTTCCAATCATTCCCAAAGTGCCTCATTTCGTTTTTGAATTCAGTTTAGTTCTCAATATGGACTTTAATCGATTCACATATGCTTCTCGAATTCGACTCTTAACATCCTTACATATGATGAGTCCGGATAGATTGCTGTACACCTAAGTATTTGTAAGTTTCTCTCTCATGCATTGCTTCGATGTAATTGCCATCATGGAGATCAAAAATATTGGTACTATGTTGTCCTCTTATTAATGTCTGCGTTCTGCATTTATTAAATCCAAACTCCATATGAATGTCACGGGAGAAGATTTCCACACTTCTAAGTAGTGAATGATATGTGCCGGCGTACCAGTATAAAGTTTAATGTCATCGAAATACATGAGGTGGGTAATTCTGTGTTGGACTTGATTGTTGGATTCAATTGCAAATCCGTGGTTACTCAAGTTTAGTATCTGTGAAAGAGGATTCAGAGCAAGGCAAAATCATAGCGGGCTTAATGAATCTTATTATTATTATTATTATTATTATTGTAACGCGAAATGTAAACAGCAGAGCGAAATGTGTTTACCCCTGTCGAACCTCAGCGGCTTTCCTCAAAGGAACGCGGCTACGCTTATTAAGCGCAGCGGCGAGCACTAAAAAAGGTACCGTGCCGAGCGTTCCCGGATTATTATTTAAGGAAAAGTGATTTATGACTTTCTGGACGTATCTGAGTAAACATTAATTTGAGAAAGGAATGACCTGGAATTATCGAGCAAATACTAGTAAATTCGGAAATACATTAAGGGGGGCTATAAAAGTGAACGCTGCGGACGAAGGAGAGGATTATTAGACGTGAAGCCGCGAGAGTAAATAGTAAACAAGCGAAATAACGAAAGCGAGAGCGTATAAATAAATTAATAATTAAGAGTGATATAAATTGATGTTGGGAAATAGTTAAGTGTGTTATATAAATTAATTAGTTTAGTAATAGTGTATATGAATTAAGTAGTGTCTAGTGTACAATTAGTATTAGTGTAAATAAATTAGACAATAAACGTTACATTATTATTATTATTATTATTATTATTATTTATTTATTAACAAGGGTATATATTGTATACACCATTGTAATTGTTTTTCTTACAGGCATAGTTTTATATGAATATTGCCTAAATATACTAATTCCACCTCAAAATATCAATGTTGGATTGTTTCATTGGATGTGTGTGACTTCGACACTTCTGCCTACATATAGTTCATATGATGTCCCGTGTTTTCCAGATTACAATTACAATAATATCTTTTCCGGTTTCCCGAAACCGCTGTCGATCACACCATTAACTCTCTCTTAAACGATGAGCGTTTAAAGGACATCCAAAGTGGGTAATTGTCGTGCCATGCTAGTCATGCCACCCACACCGTTAAAATAGCTGCACGAATCTCCCTCGATTCCCATAACGAGCGTCGAGAGGAGGAAAACGGCGGTGGGAAAATTGAATCTTTTTTCCTCGCTCGAATTTTGCAACACGAGGAAATCTACCGGCGGCGCGGCTGCGAGGGAGAGGAAAACCCGACTTATGTAAACGAAGAGTGAGGCCTGGACGTGTCACCGTTTAATCAATGGATCTGTTGTTAATTTGAGATGGGCGAGACTCGAGTTTAAGATCGAGAATTGTTGAGTTTGAATTTAAATTAAACTGAAGGAGTAGGTACTGTTTTTACAAGGCCAAATAGAGCCTTGAAAAAAAATGTTGTTATGGATGATTGCAACCTATCAATGTACGATATTCATTATGTTAATATTCGATAAATAAATATCAAGTACATTAGCAGGATTAGTTTGCTCGTACTATTCACATCGTGTGAAATTTGTTGGCACATATTGCAATAATTCAAATTTTAGGACCGTCTCATTCAAAATGCGTTGTTCTCAATTTGGAAATGCTCCAGGAAATTTCATATTTTCAGCTGTTATCTGTTCCATTGTTTTCAGCTCAACCAATTGTAAAATATCCTTAAACGTAGTTACCTACTTCAACTACTCACAGGCGTAATTTACTGACACCAATTTCTAACGAATGTACGAGCAATCAACGAGGATTCATTCAAAGGAATGTGAATGAATGTGTTTTTATCGGCCGTTTACATAAATTATTACGTTTTCAAGTCTATTTGAAAGTTGGATCGTTTTTAAATTTACAACATTTTCAGAATTGTTTCGAAACGATTTCGGTCCTATGCACATGGAATCTAAATGATAGTTTTTATTATTGTTGTAAGTTACAAAGTAGTGAGCCGTTACTTTCTTCTTAAACATATATCAAATGAAAAACGACAAGAGTACAGTACCTTTCAGAAAGGAATTAACCATAGAATGTTATTAAAGTTTGTTATACTTATTCGATAGTAGAATAAATGTTCAAACTTTAAAAATAATCGTGATGTGTTCATCAGAGTACTTTCTCATATATAGGGGTTAACTTAAGCAACAAACCGAAAAACGACAAGTAACTATAAAGTACTCCTCACAGTTGATTTAGCCAAAAACGTTACAAAACTTTTTTATATAGTATTATATCTAATGTAGAATAGGTACTCAAAATTTTATAAAAATTCTTGAAGCAAACTTAGGGAAAAATTCAAAAAATTGGAGAATGATACAAAGTGCCTTTCACAGAAGATTTTGCAAAAAACGATAGAAAAGTTTATTTAATACTAATTCAATGGTACAACATATATTGTAAATTTAAATTAAATTCTTGTAGCAAATTTTGAGAAAAATTCAAAAACCGAAAAACCACAAGTATAAAGTGCTCTTCACAGAAGATTTAGCCGAAAACGTTACAAACTTTTTTATACATATTTAATTGCACAATAAATTTTCAAAGTTTAAAAAGGATTCTTGGAACGGATTCGGAGAATAATACAAAAAACCAAAAATCGACAAGTATAAAGTATCCTTCATAGAAGATTTAGCCAAAAACGCTAGAAAACATTTTAATACATATTCAATAGTAGAATAAATATTCAAAGTTTCAAAAAAATTCATGAAGCGAATTTCGAAAAAAATTGAAAAAACCGAAAAATGATAAGTATAATGTGCCCTTCATAGAACATTTAGCTATAACCGCTAAAATACTTTTTATACATCTTTAATAGTACAATAAATATTCAAAATTTAAAAAAAATTCTTGGAGTGAATTTCGAGAAAAATTCAAAAAACCAAAAAATGACAAGAGTAAACTACCCTTCTATCCTGGCTGATTTTAATGAAAAGCTTATTTTCACGTTCTGGTGTGGTACAAAGTCTAAATACATAGTTTTGGCCGTTTGCGTTTTTTAGTTTTTGAGAAAATCCTACCACAGACATACATACATACACACTTAAACATACATACAGACGGTTTTCCGAAAACATGTTTTTTGGACTCAGGGGACCTCAAAACATTCAGAAATGCTAATAACTCAATTTCGAAAAATCGACCCGATTACAATACTCTCTCATATATGAGTACCTCATATGAGAAAGTAAAAATATTGGAGTGAAAAATAAAAATTTAAAACCAAATTCTTGACGTAAATTTTGAGAAAATTTTCAAAAAGCGGAAAATGACTACAGGAAATTACCACTTTATTCCCGTCGATTTCAATAAAAATATTACTTTTGTGCAAAGTCTAAATTCAAAGTTTGAGCAGTTTGGCATTCATCAGTTCTTTATTTTCCCTTTAAAATCCACTTGTGCAAACTCGTCTGTTGAAAATACCGACTTTTCTCATATCCGCATACGCACACACCCTTTGGCGTTTCGAAAATAAAGCGGGGATCAGTCTCGCGTGCAAGCCGTTAAGTCTAATTTTATTGTTATTGTTCAGCTCGTAGTTGCGACAGCAAAACAAGACAACATAGAGATCATAAATCCGGGCCTCGTGTGTTGTGCAAAGAGATGGGTTCAGTTTTATGGTTCACGTCGAACGTGCCACCTTACCGCCACAGTTTTCCTTAACCTTTGCCGGCGAGGAATTCCGAACTGATCGAGAGATTATCCCGCTCCTCTGCGAGCTATTGGAAACTAGAAATGCCCAAATCGGTCGTGTGTCGAACGTACGTATTAGTACGCATTCGACAAGTTGTCGATGACCGTATTTTTCCGCCCTGAACCGTCCCAATATGGCTGAGGTTCCGAAAGAAGAAAATGAATTTCCGATGGGACGGTGGCTGTATGATAATGAGCAGAGACTGGAAAATATGCATTAAAAAAGGTGGAAAATATGCATGCAATATGAACAAAAAACATAAAAACAAAAATGCATATGGTAATCAAAACAATCAATAACTTATAATACATTAATATTTTCATCGTCAACATTATTATTATTTTTGTTATCATTATTATAGTATATCACAATATATTTTTCCAAATTCTCCATTTTGAAATTTAATCTGGGGTCGTTTAAATATATATATTTCGGTAGTACTTGATTTAATTTAAGGTTGACTTTGTCAGCAACGAGACCATGACATGAATTTAATATTTTTTGGACTACAGAGATGGTTGCAATGCTGTCGTACAACGACACAGAATTACGCTATAATTTTCTGATATAAAGTGGTAGAGAACCAAAATTAGAGTCCTTAATTTGGAAATGTTAATATTTCACAGAAATCGTAATGGTAATACATGGACTGCCCTTCGAAAACAGTACTAAAGGGTGTAAACAGGAAAACTCAAGCAGTTAACGCAAATTGCTGGTTATAAAGGTTGTAAGCACAGGTTAGCACAGATGTGCAGAGACATGAACATATTTGTACACGCTTGCTTTATTGACTATAGAAAGGCATTCGACCGTGTCAAGCATCAAAAGATGATAAAAATATTATCCGCAACCGGGATTGACAAAAGAGATATTACATTGATAGCGAATCTCTACTGGAACCAGATTGCCGAAGTAAAAATAGACGGTAGAACATCTGACACTGTGTCAATCCGAAGAGGCGTAAGACAGGGCTGTATATTGTCACCACTCCTATTCAACATCTATTCGGAGGCATTTACAAAGAAGCTCTAGCGGAAGACATGGGAGGTATCAAAATAAATGGAGTTTGTATCACCGATATAAGAAACGCAGATGACACCGTAGTCCTTGCCGATAACATATCAGACCTACAAAATATGATGAATAGAATAACTGAATATAGTGAGCATCATGGATTGGACATGAATATATCTAAGACCAAACTGTTAGTCTTCTCCAAGAGACCCACTGCTGAAGCAATTTTGATTAACGGCAATAAGATCGAACAAGTCTCGTGTTTTAAATACCTGGGTACCATAGTCAACGCATGGTGCGACCCGAAACAAGAGATCCGTTCCAGAATCGAACAAGCCAGGAAAACATTCATGAACATGAAAAGATTTTTTACTAGTCCTGATCTGAGTTTGGAGCTCAGGGTTCTCATGATTTGATGCTATGTCTTCAGTGTGTTGCTGTACGGATGTGAATGCTGGACCCTGGACTCTGCAACTGAAAAGAAAATTGAGGCGTTTGAAGTTTGAAATGTACTTATACCGCCGCATGCTCCGCATCTCATGGGTCCAACGAATTACGAATGTGGAAGTGCTTAATCGGATGAAGAAGCCGAAAGAACTAATGGCCCTCATTAAAGAAAGAAAAACTACATACATAGGTCATATTATGAGAGGCAACAAGTATGAACTGCTGAGAATAATAATTGAAGGAAAGATCGAAAGGGAAAAGATCTATCGGTAGACGTCAGAACTCCTGGTTGAAAGACCTCAGAAGATGGTATGGGTGCACTTCCATTGAAATCTTTCGAGTTGCTGTTGCAAGAACAGTGTTAGCTATGTGCATCGCCAACCTTCGAAAGAAGAGGGTGTCATAAGAAGAAGAAGAAAGGTTGTAAAAGGATTATCGCTTGAGAGTTCAACATGCTACCTATGTTTCCTAAGAACTCCGCCATTCAATAAGGTATAAAATTTGTAAAATATTCATATCCTGCAATAAATGATACATGTAAATCAAATCTCTGCCACAAAATATTGTAAATATAGCGAAAATATGCAACATCACTAGATTTTGCGTAAAATATGCGGTAACCAGTGAGAATGCGCTAAATATGCAAAAGCATATCCAGTCTCTAATAATGAGTAAGGACTGAAAAATATGCACTATAAAATGTGCAGGTATGTATGCAATATACAGTACAAAGTATTGAAGCAACGTACCAAAAAATACAGATATGCATTTTGCATACAAATTCAGTCTTCTGGTAATGAGACGAGCGATATCAACAGGTGAGGAGCATGGCCCGGCATCGCTATGGCGATTGAATCTGGTGGCTTTCGACCTAATTAACCGCTCAACACGTCCACGACGTTCTCGATTGAAATTGATGGGTCTCGCATGGCTCTCTTCGTCTCTGACAAAGGGAAAAGTTGTACGTCGTGGAAAAACATTTTCCCTAAATTTTCATGCTTCACTCAAATCTCAGAGATAAATTTTGCTAAGGCGAAAAGGATGAAAAGGTGAATACCATTCACGCCCCGTGATCACGTTTTCCAAATTTCTACCTTTTGTTGTTCTAAAAGCACAGTCATTTCGATTTTACCTTGGTCGGATCATGCCAATCCACCTTATGTCACCATTTGTTCTATGAAAAGTCCCATGTCAGGTTAAAGGATTTTAAATCTGATATTAGAAAAAGGAACTGAGAAACTAATCTTGTTATTTGGTTTTTTTTACAACCAAGCGGTGGCAATGGTTGGGCCGGTTAACAATCCTACCAAAAATGAAAGAAACCACGAAAAAACTAAAAATTACTACTAATTATTAAGTACGAAAAGTTTCTATAAATATTACAGTTTCCATCCCACGTAACACTGGACGTCTAATGGACGTCCAGTTTAGGTCCATTTTACGTCCCGTACGTCCAGGTCCAGATTAGGTCCTTAACGGACGTCCATTAGACGTTCAGTTAAGTCCATTTTACGTCCCAGACCTCCACGTTCAAATTAGGTCCGCAGCGGACGTCCGATGGACGTCCAGTTTAGGTCCCTACATGTACGTATGGTTTAGGTCCACAGTGGACGTCCATTGAACGCCCAGTTTACGTCCGATTACTTATGTTAATAAATGTACGTGTTACGTAGAGTTGGAGTAAAATTTTCTAAGAAAATAAATGTCCGAAAAATTAACAGCTAAAAAAATTACCGTCGAAAAGGTGCTCTAAGAAGGAAAACCTTAAAAGTATTAATTAAGGCTACTGAAAGAAGTCGCCAATAGAAAATTAAACTTTGTCAGACTTGTGTTAGTACGTTTTTATACACTAACATCAAAAAATTATTATTAATAAAAAACAGACAATCTCCAATCCTCCCTCGAATGAAAATTAAAAACCGTGATGTGTTCATCAGAGTACTTTCTCATATATAGGGTGTTTCAATATGCGTTTGCCAAATCCAAACGGGAAATAGATACGGTTAATTTAAGCAAAAAAAAAGTTTATTTTATACTAATTCAATGGTAGAATATATATTCTAAATTTAAAATAAATTCTTGTAGCAAAATTTGAGAAAAATTCAAAAACCGAAAAACCACAAGTATAAAGTGCTCTTCACAGATAATTTAGCCGAACACGTTACAAACCTTTTTATACATATTTAATTACACAATAAATTTTCAAAGTTTAAAAAGAATTCTTGTAACGAATTCCGAGAATAATACAAAAAACCCAAAATCGACAAGTATAAAGTATCCTTCACAGAAGATTTAGCCAAAAACGTTAGAAAGCTTTTTTATGCATATTCAATAGCAGAATAAATATTCAAAGTTTAAAAAAAATTCGTGGAGTGGATTACGAAAAAAATTGAAAAAACCGAAAATTGACAAGTATAAAGTGCCCTTCACTGAAGATTTAGCCAAAATCGTTAGGAAATTTTTTTATAGGTATTTAATCGTACAATAAATATTCAAAATTTAAAAAAAAATTCTTGGAGCGAATTTCGAGAAAAATTTAAAAAACCGAAAAATGACAAGAGTAAACAACCCTTTTATCCTGGCCGATTTTAATGAAAAGCTTATTCTTACGTCCTGGTATGGGACAAAGTCTAAATACAAAGTTTTGACCGTTTGTGGTTTTTGGTTTTTGAGAAAATCCTACCACAGACACACATACACACATACACACATACACACATACACACATACATACAGACGGTTTTCCAAAAACTTGTTTTTTGGACTCAGGGGACCTCAAAACGTACAGAAATGCTAATAACTCAATTTCGAAAAATCGACCCGATTACAATACTCTCTCATATATGAGTACCTCATATGAGAAAGTAAAAAATATGTCCAGATGTCAGACTTACATGAATCACAATGCTAGATTTGTAAGTACAATAAAATGGTATACAATGAATTTCGATTTGTTTGCCGGAGCCGCCTCGTTTTATTTAAATTATTCAAACAAAAGTGAAACAAACGCGACAGACTTTCGCCAGAATCGCTTTTATAGTAATTAACTTTGCTGTTGAATAGTTATCGTTTTCGATACGTTGTAATGTACGTTTATCGTTTTGTAATACTTTTATTAACGACTGTGAACATCCGTTGTTTAAGCTATTGTCGCAGCTACATTCGAATGCAGTTTGGGGTCGTAACTTTCAATTATTGTATGAGTTGTGAGGCGGTTGGGTATTTTTCCATGAATACTAGATAATTTTTAGAATTTGAGATTTACATTTAGAAATATTAAAAAAATATATAATTTTAGCAGTTTATAATCCCTTTGGAAAACACACTTGATTTGAAACAATACGTTTGATAAAACATAATTAACAATCCTAAAATTAAGGACGATATTAGGTTCTTATGGAATATTCTGTTAGTACTATATATTCCTAATAATATTAATATATTATTTATATAGATGTTATTTATGGAATACCTTTTACAATTATTTCCAATTTCTAAATATTTTCTAATATTTTTAGTTCTATCATTAATGAGTTTTGTAGTAACAGAAATGGGAGTATTTTTTTTTAAAAAGAAACTGGAAAATACAAAAGCAAAACTATACGAATGCAAATGTATTATGAAATTTTGACGGTCGATACCAAATGGTTGAATTTCAACCACAAACCACATTTCAACAACAAAATTCACATAATCTTTAAGCGCCTCGCACAGTCTCCCCAAATCCCGTATTTTCTCACCTCACCTCTCCCGTATCCCAAACAGGGTAAAATACATTTTCACCGTACGCACCTACAATGGATAAATCTAATCTACCTGTCCGCATATACGGTAAACGTGGGAGATTCAACAATGACTGGTCCATGCACCTGTGTGCATGTGCATCAGAGAATAATCATCTCATGTGTGAAAGGAGATGTGCATCACCACCAACATTTTTTCCCTCTTCGATCTCGTTTCGCTGTTCTGATTAATTCCGAATCCAGAGTGGGGTGAGCCTGGCAACAGAAAGAATTAAGTATATAAACAATGGCGATCATCCTTAACGATATCAGTTTTAGTGATAAATTAAGAGTAGTTAGTTCTCTCCGTACGAGTTCCGAAGGCATCATGTACGACTTGAGGCTGGTGAGTGAGGTTTTGGGTTGATTTTTCTGTTTGAGCGTTTGAGAAATAGAGAAAAGTCCAATAGTGTCCGATAATAGTAAGATACCAAGGCGGTACCCTTTGAGGTTTAATATTGATTCTTATTTGGATCGTTGCAGGACAGAATTTCATTTGTACAATTATTGATAGTAAACCGTTTGGCTTATTACTCTTAATGTTGAGCTAGGTAGTTAGGTCATTTTAAACCCGATAACACAGATTAATAGGATTTTTTGAATAAATTGCTAAATTGTCTTTCCTTTGTTTGAACTGTCAGCTCGAGTATTATTTGTGTTTCTAAATCAGTTAGCATAATTTAAGTAGTGTAACAGGTATGATGAAAAATTTAGTAAACAGTAAATGAGTTGCATATATCACAAATGGGCAAAAATTTTTATTTACTTAACCTTCGTTATTTAAAAAACCCCATGACATGCCAGGCTGAAAGGTAGATTTATGGGTAGGATATAGAGTAATATATGTGTTAAAAAAATGTATACGAGGTGTTAAAAAAATACTTTTTGCATATAACTTTTTTTATGTACATATCTCAAAGATACGTATTATGGAAAAGTCGTTCGCCTCTATAAGGGCAACAAAAAACCTAAGTAACATTTTTCTCTCAGACGCGAAATAAACATTTTTTGATTTTTTTTTTGAAAAAAATTACTTTTTTTCTGTATATTTCTCGAAAAAATATTTAACACAAAAGTCGTTCGCCTCTATAAGATCAACAAAAAACCTAAGTAACATTTTTCTCTCAGACGCGAAATTAAAGTTTTTTTTTTTTTGAAAATAACAAGCCGACATTTTGAAACCGCTAGACCTATTTGGCCCATTAACGAACTCGATCGAGATTTTCGGCCAACTGATTTTTGTTCCAACTTTTGTATCGATACGTTAAACTAGGTGTTAAAAAAATACAAACGTCAAAATTTCTAACTTTTTGCATCTAACTATTTTTATGTACATTTCTCAAAAATATGTTTTATATAAAAGTCGTTCACCTCTACAAGGGCAACAAAAAACCTAAGTAACATTTTTCTCCCAGACGCGAAATAAAAGCGTCGTGTTTTTTTTTGAAAAAAATAACTTTTTTTCTGTACATTTCTCGAAAAAAATGTTTTATACAAAAGTCGTTTACCTCTATAAAAGCAACAAAAAAACTTAAATAACATTTTTCTCTCAGACGCGAAATATGAGTTTTTTGATTTTTTTTTGAAAATAACAAAAAAATACCAAATAAACTTTTGAGAAATGATTAAGTATGATCTCTAGAGACCAAAAAAACTGAAAACCGCCCCATTTTTTCGACTTCGTTAACGAATGCAATACTAGATAAATCTACCAATTTTAAATTATTCATAAAATAATTATTCTTGATTCAATTATTCAATTTATTGCAGTTGGTGGCGGCAGTCTTGTTAGGACTGAGTGCAGCGGCTAAATTGGACAGCACATACCTTCCCCCAGGTGCGAAGGGGGCGGGAGGGGGTCCAGGACTTAGCACCCCTTTTAGAGGGGGCGGTGGAGGAGGAGGAGGAGGAGGAGGCGGTGGTGGAGGAGGGAGAGGTTTTGTAGCTGGTAAACATCGAGGCGGACAATCGACAGAACAATAAATAACTCGTAAAATATTTACGCAAATTACATAATTACTAAAATCTATAACAAGCGGTAGGTAGGTACCGTTTTTCAAAATATGTTGTGTCGATTGGATTGCTTTGAATTATGAATGTTTTAATACTACATTCTAAAGGCTAACAGAACGGCCCTAAAAAATACTTTTTACACGATACAGTAAGATAGAACTACAGAACACCTGAAACTTGGAAATACACTTACAACATTTTAAATAAATGAAACAACAAATACGCACCACACTCTGTCAGAAAATCATTAAGACAAAATCTAAAATAATTGATAATTTGCACAAAATAACTCTTGAAAGGCATACAAATACCTATTATACATACAAAGTATACCTGGCATAATTGATAATTAATTGCTGTGATAACAAACAATCGCATTTACTAGTTAGCAGTTATAACAAATTAATTGGGAGATTTATTAAAACGCAGGTAGGTAAGTGTGCATTATCATCTAACTCGCTGTGGTCGCAACACCTTAAAGATTTAATATAGTGTTATAGAATGTTATTTAATAAATTTATTGCAGCAATTAACTAACTGAAAACTAACGAGAAGTGAAGTCAGTAATAGATATAAATAAAAGGTTTTAGTGCTTAAACGTTATGAAGTTTATAAATATGTACTGCTTCAGTACTCATCTTTCATACAGATACTTTCTCTACCATCTTAACCTGAATTCCTACTCGGATCGAACTACTTTTCAGTACATATCAGAGATATAAACCATAACCGAGCACGATATCGATAGTCTATGTTATGTGTAAGAGCGTGATAGGTTCGCATGGTGCTAGTGTTAAAATATTGACTGTTGTGAAATTCAGGAAAGTAAGAAATCGTTAAAAGATCTCGTTTATTTTTACAACGTCGACTTATAGGATCGTAAATCCCACCATTATTGAAATTATATATTAGAAAAAACGTTGATGCTTTTAATTGGTTTAATAAATATTTCGTATCTCACGTCCCTGACGATTTTATATTAAAATAGATTCAATAAAATCGACGTCTGCCGCATATTTGATTAAATTTGAATAAAATCTAGTTATTAATATATTGATGGAGAGAAGAAATAGTTTTTCTGTTATAATATTGATTCACCTGTTTAATTCATAACGCGTTCAGTCTCCTTGAGTATTTTTTACTGAACCGTTAAACATAAATTATTATGATTTTGTTGATTTTTATCGAATTTAGTTCTTAAAAATCTAATTAGTAGGAAACTTAATTTGATTTTAATTAACATAACGTTATTTTAGTTTCCACCTATAAAAAAATAAAGTTATATTTTTATTTGCTTCATATATATATATTTTCAATTTTATTTTTTTACTTTCTCATTTCACTGATATATGAGATGCGTTCAAATAAGTTTGAATCCTCCTACTTACACCAAAAGTGAGCCCTCATTACCATTCTCAAATATTTTTGAAACAAATTTCCTCTGACGCTTGCACGTTGCAAAGTCTTCCAAATCAGATATCTAATCACTTTTACACGTTGTCATCTTAAAGAACTGGAAATATTAATTATCAAGATGTAATTTAGCAGAAATGTTCGAAATGAAAACGCTTACCGGAGTTAATTAACGGTGAATGTTGATTTGGTATCGAATTGTGAAACTGTACGTTTTAGGTTAAGTTACATTTCGAATTACATAATTATATTTACATGTAGATGTAAATTCGGACGTAGGCACAGTCGCGTAAATGAAATGCACGTCTTACTAGTTGTATCTTTTTATGGAACGGCGATAAAAGAAATTGGAAACTTGTTAAATGGGATTTTGAAATGGCGAATATCAAGCAAGTAATAACTTCACATAAGTTAAAGGTTAGGGATCATGATTTGCTTTATAATGTTTTGCAAATCATTTCGCAATTCAAATCCTTACTTACAACTGAAAAAGTACGCAAGAGAAGACTTCATGATGTTTAAAAGAAGATTACGAAAAGTCGAAAGACGTTATGGTCAAATCGTAGTACCAGCAATAAATTAATTTATCTATTTTGCGTTACTAATGATCTCATTATTACACCGAAAGTAGTGTATTAATATTCATATTATTACACTACTTTTGGTAACTTTTAGTTATGTTAAATTGGTACATCTGCCTGTCATGGAGACGTGCGTAGACGTCAAGGTTAAATTATTAGTATTTCAATAAATTTCTTGAGCAGCTTTGCGTGCTTTTGGGGGGTGTACAGGTCAATTCTACATTTTTGTCTCCCATTTCGCGCACGTAAGTAACTAGTTATTGAATTTGTCCTAGGGCTACTAGATTTTCAAATTCAAATACGGAACGTCCATGTCAGTGACGTCAGTGTAACCAACCGACGCAAAATTCCCTAGTGTAATACGAAACCTTGAACAGCCAAAATTTAATGAATTAATAAAGCAAAGTAGATAAAATAATATATTACACACGTTTAATAATATACTATTCTTGTTGCTAAGATTATAAAATAACCATTACGTTATTCACAGTTTCTGGGTATGTTCAGTGCTCTATTGTTCACTGGAAACTGTTTGTAATGTTTATAATCTTCGATGTAATATTTTTCAATTATCAAAAATGTCGTTTTAGGAGGTGGACGTAATGGCGGAAACGGAGGAGGTGGCGGCGGCGCCGGGGGCGGCGGCGGTGGTGGTGATAACGGCGCTGGAGCAGACATACCAATTATTTCCTACGAAAACGTGAATAACGGAGACGGAAGTTACAAGTGGAGGTAAGTACAAGTAAATAATTATATTAATTCCTTAATTTCAAAAATTTAATACCTACGAATAAATGCACTATCACTCACCAAGTCGTTTGAAAATGAGTTTATAAAATCTGATAAAAGAAAATATTTTCAAAGGTAAAATGTTAAGGTTAAGGTTAAAAGACGAAAACGGGCCAACTTAAACCAACTTAAATAAGAAGGTTTCAGTTAACACTTGAACAGTTTCTTAGAGAAGGAATCGAAAATGGCATATCATCTGTTCAACGCTTTTGGAAAATTTGATTATCAAACATTACGATGAAAAATTGATTTTCTACCAGAACTAAAATCCAAATTAAAACTCTTTGTCTATGAAGCAAGTGAAGTATCCTTAAAATATCATTCCATTCTACAATTTATCTTTCTGAAACTTTCTACACACTATTTACAGCGCAATATACAGGGTGTTAGGGGTTTGACTGCCTTTATTTTAACAGGCGACAGCATTCACCAAAATAAACAAAAATCCTTATATAACAGGGGTCCTAAAACCAACCGTTTTCGAGAAAAAAATTAGCAAACTTCTAATTTTAAGGTGTAAAAATTCAGTTTTATTAAAGAATCTAAAATAATTTTATACATGAAATGACCATAACATGTATTGTTTTAATGCATTTATGTTTAATTTTTAACAAAACAAGTTTTTCTTTAAAGAATATTAAATATTTCCAATCAATACAACTCGATACAGTGGCTATGATGTGGTGTGGCAACACCGCGAATTTATCGCACGCGTCGCGAGGCATTGACCCCGCACAGCTGTTTACATGTATACGTATCTTTTCTTGTCGGTGTTGCCAAGTTGTGGTAAAATGCCTTGATAAAATAACTCGACTTTTCTAGAACACAGTTGGTTTTAGCACCCCCGTTATATAAGGTTTTTTTGTTTGTTTTGATGAATACTATCACCTATTAAAATAAAGGCAGTCAAACCCCTAACACCCTGTATAGAAACTGAAATGAAATTGAAGAGGGATTTTGGGAAACACCCTGTATAGAAACTGAAATGAAATTGAAGAGGGATTTTGGGAAACATTTGAACGATATTTGCTTTTTGGATTCTAGTAAGTCGTTATACCAACTTCACTAAAACAAAATCAACATATAATCATCCCCTTTTCCCGATTTTCCCCCAGTTACGAGACCGGAAACGGGATCAAGGCGCAGGAGGAGGGCGAGCTGAAGGAAGGAGGCGAAGAGGGCATCCAGTCTGCGGTCGGTTCGTTCTCCTACACGGCTCCTGACGGTACGGAGATCAAACTGGAATACACAGCCGACGAGAACGGTTTCGTCCCTGTCGGCGACCATCTGCCGACACCCCCGCCGATCCCTCCAGAGATCCTGAAGAGCCTGGAGGAGAACGCAGCCGCTGAGAAGGCTGGAGGAGGAAACGGCGGCGGAAACGGCAATGGCGGCGGAAACGGCGGCGGGAATGGCGGCGGGAACGGCGGAGGGAACGGCTACAGGTATTAGAAGAATATATAACAGGTGAGTCCACCCAAGCCCCCGGCTGTAGTTCACCATGTCTTGTACAGCTATCCCTTGCAGCAATTCAAAGTTCCTACAGCTCTCATGCACAGTTCATCACATATTAGAAAGTTATCATTTAAACTTCTTTTATAAAAAAATGTATTATATAATTTCTAATTCAGTTTTATTGTCTTATCCTTTGGTATATGCACTGTTTAATTTTTTTTTTAATTTTTCAGATATTGAAAGGACCGGAAAAGCTAGAAACCAATTTCTGTAGTTATTTATGATAGATTCTTTATATTTTTTAAGTTACTCGATATGTATATAATTACGAAAGTGTAATACGACGACTGTGCAATGTATAAGGCTAAAGAATATCACTTTGTATACCGATAATAATGCCGTGTGATGTAATATTCCGTACTATTTTATGCCATTTTTGTTTTGTTAGCGTTTCCTTTGTTTACTTGTAGCTATCAACTTCATGTACCTTTACCACTTAAGTTCTTGAATACGAAGATGCAATACAATGATTGTTCATTGCGTATAAAATTGTTTTAATTCTATTATAGTCCAAGACCCATCTGTCAGAAATTTGCTTTTTACATGAATACCTCGGGAATAATGCATAGAATAAGGATTGACTTATCCTTCAACGCGCAGATGTCGAGAACAAAAAATTGAAAAAAAGCGTTATTAGCGGATTTGCAAAATAGCAATAAACAAAAAAAATTGGCCAAAAAAAGTGGTTTTTTAATTTATCATTTTAGGCACTTTAAAATGGAGTTAGGACTGCCATATCACAAGTAGAAAATCTTATTGTTATAGTAAAAAAATTCTGTAAATTTCGTTCCGATCGGTGTGTTACATTTTGCACAACAATTTCGCAATGCAGAAAAATCGAAAAATATTGAAAATTTTCAAAAGTGTTTAAATTTTGTTTCCACTATTCGATTTTAACAAAAATAACTGAGCATATCTAAGAGGGAACAAGCTTTCATCTGCTTTTTTCAGAATTAAAAAATATTTATTAGAACGGTCACAGTCATTGTTTATAGTTGGTATCGTTTTTTGCTTATAAACAAATAGATTATCTCGGCGAATTTTTTGTTAAATATAATTTTGAAAACATAGCCGGGAAGTACTCGGAATGACGCTTCTTTTTGTGTATAATAAGTTGCTATTTTGTTCATTAGTTTCTGAGATACAACTCCTCAAATTTGATTAGTGTTTAATAAAATGGTTAATAATAATGAATAAAATTACTATTTTTTCTCATATCTTAAGAAATAATTGTTTCTTACAGTAACCGGCATAATGTTTTTATAGAAATTTACATTATAAAGATTTCAAATTTATATTAATAAAAATTTCTCGCTTCGAATTTTGACAAATTTCTAAATTTTACACCAAATTTAAACAATTACTGTGACCGTTCTAATAAATATTTTTTAATTCTGAACAAAGAATATGAGAGCTTGTTCCCTCTTATATATGCTCAGCCAGTTTTGTTAAAATCTAATTGTGGAAAAAAAATTTAACAATTTTGAAAATTTTCAATATTTTTCGATTTTTCTGGATTGCAAAATTATTGTGCAAAATCTAATATACCGATCGAAACGAAATTTACAGGAATATTTTATTATAACTTCAAGATTTTCTACCTGTGATATGAAAGTCCTAACTCCATTTTAAAGTGCCTAAAATAAAAGACACTTATTTGGGCCGATTTTGATTTATTTATTGCTGTTATGCAAAAGCTAATAAATTTTTGTATTTCTATCCTAAGCCATATTACGTAAAATGCGATTCTGCAACTTTTTTCTCTCTTCAACTTTCTTTTAAATTCAATACTTAAAAAGTTAGAAGCAAAAAAATTCTGGAAAAAACGCGTTTTTCCCATTTTTACTTCCTCATATGAGGTACTCATATATATGAGAGTATTGTAATCGGGTTGATTTTTCGAAATTGAGTTATTATCATTTCTGACCGTTTTGAGTTCCCCTGAATCCAAAAAGCATGTTTTTGGAAAATCGTCTGTATGTGTGTGTGTATGTGTGTATGTATGCCTGAGGTACGATTTTCTCAAAAACAAAAAACCACAAACGGTCATAACTTTGTATTTAGACTTTATACCATACAAGGACGTGAAAATATGCTTTTCATTAAAATCGGCTAGGGTAAAAGGGTAGTTTACTCTTGTCATTTTTCGTTTTTTTTGAATTTTTCTCGAAATTCGCTACAAGAATTTTTTATATATTTTGAATATTTATTGTACGATTAAATAGGTATAAAGAAGTTTTCTAACGATTTTGGCTAAATCTTCTGTGAAGGGCACTTTGTACTTGTCAATTTTCGGTTTTTTTTAAACTTTGAATATTTTTTCTACTATTAAATGTGTATAAAAAAGTTTCCTAACATTTTTGGCTAAATCTTCTGTGAAGGATAATTTATACTTGTTGAATTTGGGTTTTAACTTTCTCATATGAGGTACTCATATATGAGTATTGTAATCGGGTCGAATTTTCGAAATTGAGTTATTAGCATTTCTGAACGTTTTGAGGTCTCCTGAGTCCAAAAAACATGTTTTTAATTGTCCCCGAAATTTGCTCTAAGAATTTTTATAAAATTATGAGTACCTCTTCTACATTAGATCATATATCTATGTATAAAAAAGTTTTGTAACGTTTTCGGCTAGATCTACTGTGAGGAGTACTTTATAGGTACTTGTCGTTTTTCGGTTTGTTGCTTAAATTAACCTCTATATATGAGAAAGTACTCTGATGAACACATCATGATTTTTTTTTTGCATTTTAAACAACGTTCCCGACCTCTGTACTTTGGAGGATAAGTCAATCCGTATTCTAGACATTAATACCGAGGTATTCATGTAAAAACATTGTGGTTAGCTCTTATATCCCCGTCAAAACAGATGGGTTCTGGACTATTAGTTCCACCGATTAACCAAACTCGATTCAAAAAAGGAATGGGGCGGCGGTGGTCGTGTGGTTTAAGGCGCGGGCCTTGAATCAGGCGGACACTGTCGTCGTGGGTTCGAATCCCACGTAATCCATGGATGTTGTGTGTGTTGCGGAGAGTGTGTAAAATGTATCCAAAATCCCGTTCCTATTCACGCCGGTAACCAGGCCGGATAGGATCGGATATCCTGTAGGAGGGCGGGACTAGGATACACACACCCTGAGTCGGTAGAGCACGGAGTGGATCAACTGGGGTGAGAGCCTTAAGGGGGTACAACCGTGCTCGAGGACCGTGGTTCGGAGCCCACGTTAAACTGTAGGTCCCGTCCAAATTGGCCCTGGCAGCGTAAAAGAGACGTTAACTTGACAAGACAAGACAAGACAAGACAAGACAACAAAGGAATCGAAATTAGCTTTAAAATTAATCTATTTCACCTTAAAACCTACAAACTTTTTTAAAATTGTGGGAAATTAATTATAGCGCGGTTTAAAGGTTGGGATCTAAGGGGTGGTATCTGAACTTTCCTCTCACGTCCTTAAAGTGCCGTAAACTAGATACTTATGGAATATTTAATAATGTTTTTTTTTATTGGTACGCTATTTTGCCTATTTAAACCATGCTTTGGCGTGCGTAAATCGGGCTTTATCGCACGCGCGTGTTTTAAAATCGCCATGGAAACGTGTCAACAACGACGAAATCAACCAATTACAGAGCGTTGTTGGCCGTAGCCGGACAAGCCGATTGGTCGCACGACGTGCGACGGGCCGTCACGAAGCGTCCCGAGTGTCATTCAAATTAATCATATTGGGTATGCATTTGATTTTGGTATAAAAAATGGTACCAATAAAAAAAATAGCGTAAAGTATTCGTGGATAGCTGCTCTTTCAAACACTTGCTCTATTTCGAGCACTCCGGCTTCGCTCGTGTTTGAAAGAGCTCAATATCCACTCATACTTTAATATACTATTTTATCATATTAGGCGAATCTAATTAGAAAGAAAAGAGGTGTTTTTGTAAAAAACTGTGTAGACGGGTTTGACAGTTGGAAAAGTAGTTTGAGTTGTTACAAGAAGCCTCTCATCTAGAGATTCATCAATTTTTTAGTGGAACCGTTATCAAATAAACAATTAAAGTGCCAAAATCACTCTTTTATTTATAACTCCAAATGGCTTAGATTTAGACGTTTGCGGTCAACAGTGAACTTTTAGAGAAATCAATTATCTTTAAAATGAGACTTTCTAAATTAAAATTGCACTATAAATAAAAAAGTTATTGAAAAAAAGGAGGCAAAATGGCTATATTTAAATATTGTTAATAACTTTTTAATTAGTTGTTCGAATTAAGTGAAATGTTTATAATTTGTGAGTTGAAATGTACTCTATAAGTTTGCAAAAGATGGGCTCGATCGGTAGAGTAATTTTTGCAAAATTCTTATTGTTTATCCCGTTTCTTGAAAAATCAACAATTTCTAAGTCCTGTCCAGTCGATTTTTCTAAATGGATCTTAACAAACTTGGGCTCATACGCTTCGTAAAGACTTATATTAACGTTATATGTAAAAAAAAACAATACATTTTTTAATGTTTATTTATAAAAAAAGGCTTAACAAGAAATATAGGTTTTTAAGCTTATAAACATGTACAATAACTTGGTTGGTTTTTGTTCAAACTTTATGGCAATGATTTATTCGAAAAGCTGATTCAAAAATACCCATTTGAAAAGAAAATAAGTCTCACACCTTTGTGAGCCATGATAGCTCTTTTTTTAAAAAATTCACCGTCGCTACAATAATTAATATTAAAGGCTGAAAATAACAAGGTTTTTAGAGGAAGAGTTGAAGTTTCCAACGGCACTTTCAGCGCTTAAATAAACCGAACATTGTTTAACGGAGAGCATTGTAAACAAAGGGTAATCGCGCGTTGATTGCTTTCCTGCTCGGAGTCCACGGAGTGGGGGTAGCCGACTGGGCGCTTGGCACAGCTCTCCTGAAAAGTGAGCGCGCGGCTTGAAATCGGACCGCGGTTCTCTTTCTCAGGACTTTCTCGGGTTCTACCGGACCAAAATTGCTCATTCTTTTTTTAAACTTAAAAAAAAAATTAAACATAAATAATGTTTATTTATATGTGTAATTATTAAGCAATAATTAATAAAAATATATACAAATTGATATACTATAATTAGAGTATTTAAAAACATTTAAAGTAACCATAACTTTTGGCGTCTTTAGATAAATCAATTTTGCACAGAAAAGTATGTTAATTGTTATTATTTGTTCATTGTAACCCAGTTTAAAAAAAGAATGAGCAACTTTGGTCAAGTACAACCCGAGATAAAGTCTTTTTTTCGAGCGGTTTGATTTGAAGCCGCGCGCTCACTTTTCAGGAGAGCTGTGCCACGCGCCCAGTCGGCTTCCCCCACTCCGTGGTCTCCGAGCAGGAAAGTAATCAACGCGCAATTACTCTTTGTTCATAATGCTATCCGTTAAACAATGTTCGGTTTATTTAAACGCTGAAAGTGCCATTGGAAACTTCAACTCTTCTTCTAAAAACCTTGTTATTTTCAACCTTTAATATTAATTATTGTAGCGACGGTGAATTTAAAAAAAAGAGCTATCATGGCTCACAAAGGGTGTGTCTCCGAGCAGGAAAGTAATCAACGCGCAATTACTCTTTGTTCATAATGCTATCCGTTAAACAATGTTCGGTTTATTTAAACGCTGAAAGTGCCATTGGAAACTTCAACTCTTCTTCTAAAAACCTTGTTATTTTCAGCCTTTAATATTAATTATTGTAGTGACGGTGAATTTAAAAAAAAGAGCTATCATGGCTCACAAAGGGTGTGGGGCTTTTTTTTTCTTTTTAAACGGGTATTTTTGAATCAGCTTTTCGAATAAATCATTGCCATAAAGTTTAAACAAAAACCAACCAAGTTATTGTAAATGTTTATAAGCTTCTAAACCTATACTTTTTGTTAAACCTTTTTTATAAATAAACATTAAAAAATGTATTGTTTTTTTTACATAGAACGTAAATATAAGCCTTTACGAAGAGTATGAGCCCAAGTTTGTTAAGATCCATTTAGAGGAATTGACTGGACACGACTTAGAAACTATTGAGTTTTTCAAGAAACGGGATAAACAATTAGAATTTTGCAAAGACTGCTCTACCGATCGAGCCCATCTTTTGCATACTTATAAAGTACATTACAAAACTCACAAATTATAAACATTTCACTTAATTCCAACAACTAATTAAAAAGTTATTAACAGTATTTAAAAATAGCCATTTTGCCCCATTTTTTGCAATAACTTTTTTATTTATAGTGCAATTTTAATTTAGAAAGTCTCATATTAAAGATAATTGTTTTCTCTAAAAGTTCACTGTTGACCGCAAACGTCTAAATCTAAGCAATTTGGAGTTATAAATAAAAGAGTGGTTTTGGCACTTTAAGTGTTTATTTGATTATGGTTCCACTAAAAAATTGATGAATCTCTAGATGAGAGGCTTCTTGTAACAACTCAAACTACCTTTTCCAACTGTCAAACCCGTCTAGACAGTTTTTTACAAAAAAAAATCTAATTTGATTCGCCTATATTTGAATCCTCAAATAAATCTTGGTGTCTAAACTTGCATTTAGAAATTAGTAATACACAATTCTAAACTTAGCAGTTGTAAAAAAATCAATATAGTGAAATCAGTTAAGGTACTTTAATAGATTACCCGTTAATCGAATGCGGAAACGTACACACATATACGCATAGATTCTAACCTGAACAGTTTTTACACCTGACGGTCGAAGGCTACGCTTAACGATAATTACATACATATTTACTAATCACCGAGAAATTATTCATTTCGACTCCTCGCATCTCATTCGAGACTCACAAGGAAATCAGAACATTCCGACATCTTTGCCAGTCACGAAAATCTTCGGCGACCTAATGATACTCATTTTCGAGTTAACTCGAAATCATCGATTTCGAAACGTTAAACGTTTCCTAATCGTAATCGGCCCTCTCTTTATATCCATTCATTCCTGTTGTTATAATAAAGAAGGTCAGTGAGAAAAAACGTCTTAATCAATATGGCAAATCTATACTGTTCGCTTTCATGCGATTTGACACCAATTATACCGAATAATACATAACAAAATTATTATATTTTATCATTACGTAATGACGTACAAGAGATGTTACGGGGAATTGGTGACATTACCGACAAACGTCCGGCGAAATGTACATTTCTAACGTATGAGAACGAACGGTTAACGAAAATATTATGACAGTAAGAATTACGAAAAGTTATTGTCTGCAATTTTTGTAGAAACAAGGGGATTTCGCCATGTTTTAATTAGGCGGATAATATACGTGCTTAATAACGACGATGCAGAAATTTCGGTACATTTTTGTTCTCCTAATTAAATCTGACGAGATTATTTAGATTAAAAATTATAATAGAACATATAATTTCATTTTGAAATTTTTACAAGACCTGAGAAGACTTATAAACTTTCGATAATTTAATTAATTATATGTGAACATTTGGTATTAGGACGAGACAAATTGTTTCATTCAATCAGAATATTTTGCGGAATTATTGAAAATCAACCTTATTGAAATTATCCAAATCCTAATATAACTTCTACAGACTTATAGTCCAAGACTCATCTGACAAAAATTTGTCGGGAACATTGTTTAAAATGTAACAATTTAAAGAAAAATTGAAAAAAAGGTTTTTCCCGAATTGTTTTGCTTCTAACTTTTTCAGTATTCAATTTAGAAGAAAGTTGAAGAGAGAAAAAAGTTGCAGAATCGCTTTTTACATAATATGGCATAAGCTAAAAATTTAAAAATTTATTAGCGGTTTTGCAAAATAGCAATAAACAAAACAAATCGGCTCAAAAATGTGGTCTCTTAATTTATTATTTTAGGCACTTTAAAATGTACTTAGGACTTCCATATCACAGGTACAAAATCCTGAAGTTATACGAAAAGAATCCTGTAAATTTTGATTCGATCGGTACATTAGATTTTGCACAATAATTTTGCAATTCAGAAAAATCAAAAAATATTGATAACTTACAAAATTGTTAATTTTTTTTCCACTATTAGATTTTAACAAAACTAACTGAGCACATCTAAGATGGAACATGCTTTCATGTGTTTTTTTCAGAACTAAAAAATATTTATTAGAACGGTTACAGTCATTGTTTAAATTTGGTGTCGTTTTTTTTTCTTATAAACAAATAGATTATTTTGGCGATTTTTTTTAAATGAAATTCTGAAAACATAGCCGGAAATTACTCGGAAAGACGCTTCTTTTTATGTATAATAAGTTGCTATTTTGTACATTAGCTTCTGAGATACAACTCGTCAAAGTTGATTAGTGTTTAATAAAATGGTTAACAATGGTTAATAAAATTACTATTTTTCTCATATCTTAAGAAATAATTGTTTCTTACAGTAACCAGTATAATATTTTTGTTGAAATTTACATTTAAAAGATTTGAAATTTATATTAATAACTATTTCTCGCATCGAATTTTGACAAATTTCTAAATTTGACACCAATTTTAAACAATGACTGTGACCGTTCTAATAAAGGTTTTTTAATTCTGAACAAAACACATGAAAGCTTGTTCCCTCTTATATATGTTTAGTCAGTTTTGTTAAAATCGAATTGTGGAAAAAAATTTAAAAATTTTTGAAAATTTTCAATATTTTTCGATTTTTCTGGATTGCAAAATTACCGTGCAAAATATAATACGCCGATCGAAACGAAATTTGCAGGATTCTTTTATTACAACTTCAAGATTTTCTACCTGTGATATGGAAGTCCTGACTACATTTTAAAGTGCGTAAAATAATAAATTCAGAAACCACTTTTTGGGCCAATTTTTTTTTGGTTTATTGCTATTTTGCAGGACTACTAATACATTTTTGAATTTCTAACTTACGCTATATTATGTAAAAAGCGATTCTGCAACTTTTTTGTCTCTTCAACTTTCTTCTCAATTCAACACTTAAAATGTTAGAAGCAAAATAAATCGGGGAAAATGCGTTGTTTCAATTTATTTTAAAATTGTAGCATTTTAAATAATGTTCCCCGACCTTTGTGCTTTGAAGGATAAGTCAATCATTATTCTAGGCATTATTCCCGAGGTATTCATGTAATAACATGGTGGTGCTCGAAATGCACCAGCGGGATTATAGACACCCCGCGGCGTTAGGGATCGTACCTATCTGCCGTTCGCAGGTAGTGTTCAGAGAGTCCGCACTACCAAACAATATAAAATTGATTATAATTCAATATTATGTTCCAGCGAAATTTGATTAACGCGAATATATTTTTTATTAAGATCGTTGTTTTTCCCTCTATAAATCGATACCAAACTCAAAATATTTCCAACAAAATCAAATTGTTTTATGGTTTTAAATGTATATCTAAACAATATATAATTGATTATAATTTATTATTATGTTCCAGCGAATTTTGATTAACGCGAATATATTTTTATTAAGATCGTTGTTTCTTCCTCTACAAATCGATACCAAACTTTAATAATTTCCAAGAAAATCAAATTGTTTTATGGTTTGTGGTCTATATTCGGAAAAAATAATTATTATATTTGGAGTATATTTCTCAACATATACGAAATTATAAATGCGTATCTACTCACTGATATAAAGACAAAATTGGTACATATTTGAGAAAGAGAAATCTTGACCTGTAATCTTTATCTTGATGAAAAGGTAACTTGTTATACCTCCTTAATGTTGTTTTCCACATAAGTGGTTTTCAAAAATGTTCAGAAAGTATTGTTTTTAAATATTTTCGCGTTATTCTATTGAGATTTCGTCCTTCAAGGCGGTTGACGCAATTTTAAGACGCCTCTCAAGAGAAAATCAAGAACGAGGAGTCGGAAAATGTGGGAAATTAGAAAACCATCTCGGCGAAAAAAATGATTTTCCTCATCTATTAAGTCTGTTCCAGATTTTCCCACTTTCTCTCACTATACTCTCTCTTCGTGCAACCTGAAGACAAATTTTCAAAATTTGCTTCCCAGTAGTTTTCAAAAATGTTCAGAAAGTATTGTTATTAAATATTTTCGCGTTATTCTATTGAGATTTCGTCCTTCAAGAGGGTTGACGCAATTTTAAGACACTTTTCAAAAGAAAATCGAAAACGAGTAGTCGGAAAATGGGGGAAATTAGAAAACCATCTCGACGAACAAAATAATTTTCCTTACCTATCAAGTCTGTTTCAGATTTTCCCACTTTCTCTCTCTTTACTCTCTCTTCGTGTAACCTGAAAACAAATTTTCGAAATTGGCTTCCACGTAGTTTTCATAAATGTTCAGAAATTATTGTTTTTCAATATCTTCCCATTATTCTATTGGGATTTCGTCCTTTAAGGCGGTTGACGCAATTTTAAGACACCTTTCAAAGGAAAATCAAGAACCAGGAGTCGGAAAATTTCGATGATTTAAATGGCATGTTTCACAGCTAATCTAGGCATACCTAATCACTAACTTTAAGTTACTCAGTACCGAGTTTGACTCTTTTATCTTGGAAAATGCAAAATTTTCCCATCAAATATCATTCTTCGTCCCGTACTTCGGATTGTTACATGACGTCTACGTCTATTATCGATCCTTCCACGATTCGAATCGTTACACAACGAAAGTAATCGACGGCGACATAATCGCATATCTTAATAACGGTAGCTCCGCCGCCATCGCCTCGGGCCTCTGTTATGAAGGATCGCCTGGAAAAGAGTTCATTAAGCAAAAATCGACATTTGACCTTACGGAAGAGGAAGGGATGATGTCGGACGTTTTTCGGGGCCGACAATTCCGAGCATAATTCGAGATGGATCTGGTGGGGTGGGACGCTGCGAGTGCTATAAAACGTATTTGGCTCGGTTTTGGTGGTACAGTTTGGTCGGTGATTGTCGCGTACGATAATTTTGGTGGTCGCGTTAATTATTACACTCGAGAAGATGAAAATAGTCGTAAGTATCGTGAGACAGGCGAACGTGCGTTTAATGTTTAAATATTATGGGATGCTGGTGGTGATGAACTGACTGAATTTTTAAATTTATTAATGGAATCTTCTAACATTTCATGAAGAATATTTCAATACCAATCAAAAGCGCTATATATTAATTACATGCATGACAATTCTAATTTTAAAAATCTGTCAAATTTCTTACCACTTTTTGCAGGGTTGTTAAGTAATTAACTGTAATTACTTAAATAAGTAATTGAATTACTTTCATTGCAATTGAAGCAGTAATTAATTACTTGCTTTCCAATTGTAATTGACTAGTAATTCAATTACTCGTTTCGGTACAATTACAATTACATTTTCAATTACTTTTCACAATTACATTCCACCAAAGTGCTTTTAATATTTTTAGTAGGTAATTTGTAAGTAGCTTAAAGTTGCTTATTGTGGGTTCTGACTACCTGGTTTCTTTAACGCAACGCTATCACTGTCCCAAGCAGTGATTAGCATTAACGATTATCTTTAACTATCCTATTATTAGTCCTAAACAACGAAGTTTTTTGTAACTCTTCGTTTTTTGACCTTATGGCATAATCATAATTATCTATTATAATTTTAACAAATATATTTTTTGGAGCAGTTTGTAGCGTAGATGGGCCATATCAAGTACAACCTTTTTTTCATTTTGAATTCACACTTTTTGTAAAAAAAGTATAAATTTCAGCTTTTCCGTAAAAATGTGAGTTTACACTTTTTTACGAAAAAGTTTAAATTCACACTTTTGTTACGGAAAAGCAGAGATTTACACTTTTTTACAAAATTTCGTAAAAAGACGGGTAAATTTACATGAATTTAATTAAAAAAATCCATGGCATGAAAGGCTGAAAGGTAGATTTATGGGTAGTGGGTAGTATACCCATCGTTGACACGATGTGTCGAAAAAATGCATACGGGGTGCGAAAAAATACAAACTTCAAAATTTTAAAATATTTTGCAAATAACTTTTTCTCTGTACTTTTCTCAAAGAAATGTTTTATACAAAAGTTATTTGCCTCTATAAGAGCAACAAAAAACCTAAGTAACATTTTTCTCTCAGGCGCGAAATAAAAGATTTGTTTTTTTTTTGAAAGTAACAAGCCGCCATTTTGAAACCGCTAAACCGATTTGGCTCATTAACGGACACGACCGAGATATTCGGCCTACTGATTTTTGTTCCTAATTTTGTATCGATACGTTAAACTAGGTGTTAAAAAAATACAAACGTCAAAATTTCAAACTTTTTGCATATAACTATTTTTATGTACATTTCTCAAAAATATGTTTTTTACAAAAGTCGTTCGCCTCTACAAGGGCAACAAAAAACCTAAGTAACATTTTTCTCCCAGAGGCGAAATAAAAGTTTTTTGATTTTTTGAATTGAAAAGCAAATGTAATTGTAATTGTAATTAGTTACAATTTACTCAAAGTAACTTTAATTGTAATTAATTACATATTGTGAAGTAATTTTAACAACACTGCCTTTCTGTTAAGTGTATATTCCTGCACTCTTTCCAGTAACACAACATCGAAATATCTCGAAACGTCATTTTGGTTTTATCCACTAAATCTGTTGGTACGTGCACTAATAATATAACTTATTTCGACAGTATATTAAAAAAAATGATATCAAATATGATAGAGCCCCGAGACTCAATTTTCATCCCAAATTTTCCAAAAACACTTCATTCTACACATATCCAAAAAGTAAGGAAGATTAATTACTCAGTTATAAAAGTCAGCAATAGCAGCATTTTTAATTTCTTTTGGTTCAGCTTTGAAAACAGTAGAGTAAAATCAGGCGAGTTTAAGAGATTCCTCACAAAAACCAAAACAAAACAGCAAAATTTCGCCACTAAATCGACGGGGCGGAAGAACTTTCGACGGGACCAGGTGTTTTACGACGGGTTGATGAGAAATTTCGACGGCATGATCGAAAAAGTGGTTTTATTGTACAGGTATTTTCGACGGTAAAGAAATTTAACAATCCCACGTATTGATGGTTGAATTAGGAATGAAAATAAGGGGATATATACGTCAAAACAATTTATTTGTTACTACAGGACAAGAGGGCAAGGAAAATCTACTGGAAATCCCATCTTTATCACGAAAATATTAAAGGGCACGGAAAATGGGTAAGGGCAAGTGAATACGCAAATTACGGGCAACCCCATCTTTATCACGAAAATATTAAAAGGGCTTGAACTTGAACCGTTCCTACCGATACACTGCCTACCTACCTGTCTTAAGCCGACCGTTTAAAGCAGGTAGCCTCTATATTTGCCGTCGAAGGTTCGCCTGCCGAATCGACGTTATATTGGGTTTTGTCTCCAAAGAATTGTTCAGATGACTTTCGAGAATAGGCATGAACCTTAATAACCGCTATAAATTAAACCAACATGGATTAGTTGTTTGAATAATGTGTTTGAAAGTCACAAACGTTTTTAGGGTCACTTTGGTAATTCAGGAAAATGATAAGGGAAACCAGCACAGTCGTCCCGATCCAGTAATTTTGTTTCTATGCTGGATAAATTGGGGAACTTTAAATCAAAATCAATTCTTCAGATATTGTTAAAACTATTAATTAAGATATCAAAATTTGCGTCAAATTGTTTATTTTATGCGGCTATATAAAGTTTATTGCATGTAATTTGGGCCATTAAAATTTATTGTTCTCTCCTTGGCAGTACGTTACTTGTACGTTCTTACTATCTTTTACTTAATTAGTTATTATCGTTTTGTACCTCCTTAAAATCTATAAATTAATATTCATTACCATATCTCGAATTCAGGTCATTGTTACTTCAACTTTAAGGCGTATCACCATCATGATCATTTTTATTATCATCATGTTGGACACTTAACTTAATCCCTAATTTAACCTAGCCTGATCGAATTTGCCCGGGAAATATTGAGAATTGTTCATGGCGCTTTTCTGTAGTTTTCTTCTTATTTTCACATATTACCAGTCGAAGAAATTATTTTGTAATGTTACTAAGAAAATGGCTTAACTCTGTGTATCTTCTGATATAAGCCAAAAGTTTCTTTGGGTTTTCAAAATTTAGCTGTACACTTGTGTTCCTCACTTGTTGGCACAACGAATATAAGATACACTTTTAGCCCTCACACGCCTAATTCTAGTGTTCTCTGGGATCATCCTCTACTTAAATTATTAATAATAAATAAGGAAGAAAATCACTCGAAAAAGGTGTAAAAATGGTTGTTAATTAGACGATTTTGTTGAAGAAATCAATTGTAATTTTTCACATATTTCTTTAAATAGTGTCTAACTATTGTTAGTGATATACTTTTTAAATTGTATCTCGTTTTAGTAATGAGGTAGTTGTTATCTAGAGCAGTTTTATCCAAATCTAACGCACCGTAGATTCGCATGTGGAGCACACACTCTTCACGGTTTGTTAATAATTCACCAAAAATTATAATATGATGTCAAAAGCATTTAAACAAAAACCCATGGCATGCCAGGCTGAAAGGTAGATTTATGGGTAGGACATATAGTAATATAACACACGATGTGTCAAAAATATGGATACGAGGTGTGAAAAAATACAAACGTCAAAATTTTAAAATATTTGCAAATAACTTTTTCTCTGTACGTTTCTCAAAGATATGTTCTATACAAAAGTTGTTCGCCTCTATAAGGGCAACAAAAAATCTAAGTAACATTTTTCTCTCAGCCGCTAAATAAAAGATTTTTTATTTTTTTAAATTTTGACAAAAATAACTTAATTTTTGTACGTTTCTCGTCAGATTGTTTTATACAAAAGATGTTCGCCTCTATAAGAGCAACAAAAAACCTTAGTAATATTTTTCTCTCTGACGCGAAATAAAAGGTTTTCTTATTTTTATTTATTTTTTGAAAAAAATAACTTTTTTTCTGTACGTTTCTCGAAAGAATGTTTTATACAAAAGTTGTTCGCCTCTATAAGAGAAATAAAAAACCTAAGTAACATTTTTCTCTCAGACGCGAAATAGAAGTTTTTTGTTTTTTTTTTTGAAAATAACAATCCGCCATTTTGAAACCGCTTGACCGATTTGGCCCATTAACGAACTCGACCGAGATTTTCGGCCAACTGATTTTTGTACCAAATTTCGTTGTGATTCTTTAAAAAATGCGATCTGTAGCTTGCCGACAAATTTGATATCGATTTTAATAACCTTTTAAGAAATTACAATACTAATGGTAAGTCTCATATATTACAACATTCAATAATTCCAGTTGATTTCCGTCAAAAATTGACGAGAGTATGAAATTCCCAAAAACACTTAATGTAGACCTCCACTGATTGGCCTATTACATAATGTACAGTGCAACAATGGACGATCTGAGTCGGAAAACTTTTCTGAAAACAGAAAAACGTTACAAGCGGCCAGACCTGACCCGTTACGTCACCGGTCACATTCACCTAACCAATAAATACCAACGATCCCATGGCACGGGTCAAACGTTACACTTCCTCAATGGTAGCGATCGTTGATTGATTGCGGCGGCGTTTATTGCGTTACACGTTGCGTAAAGTTTCCATGATAATTACCAGATTTACAGAGATGTGTTTGTTTCGTTCGTTTACGGAATTGCATTATGCAAAGGACATTGTAAAAATTTTAAACTGTCGTTAAATTAATGTTACGCTGGCTAATAACGTTAGTCTTCTTCAAAAACGAAATCGTATACGTAAATAGTGAAAGGTACCTACAAGTTTAATTATAAGGAGAATGTTTCTTAAAAGTTATGAAAACACAATTTACACATCGTAAACCCAAAAAAAGGAAAAATTAATAAACCAGCTGAATGAATACCTACCGCCTTTGTAAAGATAAACGGAATAATTTTTTTTTTGAAAATCTTGCTTATAACGTCTAACATTAGACCATTAATCTTAACATTCCAATTTTATTATGAAATAAAAACGTGATGAAACATGCCGCAAATATTTTTCAACACTACTGACATCCATCATATATTTTACATAAAAGTGCTGTAAAAGTTAACTAACTATGATGTTTTACAATCTAATTGATTTAAAATGGATTTAATGGCATAAACGTTATTCCACTGATTAATTAATCGACGAGATTTATTGCAACAACATTTTTGCTTTTGGCTTATATGGCGAGAGCTGATAAATAATCGTTTGTGATGATCCTTAACACACGTTACAAAACAGTCTGTAATGGAAATAATACATACAAGTTGTTGATAATGTTAGAATAACTTGTCAGTAAAAAAAAAGGAAAATTTACCCATTTGAGAATTTTTCCGGAAATTGTCCATAATTACATTTTTTTTACGTGAGAGCTGCTCACGAAATAATATTATTACTGTAATGTTTATTTTCTAATTTATTTACACTGTCCTAATTTTACACTACACACTACTTAATTTATCTAGACTATTACTGAGCTAATTTATACAACACACTTAACTATCTCCGAACTAATTAATGTGTATCACTCTTAAATGTAATTTATTTCACTGGTCCGTCTCTCGCCTTATTTATTCGCTGGCGGCTCCACGTCTAATCTCCTCTCTCCGACCGCAAGCCCGCTTATATACACCTCAGTTGTATTCGCGATAGTTTCAGGTCATTCTTTTCTCAAATAATGTTTACTTAGAATCGTCCAGAAAATGTCATAAATCATTCTTCCTTAATAAGATGTTGCCGGGACTCAATTAAGCGCAGCGGCGTTCCTTTGAGGTAGCCGCCGAGATCCGATAAGAGAAAACACATTTCGCGTTGCTGTTTACATTTCGCGTTACATTACGATGCCAACTGTGGAAAACTCGTTCACTTCGAGAGATATGCCATATTGAAAATGAGGGCCGTTGATTTTACTTTGAAATAATTAAGATAACTGGAAAGGGCTTAAAAGTTGAAGTTTAATCGAATAATTCGAAAATTCATTTTTCAACCCCTAAAAAAAAGAAGGTTAACCTCTTGTGATTTTTGGTACGTTAGAATGGATTAATATAAGGTCTGCTTTTACTTCATTTACCATAGTTCTGTCTATGGCATTCAAAATTAAACGATTTTTGGCCAATTGAACTACCGAGCCACGCACCAATTTCATTTTAGATGTTCATGTTAAACGCTATTGAGATGATGATGCGGAGGACGAATGGGTTGTATGCAACACACCACACCTCCTCTCACGTTAATAATGTGATCTCTTACGTGTTCTCATTATGCAAATAATGTATGAATAGATGGAAGTTCTCGAAATGAAATCATAGGACAGGTATATGTAACAAATGTAAGAGATATTTTGAAAAAGGTGTTTGTAGCTCAGCCGGGATACACGTTTGGTACGTGGCTCGGTAGTTCAATTGGCCAGAATACCCGACACGAAATTGGGAGACCAGGGTTCATATCCCGGCTGAGCTATAAACGATTTTTGTCTTACCATATACCATACCTCTACCTAACCCCTAAGAATTTCGATAGGAAAGATTACGATCACTTTTCCTATCTCCTTTTTCGTTGTAATTGCAACGTTGTTGCTTTCTGGTGCTTTACGGCATTTCAATTGTTTCATCGAAGTGATTTATTCTTCTTGTGTTATTATCATTTATTCACTACGTTTTAAAGTATTTTATCCAATACATGACAGTTATGACAGTCAGTATTAATGTTATTTTAGACAAGTAAACTATCAAATAACACACTATAGTGTGTTATAATCCATAACTCCCTAGTGAGTTATGGATTATAAGTCACGTTCATATTTAGAGTATTTTTTCACGCTGCCGTTATCGTAAATCGCTCTTATATGCATAGATACGTAGCATGAAAATGGCAAATAACATTCGTGTATTATTTTTCCTTGACGACGGAATGTAAATACTGTCATATACATTCCTAGGAAAATCAAAACAGTAAATCAAGTTGATTTATCCCTAGTTACGCATATGTCAGACTGACATATGTAAGTCTGACGTACCTATGTCAGTCAACTTATGTCAGAGTGACGTACGTCCAAACTAAATCAAACATTTCATTTTTTGAGGAATTATGAGGGAATTTTCAACGGCAGCGTGAATAATCTTATAAGTCACACGGAATGTATCGACTGTTAACGTTCTCGGCAAGTGACAAGCCTCGGCTTCGCCTCGGCTCGTACACACTTGCCTCGAACGGTAAAACGTCTTTACATTCCTTGTGACTTAAATAACTAATATTTAAAGCTAAAACAACCTACTTTAACTTTAACCAAAAATGTAAAAAAGTCACTGTCAAGTCATTCTGTCATTTATAGGGTACTGAGACGCAAGTAGCTTTGATTTGATCCCAAAGCTCAATAATTATTATCTCATAAAAAACGATGTCTTCCCCTTGTTGGATAAAACATTGTACGCCACTCGCGTGTTATGTCTCGTAAGTCACTTGAGAATTTATACCACTCGGCCTGAAGGCTTCGAATTATAAATCTTCTCGCGTGACATATTTTCAACATAACACATTAGTACCATAAATAACTATTAACTTATTTCATCCCTTTAGGTTACAGTTTTGGCTTTGGTGTGCGCGTCACAGGCTGCCCCACAAGGCGAGGAACCAATCCCCATCCTCCGACAAGAACAAGAAGTAAATTATGACGGGTCTTACAAATACAGGTGAATGTTTGGTTAGGTTACAAATTTCTTTACACTTATATAGTGCGCCTGAAAATTACTGCTAGAAATATAGATTACCACATCGTCAGAAGATCTGGCTTCAAGGCTACTTCTTATGAGAAAGGAAATCTGGCTCCCAAACAACAGGGTCTCAATGTCTTAAACCGTTCCATAGACGTGTTTGGGCGGCTATAAGGGCGCCCCTTTGAAATCACTCATATCTTCTATTGCGGTGAAACCTATTTTCTATTATTCTTCTCGCTCTTTGCAGTTATGAAACGGCGAACGGAATAGCAGCGGAGGAGCAAGGCTACTTGAAGAACCAAGGGCAGCCGGAGCAAGAGGCGCAGGTCGCCCAAGGGCAGTACCACTACACCTCGCCCGAGGGGCAGACGATACTGTTGACCTACATCGCCGACGAAAACGGTTTCCAGCCTCAGGGGGAGCACCTACCGACGCCACCGCCCATCCCTCCCGCGATCCAGAGGGCGCTAGATTACCTGGCCAGCTTGCCGCCCAGTGCCGACACAGAAGGGCGGAAATGAAGGGGCGTCCTGAGCGATTTAAAGTCTTCATTACCTCTTATCGTGACTGAATGAGTTTTTATGTACTGCGAGTGCGTGGTTGTGTTGGAATAAATTATTTTTTTGAAAAATCGGAGTTTTATTACATGGTGCGCTTATTGGGAAATGGGATTTAGTTCTTGGGGTTATGTCCTCAATGTCACCGGAAGTTGTAGACTTGAAGGAAATATTTGGGTAAATTATGAAATGAATTTTGAATTTTTTTAGTTTTAGAACTTAAAATGGTGAAACGTAAAAATCGCGAAATTAACAAAAATTGATATTTCTGCCCTTTTAATGTTGTAATGGTTCTAGAGGAAATCTAGTATGCAAGTAGGGACCTAAGTAAGAAAGAAACTTTGTAATTAAAACGAAGGAATCAAGGAAGTTCAATTTTACAAGCCTTATATAACTCCTGAAATTAATGTGCATATTAATCAATGTACAATTTTTCTTATTTCCTTTCCCTTACCTATTTCATAATTTCAGTCTTTAATTTTAAGCAAACGTGGTAATTAATTGTATTACAAGGGTAATTTGTAGAGAATGAAACTTTGCTATAAATCAACAATAGTAGGATAAAGGGTGAGGGGATTTAAATTCATAGTAAACATACCAATAGAAAAAATAGTTATTTATGGTACTAGTGTGTTATGTTGAAAATAAGTCAAGCGAGATGATTTATATAAATTCTCAAGTGACTTAGGAAACATAACACGCGAGTGGCATACAATGTTTTATCCAACAAGTGGAAGAAATCGTTTTTTTATGAGATAATAATTAATAAGCTTTGTGATCAAATCAAAGCTACTTACGTCTCAGTACCCTATAAATGTCAGAATGACTTGACAGTGACTTTTTTACATTTTGGTTAAAGTAGTAGGTTGTTTGTTTGGTTGCCATGGGCAACCTTTAAATATAAATACTTTAAATATGAACGTGGGTTAAAGTCTATAACTCACTAGTGACTTATGGATTATAACTCACTAGTGTGTTAGTTGATAGTTTACTTGTCTAAAATGACATTAATAATGACAGTCATAACTGTCGTGTTGAATAAAAAAAAATAAATGTTGAAAATTAACTTTCTTTAAATCTCCTAATGAGGAATTTTTAAATTTAATTTAATATGAATATATAACATTCATTTAATCTTCTATCCAAATTTCCATGTAAACTTATTTGGTTTTTGTTTAACTTGTTGTTTACATTATCATCGTGAACATATATACGTTCTTATAATATTTAATTACAATCAACGTCGTACATTTGAAATGTTGTGCAATGTTATTTTTCCTGCAAGATCAATTATTATAGTTGACTATAATATAGTAAGACGACTCATGAACAAACCTACGTATTCTTCAAACCACACCACAATCAATGGAAATACCTCTCCAATTTCGTTTGCAGAAAATGTGTTTCATAAAATAGATACAATGTCCTAAAATCTGCAAGGTTGAATTTACTACACGTAGCGATTTTTTAATTACCCATAATCGGTCGAATTAAATTTTTTATTTTACGACTCAATAAAAGCCGAATTAATGGCTAAATTTAAGGTTATCGCTACGTTGAGATTTGATTTGAATAATTTAGTTTATTTTAATTAATTAGTACTCGAAGATGAAACTGTAAGATATGGATCTGTGATAAGGAAACGAGTTACAAATTGGTTAATTAAATGCAAACTGGTGTAAAAGCTATGTTTGAAACGAACTTCGGGCTTAGCTTCACAGAGGTAACAATTCCAATAATATACACCGATTTCATGGTAATTTACGTTAGGAAATTTACGTGGAGGCCGCAATTAAAAAAATATTGAAATGAATAAACAAATTTTCTCAACGGTTTCTCAACTTTTAGCAAATCGACCGTTGCTTTCGTCACTATCCAAAAAATAGTTTAAGGCTAAGGATACAGCTGAATATTTTAAAAACAAGAATACATATTATTCACATATTGTTTTAGGATTCAAGACGGTCAAATTGGGTAACTATGGCAAATAACAGGCTTCGCTTATGGTAATATTCTTCAGAACCGCTTCAAAGTTTCATTTAAAATATAAGTAAGTAAATAAGGAGGCTTCCCAAGAGTTGTAAGGTTCTCGAAGGTGATTTTCGACATTAGATGGAACGTTTCATCACATATCAGTAATAGGTAAATGGCGAAGGGTGCTTAATAGATTTTAAATCGTTAAATGTGAAATTAGCAACGAAAAGAATTAATTTTAATTACATAATTGAGAACTATATAATTAATTTATTATTTATCTCTACCTAATATTTAGGAACCTATATATCTAAGTTTTATTTGACATGCTTAAAAATGATATTCACTAAAACCATATAGTTTTTGAGCAGGAATGATGTGATGTCTATAAGGCAATTATGTATTTTAGATATAGGTTAGATGTTAGATATACAGGACGTGAAACTTTGACCCGTTTGAAAATTATGATGAAAGAATTACACTTTCACAAATGTAGTGTAATATTCAAGTTTTGATGTGTATTAAAGCAAATATAACTAATATATGTAGTATTAACCATATTTCTCACTGATGTCAATTCAAATATGCTCGAAATAGCTCGTATTAAAAAACATTTTTTTACAACAGAAAATACACTTTTAAAGATAGCTTGTCCATCTATTGCGATTAAACGGTACCGTCCCTCTTATAGAAAGGATGATTCTTACTTAACTTTCACCTTCCTACTAGCTATTTCAGTATATCAACTGAAGATGTCTCGACGGTAGTTAAATATTGTTAGTGAAGAAATACGAATAATCATGAATACACATGCACGCTTTTCTCGTTTTCGAGAGAATGGTGAAGTGGTTGTCTTACCTGACTTTAAATTCCTCCGGCATAATGTTAACTAGTTTAAAATAAATATTTGAATAATATACCAAAATCAGCCTTCATCTGCTCTAAACATTTTAAAGAAATGATTTTGAGTGTAAGTAGGTGCATCCAAATATTAAACAGAATACCGTTGTTTCAATATTTCTCAACTTAAAATTAGTACAAGGGAATTAATTTTTACAAAATGTATTAATGTGACCCTAACAGCGCTCTCACTAATTCATTTCAATCAAGTCTTAAATCTCTTGATAAAAAAATATTTAATTTGTAAGTCGCTAAATTTTATTTTAGACGATTGAAATAGAAGTCCTTTCTTACAAATTCTAACGTATTGCCATGAGTAACCAATGTGGTGTCACTCTAAATAATTAATGATACCAGCATGGCAGCAATCTGAATGCTTAAACCAGTTTCTATTATTTCAGTCTCGTGAACTCTTCTTCTTTAAGAGTTAGAGTTAGAAAAAGAGAAAGTTAGAGAAAGAGAGTTAGGCCCAACAATAACAAAGGAAGAGGTAATGCACGCAGTAATAAGGGCAAAATCTAATAAAGCTCCAGGGTCTGATGAATTTCCAGCAGAAATAATTAAACTAATAACAAAGGATCAACTAGCCATATTGGTGGAACTAGATAACACAATATACAATACAGGAATCATTCCTTTTGAATGGCTTAGATCGACCTTCATTACACTGCCAAAGAAGGTTAACGCAAAAGAATGCAGCGACCATGTAACTATCAGTCTAATGAGTCACGCTCTCAAAATATTCCTAAAGATAATACATCAGAGAATTTTTAGGAAATTAGAGTAAGATATTAGTGAAACCCAGTTTAATGGGAACGAGGAGCCTTGTTTGCCTTTAATGCGTTGGCTCAAAGATGCATGGACGTCAATCAACCGATGTATGTCTGTTTTCTTGACTACAACAAAGCATTTTATTAAGTCCTCTATAACCACCTTATTCGATTGCTTAAAAGTAAAAATATAGACATGGAAGATATTAGAATAATAAATAATTTATACTAGAATTAGACGGCTAATATCAGAGTGGATAATGAACTCTCAGGAGAAGTAAAATTACAACGCAGTGTAAGGCAAGGATGTGTACTATCGCCGCTATTATTTAATCTTTAATAGGAAGAAATCATTCTGAGAGCACTGGAAGAAACACCAACGGGAGTAAAGGGTAATGGAATACCCATTTACAATATCCGGTATGCAGACGACACTATACTTATTGCCGAAACAATAGAAGATTTACAGAGCTTGCTTGATTAAGTAGTGATGAGTCGTGAGGAGAGCGGACTTACCTTACATATAAAAAAGACCAAATTCATGACCATTACAAAATCAGTTCAGCAACAGGAAAACCTATGCATAAAAGGAGAACTAGTAGAGAAAGTCAGAAAGAACAAATACTTAGGAACAATAAATTTTCAATGAAGATAATGAGTACCTACACTGAAGAAATTAAATCAAGAATTGTACAAGCCAGAACCATATTTAACAAAATGAGAGATGTGTCATGGAGTAGAGATCTTAACTTACACCTTAAGTGTCAGAATATTAAGATACTATGTTTTCTCGGTGTTGTTATATGGGATGGAATCCTGGACGTTGAAGAAAAATATAAGTGATCGACTGGAAGCATTTGATATGTGGGCATATAGAAGGATCTTGAGTATAAGTTGGGTAGTAACAAAGGAGGTGGTTCTGGGAAGAATGAGGAAGGAAAAGGAAATATTAAACGCAATTAACGTAAGGAAGCTGCCATATCTGGACCACGTGATGAGGGATGAGAAATACGTATTGTTGCAGAATATTATACAGGGAAAGATACGGGGAAAAAGAAGCATGGGAAGGAGACGCGTTTTCTGGTTAAATAATCTGAGAAAATGGTACAACTCTGTGGCTATTTGGCGAAACGCGATAACTCACTTTTTTGCGTTTTCTAGATTTAACTAAACTAATTAAAAACTTCATGATGTCTTAAAGACTAAATTTTATATTGGCAAGACATGATATCTTTATCCAGAAAATTGTGGATGCGCGGGGATATATTCATTATTTGATGTTTTTTTCCGCAATTTCATGTTTTGGCAAAACCTGATAAGTAGACTTATCAAGTTTATCAAACAATAAAAATAGTATAAAATGAACATATCAGGTTATGACAGGTAATTTGGAGGTTTTAATAATATCTTATTTTGTTGTTTATAACGCTACTGTATAGAGTATTCACGTGTTGAAAATTATTGATGTGATTTTTTGATACTTAAAAGAAAAGGTAAGTACGAAATGTTTTTTTAATTTAATGAGTTTGCTCGTTTTTTCATTAGAATATATAATATATAAAACTTGAGTTGAGGACCTATAGAGCAACTTTTAAAGTTAAATTTGTATGCGTTTTGTAATTCGTATGTGGATAACGTATCTCAAGCAGCGAAAGTCCCTTGTCCAAACCAAACATTTAGTAGTACCTAAATCTGAAGATGACTATCAAACAACTAGGTTTGTGTCCAAGGAAAGTTGCTCATCTGATAATGAAGTGAAAGGAGTTACTAAAATGATAAATATGGATGAAAATTATACTGACAGTGAAAATGTGGATGATGACCGAGACGCCGATTTTGTGCCTGAAGATGAAGAATCTGATAAAAACGAGCCAGTTAGTGATAGTGACGATTCTGATAATGAGTCCCCCATCAACAAAGTATTATCCAAAAGATGTAAGCCATCAAGTCCTGATATGGAGAATAATAATAGTATGCAGCGAACAGAAAAAAGAAAAAGAATAAACAGAGTATTGATGAAGAAAAAGAAACCAAAAGGGGAAGAATATATTACCAGAAAAGGAGTTGTGAAACCAGCCAAAGAATTTGAGACTGTCGCTATTTGTTGCAAATTTTATAAACGTGTGGAGAGACTGTCACCAGAAGTACAATAAAATATTTTCGAGAAATTTTTTAAAAATATCATTTACAAGATCAGTTTCTAGCTGACAGAATAAATTTCTCGGGGGAAAAAAAGAGAAAGAACAAGTCAAGATACAAAAACCGGAAAAAGAAAGAATAGAAATTAAGATTTGCAAAACTATGTTCCAAAAAGTTCACGGCATTACAAGAGGCAAAATTGATTTTATAGTTCAAAAGAAACAAGTTCGCAAAAGACCTGGGACTTGGCATTATTGAAGTTAAATATTCTTATGACGAAGATGAGCAATTGACTCGTTTCAACATGGATAGAAAAGGAAAACATAATCCAGAGTTAAAGCCTATATTTACAGTGGCCCCAAAGCTATAAATCCTAAGAAAAAAGGGAACTTGCTGTCGCTCTTAAAATACAGCGCGATCAAGAAATACTCTTTAAGTTGGCAACCCTAAATTTTACTTTAAAATGGTAGAACTGGAACCACTTCCGGTTGCTTGACAGCTACTTCGAGGTTTAACGGTGACAGCATTTACACTTGAGCGGCGATTCAAATTTCTATTATAGAAATATACAAATGGTACTATATTTATATTAGAACAGGATATTTTTATTGGCATGGCTTATTTTCGGAGTGCAGTTCATGACCCCATTTCTGGATGGCAATACTTCTTGGAATCCACTTTGCACCAATTTGAAAAAATGTTTCCTGAAGTTGTGTTCACTATGGACGTTTTTAAACAACACTGCATGCGCGTAGTTTAACGATATTTGAATACAGGCAATGTGAAGGAAGAAAGGCCACCTGGTAGACCCTCCGCAATGAAAATGTGGTGCAAGACGTCAGGATCCTACTGCAACAAAGTCCTCGCAAATCGGTTAGGAAGTTTTCCCTCCAGACAGGTGTGATCCTTATCAAAAGTTCACCAATTTCCAATTATACCTAATTTCCCGTATTCCGTTTCGTGACTTTACAGGTTTATCATACGGAAGTTGTTCCACTGTGTTGAAGAGCAAATTGAAATACCACCAGTACAAATTTTCGATGGTCCAATCCCTAAATCCTCCTGACCGTCCACAACGCGTCCTGTTCTGTAACTGGTTCAATCAAGAAATGAACAATGATGACATCCTGGATAAAACCTTTTATTCCGATGAAGCCTGGTTGCATCTCAATGACTATGTTACTTCTCAAAATTACAGAATATGGTCTGGTGAAAATCCACATGCTGATAGGACAACAACTTTACATCGTACTAAAGTTGGTGTTTGGCTAGCTGTATAGCGGCAGAGAGTAATTGGTCCTGTGTTTTTTAACTTCACAGTTAATTCTGAACGATACATTCGGCACATTCTCCAGCCATTCGTTGCCCAATTAATCGTACAGGAGCGCGAAAATGGCTACTTTCAACTAGATTCGGCTCGAGCACATGCTGCTCGTGCCACAATGCAATATTTGCGGGAGGTTTTTGGCCATGGAGTCATAAGTACGCGAATCTGGCCAAGTAGGTCACCAGACCTGACACCTCCAGACTTTTATTTCTTTGGGCACCTTAAAAACAAGGTGTTCAGTAATGTTCTACATATTCGTGAAGAACTGAAAGCTGTCATTATCGAGGAAGTTGCAAATATTTCTCCTCGGATGTTAATCAACGTCTTCGAGAGCCTAAAACGGAGAGTGAATTTATGTTTAGAACATAATGGTGCTCAATTGGACCAGTACCTTTAAATATTGAAGTTTTTTCTGGTGTGGTCTTCTGATCGTAAATAAATTTACATATCCTAAAATATTTATGTTTATTTAGCTGTCGCTGTCATGCAGAATGCAGAGATATCCAGTGTAGCGTTGCAAACCCTTAGGCAAAAAAATGCTCCAGGTAGGATTGCCAACTTAAACAGTATTTCTTGATCACTCTGTACATAGACACGACTTATCATCCATTCTACGAAAATCTGATTGTTAGTGAAAGCACCACAGAACATATCTGAATAGTTAATAATTTCCTGTTTATTCCATTTCTTTCCAAATAAAGAAGACAATATGCATTTTTTCAGTAGTTGATATCTACAAACCCCATCCTATTCCATCTTGGCAAAACATGATATCTCATTTAAATTTCACTTTCCACTGTTTTTTAACAAACATTTTTCGTTTCCTAAACTTCATGTAACATCGCACAAAAATTACATATAACTATAACCAAAGATATTACAACAAAGAAGTAATTGAGAAAGAAATAATTTTCTAACAACACACAATTTTTAAATCGCTCTCCTGAGTTATCATGTTTTGCCAAATAGGCACAGAACTGTAGTTCCACTAGTAGTCCATTTAAAATAACGGTAAAAGGTCGGGAAACGCTGGACTTGACGAGACCACTTGTCCCTTATGTATTTTGGGGCGCTGATTACGAAAATGGGGGTTGGAAGTTGCAGCAATGATTGGAACACCCCTAAAATTGAAAAAACACCCCTAAATAGGGGTGTTTTTCGACTGTACTGCGGAATTCCCTTAGGAAACCTCCCGCAGATATTTGACCTTGCCTATTCAGTTTCTTTCGGTCGCTGATATTCAAAATCAGAGTCACATCACGCGAAAAGGAGTGTTACACCCCCCACATGCAAGAAACACCTCTCCCAAAGGGTGGGTTTTTGAAAAAATTGAAACAGAAACTGAATAGGCAAAGTCAAATGTCCATGGGAGGTTTCGTAAGGGAATTCCGCAGTACAGTCGAAAAACACCCCTATTTAGGGGCATTGTTTTCAATTTTAGGAGTGTTCCAACCATTGCTGCAAGTTCCAACCCCATTTTCGTAATCAGCGCCCCAAAATGCATAAGGGACAAGTGGTCTCGTCCAGTCCAGCGTTTCCCGACCTTTTACCGTCATTTTAAATGGATTATAGTTGTTTAGCGCTGCGGCATCAAAAGTGAGAATAGCTATGGTGATAGACAACCTTGTAAGAGGAGATGGTACTTGAAGAAGAAGTGTACCTACTCACATATGAAATAAATTGATGTGGTAATCAAACAGAGCTGATAAATAATATGGCTGGTAGGAAGAGAAAATTCAATTGGCCTGCGCAATGAGATCCATCGCAAATGATTAACGTTACTATACCAGGCGTTCCTCACGATGAAAGTGTTGTTTGTTTATACTTTAACCAGTAGCAATTGGATCACTTAATAAAATCTGAATTTACCGAGGACGTTCGAAAAGAGCCCGTTGTCTCTATACAAAACAATGGGACTTATCTTTTTTCTTATTCAGAAACGCACTGGTATTTTTAAAATGCAGGTGTTCAGTTGCCCAAGTGAAATCATATATGTGAATGTATGGATATGTACAGATAAAGAACTAGAAGGTCCATTGGACCGCAAAATTTTTTTTACGACAGCGGCACTTCGTTTGTATTTTCGTCTTCTTCTAAGGTGCAGGTGTACAGTCGATCAGTGAAATCGTGTACGAGGAAGTACGCGAGACTCTACGGATACCGGATGGTCCACTGGACAGCGGCCACGTGTGCTTTCCTTGTGATCTCTTTTTCGGCACTTCTACTCCAGAAGCAGTGGTGTGTGAATATCTGTGCTATTTGTTAGTGCGATTTGGAAGTGAATTCATTGTTAGAGTTATTATCGGTAATGATACTGCCATGGAGGACAAGGCGGCATCGCTCTTCACTACTTAAAAAGCCATTAAGTGTTTTTTTTTGTGTTCCAATTGTGACTGGACATAGTATACATGCCAACATAAGCGATGGGCTCTGTTTAAAGGGTGGCACCCAATGTTGTCAAATTGTGAGGGGCAACAAAACAGTTCTCCGTATCCCGAGGCGCATGCCATTCGAAATGAAACAAAAATGTATAACAACGTTCGGTTTATTTCACTAGGAAGGCTCACGACCTCCTCACGGGCTCCTCCTTCTGCGGATGGGCGGCGATCCACTCGAGCGCCCTCAGGATCGCGGGCGGTACGGGCGGCGGCGTGTTGTCGTCGACGGGGGCGACCGGAAGATGAGCGCCCTGCGGCTGGAAGCCGTTCTCGTCGGCGACGTACGACAGCTGTATGGGGGTGCCGTCCGGCGCCGTGTACGAGACCGAGCCGGAGACCTGCTCCGCCTCGTCCTTCTGGCCGGCGTTCTTCAGGACGCCGCGCTCCTCGGCGACGATGCCGTTGCCGGTCTCCCACGAGGAGCTGTACGAGCCGTCGACGCCGACGTCGGACTCGAGCCTCAGGATCGGGATCGGCTCGTTCGGGTTGAGGCTCGCGGCCGAGGCGACGGCCACCAGCGCCAAGGCGAGGATCTGGAACCGAAGGAAATCATCATGTTCATGTGTAGGTTTCTATGTGCTTTACTCGGGTGATAAAAAGACGAGCGAACTTAATTTTTAATATACGTTTATTTTATTACTAAAGGTCGAAACATCCGTTTCTTCCCGAGTCTGGAAGGCGGTCCCTTACCCTCTACGTAACACCAAAGTTTACAGATCTAATGATGTAGTTGGGGCACTTCTTCGATCGTACTTGAATACCTCCTACTTTATTAAGAGTCCATCACAAGGCGAGAATAACGTTGCTGCGGGGTGAAAGACAAGGACGAGGTAGCGGTAGGCGTGACTCTAATTATTCTCCATTCCACTACCTTTTAACTAGCCATGACTAAGTTAATTTTCCCACTAAGTTTAAATTCTCAAATACACACGATGGCAGTACTTTACAGCGAGCTTTCTAGCGATTGTAAGAGTTTAGGGAAAACATGATCCTAGGGTAGTGTATTATCGTATCAAAACGAAATTGGGTTCAATGAAGAGACAAAGGATCATTTTCTACATCGGTCTAGTAACAGAATTTTGAGTTTTCTCTTATTTTGGTCAAATTTTGATCTGAAAATAGTACATAAAATAGGGCAAATTTAGGGGCGGTTTTACACGGACAGAAAGAGAATATCAAAAATCCGTTACTAGACCGATGTGTATTTGAGATTTTCGCTTCGAGCGGTTTTTATTTGAAAAGAATATTTCAAATAATGTTCGAGGCATCATACTTCCCCCATACCTCTAACACCACCTTAAATTGAATTGGGTGATGGACCCTTAAGGCCTGAAATACAGGAAATGAGTTCAATTTTGTCATTCGGTAGTTTTTGGGGTCGTTAAAAACGAATATGTCATCGCCAGTAGCCTCCAAAATACGTGGTTCTCAGGAAGGTTGGTTCCAACGTCGTCTCCTGGAGTTTTATGAGAATTTATCATATAATTAGCCGAATAGTATAAACCCATGGATTTTTGAGGTTGTTGGAAACGAATATGACATTGCCAGTTGTCTCCGAAGTACCTGGTGCTCAGGGCCGCTGGTAATAACGTCGTCTTCTGGAGTTTTATGAGAATTTATCTAAAAATTGGTCATATCTCGGGACCTATATATTTTTTGAGAATGACTGAATTAATTTCGAGAATATATTCCATCTGAAGATAAACAGTATTACACCGAAAACGTTTCTACAGTTTAAATATGGAAATATTGAAGCTTAGATTAAAAAAATCTGTAAATTACATTCATAATCAAAATTTTATTTCAACTATTGCTTTAGAAAAAATGTATCCTACATTTTCTTTTTATATTAATGAAATATATATAAATCTATATTTACAGTATTATCTTTATTATTTTCTTCTTCTTTAATTTCAAATTCTGCCAAAGAAATTGCATCTCTTGAATAAAATTAAGAATTGAATAATAAATTCTCATAAAAGTCCCGAAAACGATGTTGGAAAGTGCTGCCCTGAGCCCCAGGTACCTCAGAGACCATTGTCTCAAAAACCACCGTGTTTATACTTTTCGGCTAATTATACAATAAATTCTCATGAAACTCCCGGAGACGACGTTGGAACCAGCCGCCCTGAGCACCAGGTAACTTCCTAGACAACTGGCGATGCCATATTCGTTTTCAGCGACCCCAAAAACCCCTAAGTAACAAAATTGAACTCATTTCCGTTATTATTTACAGAGTTGTAATTTTTTTAACAAGCGAGACGTATAAAGATGCATTTTTTTATGCACCGATGCAATTTTGCATTTCTCGTTCATAACAAATTTCGGAGTTTTTGCCGATTTTAGTACTTCATTTCCGCGGCTATTATAATAATAGTCCAGTCATCAGTCATTTTCGCGTGGAATTCTGGGAAACAAGGTCGTTTTCTTTGAAAATTTGGATTTGGGTAGTGTTTGCAACGTTCTTCTAAGTTGAATGTGTGCCGAAGTGTGTTTTTTCCCTAGGGGTGGAAAGCACCCCTTCTAAAGGGTAATAATTTTTTTTATCAAAATAAGCCGGAAAATCGATAGACTGACCAATTCTAAATAACTTTTGTTCTATAAAGTTTTTTTGTAAAGTTGAATTTTTTCGAGTTATTCACGATTGAAGCTACACATTTTTCATTGAAAAACGAATGTTTTTTAACCGTTTTTCACCAATAACTTGGAAACCTTTCATTTTATCGGAAAAAATAATTAGAATAAAATATAGCTAAGAAAAAAACAAAGAGATAAGTTTTTGAATGACCTCTATAAACCCAATAAGGACTGAGTTATTGCTCGTTGAAACATGGGTATTTTTAGAGAACTGCGAAATTTAAAATATTCAACCTTCAATAACTTGTAAATGGTAAAATTTTTGGGGATAACTATATCGACCTTTTCTAAAGTACATAAAATACCCTTTAAAATGAGTACTGACATAAGTCTTTTGCATAAGAATTGACTGATTTATAACAAAAATAAAGTAACACTTTCTTGTTTTTTTAAAATTTAAAAATTACACCCTCGTCATTACCACCCTGATAAAAAGTAAATGTAACCCACATGCCTTTAACTTTATTTAGGTACTATTGATAAGATCTGTGTGGTTTAACCGGTTTAGAATGCTTATTTTAGAAAAAATAATTGTTTAAAATGAAAATTGCATTTTCGTAATTTTGGAAAAAATGCATTTTTCTTAAATAAATCAAAAACTATTGCAGATATAAAAAACTGTTTCAAATGTTAATTGCAGGGTTTGTCTCACTGATCATTGCGATTTGTTTATTTATCTTTGTATCATAAAAATGAAGGAGATATGGCGTTTCGAAGTTTGCATTCGCGTACTAATTATAGCTCATCCATGCCCTTTGAACGCAACCCTTTTCAGAACTACGCATTGTAAAAACTTTTAACTAATTTCATGTTAAAGCCCTTAGAATTCTCTAGAAAATATATATTTTAAAAAGTTTCTAGCTTGGAAAGCAAGGGAATTTTTTCGCTATTCCATAATTTGAAAAGGTCTATGTTACATTACATTTATTTTATTGTGAATAACTCGAAACATTTCAAATTTCCAAAAAACCTTTATAGAACAAAAGTTATTTAGAATTGGTCAATCTATAGATTTCCGGGTATATTTTGATTAAAAAAATTCTTACCCCTTAGTAGGGGTGGTTTCCACCCCTAGGAAAAAAGCACACTTCGGCACAAATTCAACTTTGAAGAACGTTACAAATACTACCTAAATTCCAATTTTCAAAGATATCGACCTTGTTTCCCAAAATTCCACAGTAATACGGTATTTTACCGTTGATGACTGGAGTATAAAGTACAATAACATTTTTGACTAAATCGTTTCTGAAGCGCACTGTTCTCCTGTAGTTTTTCCTTTTTACGAAACCTCGAAATCCGCCTCAAAAATCGTGATTAGACTTTAAATCCTTTATGATGTAATGTATATAATCAAGTCTAATAACATTATTTACTAAATCTTCCCTGAGTGGCAGCTTACACTAACCGTTTTATGTTTTTTTTTCTCTAAATTTTCTCGAAATTCGATCCAAGACTTTTTTAAACATTGAACATTTATTCTACTATCAAATATTTATAATGAAATGTGTGAAAGGCACAAAGGAATTTTATAGTTATGCCAAAGCCAAAAATGTAACCTACTAGGGAGCTTAGAATGCCGAAGATAACCTACTAATATTACTTTTAAAATTATTTGGTTATGCTGTAACTATAACAAAACTTTTAGGCTATTTTTGTAGGGTTTTCGTTATTTTTTCTTGGGATATACTACAGGCAACGGCCGAAGGTTGTCCAGCTTCTCAAAGTTGGCCATGGTAATTTAACCAACGGAAAACACCAAGTCTTAACCAACTGCTTTATTAAAGATGAGCGACCGGTTTCGGATTCATAGAAGCCATCTTCAGGCTCGCAAACAAGTTGTTTTGTTTTAGGGCTCCTGTTGTTCGAAGTGTGCGGCGTCACACATACAAAACAAATACGTTGACATACACAGTTAAAATAAATAAAACTTAGATATTAACACACATCGAACAAGATTAACTACATAAAGTTCTTTTAGGACATGGATCAAGCCCTAAAGGCGTGAACTTCCTCATACTTGAGAGGTTGGGAAGTATTCACACAACAGGAGCCCTAAATCAAAACAACTTGTTTGCGAGCCTGAAGATGGCTTCTATGAAGCCGAAACCGGTCGCTCATCTTTAATAAAGCAGTTGGTTAAGACTTGGTGTTTTCCTTTGGTTATACTACAGGCAAAAATCTATGTTAATTCCATGAAACCTCTTGTCTAATATACAAATTGTATATTCATTTCAATATCATTGTACAAGTTAACGTAATGTAAAGAGTAAGATAATGTAGAAAGCAACATTGAGAAGAACGCCAAAACACGTCGATTCATTTTTTTGGTACTTTGCGGGAAAAGTGGATGGATATATTTGAGTTACCCGGTTCCCTCATTTAATTCTACTAAAATTTTTCAATAAATCGAAAATAAGCCAATTATATTCTTGGATTGGTTTAAACGGAGTCAATTTATTTTCAAGTGTAAAAAAACTAACAGTTATAATCTTATAACTTTGATGATTAACGACATGAGAGACCTTTAAATAGTTATTAATAATTTCTTGCCATATGAAGTATACTCACTCACTTTCATTTTATAGACTACGCGTAACATTTGTTAAGTTGTTAAATTTAAGAATATGCATTTTACAAAAACCGCTTGAAAAATTTAAAAATTCGAATTCATTTATCTTTCTCTTAAATTACACAAATTCCAAATCAAATTAATCAAAAAACTCCATCGAACGACGATGTTCAATTAACTTTTTTCAGTATCACAAATCGCCTCAATAAATCACACATAAATTCTTGAAAAAAGTGAAATAGTTCCGCACGTTAATCAACCGATGAAAACGATCAATCTCGCCGGTACTAATTATAATACTTACAGCAGATTTCATGACGATGTCTTCTCTGGTAGTGACAATATAATTCGGGGCTGCCGGGTTTTTAATTTATACCATTTTAAATATGCATCGTCTTCAAATAAGACAGGCGATGGAACCGGACGAGGTTGTAAATTTTTAAGGAGCCAAGGACTATTGATATATGGGCATTTACACTTGTCACAATTGTCCAGCTGATGAAAGTTCGTCAATCGTTTGCGTAATTAACTAATTATGGTATAATTTCGATTGATAACTAATTGAGGAAGAATTTTAAAATTCAGGAACTTCTACTAATGTGTTTAGATCTTTCCCAAGGTAATAATAAAAATAAAATCATGTCAGACGTTTAAAATGAAATAATTTAAGTGAGGCTAAATAAAGTTTGTAGTGTTTTCTACAATTTTATTAAAACTTTAAGTATCCATAACTGTGTTTTGAATAGGCTTTTAAAAATAAATTTAATTACTATTTATATGTAATAAAAACTAATGTAGTCACTAGAGAGTACTAATGTTGAGAGATTCTTGCAAGTAAAATGCCAAGCAGTTTTATTTTTAAATTTCGTCATAAACAATTAGTAGCAGTAATAAAATGATAATAAGTTATCTAATTGTTGCGAGAATACCGCTACTTTTAATACAAGTACATCCACTTAGAACGACTATTTGAGTATTTACAAGTTGTTGAATTACATTAATAACATATTACTCGTAAATTATTTATTCAATTTTCAAAATATCAATAGACGATCACGGCTGATTACAACAATAAATTATTATGGTCCGATTATAAATCAAAATCACAATGCACAGTTAATCGTGGTAACCTATGGGTTCCGTTGATGAAAGTAACGGCAGGGGAGTTCAAGGTTACCGATGCTTATAGCAATTCCAACAAAGATCTTCTATAGGTTAGGTGAATTATAAATATTTAAAATATATAAATGGTAATTGACGTAATTAAAAAGAAAACAGGTTAAAGTAGTAAATTGGAGGTTTTATTGGTTTGGCCCTGCAATCTTAGAATGGGAAGGGGGAAACTTTTAGTCGCTCATTGGTATTGCAAAAATGTTTTGTCAAAAAATTGGAACATGCAATTTTCTAAATTTTCTAAATCGACAGAACATAATTTAAAGATATTTTAGAGGGCGTGTATAGTAGGCCACAGATATCTGAAAGTTTTAAATGGTAGGCGGGACCTATAGAAAGATCACTGTATGACCATATACAGCTAGAATGTCCCTGTTTTTTTATAAACAATGGGTTAAGGTGTGAAAATCGATTTTTTCCTCATAGAATTTTCCGGTTGCATTTTAGAGAAAAGTGGTCAACAGGAAAGTTGTAGAGAATAAAAAGACGGTTAATTTGGTTTTTTATAAATTAAAATCGATAAATAGACAATTGAGTTATTAGCAAAAAACCATCAATTTTTCATTATTTTATAAATGTTAATAACTTTTGCAATAATAGATATAAGTGAAATGTAATACACGAATTATGAAGCCTTTAGGGGTCTTTATAAGTGTGCAAAATTTCAGCCAGATCGGGTTATTAGTTTACGAGATATCTTATTTGTTTATCCCAGAGACAACAACTGAGCTTGCCTAGGCTGCAGTCCTACAGATATTTGATAAGGTGGAATAGTTTCCTTGAATGCCTAACTGTAAATTAGGTTTGAAAACCAACTCATTTTTAATAAAATTGTTGTTAAAAAAATCATTTTAAAAAGGGGATAATTTTTTTGCTTATAAACAAATTGAATAACTTTTTTGTGTATTCTTTCACACGTTTTTAATAAATTGCATTGAAAAGCTGGTAAAAAAAACCTTTCATTTTTTAAAAAAGAAGGTTCTACTGTCAATAGAAGCCGAGATAGCAACATTTTTATTAAAAATCATATCTTCATTATTTATAAATATTAAGAGCCGAAATTTTCACCAGTTTTACATAAAGATCTAATCGGTAATATAGGATTTATAGGTTTAATATCTATGCACCTTGAAAAAAGTTATAGCCCTTTAAAATTAAGGTTTTTCGCTCAAGTCTACGATGTCGTAGTGGAGGGGATAGCAGATCGTTTTGAAACCAAACCTTCAAATTGGACGGGCCAATTTTTTTTTCGATATCTCGGCTTCTAGGCAACGTAGAACCTTAAATTTTTTTTATTCTGGGGTAACTCGACGAAATATTAACATCTAACCTATTTTCATCGCAGTGGAAAATCCCGAAAAATTCAATAGATACAATTATCTTTGTGTTTTATATTTTTATACAATTAATATTTTTTTATCGTCCTAGAAAATCACCGAAAATTCAATATATACATGATCAAATTTTTTTACAATTTATTTTACAATTTCATTGTTATGAATATTACAAATGTTTACTTCAGTTATTTATAAAATGATAAAAATAGTCTGTTTTAGTAAAATGCTATTTATTATTATAATTATTATTATTGAATTAAGGTTCATTAAAAGTAAAATCAGGAAATGTAAGAATATCATCAATCAAGAACTTCACTATTCGTCGATTTTTTCTCTGCCGGCTCTTCTAATTCATCTTCAAGGACCATTTCTTGCAAAAAGTTATCTTTAAGTTCTTCACCGTTTGAATCTTCTTCGATAACAATTGTGCCCAGATTAAGACATTGTTTTTCATCATTATTATAATTACAGTTAATACAAAGAGCTGTGCAATTTAGGACAAAAAACTTGTTAAAACACATAATTGTCTTTATTTATCAGTAAATATTTTAACATGTATAACAATTAACTTGCAAATATATATTAATTGTATAAAAAATATAAACATCAAGGAGTTTGTTTCAAAATAGCAGCATTTCAATTGTAAGAAAATTCTTATAATTGTATCTATTGAATTTTCCGGGATTTTCCAATTTTCCACAGCGATGAAAATAGGTTAGATGTCAATTTTTCGTCGCGTTACCCCAGAATAGTCCCTCTAGTCCTCACGTTTGTAGACTATGAAAAAGCGTTCGATTCCATAAATCACTACGAAATGCTTAAAGCCCTTGCTGACTGGCGTATAGATCATCGATATATCTCGTTACTACGACATATTTACGAACACGCAACAGCAACAGTGAGACTTCACGAAGAGACAAACCAGTTTAAAATCGAAAGGGGTGTCCGCCAGGGTGATACAATCAAACAATATCTCCCAAGCTCTTTACAACGTTATTAGAGTATATGTTTAAAAAGCTCGACATGGGAAATAGAGGCATACGTGTGGACGGGTAAAGGCTAAACCACCTGCGTTTCGCTGACGATATTGTACTAATCACAGACCACCTACACGAGGCATCCGAAATGCTCTCAGAGTTGTCAACCGTCTCCCAACAAGTTAGATTAAAGATCAACACCGCTAAAACAGAATTTATGACAAACTTAGTCCCCAGCTGCAACCTAAAACTAGGGGGAAGAGAAATCCAATTTGTAACATCCTATAAATATCTAGGGCACGAAATACGAATCGGAAGAGACAACCAGACCTGTGAACTGAGCAGACGAATAGGATTAACCTGGGCTGCCTTCGGAAAATTAAAACACGTTTTCAAGTCTGATATTCCAGTAAGTCTTAAACGCAAAGTCTATGATCAGTGTGTCCTTCCGGTACTGACATATGGCTCCGAGACACTATCACTTACCCAAAGGACTGCCAACAGAATAAAAGTGACCCAACGAGCCATGGAAAGGTCTATGATGGGAATAAGCCTGAGAGATCGGATTTCAAATGAGGAGATACGAAGAAGAAGTAAAGTCGCAGATGCTGTGGATAGAGTAACACGCTTAAAATGGAACTGGGCACGCCATGTCGCAAGGATGTCAGACAACAGATGAACAAAAAGGATATTGGAGTGGCGCCCTAGAGACGAAGCATTCAGAAGCAGAGGCAGACCGCCAACCAGATGGACAGACGACATAAAAAGGATCTCCACAAATTGGATTCAGGATGCCCAAAACCGTACAAATTGGAAAAGGTTAAGAGAGGCCTATGTCCAGCAGTGGACGAGATGAGGGTGTGAAAGAAGAAGAAGAGACCCCAGAATAAAAAAAATAAGGTTCTACGTTGCCTAGAAGCCGAGATGTCGAAAAAAAATTTAGCCCGTCCAATTTGAAGTTTTGGTTTCAAAACGATCTGCTATCCCCTCCACTACGACATCGTAGACTTGAGCGAAAAACCTTAATTTTAAAGGGCTATAACTTTTTTCAAGGTGCATAGATATTAAACCTATAAATCTTATATTAACATTTAGATCTTTATGTAAAACTGGTGAAAATTTCGGCTCTTAATATTTATAAATAATGAAGATATGATTTTTTTAAAAAATGTTGCTATCTCGGCTTCTATTGGCCGTAGAACCTTTTTTTTTTTTAAAATGAAAGGGTTTTTTATCACCTTTTCAATGCAATTTACTAAAAACGTGTGTGACAATAGACAATAAAGTTATTCAATTTGTTTATAAGCAAAAAATTAGCCCCTTTTTAAAATGATTTTTTTAACAACAATTTCATTAAAAATGAGTTGGTTTTCAAACTTAACTCACATTTCGGCATTCAAGGAATCTATTCCACCTTATTAAATATCTGTAGGATTGCAGCCTGGGCAAGCTCTATTGTTTAAATAATGAGTCTCTGGGATAAACAAATAAGATATCTCGTAAACTAATAACCCGATCTGGCTGAAATTTTGCACACTTATAAAGACCCATAAAGGCTTCATAATTCGTGTATTACTTTTCACTTATCACTATTATTGCAAAAGTTATTAACATTTGTAAAATAATGAAAAATTGATGGTTTTTTTGCTAATAACTCAATTGTTTATTTATCGATTTTAATTTATAGAAAACCAAATTAACCGTCTTTTTATTCTCTACAACTTTCCTGTTGACCACTTTTCTCTAAAATGCAACCGGAGAATTCTATGAGGAAAAAATCGATTTTCACCCATTAACCCATTGTTTATAAAAAAAATACAGGACATTCTAGCTATATCTATAGCTATACAGTGATCTTTCTATAGGTCCCCCCTACCATTTAAAACTTTCAGATATCTATAGAACATTATGCCTTGAAAACTATAATTTTTAAGTATGTAGCCTGGGCTATAGGTTTACATATAAATCAAGAGTATCCAGAAGCTCTCAGCAATCTATAAATTAACCTAGAAACTTTGAGATTGTTCGAAGGTATTCGAACTCATTTCTTAACCATATTACTGTAAATATTTTTAATTGGGAAAGGCATTTTCTGACGTTTAACAGAATTTTCAATCATCTCCCTCTTAGTTGTAATATAATTTTCATCCAATGTCTAATACATCCTATTAATATCCATAATTTAAAAGTGGTTGAACTCCAGTTTGCAAGTCTTTAAAATGCAAGATCAAGAGTTTTTGATTTTTGTCGTATTAAATATATAGTTTATTTTTTGGTAACTCTCAATTTAAAGACGAACTTTACTTATTTACCTTACACATATCACACTGGTATTTATTTGATAAATTATTACAAAATGTTAGTAGAGTTGCCCATTTTGATGTTCCAATTTAATATTTAAATGACACATAAAGCAAATTACTGAAGTACCTATCAATTCCTCTGATTTATATCTGTAGGTACTCATTTCGAAATGTATGTAATGTTTATGCTTCAGCTAATAATTCGAGTGTGGTGCCCTTGACATTTCTGTAAAGATGAACAAGAAATCTTCGTATTTAGAACGGATGTGTGGCAAAAAATAACTCGAGGAATAAGTAAATATGTGAGAATTTGTTAATAACGAATTATCACTTCGTTATAAATATTTATCAGTTTAATTGGTGGTTATGATTTATATCAATATTTGCAAAATGAGTGTATTTATATGCGGTTATATTAGAACGGCTTTCGAAATATAATTGAGTTAGTTCTGAGGTTAAATGGTGACAAAACGTATTTATACTTAACCGTTTAGTTAAGAGGAGAGTAAGAAAGAAAACCTCAGAAACGATGATAGATCAGTTAGATTTTATTTGAAAATTCATGAATAAAATTGTTTATAAATTTATATATACATTTTATGATATTACTGGCACGTACTTGTACTTGAATAAAAACTAGAGAAATTATTATTAAATATAAATATATTATTAAACTAGATAATTATTTATACTTAATTTTCATATTTATTTTATTCAACATAATTTCAGTTACATAATTAATCGTTAGATAATAAAAATACAAGAGAAATGAAATATTTCACGAAATCATACAGAAACCATGGAAGTTAGTAACGGAGAATAAGATGAATAAGAAATGAATAAGAGGATAAAGTAGGATTCGTATTTTTTCTTCGGATATTTTGTTTTAATTAACTCCAAATTAACTCTATGGGATTCAATACATAATGATCGGGAGGCAACCTTAGACCTGAATGGCCAAATTTGCCAAATTTTTAATACCATATTGCTTATTAAATGTTCGGGTATGTAATATTTCAAGAAGTTCCCTTTTTCAATATGACTCGTGAAAGACATTACTTATTTCAATTTCGAGTTTAGGACTAGATGAATTAGGAACTTTTCCCAATAACCTGCTATGATAGCTGGCATTGTCTAAAACTGTAACACTATGCGGGGCAAGTTTTGGTAAAAGGGTTTGCTAAAACACTTTCATAGGTAATTATTTGAACTAGAATAATAAAAGCACTTGATATTTAACAATATATATATAAAACAGTTTGATTTTGTTGGAAATATTTTGAGTTTGGTATCGATTTATAGAGGAAGATACAACAATTTTAATAAAAATATATTCGCGTCAATCAAAATTCGCTGGAACATAATATTGAATTGTAATCAATTTTATATTGTTTGGTAGTGCGGACTACCTGACCACTACCTGCGAACGGTCGGCAGGTACGATCCCTAACGCCACGGGGAGTCTATAATCTCGCTGGTGCATTTCGAGCACCACCGGGAGTTCTTTGGTAATTATCTCCGGCGGTAGTTTACTACTTGTTAATTGCACTTCCCGTCGCTAAGGCTAGGGTCATAAATGGCAAATAATTTTTGGAAGAGTATACCAGGTCTTGTCTCAAAGGCATCGGTACAACGATTTTTGAAAGAATTTCCCCGTCTAATTCTTTAAAGTCGTAATTGAGGCACAAACATACTTTCAAAATTATTTATTTATCACACACACAACAAAACAAAACCAAATAATCGCATTTTGTACATGGCACAAGTCATCGTAACACACACATACACGCACGTTTTTGAATACCAAAACATAACCTATCGGCGCACGTGCGCCCTCAGAACCCTCTCCTGGGGGCGATGACGCCTGGCCTCTCCTCGTCCTGCTCGGGATGGGCCTCATTGTAGGCGAGGGACCTGAGGATCGCAGGTGGGATTGGCGGGGGCGTCTTGTCGTCGATGGGGGACACTGGCAGGTGAGCGCCCTGAGGCTGGAAACCGTTCTCGTCAGCGATGTAGGAGAGCTGGAAAATAAGATTCATAACGTAGGCTATCGAAGATATGTAGAAGAGGTTTGAGTGTATCACAATGTGAAGCAGTACAGGACAGAAAACGCAACTGGTTGGATACTTTTCTTCTTCTTCTTCAAGTATCTATCTGTGATGGATGTTGGCAATCATATTGGCAATAATTATGATTTTGGTTGTAGCTGCGCGAAACAATTATGTAGAGCAAATGTAAGAGGTATTGAAAAAGGACTTGTAGCTCAGCCGGGAGCTACAAGTCCTTTTTCTATATCTCTTACATTTGTTACATATATCATGATTTAATTCGAGAATTTTCACCAATTCTGTGTAGGTTTTCCTAAACCAAGTTCGCTGATTCCGTTGCCGAAAGATTCTTCTTTTTCTTTGACTTTCCCATGCATTACGGATTGTAGTAGGGAGTATCGCTATTGATTTCTCATCATATGTCCCAGGTGTTCAAGTTTTCTGCAATTAATGGTGTACATCATTTCCAGTTCCTTCTTCATTCTTTTGAACACGTTTTTGTTCGTTAGGTGAGCTGTCCACTGTATTTTGATTATTCTCCTGTACAGCCACATTTCAAATGTTTCAAGTTTTTTTAGTAGTAGTGACTTCTGTGAGCGTTATGTGTGGAAATTTTTAGATATGAAATGGATGAAGTTATCAGAGTTGTACGTTATCACAAGTCTGTAGTCGATAAATGTGATATTAAATTTTACAAAATTGTAAAAAGCAAATAATTTAAGTTGCAAATAAATTTACAAATATTTCACTTTCTATGTAATCTTTATATTGAACGAAACAAATGTAAGAGAATCTGAAAATGGAATTTGTGGCTTGAATTCACCAGACCCGAAATTGGGAGACCCGGGTACGAATCCCGGCTGAGCCATTTTGTGGTACTTTGAATTTAATTTCGAGAATACATTCCAATTATATTGAACGATTTTGAATAATATATGGTAAACGATATATGGTATATATGGTAGTGAATGGTATGGTAAATATGGTAACTGCTAATGAAAGTACTATACGGAGCTTTTCTATCGAAACGCGTGGTGGGAAATCAACAAGAGCAAACGAAAAACTAACAGTAGTTCGTTAGTATGACAGAGAAAGATGTTTTGCAACGTTGCCGGCCGAGCAGGCAGTCCTAGTCAACGCGTATCGTGGTCGCGTATCGCTTTACAGTCTTTACACTTTCGGATGTGTGCGGAGCGTATGAATGTGATGTTTCGCGAGCTAGCAACATCGCAAAAGTTCTTCCTCTGTTTAGCCAACGAGAAATATATGGCCTTTCTCTCGCTCTTACGTTTATCCCATCCTGCGACTGTGTAGAATTGATCTGTTGCATAGATTCCTTTAAAAATGGGTGGGAAGCAATTTATTCTACTTTTTCGAGCAATTTCCTATTCGATCAATTATTGTTCAGGCAATTCTACATTCGGGCAATTGTCTTTTGGATCAATACCATATCTACCATTAAGATAAGCATAAAAAAATTAAACAACAGTATATAAATGAAGTGATAGATCAGTTATGACCAAAAATGATAAACTAATTCGATAGAATTCCAAAACAAGTTTCAGATATACCGGGTGTGTCGTGAAGTTCTGTCGGCACTCGTTCGTTATTATTTTAGAGGCAAGACTAATTCAACTAATAATACTCGAGTCGTTAATTCTACTCGAGTCGGTCGATAATACTACTTACATTCCGATATTCGATTCCAATTCAAGATCATCCCTAAATACACCAATCTAATTTTCATTGAAAGATAATACGTTAAAGAATTTTTAGGAAATTAGAACAGGATATTAGTGAAACCCAGTTTAATGGGAACAAGAGAAGCCTTGTTTGCCTTTAATGTGTTGGCTCAAAGATGCATGGATGTCAATCAACCGATGTATGTCTGTTTTCTTGAGTATAACAAAGCATTTGATAAAGTCCGCCATAACCACCTTATTCGATTGCTTAAAAGTAAAAATATAGACATGGAAGATATTAGAATAATAAATAATTTGTACTACCATTAGTCGGCTAATATCAGAGAGGATAATGAACTCTCAGAACTAAAAATACAACGCGGTGTAAGGCAAGGGTGTGTACTATCGCCGCTATTATTTAATCTTTACTTGGAAGAAATCATTCAGAGAGCACTGGGGAAAACAACAACAGGAGTAAAGGTTAATGGAATATCCATTAACAATATCCAGTATGCAGACAACACCATACTTATTGCCGAAACAATAGAAGATTTACAGAGCTTGGTTGATCAAGTAGTGATTAGTAGTGAGAAGAGCGGACTTAACTTAAATATCAAAAAGACCAAATTCATGACCATTACAAAATCAGTTCAGCAACAGGAAAACCTATGGATCAAAGCAGAACTAGTAGAGAAAGTCAGTAAGTACAAATACTTAGGAACAATAATTGTCAATGAAGGTGATAAGTACACTGAAGAAATTAAATCAAGAATTGGACAAGCCAGAACCATATATAACAAAATGAGAAATGTGTTATGCAGTAGAGATCTTAACCTACACCTTAGAGTCAGAATATTGAGATGCTATGTTTTCTCGGTGTTGTTATATGGGATGGAAACCTGGACGTTGAAGAAAAATATAAGTGATCGACTAGAAGCAATTGAAATGTGGGCATATAGAAGGATCTTGAGAATAAGTTGGGTAGACATGGTAACAAACGAGGAGGTACTGGGAAGAATGAGGAAGGATAAGGAAATATTAAACGCAATTAAAATAAGGAAGCTGAAATATCTGGGCCACGTAATGAGGGGAGAGAAATACGTATTGTCGCAGAATATTATACAGCGAAAAAGAAGCATAGGAGGAAGACGCATTTCTTGGTTAAATACTCTGAGAAAATGGTACAACTGTAGCTCCACTGAGTTGTTTGGAGCTGCAGCATCAAAAGTGAGAATAGCTATGATGATAGCCAACCTTCTAAGAGGAGATGGCACTTGAAGAAGAAGAATTTTCATTGGGTCCCTTACCTGTATGGGGGTGCCGTCAGGCGCGGTGTACTGGAACCCGCCCTGGACCTCCTCCGCCTCGGTGTCCTTGTTCCCTGCGTTCTTCAGGTGGCCCTGCTCCTGGGCCGAGATCCCGTTACCGGTCTCGTAGGACGATCTGTAGGAGCCGTCGAAGTTCACCTCGACGTCCTGGCTGAGGATCGGCACCTGCTCCCTGCCGGTCAGCTGGGCGGCCGTGGCGAGGGCCGCGACGGCCAGCACTGCGACCTGGGGGACGCAAGGAAGAGAGTATTAGGGGTGGTTCGATTCGATCGACACAACGGGAAACATGGAGGAACCCTCCTCCTGACACTTACGATTGTTCTCATGGTGTTAAAACGCTAGACGGAGGAGACGGTGTGTGGTTCGGCGGTTTCGGTCCGCCATATTTATACTGTGTGCAATCAGTCGTTGATAATTGTGCAACATTTCCTCCAAATCGAAGAACGCCGCTCGTAAATTAATTAAGGAGAAAAACGCGGCGTGTCAGATCGATCCCGATCGATCTCAAGGATGAAAAGACACACACACATACACACACACACACACACACACACACACACACACACACACACACACACACACACACACACACACACACACACACACACACACACACATACAGAGAGAAAGAGACAGACAGAGAAATAAACTGTTATATAAAAAAGAGCGAAGCCGTTATATTATCCAAATGCACATTTATTATAATAAATGTCAACGTCTTCACTTTTACCGGCTGAATTAAGGTTGATATTTCAATGCGTTTCATCAAGGATGAGTTTGGAAAGTGTTCTGGCGGGTCAAAGTTTTTTTTGATAGTTAGGTCCGAAAACGAAATATCCCTAAAGGAGGATAATGGTTAATACTCACGCCATGTAATTATCAGTTTAATTTCGAAACGAACTGTGATTCTCTGACCGTCATGAACTATTACGAGATAAATAATAATGCTGTGGGTTCTTATTATCGACAGTGAGTTGTATTATTTGCAGATGGGCTTGCGTGCATTTAATTCATAAATACAAATGAAACTCACGTAAAATTGGGATTATATGCAAATGCGTATTTGTTATATAGAGGTACATTAATAGAATCTTGGCGATTAGGATGCTTCTAATGTATTTTGATCTAAATCTTTATACATTTAAAAATGAATTGCTGTTCGTTTGTCTCGCTGTAACTCGAGAATGGCTGGACCGATTTTGCTAATTTTGATCTTGAAATATTTGTGGAAATTCAGAGAAGGTTTAAGCGCCGAGAGACATAAATAATAAGTAATGGAAATACTAAAAAAGGTACGTTATGTAATTTAACATTTGTAATCAAACAAATGAAAATATAGTGTCAGTTGGTTGTCAGATAAATAAATATCAAGACGATTATTAAAATCTATCATCAGTTTGTCAGTGCGCGAGAACTTTATTGATTTTAAAATGCGAAGAAGAAGGCGACCTGACTCAGGTCGTCGAAATCAATCAAATGTGCAACGAGCTACCTCACGTGCAAATCGTACTGACGACCAGCGAGAGACAGATAATGATTAACATTCGTATTGGTATGATAGAATTGCTTTCAACAGTGAATTGTTATGAAGTAGATATGCTTAGAATGGAACCAGTTCGGGCACATCAAACACAACAGCAGCGAGCACGACACAATGAAGTAGTGCGATCCGCAGACGCAGTGTTCCTGTAAACCTAGAACGAGTAACATTCCACTACGACCCGGAAATTATTGTGCCGGTGATTATTGTGCCAACCAATTCGTCACGATTGGAGAAATGACAATCATTTGTCAATATTGTAGAGCGATAAAATACAGATGTATATAAAGTTGGCGGACCACCCTCCTCAGGCCGGCAAACCAAAATAGTGGAGATTTTGTGTCTTGTTTGTAGCTTTAGCGAGAAATCGAATTTTGTAGCTTTTGAATAGCCGGAGCTACAAAAGGTGGGCTAAGTTAATATTAAGTTAACTGCCACCGGTATAACTCATACACGAAATGTAATAGGATGCTCTGGTTTGCGCAGGAATTTGTGTCTTTAGAAGTACTTGAAAGTCACTCGGCCATAAATTTTTTTGGCCACATTTGGCCAATTTTGGCCAAAATGACAAGATGTTCAATCATCACTCGCGGTTCAATTTCATGATATAGTAGCGATCTTAAAAATCATTTGGCATTGAAAATCTTCTGTTAATTGGCCGAAAAAGCGGACAAAACAGCCAGAAATGCCCAAAAATTCTAAAATGACTTATTTCGGCCAAAACGTGCTAAATCCTGTATATACCTGAATTGTTCGAAAATGCAGACCATGGAAATTCCAGCAACAATGTGGAGGATGTAGGAGACTCTGTCAGACACTAAAAGTCACTTTGCACAGCGGGCCTGTGGAGCTACAAATTCTAAAATTACTCATTTCGGACAAAACGTGCTAAATCCTGTACATCCTTCGACAGTTCGAAAATGTGGACCCCGGAATTTCCAGACACACTGTCGAAGGATACAATGGATCCTTCTAGCCACTGAAATTCACCAGTGACTACGGGCCTGTGGAGCTAAAATTCTAAAATTATTTATTTTGGCCAAAACGTGCTAAATTCTGTATATACTTCAACGGTTCTAAACTGTGGGCCCCGGAATCTTCAGCCACACTGTCGAAGGATCCAATGGATTCTTCTAGCCACTAGAATGCACCTGAAACTGCGGGCCTGTGGGGCTACAAATTCTAAAATGGCTTATTTCGGCCAAAACGAGATAACTCCTGTATATACTTCGACAGTTCTAAAATGTGGCCCACGGAATTTTCAGACACACTGTCTAAAGATCCAATGAATCCTTCTAGCCACTGGAGTTTACCTGAAACTGCGGACCTGTGGAGCTACAAACTCTAAAATGATTTATTTCGACCAAAACGTTATAACTCCTGTATATACTACGACAGTTCTAAATTGTGGCCCCCGGAATTTTCAGACACACTGTCTAAAGATCCAATGAATACTTCTAGCCACTGGAATTCACCTGAAACTGCGGGCCTGTGGAGCTACAAATTCTAAAATTACTAATTTCGGACAAAACTTGCTAAATCCTGTACATCCTTCGACAGTTCGAAAATGTGGACCCCGGAATTTACAGACACACTGTCTAAGGACACAATGGATCCTTCTAGCCACTGAAATTCACCTGTCACTACGGGCCTGTGGAGCTAAAATTCTGAAATGATTTATTTTGGCCAAAACGTGCTAAATTCTGTATATACTTCGACAGTTCGAAAATGTGGGCCCCGGAATTTTTATACACACTGTGGAAGGATCCAATAGATCCTTCTAGCAACTGGAATTCACCTGAAACTGTGGGCCTGTGGAGCTACAAAATCTAAAATGACATTTCGGCCAAAACGTGATAACTCCTGTATATACTTCGACAGTTCTAAAAAGTCTCAGTGAATTTCAGTGTCAAGAAGGATTCATTGGATCCTTCAACAGTGTGTCTGAAAATTCCGGGGCCCACATTTTCGAACTGTCGAAATATATACAGGATTTAGCACGTTTTGGCTGAAATAAGTCATTTTAGAATTTGTAGCTCCACAGGCCCACAGTTTCAGGTGAATTCCAGTTGCTGGAAGGATCTATTGGATCCTTCCACAGTGTGTCTAAAAATTATGGGGCCCACATTTTCGAACTGTCGAAGCATATACAGGATTTAGCACGTTTTGGCCGAAATAAGTCATTTTAGAATTTTTGGCCATTTGTGGGTATTTTTTATTGACCCCCTGATAGCTTTTCTGGGCTCTCTGTGTACCACATGTTCGACCTGTCGACGTATATACAGGATTTTCCATGTTGTGGCTGAAGTAAGTAATTTCCGAATTTCTGGCCATTTCTGGCAATTTTTGCCCGTTTTTCGGCCAATTAACAGAAGGTTTTCAATGCCAAATGATTTTTAAGATCGCTACTATATCATAAAATTGAACCGCGAGTGATGATTAAATATCTTGTCATTTTTGGCCAAAATTCGCCAAATGTGGCCAAAAATTTTTTGGCCCAGTGACTTTCAAGTACTTCTAAAGACACAAATTCCTACGCAAACCAGAGCATCCTATTACATTCCGTGTATGAATTATAGCGGTGGCCGCTAACTTAAGATTACGTTAGCCCACCTTTTGTAGCTCCTGCTATTCAAAAGCTACAAAATTCGGTTTCTCGCTATATAAAAGACACAAAACCTCCACTATTTTGTTTTACCGGCCTGAGGAGGGTGGTCCGCCAACTTTATATACATAAAATACAGCTCTGAATCTACTAGATAATGTTGTGCTGGTGGTAAAGTAAAATTGCCACAATTGTTCCCACCACCAGATCCATTACGCTCATTAGTTTCTGGGGTGGGAAATGACTCTTAACATTTCTTGGACAACATCCAAAAATATAATAATTGCTTTCAAATGACGTCGTTTGGTGCAACGCATATTGTACAGGAAAATTTCATGCCCACTTTCAAGGTAGTTTTTGATAAATTATTTATTAGAAATTTGTAAAGATAATATACAATTGCAGATACAAGGACAGTTTGCGGGATCAACTTGGAGTTTCACTGTTTCGCGCATGGGCAATTATACGTCTCGTGTTCGTGAGTCGCAAAACCATGATCTTTAGAACAATAGAAAGACAAAAAATATCTTACATCAGAAAGGCTTAAATTGCTTATGTGTATAACTGTGTTGCATTTAATTTAATGTAGATAAAAAATTTTGTATCGAGTTTTGAATATACTTTTCAAAAATATAAATATATAGGTGTTATGAAGTCTACCGGGTGATCTATAATTTTTATTTATCTTTTTTTTTAAACTTTACGTGGCATTGCAACGCATGCTGGGTACGTCTTGTTATCCAATATTAAAAATACATATTTCGCATATTCCTATAGAATGTCGTACATTGTGGCACGTTGTATATGTATTTATGTATACTGCGTTGGTTTCAAACGTATTCGACATGGGGAAGTTGTTCTCGCGTCTTCTACTTGTGAAATTTCGTCAAAATGTGTCGTAACGTCAAATTTAATATTCAAGGCCCGATCTGCGCCCCTATCAGCAAATAAGCAAACATCACAATGCACGAGCAATCATTCCAATTAGCTGGAAAATGGCAAACTGTGACATTTCGAGTAGCCGAGAATGTTCTCCCATTAGATCATCTCCTTTTTGCACATCACGGCTGTGGAACGGAAAAAATGCTCACACCCTGTACGTTTAGCATTTCCGTTCATGATTGGGCGGCAACGTGATTCGTTATTGTAAAATAGGTATGTGGTGTGTGTGTACCTACATAGTTTTGCGTGTATGCGCGTGCACAGCAATTATTGAGAAGTTTCGAGGTGTATGGGTGCGAAAAATGCCGAAATTGACACCTACGGTGTTAATTAAAAATTACCTGCATATTTGCCGTCATGGACGATAAACGCGTTGGCATGGAAAATGGATAACTATGGGGGAGTTTCAGTCAAGGTGGATCCGAGCGGTTTACCTGATTTTCGGAATTCCTGCCTTTTAATTTCGTATTAAACGGTGTCACAATTGCATTTTTACGTTGTTTAAATATGTAACTAAATAATTAGAACTTACAAATTCCATCACCACAGGTTTTATCGTCAATCCCAATATTAGTTTGCAAATCTAAAGAATTTCAAAAGGTTAATTAAGAAAACCTCTATTTTTGAATTTGAGGCTGATGGTATTAATTAAATCCTTAGAATGGACTGGTTATTTAAGTCGACTCCTATCGAATCAACTATTATTATTAAATATAACAGTAAAATTAACTATCCGATTACTTAAAAGTCCGCTTGTTTATGTATAGTTATTGGAATTAATCTCCTTCGTAAATATGAACATGGAGCATTTAATGTTAACAAAATCAGTAATAGTGCAAGATTGTAATTAATTATGGAAATTAGTTGCTGGACAACGTCATTTAATGGCGATGTTCCATTTAAAGATCAAAAGTTAATTAAGTATATTAGTTCCAAAATTTTTGTTGAAAACACAGATATGTCGAATACTTTTAATAATATGTGATCAATTTGTACCATATTAATCGTGGAGGATGAAATAGATTTTAGCTCTTATCGCATCCAATAATTCTCCTGATAATTTATCACGAAGAATTACTATATTGATGAATATTTCTTGTTTAATAAATCTCATTGCAATAATTATAGGTGTAATTTAATCACATGATATAAAGTATGATATAAATCAAACGTGAAATTTGGCTGGTCTCAAAAGCTGATTAAAGTATTATGGTTAGTTAAAGTCACTTTATTTTGCTCATTATCATGCAATATATAGTTAATTCTAGTGCAAATCCCGGTAGAGAGGTAGCTTGAGTCATAAGTTACCTTATTGATATTTCTGATGAATTAATGTGATCGTTTGCAATTAATTCAAGAGAAATTGAGAGAAAATTGATTTTTAAACTAACCGTTTAATTTGCCGTTGTAATTTGGGCAACTTAACTGATATCCTTTACTTCTCAGTTTTTTGGGCTGTTATCCTTTAAATTCCTAACTAAATAATATGTGACGTACATATTTACCTGTATTGTCATTAACAGTGTACGTTATTCTACACTATCTTAAAGCGTCAACTAACCCTGAAAGGAGTAATCTCTTAGTCACATACTTTAGAAAACAGTTTAAAATAATTTCCAGTTATAACGAGTGAAATAAAGCATTTAACCAATTTATGCACTGCATAGTATTATAACAGTTCTAAACAAGTGACAGGTAGCTCAATTTTATTGTCGTAACGCAATAAAATAATTTAATTCTTCGACTTTTTCTGAAATGAAGGTTGACCACAATCTCGGTGAACGTCTTCATTAATTATTTAGTTAATAATCGTGGCATTCGTTTTTAAAAATGAATTCATCGGTTGAAATGTCAAGTAAATTTAATGAGGACGATATATCGATCGGCAAAATATATATTCACCAGATTGATAGTGAAAAGACAGTTTGTTCGATGGAATGAAAGGTATATAACTCACAACTTATAATTTTATATGTGCGTATTATATACTGTGTGTTCTGCTAGGCCTGTCAACCTCTCATCACAAATAGGAATGTGACCTATCCTATTTTCAGTTCAGAGGTCGCTTGCCATTCGAAAGAGGCGTGGATGCTTAACACTGAGACGTGTCTCTCTCTTTCTTGCTCTCGCACGTACTGTATTCTTCACTTTTATTTGTTCTTGCTCAACACCATGAGATAATGAATTGCGCAATGCTGAATTTAGATGTCCAGCAAACGATTAGAGTGCATGGTATCCTGGAAACTTATAAGAATGTGTGTTGAGTTGATGTGACTTTCTAAAAGTATGTAATTCAACAAATTGGCGGTCAACGGGTAATAGGGAAGTATTTGAAACAAATGGTAGGTAATTGAAAGATGCAGAAATTTGATGTGGTAATTCCGTAATGCAAATGAAATGAAATCCATTTAGCAATGTGGACAAACAGTCTTAAGTAGTAGAATGAAACGATTAGTGAGTTTCAATTTCAACCGTCAGTAAACCAACCAAATCAAAGTAATATTACTTCGTACATTTGTATTCTCCAAGTATGTTTTATTCCTCTCGGATGCCAAATCGGGGTAAAGATTTTTCTTATGGAACCCATTTTAAAGGAAAATAAAAATTATATAAAGGAAAAGGGCCGTTTGGAGGTACTGGGAAAAATAGTTTGTAGGTTAGGAAACGCTTATTTTTTGAGAAAAAAAAATGTTGGAAAAAACACCGTAATTGCCTATTTTCAGAGAGGAATTTCTCAGTGATTTCGTTAGTAATTTTTACTGACTTTAAGGCCCACACGTAGTTCGATGCTTGAACTAAACGATGACATTAACTTCGCGCCGAAATAATACCGAAAAATATGCAAAATTACCATTAGAAACTAAGCCGTTTTCGCGCCTCCGCCATATTGAAATACTGTTGACAGACACGCCGAGAGCACTTTTGGCAGTGGCTAACCTGCCGAAATGACGGACGGTAGACAGAGAAAGAGAGAGAGAGAGAGAGATTTTAGATGTTTTATTACTGTACAAGCCACACCAAACCAACCTAACCTCCCTGACTGAGTCGTAAGCCCAGAAACGTACCTCCAGACTGAGTCGTAAGCCCAGAAACGTACCTCCCTGACTGAGTCGTAAGCCCAGAAACGTACAAATGTTTTATTACTGTACAAGCCATACCAAACCAACCTAACCTCCCTGACTGAGTCGTAAGCCCAGAAACGTACCTCCCTGACTGAGTCGTAAGCCCAGAAACGTACCTACCTGACTGAATCGTAAGCCCAGAAACGTACATATGTTTTATTACTGTACAAGCCATACCAAACCAACCTAACCTCCCCAACTGAGTCGTGAGCCCAGAAACGTACCTCCCAGACTGAGTCGTAAGCCCAGAAACGTACAAATGTTTTATTACTGTACAAGCCATACCAAACCAACCTAACCTCCCTGACTGAGTCGTAAGCCCAGAAACGTACCTACCTGACTGAGTCGTAAGCCCAGAAACGTACAAATGTTTTATTACTGTACAAGCCATACCAAACCAACCTAACCTCCCTGACTGAGTCGTAAGCCCAGAAACGTACCTACCTGACTGAGTCGTAAGCCCAGAAACGTACATATGTTTTATTACTGTACAAGCCATACCAAACCAACCTAACCTCCCCAACTGAGTCGTGAGCCCAGAAACGTACCTCCCAGACTGAGTCGTAAGCCCAGAAACGTACAAATGTTTTATTACTGTACAAGCCATACCAAACCAACCTAACCTCCCTGACTGAGTCGTAAGCCCAGAAACGTACCTACCTGACTGAGTCGTAAGCCCAGAAACGTACAAATGTTTTATTACTGTACAAGCCATACCAAACCAACCTAACCTCCCTGACTGAGTCGTAAGCCCAGAAACGTACCTACCTGACTGAGTCGTAAGCCCAGAAACGTACAAATGTTTTATTACTGTACAAGCCATACCAAACCAACCTAACCTCCCCGACTGAGTCGTAAGCCCACAAACGTACCTCCCAGACTGAGTCGTAAGCCCAGAAACGTACAAATGTTTTATTACTGTACAAGCCATACCAAACCAACCTAACCTCCCTGACTTAGTCGTAAGCCCAGAAACGTACCTACCTGACTGAGTCGTAAGCCCAGAAACGTACAAATGTTTTATTACTGTACAAGCCATACCAAACCAACTTAACCTCCCCGACTGAGTCGTAAGCCCAGAAACAGTAGAAGTACGGAACAATTGCAAAATACATATCTGAAACTAAATGCAATATGCAATGCTTCCTTTACATGAAAATTGCGGTATATTGGTAGCGACGAAAAATCACATGATATTATTTGAGAGTATGAAACACTTGTAATAAGTCATAAAATTGCAAATTATAAAGGTAGTAATGGGAGTATGTGTGGTTGCCTAGGTGTAAACAGTTTATATTATCGGATATTCTTTGTAAAAAGACGCTTGCATTGCATTATTAGTAGCGAAAAAAATGATACCAACAGTATGAGAAAGAATATAAAGGTACAAACATGCGAATTTAATCGGAGAATGGCTTATGAAAAAGATCGCCCGGACGGTCTCGTAGACAGAATCAAATTCTTGACGTTCCATGATGAATGCATAGACATGTCAAGTGTTTTGGGGTGTTTTGTGGCTAAGCGAAAACAATATTCGTCATTTCGACGAAAATTCGTATTTAAAATATTTTGCAAAGAGTTTGAGCGTGAATAATAGTGAAAAATATATAAAGAGAACCACAAACATGTGATATGAAATGAATTTGATGTCCGCCCGTTCGTCTGGAGAATGCAACGAAGCTGAACAGTGAGTCGACCGGGGAATTTTCCTAAAAAGTGAAAATATTTTTTTGCAAAGAAACCAGAAGGAATTTTAAAAAAAGAAGTGGACCATCATGTTCAACACTATTTTATGGACGAAAGGTGATTTTTTGGTGAGTTTTTAATTTTTGACGGCGTAGCCTCTTATGGAAAATCGCATTTTGAAAGTGCCATAACTTTTGAACGGATCGTCTCCTAACTATAAGACTGATGTCTTTGAAACCCGTTTTTGAAATACTTTCGATTGATATATGTCTCTTTTAAATATTTTGGGTTCCATAAGGAAAAGGCCAGCCCCAAATCGGTGCTATTTTGTTATTAAACAATCATCAATATTGCAAAATAGGGGAGTAGTTTGACCGATCTGCACAAATCCCAAAATTTGAATACTGCTTCTTTTCATCAAAAGAAGGCACCCCGAACTGTTCTGCCATGTCTGACTCGTCGGAAAATCGTTCTGCCTGGGGTTTTTCCACCGAAAAATTTTGGCCAATCTGCACAAGTTCCAAAATGGTAAACATGAATTTATAATGTTAAACAAAGTCCTATAATACCATTCTGCCACCTGGAAATGGTTTGAAAACCGTTGTGCCAAGCCATTTTCCGAGAGGAAAATCTGGAAAATTCAAACAATGTGCACAAGCTCCAAACTTTACACATAACATCTTTATGAAACAGAAACCTTATGCGAACTATTCTGCCAACTCCTTTCAGTCGGAAAAGTATTCTGCCAAGTAATTTTCCACTAAAAAAATCTTGAAAATTCGACCAATTCGCACAAGCTTCAAATTATGCACACGACTTTGTAATTACACAGGAAGCTTATGCGAACTATTCTGACAGCTTGAAATGGAAAAGAAAAAGTTTTCTGCCAAGCTTTCAAGGAAATCCATAAAATGAATAGAATAATCGAGCAATATCCAAACTATAAATAAAACCGGGCCACTCATAGTTGGTTTACGTTGAACTATACCTCGTGGATACGGTTTTCGAGCAGGAATTCTCCCCATCCCCTATACCAGAGGTTTCCAAACTTTTTTCTCATAAACCACTTTCAAAATTTAGCTGGTTTTGGTGGACCCCCTGCAGCTACATTTATACCATATTCCCAAAACTCGACAAAAAAATTTAAGATTAGATGTAACTATGGACATTTGCGTTGCGGCTGAGTTCCCACCACGAATTAAGAGTTTTCTAAAAAAAAAGTGAGAATTGATTGGCTAATTAAATAATTAGTTCTGCTGTGAGTGGATGTCAAAAAAGTAAAGCTGGCCAATCAAAAAAGTGATTCCATGCAACTTTACTTATTTGACATCTACTCACAGCACAAGAAACCAATCAATTCTCACTTATTTATTATATAAACTCCCCATTCGGAGTGGTAAAAAGAAAAAGAAAAATAGTACATTTTTTGTGTTGTATTTATACAAATATGTAATTTTTACATTATTAAAATTATTATTGTCATCATGTTACATTGTAATATGGTAACAGTCGTAATATAATTAAAATTAAACATTAATAACGTAACGTTACTTCTACAATGGCAATCACAAAATAGTCTCAACACGTTGTACTGAATATGGAATACCCATGCAAGCTTTTACAAGTAACAGTCGCTGAGCTTCTTAAAATGTTATCTGCCTCCATTGATAGGTGAAGTCAAGCTTTTATTTCGTCAATCCCCTTCGTTGGAAAACATAACACATCGCCAAATTCAACATTTCAAGCACAAGTAACATAAAGGGATGAGGTGTTATCATGATGTCACTCGAATTAGTTAGAATTTCTCTGAACAAATTTTACTGATACCACGTTCTGATTGTATTTTAACGAAAAAAGTAGAGGGATGCATCTCTTCAAATTGACCAAAAAATGCGGGGAAATTGCCAAATTAACTTACAAGTTCGAGGTGATTTTTAAGAATTTCGTGGTTTTCTATCCAACACTTGCTTGACAGAACATTTTTCGGACCGTCTCAAGTTGGCAGAATAGTTCACATAAGCTTCCTGTGTAATTACGAAGCCGTGTGCAAAATTTGAAGCTTGTGCGGATTTGTCGAATTTTCAAGATTTTTTTACTAGAAAATTAATTGGTAGAACACTTTTCCTACCAAAAATGGTTGGCAGAATAGTTTGCATAAGGTTTCTATGTCATCACGATGTCGTGTGTATAGTTTGGACCTTGTGCACATTGGTTGAATTTTCCAGTTTTTCCTCTCGGAAAATGGCCTGGCAGAACATTTTCCGGACCATTTTAGGCTGGCAGAATGGTATTCGAGGACTTGATTCAACATGACAAACTCGGATTTACCACTTTGGAAGCCGTGCAGATTGGTCATAATTTTGCCTTCATTTTTCCGTCGAAAAAACCTAGACAGAACAATTTTCCGACCAGTCAGACTTAGCAGAATAGCTCGGTATGCCTTGTTTTGGTGAAAAGAAGCAGTATGCGCATTTTGGGTTTTGTGCAGATTGGTCAAAATTCTTCCGTTTTTTACAACCGTTTTTCTTAAATAACAATAAATATTCACCAGCCTGAGGTAGCAGAAACGCAATTTCGTTAATAAAGTGGCATATTCTATCATATGAATAAAAATAAAAACTTGTGCAGATCGGTCGACTTTTCTGACACCAGCTCTCCTACTATCGTGTACACCTTCTCGATCGATCCCTCTCTGCTCTGGTCGTGTAGACGTGTACTTAAACTTTAAATTACAATAATTGCAAAACGAAAGATGTTAATCATGCATACCTCCGCGGAGATTTTCTTACAGAAAATCGACAAGTATAAATTGCAGTGTATTGTTTTGAACAGACAGTGACTTGGTGACAATCGAGACGATGAAGACCTTGGTAAGTAGAGTTACATCTTTAGGCGAAATTAGAGATATAATTTCACAAGTTTGTGTTATGGAATAAAATTGGTGAACATTTGAAATTTATTTTAATTGTGTTTCTTGCAATTTGTGGCAACGTATTATGGTGCACAATACTTAATCTCCAATTCATTCATTATGTTATTGTCATAACGTACCTAAGTAACGCAAGGTGTGTATTTATTTCATCCAGTAGCTTCTAATATTGTCAGTCCCTTTTATTTCGTTTAATGCTGAATTATTATTATGTGTGACCGTCGTCAGGAAAAGAGTAACACAATTTCACGTGAGCAACACAAATAGGTGTTTAAGTAATTGCACGCAATACTTGTTTATTCGGTTAAAGTGGATTTATTCTACTCTATTTTAAGTGAATTTGGTAATTTGTAATTTTGTAATTTAATTAATATGGTCCCTTTTTTGGCTGGTAACTCTACTTATCATTACAATACATTCATAATGAATTCTCGTCAATTGTATTAATAATGTTTTATTTATTATTATTATGCATAAATTACATTACTGACTCATTTTTCGAAAATAAAACACCTTGTTAAATAACGATGTAGGTATATTGAGTGATTGAACTTACTTGAGAAATTATTTTTGTTTCAGGTGGTATTTGGAGCGCTCTTTATTGGTGTATTGGCTCAAAGAGGAGCTCAAAAGGATGACAAAAACGCTAACATAATTAGTGAAACGGCTGATGTGAATATCGATGGGTCCTACAAATGGAGGTACATTTATATAAATATAAACATATAAGTAGTTAAGGTATATATGAAAATATAACCTTCATTTTAGTTGTTTTAAACATTAATGGTTTCTTGAAGTATAAGAGTATGTGCTGAAGTGTTCTCAAAAGTCTTTTAACAGGTGTGGGTTATTTTGCAATAACCATTAATTCTAACATTATTTACAAATAAATTTACTAAATGTATCGGGTGTTTTTTTTAAATTTTACCTCATAGTAGGCTGTGGATAGTGTTTGTGAATGTACCTTACTAAAAAGTGTCAAAATTGACATAACCTCACTTTTTTAATAAAAATTGAAACTGCTCCAATCAGCTACTAGTGTCTTGAAAAAGACAGCTTGGCTCTATTAATTAGGCGTAGATGAGTGAGGTGTCTTTTTCAAGACACTATTAACAGATTGGAGCAGTTTCAATTTTTATTAAAAAAGTGAGGTTATGTCAATTTTGACACTTTTTAGTAAGGCGCATTCACAAACACTATCCACAGCCTACTATGAGATGAAATTTAAAAAACCCCCCGATATATTTTTGTCACATTGTCAACAATACCTTATAGTCCACTCATCTTAGGCCAAATTAGGTGAATATCTCGGAAAATCGACATACCCAGTATATTAACACGTAAAAACTTCTATTTTGGCACCTAAAACTTTCCTCAAAATTCACAACTAATTGGATGGTCGCAAGTTTTATAGTCGGGGGTCAAAAGTCACAAAATCGATTTTTTCTAGATTTTTTGCAAATATCTCGTTTTCTATAGGTTTTACGCTATTTGTATTTGTTATCGATATTGTAGAGAATCAAATTCTCTGCAACTTTTGTATTTAACATTTCTTCATACCTCGAACTGTTTTCGACATAGAGGGCGGAGAGCGCTGGTCAGAGACTCATGTGAGGTCAACTGGTAGTCCCGATCAAAAACTCGTAATATTAAGGTTATAAATTATTGCTAAATATTGAATTACCATTTATTATTAACTTTTACATTAAATTCAATCTTTCTTTCTAATAATTCTGAAATTTATCAATTCAAAAACACTTATAATCTCTTTCTATAATTGAAAAATTATTAAGTGATATACTTTAATTACATTTTAATTATATTCTTATTTACACTAATTGCATTTGAAGTAAAAAATAATTAAGTACATCTTGTTTAAAATCCGTAAACTCTTAAATATTAAATCTATCAAATGACACTTTTAATGAAAACATTAATTAAAAATTTATTTCTTTTCTTCTTTATTTATTTAGAAAGTCATTACATTGGTATAAATTAGATACAAAAAAATACATTTCAGATTATATAGCATAGGTGAAATATCGCTATGTTACATTTAACATAGAATTTTTTTTTCTATTGTACCTATAAGTAGCTTGGATGAGTCTAGGAAAAGTGAACCAGAACTCCATAAGTCAAGAGAGTGGTTTCTAATAGATGTCATTATAATCCTCCTGTTAAATTCTTAATAGTGTTGCCTACGAGACGAGACGAGACGAGACTTTAAAAAATTTCGTCTTGTCTCGCAACAAAAGTGGAAAGTCTCGTCTCGAGTCTCGTCTCGTCTCATGTCTCGCGCGAGAGCCATGCAAAAATCTCGCAAATTTCTCTCAAAATCTCGAGATTTCGTACATATCTTGCATTTTGCTCTTTATTACGTCCGGTTCCTCCTTGCTCCTCAATTATATCGAAATGTTTATCAAACTTGCTTTTTCAATTTTAAGTAATTATTAAAAAGAGCACGTAATGACCAAATTACTTTCGTTTGTCCGAGGCAATAATTCTAGTATGATAGTAGTATACGTGGCAATATCTCGGAAAACTCAAAAAGGTTAAAATTACGTAACAGTTATTGTAAACACAGGCTGCTCGCCATTATGCGGTTTAAAAAATATGTATCAATGATATTCGCGATAATTAGAATAATTAATTAATATATACTATTTTTATCTGCGATACTTCGAGACTTTTGCGAGACTCTCGTGCGAGATTTGAGACGAGACTATTTGAAAGTCTGTCTTGTTTCGCAAGGAAAATTTAAAGTATCATCTCGAGTCTGGTCTCGAATGCGAGACGAGACGAGACGAGACTCTCGCAAACGAGAATATCGTGGGCATCACTATTAGTTCCTTCCATAACTTACATTTAATAGGGCGATAAACCGCCAACAAACCCTATAAGTCTCGAATTCCGGCACTTTTCCACATTTCCCCCCCTGAAAATCCATTCTTCTTCTTCTTCTTCTTCTTCTTCTTCTTCTTGTTGTGCCTATCCACTAATAGATGTCAGCGACCACTTTTTCCATGGCTTCTCTATCTCTTGCCGTGTGGATCAATGTTTGTATGTCACCAATGCCGATCCACTGTCTCACGTTCTTCAGCCATGGCATTCTCTTTCGTCCTATTCCTCTTTTACCCTCGATCTTGCCTTCGACAATCAATTGCAGGAGTTGCAGTTACAGTTATACAGTTGCGCATTATGTGACCCAAGTATGCAGCCTTCATCTTTTTTATAACGGTGTAGAGTTCGCGTTCCTTGTTAATACGTCTGAGAACGTCTTCGTTCCTTATTCTAGCTGTCCATGGAATCTTAAGAATTTTACGGTATATCCACATTTCAAATGCTTCTAATTTGTTTAGAGCCTTTACTTTTAGAGTCCAGCCTTCCACGCCATACAGTAGTATGGACCAAACGTAGCATCCATCAAATCTCTATCAGAGACCAAGATCCAAGTCGCTACAAGTGAACACTCTTTGGAGTTTCAGGAATGCGCCTCTAGCTTGTTCGATTCTGCTTTTAATTTCTTTGTCTGATGACCATTCTTCATGAAGCCATGTTCCTAAATACTTAAATCTTTCTACTCGTTCTAAAAGTTTTCCATTGCACGTTAAGCTGACATCTCTAAATGCATCCTTCTTCTTCGTGACAACCATGAATTTAGTTTTTTTTTTGTGTTCATGTTTAATCCCATTCCCTGACTATAATCTCCCACTACATTAATCAGCTGTTGTAGATCATCCATGTTGTCCGCTATCAGCACTGTGTCGTCGGCGTAGCATATGTTATTTATCCATACTCCATTGACTTTGATTCCAATTTCCTTATCTTCAAGCGACTCTTGGAAAATGGTTTCTGAATGTAGATTAAACAAAAGCGGCGACAGTATACACCCTCGTCTCACTCCTCTACGAATCTTGATTTGATTTGTTAAACCGTTAGCCACTCTGACTTGTGCTGATTGGTGCCAGTATAGGTTTTCAATGCACCGAATGTCTTTTTGGTCCAGATCAAGTCTTCTCAGAAGCTGCATAAGTGTATGGTGTCGGACCCTATCAAATACCTTTTCATAGTGTATAAAGCATAAACATACGTTTTCTTTTGCTGGTCATTGCAGTTCTGTATTAAGACTTGTGTTTCTTGCGCCCAGCCCCTGTCTGAAACCAAATTGCGAGTCGCTTATGGCGTTATCAAATTTGTTGTATATTCCATTAAACTGCCCATCTTTCCAGCTTCGAGGCCGACAACGGCATCTCCGCCCAGGAGGCCGGGCAGCTGAAGAACGCCAACTCGCAGGACCCAATCGAGGAGGCGCAGGGCTCCTACAGGTACGTCGCCCCCGACGGCTCGACCGTCGAGCTCTCCTACGTGGCGAACGAGGGCGGCTTCCAGCCGCAGGGCTCGCACCTGCCCGTCGCGCCGCCCATCCCGCCCGAGATCCAGAAGGCGCTCGATTGGAACGCCGCTCATCCGGAGGAGGAGGACGGCGGCTCGAGGCCGACGCAGGGCGGAAGGAGGCCGTGAACCACGTCGAGACGATGTGCCGGTTCCGTGGAGTACCTATTGTGAATTTTGTTTGTAATAAAGTTGTGAGACCGAAATGGTAAAGAACAATATTAGGAACCACTTTTTGAACATTCCTTCCATGTCCTATAAGTACCTATATTATTATTCCTTTGGTGCAAGATAACCAATTTGTGACATCAACACTAAGTATTTACTATTGGCTTTCTTGATTAATAACGCCCACCTATGAATTCGGGTCCATATCGATGCTGTTCTCGATTCAGATCGACACATAATTACCATCCACACTGAATACTTTAATAGATGGAATCTACTATAGTAAAGAATTAAAACAAGGAAGAGGTATTTATTAATACATATTGCTCTACCACAGGGGTTCCCAACCTTTTCTTGGTCAGGGACAACATTTATTTTATTCTTGTTAGCAGGGACCACTATGTAGGTATAAGAAATATGAACTGTAATAATCAAACTGAAACTTTAATTAAAAAGTCAATAGGAAATTACATAAAAAGAAATACCTAATAATATTGTTAGGATAGAATTCTGTAATTTTGGTTTAATGTGATTTCTGAACTTCCATCTTCTTCACGAGTTCGGTTATCCTAGGACTAATATTGTTACTTAAAGCTACACGGAAATCATCACTCACTTTCAAATGATTCCTCGCCTTGTTTTTAATTACTAACAAAGCAGAAAATCCTTGTCACATAAGTGAGTTGTTGAGAAGACCATAAAATAGCGCAAGGCGATTTCTCGCTGTTTAGTATAAGAAATTGCTTTTTTACACCAAAACAACTCAAGTGAATTGGACTCAAAAGCATCCTTGCAGTTTCTGTTATTTTGGAATTCAATGAGTTCTTCCTGGATTCCTTCAGTAACGTCACTAGCGTCTGTGCTACAAGGGTTACAAATCAGTTTTTGATCAACTTTAGCTTCTTCGGTATATTCTGGGAAGTAACGATTGAATTCATCAATCTACATTTGTAAATGAGTCCTGATGTTTTCTTGTATATTAGCTTTACTAGCGTCATACTTTTTGTCTTACACAAGTGTTTTTAATGTCGCAAATGCAAAATAATTATTTTCTTCAATTTTGCGTAACCAAAACTGAAGTTTGCAAATAAAAGGGCGAAGTTTATCTTAAAAAATGAATGTATTTTTCTAATTGTTTATTTCCGGAATCTTGCAGTTGCATATTAAATTTATTTAAGTATGTGAAAATATCCACAAGATAAGCCAAATTCATCTAGCGTGTCGGATTATTAAACTGTTTCAAAAAATCATTCATTTTTTGTCAACCAGAAAGATCTCAACCTCTCTTCTCAGTTTATATAATCTTCCCAACATATTGCTAAATCCCGCTAAATTTAAAATTATTCGCGGACCATATTTTGGCTTCTGTGGACCACTAGTGGTCCACGGACCACTGATTGGAAACCATTGCTCTACCACTATCAATAACGAAAAAATAAAGTTGCAAAGGTAATAACATACGAAAAAAATTTTGATGTTCCAAGAAACCCGTAATTACTTACAATAATATTTCGCTTGATCACTCGTGCTTACGCAAGCAAGGGCCCAAAAACATAATTTATTTAAAAAAAAGGGAGTTTTCACCATATAAAAAATAATTTTCAATTGATTTAATTGATTGGAACTAATAATGGTTTGAAGAGTGACATTTTTTTAAATAAGCAAACAATTGTCTATTACATTTTATTTACATAGCATTCTTGTAATCAGAATATAAATTATTGTTATTGAACAGATCCTTTAGAATTCGGTACCGTATATATCATTGCCGTTGTTCTTTCGCCATAATAGTGAAACCGAATAAGTAATTGAAATACGGTAGGTAATACGAGTATTTAATTACGTTGTTATAATAATGTGATGTCAATAATAATAACAATATACAATAAAATAATGTACTCGTACGTATAGTGGTATGGAATCATAATATTGTAAAATATCCATGGTAGTTATTTTGGGCAGAGTATTTTGACAAGCAATGGACCTTAAAAGCATTTCTAAATTTATCAAATATTAAGAAACCTAATTCAATATTAAAAATACTGTAAGCAGATATACAGTTGTTTACATATTCTATTCCTAAATTTTTTAAAAGTTTATTGTAATTTATATTGTATATTTTTATTTATATTAAAGTTTAAATAGGATTGTTCTGAAAGTATTTTATTGAGTAGATCAAAGAATATACCAGTAATAATTTTGCATGTTTCTATTACGACCTCTGGAGAATTCTGTATGTTTCTGAAATTTCATATTTCTGACTGCTTCATCCGTCTCTTTTCTAGTGACAAGAGAAATATTTGTTAGTTTTTACAATTTTCATTCCAATTGGGTATTTGCCATATGCTTTAAATTAAACGAAATGTATCTAAATTCATAGGGACGAACCCTCAGACCAATTTTATAATCTTAAAAAATCGTGTAATAGACCCAGTACCAAGTATTTCAGGGTATAAAAAGCAGTAAATGTGTGATAAATTAAAGGACCAGCAAAACGGCCGCTCATTGGTCGTGACGTCACTTCGCGTGTAAACACGGGTTCGGTCTGCAGTCCACAAATAGATTTTTCGAAACCTAACCCAGTTAATCTGTGTTTTCGAGTATTTTGAACTTTTTTGTTGTTTCCGCTGGACTGTAGGAGTTAAATTGCGACCAAATCTAGTAATTTGTATTATTCGCGTCGTAAAATAGTATCTTTGATTAGTTATTTAGTTAATTATGGCCGCCGTAGGATTTGTCAAAGCTTCCACGAACAATTTACCATCTGTGGATATGTTTATGGTAATGGATTACATCAAAAAGGAGAAATGTTTTAATTCAGCTGAAATCAGGGGTGTAAAAGCAGCAATGTAAGTATATATGTGCAAAATATGCATTCAGTAAAAAAAATGTGACCCTTGTTATAAATAAATTATAAGAACAGTTCAGAACAAAGCCAAATCTATATCATGCTGGTTGGCGTTTAAGATTATAATTATTGTTGCTAACAATAAAAATTAACACAGCTATTGATAGTAGCTTCTGCTACTAAACGTTTTCGTTCTCTCTTCATAGGCAAAGAACTTGGGAGAACGTTAGTCCCAGTTCTTTTCCGAGCTCGTTGGCACTCAAAAATATGTGGAACTACGTCCCGTTTCATTATCATTTTTCCACCCATCAGTTTAAAACGTACATAATTTTCCATGTCTTCTTCCAACTAAATAAAAAAAATATTACTTTTGTATAAGATAACATAACATAACCATACTTACTTTTAACTTACTTCAAAATGGTCTTCACAAGAGAAAAATTCACTTTTGGATTTGGGCATATCACGTATTCCTGCTGAAAACCACAGTTTCTTACGCCCATAATCTCGAGGTACACGAACAAATAGGTATTTTGTTTGGTGTACTTACAGATGTGCTTGTACAACAAGGTACAAAACAGCACTTGTTGTGAGGTCCGTACAAAGCCATTTATTTACCTTGTAGTCCTTCAAAAACTTGAAAAGGCTGTCCTAAACTGCTTTTATGCAAGCTTCTGTTTGTAGTCACGTAAATAAAAGCACAGATTACCCCAGGTTAAAGAAATTACAATAGGACTGAAATAGGTTAAAACAATGTTTACACGCGATGTGACGTCAGAGGGCTATAACCTTCGGAAAGCTAGTATTGACGCCAATTCCTAGCGTTTGAATTTCAAATGACTTTTTTGCTTGAATGTGTTTGATTTTTTTAATATTAACCTAAGACTTATCGGCATATAATCTCTCATTTAGCCAATTTTCAAAAAATCTGAAAATACCTAATTCTGAAAGGAAAAGGTAGTGAACTACCCGACCATTTCTGACTATCTGACTATTTCTAGTTCCATTACAGATATTTTTCCAATGACTGGTTTTCGATGTTTTAATACCAAATGTTAATTCTTTAATAGTTTCTTTCACTCTTTTGGAAAAATATGTAGTAATAGGCCAATCAATTAGGGATTTCGCCATGACATCGAATTCTCGAGAAGGAGACCCGGATTTTTAGGTAATATAGGCTAACAGAAACAAAACGTATAGGAAGACCCCACGAGACTATGAACATTAGGCATTGTTATTAACAATTAAACGTCAAAAAATGCACTTTCTTACTGTTTTTGTTCTCAACTAAAAACTTAGTTACTTTTGGGTAAAATGGGCTCACCATCCTCTAGGGAATTAAAAGACGTTTAAAATGATTCTAAACCGACCTCGATATCTTCATTGGTTGCTGAGAAAAATGGTATAGAAAGTCACATCGACAAATTCTTTGTTTAACAATTGTTATTGGGAAATTGAATCTGCGGCTTTGGTATTTTGTAAAAAGTCAGGGATTATAGTGCTTAATATGTAGTAAAAATTTCAGACCGATTCATCAAATGGTTTATTGCAAAATACAATTTCTTTATATTTTGCAATTTTTTTGCAATACCCATCTAAGCACTAAATAAGCAATATCTCTGTAAATTGTTGACGAATTTTAAGAAGAAACATTCTTTTAGTTTGAGGTACCATTCTGAGCACATTACGAAAATGCGATTTGTTTATTAATTTTTTCATTAATTTAGCACCTAATTTGTTGAAACAAATCAGGTGCCAAAATAAAAAAAAATGTTTTTCTTCTTTAATTTTTTAAACAATCTTCATATTGCTTTTTATTATATTTATCAATTGATATCGATGAAGAAAATGTTTCTCCATGAACTTAGAATCACGATTTTTGTTTAGTTGTGAGCAGATGGTTATTGCAAAAAAATTGCAATATATAAACAAATTGAATTTTGCAATAAACTATTTGATGAATCGATCTGAAATTTTTACCACATATTAAGCACTATAATCCCTGACTTTTTACAAAATAACAACGCCGTAGGTTCAATTTCGCAATAACAATTGTTAAATAAATAATTTGTCGATTTTGAATTTCTACACCATTTTTCTCAGTTAAAAATGAAGATATCGATGTCGGTTTAGAATCATATTAAAGGCCATTTAATTCCCTAGAGGATGGTGAGCCCATTTCACCCAGAAGTAACTTAGTTTTTAATTGAGAAAAAAATAGTCAAAAAAGTGCATTTTTTGACGTTTAACTGTTAATAACAATGCATAATGTTCATAGTTTCGATGTCAAAAACAGGGTATTTTTTGCTTATTTGCTTGGCCTATAAAAGTACCTCTATAAATCATGTAGGAGGACTTAGATGTATGCAATCGTCCTAATTTTCTCCTGAATCTTCCAATTTCTAAAGTCCATCATTGATGAATTTTAAGAAAACTACTACTACAGTTTATAGTTTTACGATTTTTGATAATACATGCCAATGGTAAATTTTTAAGAGTAACAGTTATTCCAGTGGAATCTAATTTCTGCATTAACTTGCGTGCTGCTACATCGTTTCCAATTAACTTTTCTTTATTAAATATTTAAATTGCGTATTTACATGAAATGTTTCCAATTCTGCAGCATTTTACGAAGTAATTTCTTTGTTCTAGTGTTAACATCTTGACTTATCATCATGAATCATCTGACGAGACCCGCTCATTCTCACTAATTGAAATGTTTATGTCGTTTTATCCTAAAAGTGATTCTTGTTTTAACTTTAGAAAAAAATTAACACCTGAGCGTTTTGTTTCTTCTAAATAATTCTCTTAGGTGACACTATCGACGAAAATATTAAATAATCGTATTTTTTTCAGGTTCAATTAATCGTAGTTTAATGTTTTGCTCGACTTGCATACCTCACCATAAATTTAACCACAATATCACTAACATAAGGATTTTTATTCCAATAGGGGTCAAACGGTATAACGTTTTCATAACGGTATAACATAAGATTGCTGTTACAACACGAGAATGATCACTTGGTCTGCTGAAATGAATGACTCACTCTTCCTCTTAATCTATGTCGAGAAAATATATGTGCTCCTAAATTGGATGTGGTTTCTTAAAGTGACGCTTGAATAATAATACCATCTGATGCTGTTTTAATCTATTTAGACATGTCTTTGAAATGCACCTACATACATTCGGGCATAAATATGTACTTCTTCTTCTTCTTCTTTACCCAGCTATCGTAGTCCACTGCTGGGCATAAGCCTCCCCTTTACATTTCCATTGTTTACGATCTTGAGCCATACTCATCCATTGACTTTCGATTCTTTTTATGTCATCTCGCCGTCTTGTGGGAGCTCTTCCTACACTTCGTTTGTCATTTCTCAGTCGCCACTCTAATAATCTCTTCGTCCACCTATCATCATTGCGTCTAGCTACATGTCCTGCATACTGTCCCTTTAGTTTCGCAATTTTGTTATTATGTCTTCCACTTTCGTTCTTTTGCGGATATCTATGTTCCTGACGCGATCTGATAGCTTTATTCCCAGCATAGAACGTTCCATTTTACGTTGAGCTATTCTAAGTTTTTCTGCACTCGCTCTTGTTAGCGTGAGTGTCTCTGCTCCGTATGTAATGACAGGGAGCACACACTGATTAAACACTTTACGCTTTAAACAGACCGAGATATCACTCTTGAATACTCCGTTCAGTTTACCATAGGCTGCCCATCCAAGCCCCACTCGTCTTTGTAACTCCTGCGTTTGGTTGTCTCTGTGTATTTTTATGTCATGGCCTAGATATCTATATTCTCTTACTTCGTCGATGTTGTGACTTCCCAATGTGAGAGTTTGTCCGAAAACTAGGTTGGTCATTATCTTTGTCTTTTGTGTGTTTATTTGTAGTCCTACTTTTGTGGTGGCATTTGCTAGTTCTGTCAGCATTTCTTGGGCTTCTTGTATATCGTCGGCGATTAGCACGATGTCGTCGCTAAAACGCAAGTTGTTTAAACTCTTACGGTCGATGTTTATGCCTCTTTGTTCCCATTCCAGCTGTTTGAACGCGTATTCGAGGACGGTAATAAAAAGTTTAGGTGACATTGTGTCTCCTTGCCTAACTCCTCATTCAAGTGTAAATTTAATTGTGTTTTTATGTAGCCTCACGCATGCTGTTGCATTTTTATATATATTGTGTATTAGTCTAGTATATCTATAGTCAATGCGGCATTGACTAAGAGCTTTGAGAATTGCGTCCGGTTCTACAGTGGCAAATGCTTTCAGGAAGTCCACGAAGATCAGAACCAACGGTCTATTATACTCCACTGTTCTTTCAATAGGCGTTTTTAAGGCCAATAGATGATCTGTAGTTCCAAATCCTGCGCGAAATCCGGCCTGTTCCACTGATTGATAAAAATCAAGCTTTTTTTCTAGTCTGTTGGTTATTATTCTTGTAAAAAGCTTGTATAAGTGAGAGAGTAAGCTGATGGGACGATAGTTAGCTATGTCTGTAGGATCTCCTTTTTTATGAAGCAGTATCATCAATACGTTGTTCCAATCCCCTGGTGTTTGTTAGGCAAAGGTTAAAAAGTTCTTTGATTTTATTGATAAGAATGATACCCCCCATTTTTATTGCTTCTATCGTTATAGAGTCTGTTCCTGCTGATCTATTGTTCTTCATTTGTGTTAGTGCTTTTAGAATCTCCTCACCATCGATTTCGGGAATTTCTTCGGAACCTTCGGAACAACCCCATATTTTTGGGTTGTTTCTTTAGGATCGGCATAAATGTCTACCTTGCCCTTATACAGTTCTCTGTAAAATTGCTCCACTATTTGTGTTAACTCAGATCTGTTAGATGTTATGTTTCCTTCACTATTTTTCAGTTTTAAATATGTACATATTGCATTAAATATTCATCTTGATGATTTGTAACCATTTCATCTCGCAAATAACACGATTATTAAGTCAATTTCTACAAAAAAATCCAACCTTCGTAATAGTTCATCCGTAGCCTTACAAAAAGACACGTTTCGTGCATTTCGTTCTGCTGAAAAACGTGTTGAAAACATCGCGAACGAGTCACGGTATCCTACGATATTTGTTTTATATAACAACTATAAACAATATTTATTTAAATATGCGTTCAGAATTGTTTCGTCGTTTTCGTTATTTAAAACTGATTGGATAATTAACCTGACGTGTTGTTCTAAATGGCGTGATTTCAGGAAGAGAAGGTGATCTTTAATACCACATCAATCACTGTGCCTGTTGTTAATTTTACTTGAAGAGATTGTGTCTAATTATAATTAGTAGACAAAGTTTGCTTGAATTCTAAGTGGCGGGATGGTTTTATTAAAAACTTGACATTTAGAATTTCATTGGGAGCCATTTATCAGGACGAGATGCAATTATTAGAGGAAATTGGGAAATGCGGTTTCACAAACGCAGGCAACCACAAGCCATAATCGATTAAATTGAAAGTAGGGATAGATAGTAGTAAAACAAATAATTAATTACAAACTTACCTCCCAATAACTTCTTCTGAATAATAATTCAGATGAAATTATTCTCGTTATTACATAAGAAATGTCAAAGATTGCCGCATTGAATATGCAGTTTTGTTGGTGATTTATGCTCGTATTAAGATATTCACAAGTGTTCAGAAACAATTTTCCAAGAGTAGCTATTTAACATATACGAAGCATAGAAACTCGCCCTATGATGTAAAGTAACTGCATACATAGCCCATGCTTAAATATCAACTACACAATAAAAGAAAGAAGAAACGCGAAATAAAATCAAAGAATTTATATAATATTATTTAAATTCTGCATATCGAAAAGAATCTAGAAGGTTGAATGTGCATGTTAATGGGAGATTATTTAATTGATTCTGGTTTTACATTCACTATAAATCAATGAGTCCTCGTTTTGTAATTTCTACGACAAGGGAAGAAAGGTTCTCATGTTTACTCCTAACATGTAATTATACGCACTAAATTGCTACATGGTTTGGATTTTTAATAGCATTTGTAATATTATCTAATTATTTACAAAAGTAACAATATAAAATTGTCAAACTGTTTATGGATTCTAGGAAGAGATTGTTTGTAGGCACCTTGCATAAATTTTCTAAAATGTAGTTTTCTATAGTTAGATGTTATTGTTTTGACAATAGAAGATGCTACTTATGGTTGGACTATTTTCACACATTTTCGCAGAAATGGTTAGTTACCCGAATTGTCGAATTTGCTTATTACTTAATGAATTATTATACACGCAGCGTTGATTTAATATTACAATCAATTGCCTATTCACCGGTTATTACGTATCGGGCAATAAAGTATCGGGGCCTCCTTCGCACATAATCGTTTGGTTACTCATCTTTCGATTAACTCCATGAAAAATTCTTAAACGTCTATGGCCGTAATGAATAAACGCGAGTCCCACACCAGTTACGAAACTCCGAATAAACTGTTACGACGTGTAATTTGTAATGCAAATCATTTTTCGTAAACACCCCGTTGAATATATAATGTTCATCAGGGTGATTTCGTTCCTTCGTGGCAGGTTTGGCAACGTCGGAGGAAAATTAAAATAGAAATGTTGTGTATAATACACGGAAATGAGCAAAATAAAACATACGGGGTCAGACAAAAAAATCTAGTGTATTTTTATTCATTGATAAATTAAAGGGAAAAATGTATGATGAAAAAGTTATTTAGTGCATTTGTCGCTTAATAAGACCTAAATAACTTCTGCCAAAGTAGCTGTACATATTTTATTTTGGGAAAAACTAAGCTCATGTGGTGCCCAATGTGTTATAAATTTTAAAGCTATTAAATTAGTAGTTTTTGTAAACTTGAATGTGTTTATCCCAGGTCAATTTTGCACTATCATAAGTCATGTAATAACAAGGTTAGGATAATTCGAAAGGGCCTAAAATAAAGAAAAATATTTGTTCTACCAATTTAAATTGCTAAATGTCTTGAAATTTTTTGCTATGCCGAAATATCAAAAGTATGCAACAGACTTCCTAAACATCACCTAACGGTACTAATGGGAGATTTCAATGCTAAGATTGGAAAAGGAAAAGAGGGAGAACACATTGGACCACATGGCTTAGGTGAAAGAAATGAACGAGGTGACCGATTGGCAATGTTCGCGGCAGATAAGAAAATGGCAGTACTGAATACATTCTTTAAACTTCCACCAAGAAGGCTTTACACATGGAGGTCACCACTCGATTCTAAGGAACATATAGTCAGGAATCAGATCGACTATATACTGATAAATAAGAGATATCAGAACGCATTTACTTCTGTCAAAACTTATCCCGAGGCGGACATAATGTCGGATCACACGCCCCTAGTGGGTACTTTGAAACTAAAACTTAAAAAGGTGAAGAAGAGGAAGATGAATAACAAGTGTGATATGCTAAAACTAAAAGACCCAAATACAAGGACAGAGATAAAAAAATATATGACAGAACAAATGCAAGATATTTATAACAATAATGAGGTGAGCTATGAACTAGTGAAGCTAAACAATGTAGTCAAGAACGCCAGTGAGATATACTTAAAATCAGATTTAAACATCAAAAGAAAAACATGGATGACAGATGAGATACTACAAATGATGGAACAGAGGAGACTCATGAAAGGCAAGCCTACATACTTAGAAATTCATAAACAAATTCAAAGAAAGATCAAGGAAGCTAAAGAAAGGAAGTTGCAAGAAGACTGCCAAGAAATAGAAGAACTACAAAAGAAATATGACAGTTTTAATACTCACAAAAAAGTTAAAGAAACAACTGGTATATACAGGCCCAGAGTGATATGTAGGCTGACAGACAATCAATGTAATATCATCATAGACAAGCAAGACAAAATAAAAGCATGGGAGACCTACATCACGGAGTCATTCCAGGACACGAGACCACAACGACCACATAAACTAAATGATTCAGGACCTTTCATCACTACAGATGAAGTACAAATAGCGATACAACAACTAAAGGAGGGAAGAGCACCTGGGCCAGATAACTTCAGAGCCGAATTTCTCAAACTTCTTGATGGACCGGGAATCAAACAAATAACAAATATTTTTAACCGCATCTATGAATCTGGAGAAATTCCGAAAGAATGGCTTGTGTCAGAATTTGTCATCATACCTAAGAAAGCAGGTGCAAAGCGATGCGAAGAACACAGAACTATTAGTCTCATGAGTCATCTACTAAAGCTATTTCTAAAGATAATACACAGAAGAACATATAAAATATGTGAAGAGTATACGTCTGAGACTCAGTTCGGATTTAGTGATGCAGTGGGCACTAGGGAGGCTCTGTTCAGTATACATGTATTTTTCCAAAGGTGTAGAGATGTGAGCTGCGACGTATATGCTTGTTTTGTCGATTATAGCAAGGCTTTTGACCGAGTACAACACCACAAACTCATGGAAATATTAAGAAACATCGGAATCGACGAAAAAGATCTAGAAATCGTATCGAGATTATACTGGGACCAATCAGCATATATAACCGTAGAGGGAGAACGATCAAAGACGATAAATATTTCACGGGGCGTAAGGCAAGGATGTGTATTGTCTCCACTTCTTTTCAATGTGTACTCAGAACACATATTTAGAAAAGCTCTCGAAGATGTGGAAGAGGGGATAATTTTGAATGGGAAGAGACTGAACAACATCCGATACGCTGACGATACAGTCATTATGGATGATAGCTTAGAAGGATTACAACGATTGATGACCCTAGTGAAGGAGGTCAGCGCAGAATACGGGCTCGATATAAATACCAACAAAACAAAATACATGGTAATAAGTAAAGAGCAAATCCCACACGAACATCTCACACTAAATCAAAATCAAATCGAGAGGGTCAGTAAATACACATATTTAGGGACAGTGCTTAATGACCAATGGGAACACTCACAGGAGATCCGCTGCAGGATAGAGGAAGCAATTGTGTTCCTTAAAATGGCATCAGTATTCAAAAGCCACTATCTCACTATAACTACAAAAATTAGACTTCTCCGCTGCTATGTCTTCTCAACTCTACTTTACGGAGTAGAATCATAGACCTTGACAAAAGCAACCACCAAGAAACTGGCAGCTTTCGAAATGTGGCTTTATCGCAGAATCCTAAGAGTTTCATGGATGGACCACGTGTCCAATGAAGAGATCATTCGAAGAATAGGGAAAAATGCCGAGCTAATAACAGCGATAAAGACTCGCAAACTCGAATATCTTGGTCACATAATGAGGAACGAAAATAGATATGGCCTACTGCAAAACATATTGCAAGGAAAGATTCCAGGGAGACGTGGACCAGGTCGACGGAGAAATTCTTGGCTCAAAAATCTTAGAACATGGTTTTCTACAACAACAACAGGACTATTCCGTGCCGCAACTAATAAAGTAATAATTGCCAGAATGATCGCCAACATCCGGACCGGATAGGCACTACGAGAAGAAGAAATGTCTTGAAAGTTCCATGAAAATTACATGAAAATTTATATAAATATGTAGTATTTTTTAGCTTAAAAATTGACTGCGTTCTATCGACATACAGAGTCATTCTTTTCGTGTATTTGCTGGTAAAAAACTGGTACTTTTACACGAGTTTATAAAAAAAGTTGTAAAAATCAAAGATATTCAGCTAGTTTTGCACAAGTTATTAATAAATGAATTCAATTGTATTTAGCCGCGAAGCTACAAGATGATTATTTCAGTTTATCTGATAGGGTAAAACAAAATTACTTATAGGCAAAAATGAGCTAAAATCGTACATTTTCTTTTACTTTTCATTGTCAATGAATAAACAAATAAGATACTCTATGGCAGTTACAGTCATAGAAACATTTTATTACCATCTGTCAGTCTAAAAGTGATATTATTACCTTGTTATGATAGTTCTAAGTTTACGGTGATGAGCTAGATTAACTAGTTATTAACGAAAGTTAAACGAATGATAAACTTTAAACTTAAATATTACATTTCCTTAAAATTCAATAAAGGCTTTCTTCTTGTGTCTTTTAAAAGACCTTATATAACAATTTTTACAATGCGAAGTGAACCAGGAGATTAAATATTAATAAATTTATTACAAATATATTATACATATAAATAATCATATCTTGGAAGGAAGTTAAAATACCGATTTTGGATGTGTTATAATTTATGTTTCCTCTGAGAATTTTTAAATATGCAAACACTTTTTACCACCTATTTTATCGTTTATTATCAAGGAAACCAGGATAAAATAACAATTTTAACATATTACAGGAGATGCCATATAAAGTAACCTCTACCAATGTCACACGCAGTATAACAATTTTCCTAAAATAAACCGATAATTATAGCTTACTTTCCTCAGCGCTTGTTGAATGATTACTTCAATATTTAGTATCCGTATTCTAGACAGAATATAAATATTCATAAAAGTGTGAATCCTCTACGAAACGTTTATGTTCAACAAATCCTCAAAACGTTCATGAGTATTTTTAATGGTAAATTACCATGTAATAATTAATAATGTAATTTGTATGGACTACAGGCAATTAACCCTACAAAGTACAAAAATATTTTTTCAACATTTACGTGCAATTGGTTGTAAGGTCTTGTTGTTGTCACATATGGTGGTGCACCTTAGCTTCAAAGACATTAGTTCTATTATTTTGGGCAAGCTACACAGGTTTTGCTTACTTTCTTGTAATTACTCTGATATTGGTACCCTTTGGCTCTCCCTATTTTGGACAGATTCCAATGGAAATTGGAACACTGAGTAATTCATTGCTTTAGTTACTGCTCCACATAGCACCCTTACCATTTAACTCATAGATACCTTATCTCGGCCACTTTATCGTCAGGTAGCCTTATGTAATTCCTGTACTTGTCGTAACCCAATATATCTACGGATAATTTTTGTTATTTTCTTAGGAAATACCAATTACGCAACTGGAAACAGATCTAAATTTATATATTATGTTCAGGAAGTGGAAGCATGTTTACTGGATTTTTTTTTAGAAAAGAGGGAAAGATAGCCGAAATTTTGAAATACGCATTTAGGTAAAAGAACTGAGGTGGTGCTCGAAATGCACCAGCGGGAATATAGATACCCCGTGGCGTTAGGGATGGTACCTGTCGGCCGTTCGCAGGTTGTGGTCAGGTAGTCCGCACTACCAAACAATATAAAATTGATTATAATTCAATATTATGTTCCAGCTAATTTTGATTAACGCGAATATACTTTTATTAAGATCGTTGTTTCTTCCTCTATAAGTCGATACCAAACTCAAAACATTTCCAACAAAATCAAATTGTTTTATGGTTTGAAATGTGTACCTACTCACTAATATAAGGACGTAATTGTTACATATTTGAGAAACAGAACCAGGCACCAATAACCGCACCAAGGCACGTAACTATCGGTTAAAACAAACCTATTATAGAGTTGACCATAATATTTTGCTAATATTTAATACCAACATAATGGACAACCAATCAAAAACTTGTTTCAAGGATCAAACCACAGTTTAGATATATCATAGAGAGAGATATATCATAGACTGTGATCAAACCAGAGCACATTCTTGGAGCTTAACACTACTTATGTGGTAAACAACATTAAGGAGGTATAACAAGTTCCCTTTTCATCAAGATAAAGATTACAGGTCAAGATTTCTTTCTCTCAAATATGTAACAATTTCGTCTTTATATCAGTGAGTAGATACGCATTTATAATTTCGTATATGTTGAGAAATATACTCCTAATATAATAATTATTTTCACCGAATATAGACCACAAACCATAAAACAGTTTGATTTTCTTGGAAATTATTGAAGTTTGGTATCGATTTGTAGAGGAAGAAACAACGATCTTAATAAAAATTTATTCGCTTTAATCAAAATTCGCTGGAACATAATATTGCATTATAATCAATTTTATATTGTTTAGATACAAATTTAAAACCATAAACAATTTGTTTTTGTTGGAAATATTTTGATTTTGGTATCGATTTGTAGAGGAAGAGACAACGATCTTAATAAAAATATATTCGCTTTAATCAAAATTCGCTGGAACATAATATTGAATTATAATCAATTTCATATTGTTTGGTAGTGCGGACTACCTGACCACTACCTGCGAACGCCCGACAGGTACAATCCCTAACGCCATGGGGGGTCTAAAATCGGCTTGGTGCATTTCAAGCCCGACCAAAGGACTGGTTGATTAGGTGGCTCGATACAAAAATTCTGTTACGCAACTCTCCAGGGGTGGGGGTTAGGTAAAGTATTGCCCACTCAAACGAGTCCCACCAGGAGGTGTTTCAAGACTTCTAGATTGGAATTTTTGGGAATTTTTCATATTTTTTTTCGTTGCAGACGAACATTCCATACTTTCCTCAGATTCTAAAACTTACCATACCAATTGGCTTTAAAGTAATTACATATTTATATATTGTGTTGAAGTGTATTCGTAAAGTTTCCATGTAATTATGCAACTTAATTACTTAATCCGGAAATTCCTAAAATTTCCCCAAAACGAAATTCCACTTACCCGATAACCAATTTCACGAATTGTTAATAAATCAAGGCGTCTCTCGCCGCAACAATTCCGGAAATTCGCTTGGTATTCCTCTTGCGTAAAATATCAACCACATTAAAATAATACTCACCACACCTAACGATTTTAATGCGGTACATCATCTTCACCATCCCGCTGACCTTTTGCCGAAGCGACCAATGGCTGCATTTGGCTGAAACAAATGCATCTGCAGCATGAAAAAAAAAATGTAAGAGTGGAGGTCTCTAATCACATCGGGTCGCTATATAAACGAGGATATAAATCTAGATGACCGTAGTGCGATTTTTGGTGACCGTCAGACATGATTTCCTTGGTGAGTGGCGAGGGGGCGCGAGTGAACGAGTACGGGGTGGAAATTGAGGGGTTTAAAAGTGTTAAGCGGGCGAATTAACATCAAACTTTTATCGGTGTTATCGATGATGGAATTACCTCTGATTTAATGATTGTTTTTCAGGTACTGTTCGTAGCGGTAATAGGCTGTTCCTTAGGACAATACAGACCTACGCCGATTTCACCTGGACAGGTCATCAGGATAATCAGTCAAACTCAAGATGGACCGAACCCCGATGGATCTTATTCCTGGAGGTAAAAAATTAATAACACAACTACAGTTTACCTTTCACATCAAAAAAAGGATATCATTTGCGGCTTTCATTGAATTTGCATGCGGAAAAACATGGTGGTGGATTTAGAGCTCGAAATGTCTTACTTGCGTTCCAATATTCTTAGTAATTTTCTTACAACTCATTTAAGTGCCTTAATTGAAAATGTTCGATTCGGACTAATAAAAACTATAAGAAATATAGACCTATGTTATATATTATATAGGTTATTGAACCAATCTTATGTCATTATTTTACATACTTACCACTTCCCACATACGTTTTCTGATTTTACTAACTTCTGGTACAGTTTTTCTTTTTATTACTATTCACTATTTCACTATTTTATTAATCCATTTCTTTATTTCATGCGAGAACGACATCTTTTTAAAATGTTCTATTTCTCTTGCGATCAATCCGTCTTTTAACTTTAAAAGTTAAAAGTTACTTAGTTAGTTGTTACTTTATATATTCATTTCGTAGGGTTCCTACGTTAATTTAGTATCGATCAAAGTTTTTTCTCGTATTTAATTTACTGGTTGGCATTTCGTTAAACCTTAATTTTAACTGCCCTTACCTTTTTTTACTCCATAAACAAGCATAATTTTGTATTGTTCTTGAAGACAGCACTCTAGAGTAGTTTTTACGCTGCTCTTCCAGGTTTTTAAATTATTAGGATATTTTAATATTTTGTGATTGCAATAATTCCATAGATTCAAAGGTCGGGCTTGAATTGCACCAAGCCGATTATAGACCCCCGTGGCGTTAGGGATCGTATCTGTCGGCCGTTCGCAGGTAGTGACTAGGTAGTCCGCACTACCAAACAATATAAAATTGATTATATCTCAATATTATGTTCCAGCGAATTTTAATTAACGCGAATATATTTTTATTAAGATCGTTGTTTCTTCCTCTACAAATCGATACCAAACTCAAAATATTTCCAACAAAATCAAATTGTTTTATGGTTTGTGGTCTATACTCGGTGAAAATAATTATTATATTAGGAGTATATTTCTCAATATATACGAAATTATAAATGCGTATCTACCCACTGATATAAAGACTAAATTTTTACATATTTGAGAAAGAGAAATCTTGACCTGTAATCTTTATCTTGATGAAAAGGGAACTTGTTATACCTCCTTAATGTTCTTTACCACATAAGTAGTGTAAAGTTCCAAGAATGTGCTCTGGTTTGATAACAGTCTATGATATATCTCTCTCTATGATATATCTAAAGTGTGGTGTGATCCTTGAAACAAGTTTGTGATTGGTCGGCCTTTATGATTGTATTAAATATTAGCACAATATTATGGTCAACTATATAAAAGGTTTATTTTAACCGATAGTTACGTGCATTGGTACGGTTATTGGTGCCTGGTTCTGTTTCTTATATGTAACAATTTCGTCTTTATATTAGTGAGTAGATACACATTTAAAACCATAAAACAATTTGATTTTGTTGGAAATATTTTGAGTTTGGTATCGATTTATAGAGGAAGAAGCAACGATCTTAATAAAAATATATTCGCGGTAATCAGAATTCGCTGGAACATAATATTGAATTATAATCAATTTTATCTTGTTTGGTAGTGCGGACTACCTGACCACTACCTGCGAACGGCCGACTATAATCCCGCTGGTGCATTTCGAGCATCACCAGATTCAAAAATGAATAAAGGACAAATGGGTGTCAGTTTAATCCAACCAATTTCAAATTAGATCTTACTAAATGTTCTCTTAACAAAAACTAAGTATCTGTATTGATATTTAGGTGGACCACCACTTGTGTACTTCAGATGCCAGCTAATGTGTACAAAATTCCCCTTTGATTTGCCTGGTCTGCCACGTACTATAAACAACTTATTGAGAGGACCAAATCTGTTAAGAATTTTAAATGTAATGGTTATCAGCCTATCAGTACTATTCACACAACGCCAAGGAGAAGATTTAAACCTGCCCATATTACCTACAAACCTGGTCCTTTTGCGTTAATTTAACTTTATACATTTCTTATTACGAAACTGAGGTGGGCCACCATTTGTTGACTTTAGACGCCAGCTAATGTGTAAAAAAATCCCCTTTGATTTGCCTGGTCTGCCACGTACTATAAATAACTTATTGAGACGACCAAGCTGCTAAGAATTTTAAATGTAATGGTTATCGGCTATCAGTACTATTCACACAAAGCCAAGGAGAAGATTCAAACATGCCCATATTACCTACAAACCTGCTCCTTTTGCGTTACTTTAACTTTATACATTTCTAGTTACGAAGCTGAGGTGGGTCAACACTTGTGTACTTTAAATGCCAGCTAATGTGGAAAAAATTCCCCTTTGATTTGTCTGGTCTGCCACGTACTATAAATAACTTATTGAGAGGACCAAAGCTGTTAAGAATTTTAAATGTAATGGTTATCAGTCTAGCAGTACTATTCACACAAAGCCAAGGAGAAGATTCAAACCTGCCCGTATTACCTACAAAACTGCTCCCTTTCAGATACTTTAACTTTAAACATTTCTAGTTACGACACCGAGAACGGCATTTCGGCCAAGGAGCAGGGCAGGCAGAAGGCGCAGGACCTGATGGAAGCACAGGGCGACTTTAAGTACACTGCTCCCGATGGCACTCCGATCGCCATCCAGTACATTGCAAACGAGAACGGGTTCCAGCCCCAAGGGGCGCACCTCCCCACCCCGCCGCCGATCCCGGACGCGATCTTAAGATCTCTGGAATACAACGCCGCCCATCCCGAAGAGGAACAGGAGAGACCCTTCAGGAGACCCTAAAATGGGCTCGGATTGAAATAGCCAGCCGGATTAGGGATATTCAGATTTAATTTATGCCATTGTGATTTTACTATTTTTGTTTTATGTGGATATGTGATGTATTGTTTCGAAATAGATGATATTGCAAACAGAATTTGGTTTTTGGTAGATTTATCTGGTATTGCATTCGTTAACGAAGTGCTACAGGTCCCATTTTTTAAAGAATCACAACGAAATTTGGTACAAAAATCAGTTCGCCGAAAATCTCGGTCGAGTTCGTTAATGGGCCAAATAGGTATAGCGGTTTCAAAATGGCGGCTTGTTATTTTAAAAAAAAAATCAAAAAAACTTTAATTTCGCGCCTGAGAGAAAAATGTTACTTACGTTTTTTGTTGATCTTATAGAGGCCAACGACTTTTATATAAAATATTTTTTATGTACAGAAAAAAAGTTATGTTTTCCAAAAAAAAAAAAAAAATTATTTCGCGTCTGAGAGAAAAACGTTACTTGAGTTTTTTGTTGCCCTTATCGAGGCCAACGACTTTTACATAAAACATATCTTTGAGAAATGTACATAAAAAAGTTATATGCAAAAAGTTAGAAATTTTGACGTTTGTATTTTTTTAACATCTCGTATACATTTTTTTGACACATCGTGTCTGTTATATTACTCTATATCCTACCCATAAATCTACCTTTCAGCCTGGCAAGCCATGGGGATTTTGAGATTCGACAATGTATCTATAGGTCCTTGTACAATATTCTTTACACACTACGCATGTGTACACTTAGCCGGCAAGAATGTTCTGCTTTAGTACTAACTGTGTTCACTCCACTAGTTCATAGGGTTTTGTCACAGACCATTAATATAACTAGACCCGGTATTCCCATTAGAAACTGATGTTTGTTTACATGCCAACATAGCCGATAGGCGCGGTGTAAAGGGGGAAGGAAATATGGCCGCCGTTGACGAATTTTGACAGCGTACAAAATAGCTATCCATAGGCGTATCAATAATAAGGGGCAAAAAGAAAACAAAATTAAGAAAATAATTTATTTATTTATTTAGATCAACGGGCAATGCAGCCCATTACATGCTAGGTAACAAAGGTCTGAAATAAGAGACAAATGAAGTATAGAAGGCATAGATTATTAAAATCATCATGACAGTAATAATGCATAGTCCAAGACCCATCTGTCAGAAATTTGTTTTCGATTGACATAAGAGGTAACCGCAATGTTTTTACATGAATACCCTGGGGAATAATGTCTAGAATAAGGATTGACTTATTGATCCTCCAAAGCGCAGAGGTCGGGAAACTTGTTTAAAATACAACAATTTAAAAAGAATTTAAAAAACGCGTTTTTTCCCGATTGTTCTGTTTCTAACTTTTTAAGTATTGAATGTAGAAGACAGTTGAAGAGAGGAAAAAGTTGCAGAATCGCTTTTTACATAAAATGGCATGGTTATAAATTCAAAAATTTATTAGCGGTTTTGCCAAATAGTAATAAACCACAAAAAATCGGCCCAAAAAAGTGTTTTTTTAACTTATTATTTCAGGCACTTTAAAATGGAGTTAGGACTTCTATATCACAAGAACAAAATCTTGAAGTTATAATAAAAGAATGCCGTAAATTTCGTTTCGATCGGTTTATTAGATTTTGCATAATAATTTTGCAATCCAGAAAAATCGAAAAATATTGAAAATTTTCAAAATTGTTTAAATTTTTTTCCACAATTTCGATTTTAATAAAACTAGCAGTCATATATAAGAGCGAACAAGCTTTCATGCACTTTTGTCAGAATTAAAAAATATTTATTAGAAGGGATACAGTCATTGTTTAAAGTTGGTGTCGTTTTTTTTGTAAGTTGCTATTTTGCTCCTTATACCTTCTGAAATATAACTCCTCATAGTTTGTTTAGTGTTTAATAAAATGGTTAATAATAGTTAAAAAAATTACAATTTTTCTCATATGTTAAGAAATAATTGTTTCTCACAAGTAACCAGTATAATATTTTTGTTGAAATTTACATTAAAAAGATTGAAATTTAAATTAAAAAACTGTTACGCTTCCAATTTTGACAAATTCATAAATTTGATATTTCTATTAAACACAGTTACAGGGTAGAAATTAATTACCTCGTAGTGCTTTTACGTTCAAATACTTGATGCATCGGTAATGGAACAGCATCTCTTTTTAAATGTCTAGCATTGTCGGTTACACCTATTTTATACACGGAATCATCTTTATTGAAATGTTTTGAGCAAATATAGGACAATTTTGTTATGCTATCATTTTTGCTAAGTCCCAAAACAGAAATCCAAATATTTCTTTTAATTGGTGCTGGAAACCTAAAATAATAACACTGATAGAACGCCACTGAGATGATACATAACCTCAAAAAATGTCATTAATAAATCTCTTTATTTACCTATGAAAAGACAATCCCGAGGCTTTCCCTGCATCGCTATAAACGTTGCATATCTTGCACCTATTAACCATTATTAAATGTTTCCTATTTTTATCAAAATACACACCCAAACTGCGTACACAACGAATTCTATCACGTGAAAGACTAGGACGCGATGTTGCCACTCATAACAAAAGTCTATATTATTTTAGATTTACGTACAACTGACCGAAAACAGGCGAAGTGGGCTGGATGTATACGCAAATCGTAAGCAAAGAATTCGTCATATGCATTCATGCAACAGCGCAAAAAAACGCTTAGAATGTGCTAAGATCTTGGCAATACATTATTTTGTAAACAAACGGGTCTAGTTATATTAATGGTCTGTGGGTTTTGTCCTCTTGAGCCTTCGTTCTATGTTTGTGTTATTGAGGAGTGGGATGATCTCGACGTTCACATGCCATAACAATCGTTGTTCATGGCTTCTGGCACATTTTGTTATTACCTGTTCAACTGTTTTTACTTCCAGATCTTGACGAATGCAGCTATTTTTCACGTACCATGAAGCATCGACGCTGCACCTCAGCACTTTGTTTTGGAACCTCTGGATTATTTCAGTGTTGTTCTTGCTGGCGCAACCCCAGAGTTGTGCACTATAAGTCCATACCGGTTTTAGCATTTGTTTATAGATTAGTAATTTGTTGTCTATAGATAATTTGGAATTTCTTCAGAGCATCCAATACATTTTTCTATATGTTATATTGAGTTCTCTCTTCTTTCTGATATGGACTCCCCATCGTAGTGTCTTGTCTAGGTGTAGCCCAAGGTATTTGGCAGAGTCTGCGACTGGAATTTCAGTGTCGTTTATTTTGATAGGATAATACCGCTCCTTTTTATAGGTGAAGTTAGCATGAACCGATTTTGTGCAATTTATTATAATTCGCCATTTCTTTGTCCAATAGTGAATTTTATTAACTGAAATCTGCAGCTTCCTTGCGGCTTCTTCGTGGTCTTCTCCAGTTGAGAGTACAGCTTTGTCGTCGGCTAAAGTTCCTATCATGTCCTCTTCAAGGCTTGGAATATCATTGGTATGTATTAAATATAGCCCAAGTACACTACCTTGAGGTACCCCGGCCTTGATTTCTTTTAACTCTGTATAAGTCTCTCCTTGCTTAATTCTGAAGGATCTATTCAATACATAAAGATTCCAATAATTGAGAGTGTGCTGGTATTACTCTTTATAATATGTAGATAAGTCCTTGATACTATATCGATGGCCTGAGCAAAATCAAGCAATACGGCTGAGCAGACTTTTTCCTTCTAGCGCTTTTTCTATTATATTGGTTATTCTGTGTATCTGATCTATGGTCGAGTGATTTTCTCTGACACCAAACTGATGATCTGGAATATGGTTTCTTTCTCCTATTATCGGCTTTAACCTTTTTAGTAAAAGCTTCTCAAATAGCTTAGATAGAGTAGGTGGCAGAGATATTGGTCTATAGGACGAAACTTTATTTTGAGGTTTGCCTGGCTTTGCTATCATTATAACTTCTGCCACTTTCCAATAAGCTGGCACATATTTGAATCTAAATGATGCAATTGTTAAGTATTTTAAAAACTAGAAATTATTCAGAACAATTTAATATTTTTTCTATTTGACTTATTCAAAAATTTAACATAGGACAATTTTGACGCTCTCACAATAATTTATACTCATTAACATAGTTCTAAAACTATAAAATAAAATTTTACATCTTATACGTCAATTTATGAGTAATTTTTCAATGTGGAAAATATATCTCGAGGAGGCTGCTGTGGAAAATTTAACGAAGTCTGTCAAACCAGAACTACGACTTATCATTTATTACGTATGTCATGTAACATGTGCCTATAACCCCATTGCCGCAATGTCATAACTTTCAATATAAGTTCATTCAAAAGTTAATTAAAAAGTGTGTGAAATTGGGTTTAAATAATTTAAACCAAATATTCATAAGTCATCTTCGCTATTTTTGTAATTACTTAAAGAAAATTGTTATACGCCTTACAAGAAGTAACGCCCAAGGTAATAAGATGCGTATGCAACGTAATTACGTAAAAGTAATTTTTCAGTCGAAATAAGTTTTATTGCAAACTATTCATGCAAAGGTCGAATTTAGGAAAAGCTGTAATTGTAAGTTGAAAATGTGAACGTTGAAAACGAGGTGAGTGTTTCTACTCACACGAAGGACATGAGATCTCGCTTGAGCACAGAAATGTAATTAATGATTTAAGGATATTCTTCTTCGGCAATTAATAATTCTTCCTTAATAATTACGACCTAATTGTTATGAGATCCACATGGATATATATTCGTGATTCAAAGATAAGTAATTATACTATGTAAATTTTATAGCCTACCCAGGGGAAAATGTGGCAATAGATTTATGACTTAAAGTTTAGTACCATTGTAAAATTGAACCAACCATTGCGAAATTGTGAAAAGTATTAAAAAAGTTATTAGTTAACATTCACGTTAAGATTTCAGAAATTTGATCTACCAAAGTAAGATGCTTTCATACAGAAAACAACGTAATTCACAATATTAGAGCTAGCATGAGATAACTTAGAGGTTAGAGATGGGACATAAAATATGTACAATATGAAGATAAATAATTTAATAATTAATAGTATATTAAAGTATGAGTGGATATTGAGCTCTTTCAAACACGAGCGAGTTTTCGAGCACGACGGCGTAGCCGGAGTGCTCGAAATAGAGCAAGTGTTTGAAAGAGCAGTTATCCACGAATACTTTACGCTATTTTTTTTTATTGGTACCTACCTTTGAAATCATAAATAGTGTAGAATTACCCAAATACCCAATATAATTAATTTGAACGACACTCGGGACGCTTCGTGCCGGCCCGTCGCACGTCGTGTCACCAATCAGGTCGCCCCGCTACGGCCAAAAACGCTCTGTAATTGGTTGATTTCGTCGTTGTTGACACGTTTCCAGGGCGACTTTAAAACACGCGCGTGCGATAAAGCCCGATTTACGCACGCCAAAGCATGGTTTAAATAGGCAAAATAGCGTACCAATAAAAAAAAACTAATTATTTATTCCTCATATTAGCCCCTTGTGAATAGAATAGAAAAATTAAATCTACCATGGCCGTTTAAAGCTTAGTCAATATGTACAGCTCTAGATGTTTGAGGCAATATTATTTTTGAAGTAGGTATTTAAGTTGAAATCATAAAATTTAATGAGCTCTAGCTTCCTAATAGAGCATTTTCGAATTAAGGTAATTTAGATAAAATTGACATTAAATTCCATTTAGCACGAGAGTTCTAGTGGTGGACAGAAAACGAGACGAGACGAGAAACGACATGGTCTCGTCTCGTCTCGAAAAATTCCCAAAAATTATATCTCGTCTCGTCTCGTCTCGATCTGGTACAGGTCTCGTCTCGTCTCGTCTCGTGTCTCGAAAAGTCTCGAATTAAATAGACGTACATAGATGGTAGTTTTATAAATGTATACCTTTTTGATAACATTTACTGATTTTCTTGAAGTATTTATACAGGTGTGGTAAAGTTGAATGTACAGTAGTATTTTATTGATGTTATGTTTTGATCAAGAATATTTCATTTTTAGAAAATATTGAATTATAGAAATTAGATTATAGAGAACAGGTACAAAATTGAAAATAAATATCATTAATAAATAGACTTGTTAAGGTACGAACTATAAAACAAAGTTATTAAATAGATATAAAATAAACTACATATCTTTATAAGGACAAATAAGAAATTAATATCATCTGTATGTTATATATTATATGTGAAATTGGTATTATTTGATAGAATTATCAAATTTTAAAAGTAAAATTTCCTACCATAATTTTAGAAAAATGTGCTGGTAATGGTATACCTTTCATTTTACAAACGAAAAAAAATTCTTAAATTGCAATTTCTTAAGAAAATTCGAGACTCCGAGACTTTTCGAGACAAGACGAAATTGTGTCTCGTCTCGTCTCGTCTCGAACCAGTACTGGTCTCGTCTCGTGTCCACCACTAGAGAGTTCTGTTATTATTAACTGTACAAACATTTTATTACATTAGTTTTACTATTTTCCATATTAACATTAGTACATAAATTTACATCAATAGCACGCAAAGTTTTACTCCTATCAGCAATCTCCGAGAGAGAATTTTTGTAATTTTTTAACGTCACAATGGAAAATATTACCACATACGGTTGATGGCCGAATACAAACTTAATTAATGCTTAATGACGCAACGATCCCACACCTAAATTAAAACTGCAACGTATGTATTCAGCAAGTGCTTGCGACGATGACGAATTAATATTTTTATTTTGATATTCGACTGCAGCAAAATCTTAAATGACGCAACGCCGTAACAAATCGAATATGTATTACATAAAAAGTTTGAAAAGGTTAGTACTCACCTGCAATCTTGAGTTATACACCTTTTCTGCCATCAGACGGATTACCATACTAATAATCACCGCTGCATATCACACTACCCATAATCTATCCATCCGAATATAAACAGGATAATTAGAAATTATGATAATCTCGTGAGATACATGAAATATAGCAAATATGAAGATTAGACGCGCCCACCGTGACCTTTGAGAGGATTCTCCTCTGAAGAAATGCAAAGTGCAATTCTGGCGAGGGCGACCATTTCCTCTATATAAACTAGATTGAATCGAATTAATGATAGTAGTGCAAAGCGGTCAGTACGGAACTCAAATATGAAGCTCGTGGTGAGTTTAGTCATGTTTTGTGAGAGTGAAGTGGGATCTATGGATTATTCTGGATAACGAATATCAAAATTTGTTTTGGTTTTTCCCGTAAATTATTGTTATTTCACCGTCGGTCATAGTTTAATGTTAGTCTCGTGAAACACTCTTGCTTAGTGAGTTTTGAGTCGCTTTCGTTGATCCGTTTGTGGATTAACCACTTTTAAGCTGATTGAGCCAAAATATCAGTGTACAAAAAATATATTAAACATTTTCTGAACTTCTCCTGATAAATTTAATTAAACAGTTCCTATCTTACACAGATTATCAAATTCCGGAAGTTCTCTAAATTAGTTAAAACATGTTTAAATATAATTTCAGTCCGAAATGAGATCGAGTTACATTATGATTTAAATTTTACCAACTAATTTGGCACCTAATTTAATCATTCCTTATTGTGATCATTAAAATATCATTTTCCCTGTATTGCCATGATGTAATAGATTCTTAACTTCAAAGATAACTGATGATCAAAGGGCGGATTTAACGCAAAATGCGTTTCTTGCATTATTTGCATTTTCTTCAAATTTACATTTTTTTCAGTAGTGCATATTTTGCATTTTTCTTTACAATCTGCTGGATATTTAAAAAAAACAATATACTGATGAGTGACAAATCATAACTTATAGACCTTATAGACAATATAAGTTATAACTGGAACTCAAATCAAGTACCTTTACTATCTGGCAGTGGTTCATTTTCATAAGGGTTGTTTGTACCTGGGTAGTCTAATAGGAGGAGGATGTGCTTAATGTTAGTTAGCTAATGACAGAGTTAGCTGTTAGTGTTAGTGTGTTTCTTAATCCTCTCCGGCCATTTTACCTGTTTTGGGCCCAAGTTGATATTCGTCCATCGTCAGTGATGATAAATAAATCTTATATGAAATGTAACGTGAAAAACATCTTAAATATCAATTTCCTCTTTAATTGAAGATCAATGCGTAAATAACCGAATAATTAATGTTGTACACCACCTTGTACTCACTTCAAAAACTATTTGGTGATTGATAGTTAAAGGTCGCATACATTTGTTATATCATCTCCATATTTCCCTTAAGTACAATTAATAGTCTCAGTAGTCTAATTAGCAATTTTACTTAAATAAGTCGCACCTCAACAGGTATTCCTCACCGTTTTCGGATTAACTCTGGCCCAATACAGACAACCTTACACACCTACCGGGATTTTCATAAAAATCAGAAGCCAAACTCAAGAAGGACCCAACGCCGATGGTTCGTATAGATGGAGGTAAGACAACGCTAATTCGAAAATTATTTATCTAACTTGTTATGAGCAAGAGAATGTATTTTGTGCTGAATTTAGAAACGAAAATCCCTAACAACGTTTTTTCGCTAAAACTCATTACCAAATCAGTAATTACACTATAAATTTAATCATCCTTGCCCTTTACGGCAACCAATGGGAGGAGCTTGATAAAAGCGAGTCTAAGTTTTTTAGGAATTCTTCTTCTTCTTCTTCTTTCTAATATGGATAACTATTAGTAGGCTACTGCCTGTTCGTTGCCAACGCCAACGTGTTTTCCCCGGAAGATGAGGTTCAGCATTCTGTCCATCGTTTTGGTGGTCTTCCTTTCGATTTTTACCTACTGAATTATTCATTTTTAGCTGTTTAACAAGACTGGTGTCTTCCGTCCTCTTTATATGATTGTTCCCAAACCTCCGTCTTTGTCTCATCCACCTTCCTATGTCCTGTATTCCGCATTGTTGTCTGATATCTTCGTTCCGTATTCCGTCATACTATAGTGTTTTGCCTTGTATGCTCCTTAATGTTTTCATTTCGACTGTTCTCATCATTTGTAAAGTTCTGCTTGTGTCTGGTCTTGTTTCTGCCGCGTATGTTTTGATGGGTCTTATGGTCGTTTTGTATATTCTGATATTGTATATTCTTATTTGCTTTCGCTATTTGTTCTTCCAGACAATTTCTTTCAGGCATCCCAAGATTCGAGCCGTTTTCATTGTTTGCTCCATTAAAAAGATTTCCTTGCCTCGTTATTTCTACACCCAGATATTTAAAGTGGTTTACCTGTTCGATCACAGATATATCACTCTTATAAAGAACGTATACGCTGGAGCAACGTCATGTGTGAAACTGCACAAGTACACGAACAAGTTCCCAATCAGAAGGGATGTGAGGCAAGGAGATACAATCTCTCCAAAGTTATTTAGAATCTAAAATCCCTCTTAGAATATATGTTCAAGAAGATCGACTTCAACGATATGGGTATTAACATAGATGGTCGAAATTTAAACCATCTTCGATTCGCAGATGACATCGTTCTGATAAGCAAGAGTTTAGACAAAGCAGCTTAAATGCTTGACAGGCTGCACAAGGTTTCATTAGATGTAGGCCTTAAAATCAATGTTGCTAAAACTAAAATCATGATAAACCTTGTTCCCAACCAAAATATAGTTCTAGGTGATTTTCAAATTACACAAGTTACATCTTACGTCTATCTCGGCCACGAACTACGAATAGATAGAGATAATCAAACTTGTGAAATTTAAAGAAGAATATCACTAACTTGGGCTGCCTTCTGGCGACTTGGTTATATATTTAAAGAAAACTTTCCCCTTTGCCTTAAACGTAAGGTGTTTGAAAGCTGTGTCCTGCCAGTTATGACATGTCACACGCAGTAGAGGACGACCTCCTACTAGATGGCGAGACGATCTGAAACGCTTTAAAAGCAATTGGATGCAGGAGGCACAAGATAGAAAAGGATGGACAAAGTTACGGGAGGCCTATGTTCAGCAGTGGACAACTGTGGCTGTGTGATGATGATGACCTGTTTGATAGTCTTGAGATCAATTTCCAGCTTGCATCTTATCGGTTCATTGGATGTAACTAAGTAGTAGTTGGTCTTCTCGATGTTGATGAGCATGTTCAGTTTCTTTGCTATATTGTTAAAAGAGTGTAGTAACCTTTGGAGATTATCTTCGAAGTCTGCAAAAAGGATAACATCGTCAGCATAACAGAAACCGTACGTATGTGTTTTCCATTTTTTATCCAGCTGTTCTAGGGAGGTTTTCTATTATTTTATCCATTATCAAATTGAATATGAAAGGGCTGAGTGAGTCGCCCTGTTTAATACCAGTGTTTACATTTATGCCTTCTGATGTCATACTATATGTCCTACTCTGATTTTTGTTCTACACTAGGTATGGATATCATAATATATTAAATTAATTAGTTTATGGTTTAGACCTTGTGTTCTCATTATTTCTGAGACATCCTTTAGTTCATTCGGTTTTTTGTTCTTCTATGATATTCTTTAATTGAGTTAATATTTCATGCTGCAGTTTTTTCCATCCATATTTAAGAATCTCGTTGGTGATTTCGTGGCTTTTTCTGTTCTTAAGCGACTTTGAGATGTTTTCTATCTTGTCATTTGTTAGCTCTATGTCGTTGTATTCCTCATATTCATTTTGTATCTGTTCCAAGTCTTCCTGTTCCTTATATAAATTTTTGAAGTGTGTTTCCCACTGTTCTGACCTGATTTTATTAGTTCGCACTGTATCTTTGACTTCAAACTTGTTTCTTCTTAGATTTCTCCATATTTTTCTCTGGCTTCCATACATATCTCATTTTTAGGAATAAAATATAAAAAGTACCAACTAATTTTGTGTGAAGGACCTTAATATCGAGCACACACCAGGATGCATTTTAAATTAGAAATTTGGAAAACCTTACAGTTTAAAAAAAATTAATTTGGTAATTGAGAGGCGATCCTAACCATAACGTAAAGCACAAAGAATTTATTAAAATATGATAGCACAGTTTTCGAAAGATTACTCTGCTTAGCGTAGGGACAGCTATTATATCAAATCCTCAAAAAAAACCTTAAATCTTTAATTCCACCCGTAACCTTCCAAAATTTTACGAAAGAATAGTATATTATTATACTAGTTTAATGAGATGGAGTATTGTCACACGAGAGTTAAAGCACGACGAGCGAAGCGAAGAGTGCTCTAATAGAACCAGTGTGACAATATGTCTTATTAAACGTGTGTAATATACTATTTTATCTACTTTGCTTTACTAATTCATTAAATTTTTGCTGTTCAAGTTCTGGTATTACACTAGGGAATTTTGCTTGGGTTGGTCACACTGACGTCACTGACATGGACGTTTCATATTTGAATTTGAAAATCTAGTAGTCCTAGGACAAATTTAATAACTACTTACTTACGTGAGCGAAATGGAAGACAAAAAGAAATTTTAATGGTTATGTTTATTGAAATAATCAGAAATACTAATAATTTAACCTTGACGTCTACACACGTCTCCGTGAGAGGCTGACGTACCAACTTAACAAAACTAAAAAGTTACCAAAAGTAATGTAATAATATGAATATTATTACACTACTTTTAATGCAATAATGAGATCATTAGTAACGCAAAGTAGATAAACTTAATGATAACCATTCACTAACAATCATTTCAAAATTTCCTCTGTAGCTACGACACCGAAAACGGCATATCTGCCGAGGAGGAGGGCAGAGTGAAGAACCTCGGGAACCCCCAATCTGAGGCGATGGAGGCGAAGGGCGGGTTCCGTTACACCGCCCCTGACGGCAGTCCAATTGCCGTCCAGTACGTGGCGAACGAGAACGGGTTCCAACCCCAGGGGGCGCACCTCCCCACCCCGCCGCCCATTCCGGTGGCGATCCAGAGGGCGCTCGCCTTCATTGCGGCCAATCCGGACCCGAGGTACCAACAGGAGCGGTACCAGGGCAAGTTCTGAAACGGAGATTAGTAATAGGGGTTTGTGTATGTGCGATTAACGATTTCTAACGTTTTGTACTAAGTTATTTAATAAAGTGATTGTGCATTGAAGCGTATGGGGCTCTTGGGATGAATGTCCAGTTAATTGGTACCAATTACCCATTAGAAGTTTCTCGAAGAGAAACTGAAGTACGTTGAAAAGCACTGTGTCAGTTCATTGCTTTGTATTCTATGTACAGGCAACCTCAATTCAATTGTATTCTTAATCCTCTGTTAAGCTCCTAGTATATTCTCTAATTTATCATTATTGATTATCTCCAGTTCGACCAAACCCTACTTAGCGAATTTTGCCTGGAAAACTAATTTTCGTTGTGGACATCTGTAGGTTTTTCTATCTATCACTGTGAGAAATAGTATTGATCGTTCCATTTACCTTGGAGTCACCATACTTGTTTGAAAAAACAATATTGTAAGAAGATCTGAAGAACAATAACAAAAGTTGCAGGTCTCATGATTGTGAAAGGACCAATTACTATACCGCCACTACCACAAACAATACAAATCATACGATTTTGCTATGTTTATTGAGATTTACTACAATCCATCTCGTATTAACTTAATGATCCTACGTACTGAAGGAAAGTCAGGTGACAAGATAGATTTCAAACGTTGATATTTAAACCGCAATTATTGCATACCAACAAGCAGATAGCAATCTTGGTTGACATCACCGGTTACGAGAACACCTCATGACAGAACCGTTTCTATTTTTACCTATACACAACCATCGTTCCTGAAAAACCGTCCCTGAAATGCCAACCGAAACGCGGGTAAACTCTTCTCCGTGCTTCTTCTAATTGAATGCCATTAGAGGAACGGCAAGTTCCTGGTTAAATTATTATTTATGACCTTTTAAAAATACAAGTAACATTTTCGTTATTGCGGTAAAAATAAACATTTCCACGGCGATTGAGGATGCACAACAATAAAGAGCCTGGTGGTATTTTAATATGGGAGTGGCTAATTAAACGTTAAAACGGATCTTTACGTCGAAAGCTGAATTACGACGGTCGAAGTAGGTATGCACTGATGATGCAATGAGAAGAAGGATGATTTAGTAGAGCAATTCCATGCATTACATTATAACGGTACCGTTGGGATGAGTTTAGTACAAACTCCAATTAAAAATTTGAGTTGACTTACACCAACAAAATTACTCTATTGGTGACTGAAGCCAAGCTAATCAGATCATCTTGAAATTTCGAAATAGATAAAAAGGATATGTTTGTCTGATATTACATTGCCAACATAATAGAATAAGAGTAACATAAATGGTTTGTGCTACTTTTGTAAAATTTACTTCGTTTATAGAGGAGTGGGAGAGTATTAGAATTCGTTAGGTGCAACTTCCTTGTGACCGACCAGCTACTATTATTTTCTTATGATTTTTATGCATCACTTCTTATGCTTAAGTAGAACGTACTCAGTCCCTATTTCGTCGATACAACACGTCTAAGGATTGATATAGTAATTCTTGTTTGAGTGCCTCGATGTCGGTCTGACATCCACTTCCCGGCGCTCAACTCCCCATACATTGCATAAACAACACCACTTTGCACATATCTCAAATGTTTTATATAAGATGTTGCACCTGCATGGCGGATCCTTATTTCGCATCGACAAGCAGCGTAAGAAAATGTTCGCGGACAAGTGCTCGCCATTCCTCCTCCTCGTCCTGGTCTTGGGCGCCTTCCTCGTCGGTCTGGCGTCCTCTAGGCCGGCGGACGCGGACGCCCAGGCGCAAATCGTCAAGTTCGACAACGATCTCAGGCTCGACGGATACGACTTCAAGTAAGAAATGGTCTGATGTTACCGATGCGATCTTCCTAAGGTGTAAAAGTACATACATTTACTTACAGTGGAATAAAGGGTCGATTTTCTTAGGGCGGGGTGGTTAATTCTATTCAGATAATTTTTGATGAAACGGAATGTTTAAGTCCTGTAAAGTCCATGGATTCCTGGGACAAGCAGCACTTATATTAGTTTCTCGTGCAATATTTGATTAGGCAAATTACATTTCATATCGACACTATGCCATTGCAAATTCAGTAGGAAAACAATTTGATTGCCCAGTTTAACTTTTCGTGGTTTAATCATAATTGAAAACCCAGTTTAAATGTTAATCTGTAACGTCGCGTACGTATCAGAAATTTCGATTGTCTTAGATTGTTATAACTGACCTTACACTTCACGCGCCAACTTAATATTGCGTGAACAGTTGGGAAATGATAATACGTATTTGTAATTTCGGATTTACTAAACTATTTAAATGCAACAAATTTAAAATACAACGGAATAGGTGAAGATAATTGTGATGCTTGGAATAGTGATGCTCTCGCAGTTAAACGAAGAGTCTTCTTAAAATTAAATTCCTCAAGAGGTAGAGACGGAAACGTGATCTCCGCTTATTGGTAAGATTGATTTCAGCCCCTTTTTACTCGTCGCTTATTGGTTGAAAATCACCCCGGTAATGAATAAACGGCGTCTTGACCTTCGCTGAAGATCGTAGCTTTCATCTCATATACAGATGGTACGCACATGTTTTAGAAATCGCGACGTACCCTATTTCTTCGAAATGTGGTCAAAAAACTTTCTTTTAAAATACTCGATGACTTTCCCGAAGGGCCTTTATTACCTTTACGGTTAAATTGTTTACTTGACATTTGATTTATAGGAAATAAATCTCGAAGAAGTATCGGGTCATTTAAATTATTTAAACTTAATCATAATTTTCCTTTCAGCTTTGGTGTCCATGAATCGGTGTTCAATTGGATAATTTACTCAATCATAATTTCCCTTTCAGTTTTGAGACCAGCAACGGCATCAAAAGGGTAGAGTCGGGAGTCGTGCGGCCGGGAACAGGAAAGGACGACTCGTCCTTAGACGTGAACGGCGATTTCTCCTTCACGTTCCCAGATGGTACCCCGATGGTGGTGAAATTCGTCGCTACCGCCGACGGATACAGGCCCCAGGTCACCCTCGGCCAGACACGCTCTGGATAGGAATTTTCCGGCTTAATGTAATTTGTTGTATGTGTCTCAAGCTCAAATATTCGTGTGCCTACGTTCAAAGTCATGTATTATTTTAGTACGTTCGATCATTGCTTTGCTTCTGTTTGGTCCCATTGTAAAATTGAATTGCGAACGCACAAAGTACTGGTATACGGAGCTTTTCTATCGAAACGCATGGTGGGAAATCAACATGAGCAAACGAGAAACTTATAGTAATTCGTTAGTATGACAGAGAAAGATGTTTTGCAACGTTGCCGGCCGAGCAGGCAGTCCAAGTCAACGCGTATCGCCGTGGAGTATCGCTTTACACTTTCGGATGTGTGCGGAGCTGATGAATGTGATGTTTCGCGAGCTAGCAACATCGCAAAACTTCGTTCTCTGTTTAGCGAACGAGAAATATATGGCCTTTCTCTCGCTCTCACGTTTATTCCATCCTGCGGCTCTGTGGAAACGATCGAATACCAGTAATGTCGGAATAAGAACTATCTTAGCATATATATATCACATATGTATAGTAAAATCAATCCTTCTTATCGTGTTAAGTACTCTTCTCGTACTTATATTTGTGGAAGAAGTTAAGATTTCTCATGATATCTGAGTATTGATTTTACCATACATTAATTTCGTCCTTATTCATCTTCATATCACAAGTAATTGCATTGTAAATATGTTTTTTGTACGTGGTTTAAATGAAATTTGCTTTGCGTGTTTGGTGTTTTTCTCATAAGCTTGTGAAAAATAAATTTTAATAAAAAACAAAGTGGTTTTATGACACCAAATCCTTAAATCGTGGTAGTTCTAATTCATGCTTAAATAAAAACTGTGTGACGTTTGAGAATTTGGTCCACTGTAAACTTTTCAGAACGTACTTAATAAAATACCCATTACGTATTTTTCTCACAATTTAAAAAAATGTTTATAACTTGTTAATTTTTAAACATATTAAGAACGGTCGGTATTCGTAGTCACAATCTGGAAAGACTTCAGGTCTTCATTTATTGCTGGGTTGCAGGGTGATTCAAAATTGAGTGCAAAGATTTTAAGGGCGTATTTTACCAGCCAAAAATAAGATTCTTTTTCCATATAATCGTACGTCCTAATTTGCTTCGTTTTCTAGATACAGGGTGTTACATTTTTTTAAAAAAATCGGGTTTTTATTAATTATTCAAAAACATTTCAGCCGATTTAAATAAAAATTGGTAGGCTTATTTGACCTTCCTTTGGTGGGAATAAAATAAATTTATTAGTTCCAGTGGCGTCTCATGGGGCTACCTATTTGATACTTATAGGTAAAATTATGGTACGCCACCGCTTTTTTGACAATTCATTTTTTTTTAGATTAAGCGGTCAATAATGTAACTTTCTTGCCTCTTGAGCTTAACTCGTATCTAGGTTTGTTTCCAAGAAAAAAATTAAAATCTGGGTCTGGCCCTATTCAAACATTTAAGTAAGCAGGGGGCTGTGAGGCTGTGACCTTTGTTAACAGTAATTTTTTTTCTTCGTAACCATGACACATTTGTCATTATTTACGTTTTGGTGTTTACAGTCGGTTTAGTTTTTTTTGTGTGGTTATTTTTCATTTTTCTTTTCTTTTAACAATGGAAAATGAACCATTTTCATTCGAGCACCTTGCACACATTCATTTTGTTTATGGTCTGGCTGATGGAAACGCGCTTGAAGCTCGTAGGATGTACTCGTTAAGATTTCCTCATCGTCGGCTGCCCAACTGTAGAACTTTCAGCAACTCTCATCAGCATCTTCGAGAATTTGGAAGATTCCAAACTACTAGAATGAATGCTGGTAGGCCGCGTGAAGTCCGAAACGTGATGACGGAAGAGGAAATTCTGCAAGTTATTGAGGAGAATCCTACGTTAAGCACGAGGCAAATTGCACGGGATTTAAACCTTAGTCAATCGACAGTTTGGAGGGTTTTACATCAAAATAGTCTTTATCCCTACCATATCCAGCGCGTGCAGGGTTTGCTACCACGAGATTTTCCCCAGCGGGTACAATTCGCAAGATGGATACTAAATAATTGTGCCAGGGATCCGAACTTTTTATCTCGCATCCTATTTACCGACGAAGCCCAATTTACCCTCAATGGGGTCGTTAATTATCATAACATTCATGTTTGTGAAATTGAAAATCCACACGAAATTCGACAATCGAACCACCAAGAGCAGTTCAGTTTGAATGTTTGGGTAGGGATTGTTGGGGACTTTATAATTGGTCCATTTATTTTTCCCCGAACTTTAAATGGTGATACATAGCTGGACTTTTTACAAAATCCTTTACCCTGTTTATTGGAGGATGTGCCGTTGAATTTTCGCCATAACCTTTATTTTATGCATGATGGAACCCCTCCCAATTTTCGAATAACTGTCCGCGAATATTTAGACCTTGAATTCCCCAGACGCTGGATCGGCCGAGCAGGTCCAATAGCTTGGCCACCGCGTTCCCCAGACCGGAGAAAGCGAGTTCGGACCCATCGAGCTCAGATAGTCAAGGATTCGGACCCGCTATAAGTGCGAATTCGGACCCACACAGGTGCGATTCATACTGATCAATTTCAGGAAAGTAAGGGTACTATCGTCGGTTTTTCGTAAGTTTTCTAGGAAAGATATATTTTCGCCCTATAAAACATCCCCCTATGAACCCCCAAAATCAGTTTCCTTGCCTCTTTTCCTTTGCCCTCTTGAAAAATATTTAATTCTACTTATAATTCGAATTCGAATTGGGACTCACTTCGAGCAGGTAGGCTGGGTCCCAACTCGTATGAAACCCCGCTGTGTAAAAGAATAGCGGGTTCAAACTCGCACGCGCCCCCCCGCCCAGACTGTACCGGGCGGCGGTTATCTCGTACGGAATTTTAATCCCCAACCCTAAGATCCGTCATCTCGTACCGCTCCTCTCAGGTAAATTTTTGAGTATAAAATGAGTATCGAGACGAGATGGTCATCGGTCTTGTTCGTTTTACTTTTTACTAAACCTCAATTGTTTATCCTTGCCCTTTAACAAGCGATAGCGAATAGAACGAAAATGTGTAGCCCACTTCGGGAGGTAATATGTGCTACCATTTCCGAAAGTTCGATACATTATTTTTTTTTATAAAATCACACAGCTACGAATTTATCTATCTTGAGAGGTATCTACACCCGTACAAGTTGACCTGTCTCGGAAGGATAAAATTTTAGGTACGGATTAAACCGTACGAGATTACGCGTGCCCACTGTACCCCGTTGGCTTTCTTTTTATGGGGCCATGTTAAAAGCCTGGTTTATGATGCAGGACCAGTTCCTTCCATTGAAATCCTACAACAAAGGATATTTCATGCCTTGGAGGTAGTCAGAAACACTCCCGGTATTTTCTAGCGCATTCGGCACTCTATGAGGCGCAGAATGGAGGGTTGTATCGCCGCAGGAGGCAGCCATTTCCAGCATTTGTTATGAAAATCTGCTTTTCTATGTATCTGTTACTTAGGCTAAGTTAAATTTTAAAAAGAAATTAAACAAATTAAATGAGTCTCAATAATCGATTAGAATTTATTATTTGTTTTAATGGGGCCAGGCCCAGATTTAAATTTTTTTCTTGGAAACAAAGCTAGATACGAGTCAAGCTCAAGAGGCAAGAAAGTTACATTATTGACCGCTTAACCTAAAAAAAAAAAAATTAAATTGTCAAAAAAGCGGTGGCGTACAATAATTTTACCTATAAGTATCAACTAGGTAGCCCCCTGAGACGCCACTGGAATTAATAAATTTATTTTATCCCCACCAAAGGAAGGTCATTTGACGACAAATAGGCCTAACAAATTTTATTTAAATCGGCTGAAAGGTTTTTGAATAATTGATAATGATCCGATTTATTTAAAAAAAATTTAACACCGTGTATCTAGAAAACGAAGCAAGTTAGGACATACGATTATATGAAACAAAAATCTTATTTTTGGCTGGTAAATACGCCCTTAAAATCTTCGCACTCAATTTTGAATCACCCTGTATAGGTTAATATATCTATAATCACCTTCTTGTTAGGTGGAATCAGAGAAATGAGACGAATCTGTCATTTACTCGATAACTCTGATCAATCTTAGTTAGCTCGTAATTGCTGCAAAAGTGGTTTATACAACGTTTATAATTTTTGGCTGCAGGTGCACAGACCTGAATAATATAATATATAATTTTCGGATTTGTTTAAATTATTCCAGGGCAGTTCTTTCTGATAAAAACAAAACCTGTCTTACAGTTATCAAACTTAAAGTAGTTATGGTCCATACCACCACTGCCACATAAACTACAGTATACTGAGTGTTCTAACCATATGCCATTTTCAATTAAAAATATTTCTTGCATAAGTCATTCCTACCAGTTAAAAAAAAAGATAATTAAAAAGCGACACATTGCAAGCAACTTGTTGCAACATTAATCGCAACCCTCAGGGATTTACAGTAAAACCCCTAAAGTTTACAGTTTAAATTGTGGGCAAAAGTTTTCTCGCTCATTTAAGCGTTCCTCAGTGGGACTTTTATATATACTAAAACACATAGTAATGTCGTATCGAAGGTATATACCTACTGATTATCTTTTGTAAAAAACCTAATAATATATAAGTATATGTATGTTTCATTTTAATAATTCAAATATTTAATTTTCTTTAATGGGTGAGTCATATGCGTTACATTTGATTTATATGGGTTGTATTTGAATTATAGATTATTGATATTAGTTTACTGAAGTAGATATTACTTCAGGGTGAATTACCCAGCTTGCAATTTAGGTGATGCTCACCAAAATCAAAGTTAATATATATGATATAAAATAGTAATTACGTATATAATTTGTAAACTGTGGATAATAATATAGACAACAAATTGGTTTGAAAAAGTGTCATGCCTTTGTCATTTCCTGTTTCTATCGATGTTGATAGTTGGTATCAGGAACAATATTACACAATTCAATATTGAAACTAAATGATAGTTGGGTTACGGATTTATTTGGTTCACCATTTTGAGAAAATTGTGATATATCATAAATATTAGTTTAAATATATACCTACTTTCGGGAGGAAACAACTTCTCAAAAAAATGGCGATGTGTAACATCGTATGACTTTCTCATATGGCCGGACAAAATATTCATGACAACATTATCACCGTTTTATATAATAAATTTAGTATTGAATATAGCATTTCTTTTATTAGTAAATATTTCTTTTGGTTGCTTGTTAGATGACAAACGTTTCTGGATTTTTGTGTGTGTAAAACTAACTTTATCGAAACGATAAATAAATTTGCTTTTGTAATATAACAATAACAAATTTCAATGTCCATAATTCGAAATAAAAATCCAATCCTCGACTTGGAATAAACAATTAGTAGTAAAGTGCCCTTTAGGGCAATTTTAGATAAAAATGTTTCAAATAAAAGATATATTAGGTACTAAACAGCTAAATTAAGTTATGAGATTTGGTATAAATGACCAAAACCTTTTTAAATAAAATTATGAAACAACATAAAAATTCTTAAGGGTGCCATTTAGGACAGTTTTAAGAAAAAATAGTATTTCTAATAAAGATTATATACATTTAATGTGTTATTGTTATGTATTGTTATATATTAAATATGTGTCAATTTAAATATAAAGTTTAGTGAAAACACTCAAAGCCCTTTTGGAAAAAAAAATTGAGAATTGGTGAAAAAATGGTGAAAGGAAACCAGAGGTTTTCGGGATAAATGAACAATTTATTTAGGGTCATTTAGTTAATATCGGGATAACAAATTACAAATTCGCCTCACAACAACTTTGACTTTTTTTTAACAATTATTCGTAAAAATATACATATCGAAAACTTGATATTTTTGTTATTTATAAAAAATTTCAAGCACACAGGACTAGGTCACTTTATTTACAACATTCAGTTAATATACTTCTAATTTTCTTTTAATATATCGTATTATATCATTGGTCCAACAAATCACTGTAAATAATATTTAAGAACTCCGACGATGTGTTTTGAGACTGTTTAAGGGGGTTAATTAAAGAAAGAGAGTATATGGAAGAAAATACATGTACGCAATGGCGAGTAGGATAAAGTATCACTTTTTACAGTTCTTACTTTAGTTATCACATGTTTTCGAAAAAAATGAAAGTGCGTCCTCCTCCATACAACCGGGACTAGTTCAGATCGAATGGGAATAAACGATCCCTTGATCGTTTGAAAACCGTTCACCGAATTTGCCGACACTGCACTTATACATATATCCTAGATGTTGATGTCGGCCATCATTTTCCTAAAATCAGTCAGGGTGTTGTAGTCCGGTTCGAGGTCTATGTCGGCGAAGTCCCTCCTGGTGTCGGTCTTCGCGAAATTCGGGTGGTATCTGCTGAGGGACAGCGGACAGGGAAGGAGTTCCGGCATCACCGAATGATGGGTTATCAGGGACGTCAGGGACGTGAATTCCTTCGTAAAGCCCTGGAAGTAGAACTAGTTTAGAAGGAGAGATTGCCTAATTAAATTTCTAGCGAGACGAAATGGTTAAATTGGCACAGATTTCGTTAATTCTCCCTAAATTCACTTAACAAATTTTTGAATGAAAAATAGCATGGAATGCTATTTTTCTCTATTTCCTTGCGAGTGATAGCACGAATTCTCCACGTATATCATTATCTCCCTTAAACCATAGGCATTTCTCACGAATGCAAAAATGCAAAATTGTATTAAACGTTCAAATACATGAATACTAATAGTTTATAAGCAAAATATGTAACATGACTGAAAATTTTCCATGTGTACTATTGCTACCTACTGGTTGGTAGGATTAAGAGTACAAGGGCATAAGTGATTAACGCCGAGGTACCTGCATATAAGTACCTAATATAACAAATCATTTCTAAGAAGAAATGTTTATACGTGATCCAAACAACAGTTCAGTTAAGCCAAGTTGATTACTTTAAGGGAGGTACGAAACCGAGACATTCAGGTATAAATATGAAAAATTCCTTTATTGACTCAGTTGGATTTTGATATTTATTGGCAATCGGTGCTTACAGTGAGGTGTCAAGCGACGGAGTACCTACAGAGAGAAGTGGAACAAATGGAAGAATGGACGGAGAAATGGAAAATCAAACTCAACGCGGAGAAGACAGAAGCAATATACATAGGACCGAAGACGAGACTACCGACGACCAACATCATAATAGGAGAAAAGGAACTGGAATGGAAGGAAGAATTGAAATATCTAGGAATCCACATAGACCGAGGACTTACATGGAGAAGGCACATAGAGAAGACCGAGAAGAAGGCAAAAGACCGACTGAACAGACTAGGACCACTAATAGGACGACGGAGCAAGCTGAGACTGGAAACCAAGAAGAAGATCTACCTGGCAGGAATAAGACCAATAATGACATACGGAACAGCAGCGTGGGGACAAGCAGCAGCAAGGACGCACCTGGAGAAACTGGAGAGGATACAAAACCACGCACCATGGTATGAGGAATGAACAACTACGACAGGACCTACGCATCGAAGAGCTAAAGAAGACCATCAGGAAGACGACGAGGAAGACGATAATCAAGGCAATGGAGCACACGAACCCACTAATAAGGAAGGCAACGGACTATAACGAGGACGCAAGATCAAAGAGGAAAAGACCCAAGACGGCAATGAAGAAAGACTAACTACGAAGGACATAACAGGAATATGATAATACATTAGAAGGACCACCAGGACGACCAGGACAACCCAGGAAATACCATCACGCGGAGGAAAGAAGAACCAAGAGGGAGAAATAAGGAGCCAGGCGCTCAACTTTAGAAACATTCAGGTCAACATACGTTAGACAGTCAGGTGTTTGATACAGTTTGTGAAATCGTTTTTAACGTTAGTTGTGTTGTGTAATTCACATTCCACAGTGGCAACCACTTCAATTTTTAGTCCACTAAAACTGTTAAGTACAAGTCCTTATTCTCAACAGGAAAAAACCATTATATTGAATGTGCATGATGCGTTAGTTCACAAAACTCCAAACATTACTCTTCGGGAAATCGTTGGTTGTTGTTCAAATATGACAGGAGTTGGGGAAGCAACATTTTATCGATTTTTAAAAGAAAGGAAAGTTGGAGGGATTGTTGAACCAAAAAAATCTACTGGCAAGAAACGAATAGAAATTGATGATTTCGTTAAAACTGCCATTCGTCGTAAAGTTTATTCTTTTTATATAAATAAAGAAATACCTACTATTGATAAGGTCCGGAATTCTATTAGAGATGACGAGGAACTGCCGGTGTTTGGGCGAAAAAAATTGTGGAAGTGTCTTAAGGAAATAGGCTTTTCGTGGAAAAAATTTAACAGAAGAGCTTCACTACTTGACAAAGATAATATTGTTTGTTGGAGAAGAGAATACCTAAGAACAATTAAAAGGTTCCGAACAGAAGGAAAAACAATTTATTATTTTGGTGAAAAGTGGTTAAACCCAGGGCACACTGTTTCGAAATTTTGGGTTGATAAGAACATCAATAATTCACGACAGGCTTTTCTGGAAGGTTCTTCCACTGGCTTGAACCCACCTATTGGAAACGGTCGTAGACTAATAATAACACACATTGGGTCTGAAACTGATTTTGTAAATGGTGGTTTATTAGAATTTACTCCACGAACCACCAAAGATTATCATGAGGAAATGACTGCAGACCTATTTGAGGATTATTTCTTTCAGATGGTCAGTAACATACCACAAAATTCTGTCATAGTAATGGATAATGCCAGTTTCCATTCGCGTTTACTTGAAAAATTGCCTACTTTGGCGTGGAAAAAGGTTGAATTAACTAATTGGTTAAAAGAGGAAAAGATCATATTTGATAATATGATGGTTAAAAAAGAACTAATGCGTATCTTTAAATAACACACACACAAAAGTATAAAAAATATGTAATCGATGGAAAAGCTAGAGATCGCGGGATAATTGTACTTCATTGACCCTCATATCACTGTCAACTTTAACACTATAGAGTTAATATGGGCACAAGTAAAGGATGAAGTAGCGAGAAACAACACTACATTTAAATTAGGTGATGTGAAAAGACTTCTACATGAAGCATTATCGAAACTCACTGCAGAAGATTGAAAACAATGTATACAACATGTAATAAAGGAGGAAGAAAAGTTATGGAACTTAGATTATATAGTTGACGAACGCGTATTTGAACCAATTATCATTACACCAAACAACTAAACATCAGATTCGGATGATGACGATGAAGACGACATAATGTAGTTATTTAAAAGTGAACTGTGACATATATCTATTTATACCTATTATTATTTATATGTAGTTATTTAATTGTAGTATAGCGACTAATTGCTTTAATCAAGGATTTAATTAATATGAATTGTATATATATATTGTACATATTTTATCTGACAGATTGCCATTAGGCAAAATTTTAACATCGCCAATTTACTAAACTGTAATAAATATTGTAAATTTCAATTTTGTTATTTATATTAAAATGAAATTTCATCTTTTAAGCACTAGAAGAAATTCTCATTTACACCTAATCCCATGACACTGTGTCTGCCATTTTTTCCTGTCCGTTTTGTGATCGTCCTTCGGTCCCATTGATCACGCTACCTGAGTTTTACAATACAAGGACCGATCGAAAGTTATTGAGTAAACGCACATTTCTAATAAAAAAATGCTTACGAGTCACATTAATTTTTTGAATCAGTAAATAATGTGTTGGACACTGTTTTGAATTTATAATGAGCTTGTGTGCTATCAGTTGCAAGGAAATAGAGAATATTTACCGTCCCCTCTTAACTGTTTCGGTTAATCTGTAATGTATCAGAATATTGTTTTTATAAGGGAATTTAATAATCAGGTAATCTTCATTATTTATAGTCCTCCGCATATTGAATGGGTATGGGAAAGCAAACCGAGATTTTGACAGTTTCCTGGTGTTGTTTCACCCATGGATGGTTACGAACCGACAAATCTCGGTTGCAAGTGTTTCACTGAGTAAAGTAATATGTTAAGATATTTGGTTAAAGTGATAAATTCCTTCTTTAAAAAACTTCCTTAGTTCTCAGTCGGAGGGCGCGCGTGTCGAATGTTCAAAACGCCGAGTTGGTCTTCTTGGACGTAATCACTCTATGCGTCTACCTCCTCTACCGTCCCGATTGAAGCTGAGCAATAGCGTGATCGATGATATCGATCGCTACATAGCTCTTAAATTATTAGAGTTGCTAAATGAATGGGGGCTGAAACCTGAAAATGTCCACCATGTTGTCACTGATGTTGCTGCAAACATGCTCAATGCCATATGTACAACATTCGGAAAAGCTAAACAGATTTCTTGTATGGCCCATATTCTAAATTTAATATGTCAGCGTGGCATGGAGCAAAAGGAAACCACTGAACTAGTGGATAAGGTGAATAAAATCATTACTTGGTTTAAACATAGCGTTGTGGCAAGCGACGATTTAAGGCGTCATTCTAATTTAAATTTAATCCAAGACGTGGAAACTCGCTGGAACTCAACATATTTTATGATTGAGAGATTTCTCACGTTGAGTTCCCAAATAAATGACATCTTGCTTCAACACACCTCGGCATCTCCTATTGTTACTGCTCTTGAGATGGGACAGATAAGGGAAATTAAACAAATTTTGCATCCACTTCAAGCAGCTATATTAGATATGTCTGGTGACCAGTATTTGACCTGCTGTGTTGCTATTCCTATCGCGAAAGAGATATATGATTCAATAAATTCTTTGACGTAGACGCGTCCCTTCGAATTCCGTCGCGTTTCTCTCTTAATTATTGATTTTGGTGTGTCCCTTTTCGCGTGTTTTTGGTGTCGACCCACGGAGATGGTGCCCCAGCCGGCGTCCGAGTCCTTCCGGGAACGGTGAGTACACTTTTTTGGTTTCCTTTGGAGAGTTTGTCGGTGGAAGTTTCCACGGCCGCGTAGGTCGGATGTTTTGCTCAGGTTTTTGCGCGACACTTGGAGGAAAGCGGGCGAGGATTCCAAGAGTAAACGGACTGAACGTAATTTCGGAATAATTTACCATGAAACGTGTCACGGGAAGGGGTACGCGGCGGACTCCATGGACGGAATCCGGAAATAGGGGTTGATGTAGTTTCCTGATAATATTTGCTTTACGTAAACGGTAAAACGTGTAACTAGAGTACCTACGTCTATTACGCGCTAATATACGCTACGAATTTAATAGTCCCATTATTAGTCCACTTAATGAAGGAAAAAGCCTGGGTTAAATTGTGCGATGGGATGAAACCGGACGCAATTGTAGGTGTCAACTGGGTCCTTCGAAATATAGAAAGTTGCCGATTCTCCGGGTACCGCGACATGGTGGAAAATGGCCCTCAAGTTTCAAAAATCTGTTTTCCGCAAATATCTCCGAGAATATGGCATTTAGAGAATATTTGTTTACATACAGAAGGAAGATCAGTTCATTCTTTACAAAAATGGTCCATATGACTTTTTCCGAAAACTCGACAGTTTTCGAGATAACGGCACCGAAACGAGCCCTTTTACTTGTTGCTCCTGCTCTGAATCCAGGAGAGCAAATTCGAGAAATGGAGACAAAAGCGGGCGGATAAATTGTCCAATACCTCGAGTAAAAATGGATATTTTTTGATGATTCAAAATTCACGTGAAAGAGAAAACCCATAGCTATGGTATCCTGTGTCTCGGGTCTCATTTTTATTTTTCTTGAATATTGGAAAGGAAAGCTAATTTTCTATTCTTCAATATATCTCGACTTTTATAAAATTCATCCATATTTTAATGAATAATAGTAATTTAGTCGTGTCTTTCTCGATGATGGGTCCCCAATACCTATCGAACGAGCCCATAAAGGTTGTTTCATTTTTTTGCATCCCTATAAAAAGTAACTTTGATTATGTTGATTTTTTTACATTTGTGGCATCAATCGGGCATTAAAAAATTATGAATCATCGTATCGGTTCGCAATGCACATCACTGAAACGCTTGAAATGTCCCCTTTCCAATGATTTCTTCGTTTTTTGCCAACTTCAACTTTCTTGCCAACCAACTTTCAAAACTCCGGAAATACCAAAAAATCAATATAAACAAAGTTACTTTTTATTGGGATGAAAAAGAAAGAAAATGAAACAACCTTTCTGGGCTCATTCAATGGGTTTTGGGGATCCATTATCAAGAAAGACTCGAATAAATTACTATTATTCATTAAAATATGGATGAATTCTCTAAAAGTAGAGAAATATCGAGGAAAAAATTTAAGTTTGGGTTTACAATATTCACGCGGTACCTGGAGAATAGGCAACTTTCTGTATCTCCCAAGACCCAGTTGAGACTTAAAATTGCCCCCGGTTTCATCCCATTGCAGAATTTAACCCAGGTTTGGGAGTTTATCGGCCTTCATGTACTGGACTATATGGGGTCAACCCATTTTTTTAAATTTTTCCTTAAAAAGCATATTATTTCATATTTTTAGCTGAAAAAAATGACTTTTATGCAATAATAATTTTTTGAACATAAATTTATCAATAATATTGTGTATTATTCTACCAGACATACAGTAAAATTTCTAATAACGGACACCTTCCAATAGCGGAGTCCTCTACATAACGGACAATTTTATATTTCCCGAATTTCTTAATAGGGATTTATACATATTAGCACCTCTCAATAGCGGGCCCTCCAAATAACGGGCAAGGACAGTCAAAAAATACCATTTCCTATATAATCGTTAATAAAATTACCTCTTAATAACGGACAATAACTTTGGACATCAGATGTGTAATAAATATACCTCTTAAATAGGAATTCAAATTTTAATCATCATCTCCTTGAATCCGTTTTACTAAGCAGTTTAAACAACGTACACTTTTCATAATTGCACCCATAAAGCCCTTATGTCTTTTAAATAGGTGTGTAAATTTGCAATCATCCTAATCAGGAATTCTAGATATATTTCAGAATAAAGAGGTAGTCTTAATGTTGATTTCGTGGTTTCTGGTAAACAAACTACTATTGACAAATTTTTCAATAAGAAATATATTGCAATTTGAAAATGTAGTTTTTTGAATTACATTTGTGAACATATCAATATCTTTTTATTTAATCCTTTCCTCCTAATAGCGGACACCTCCATGTAACAGACAAAATTGTGGTTCTCGTGACTGTCCGCTATATAGAGGTTTCACTGTCTTGAATTCCAGTAATAATATATTTTTGCAAATAAACTTCAGGAATTTCTTCTTTGCAATATTGAAGAATGTAGACATAGTATCACAACCACTGTAAGCGTGCATAAACACGGAAAAAATTTCAGGGAACAATATGAAATAATACGCTTTTTAAAGAAAAAGTAAAAAGAGAAAAAATGGCTGAAGTCAAACGTTTAGTATATCTCAGGCAATTTTAAACATATAAAGTCTTATAAGCTACCATTTTAAAGAGAATTTCATAACCTTTCTTTTTTATGGAGTAATGCCTATACCTAAATTCACCCAGAAAAAAGGTATAGTCAAAAATTAAAAAGAAATTTTTTTTTTGAAATTTTTCGATTTTATAATTTTGTTTTTTGAATTTATTTTATCAAAATTTTTTTATTTAAAAAATATTCGTTTGATAGGAAATTTAATTCTCTACAAAATATCTTACGGCATATATCTTCGAAAAAGGCATAGTTCTTGCGCTATAGCCGAAAAATCTAAAAGTGGCCAAACTTACCTCGTTCTCAAAAACGCATGGCTAAATTTAGTAGTACTTTTGGATTTTATCTCTTTAGAGGTCAATTGACCCTATGAAACCATAAAGTACCTTGAATGCGTTAGTTTCTTTTAGTCCTGTTTTTTTTGACATAGTCAATAGCCTAATAAATTATTTACAAAGAGCGAATTACCCAAAATCCATAAAGCAGCTCCAAAAGATCAGTTTTTTTCCTTTTTCGTGAAGACCCCAATCTAAATCCAATTTATTCTTCGATCATTGAATTCACCATAAGAAAGCCATGTAATTTGAAGAAAAATACTTGTAGCCCATTCAATGAGCAAAGTTATTGAATTTTCAATGATTTATGGATTTTTTAAAGGTATTTTGCGTTTTGCCACGTTTACTTTAATGATGAATGATTCAATGGCGACCAAGAAGCATCAAGAGAAAAATAGGAAGATCCCAAATGCGATGGCGGGATGACATCTAAACTGCTCGAGATAGAACGACATGGAAGACACTGGATGAGGTCTACATACAGGAGTAGATGTATCTATACGGACAAAATAAAAATAAGAAGAAGAAGGGGATGATGAGGAAGTTGACGGAGACTTATGAGAAATGAGACCAAATATCTATTAACTGGAGGCACTGCTAGACCACAAATGATAGATTCGTATACAGTCTACAAATATTTGGGAGCTATTATATCGACTGAAGACCATTAGCCGTAACGATATAGATTGTCGAATAATGCAAGGCAAACAGGCGGTACAGAGGTTAAATTCCATATGGTGGTCTAAACAAATAACAAAAAATACAAAAATAAAGATTTACAATAGCGCAGTAAAAAGTATTATCACATACGGATCCGAAACCAGGGAGATAGCAGAAAGAAACAAAGAAAGACTGATGGCAATTGAAATGGATGTGTTATGCAGAAGCTGTAGGGTGTCTAGTGGAGAGAAGAAGCAAACGAGGACGACTTTTAAAAGACTGAAATGAAGGAGTCATGGAAGCTATGAAAGTGGGAGGACTGACGGAAAACGAGTGGCTTAGCATGCGAGGAACGGCCTTAGTTTGCTGTATACAACTCCAAAAAATGTCCAGACAGCCGGTATTTTCAGTAGTCATGTTGCGTTAGACGAATGAGCAGCGTGCTTTCGCCGTAAAGGCATTTTACAAAAATGTTGAGTGCTGTTGGTGCTTAACATGCTTCCCGTTTGGAGTTCAATTACTAGCCACACTGCTAGCATTTCGATGGACTTACTGAGATTGGCGTTTCCTGGTCGCTTAATTAGTAAGAATGGCGATATTCATTGGCTTGGCTGTTCACCAAACTTGACGGCTCCTGACTTCTTTCTGTGGGGGTATATAAAGCCAAAGGTTTTTGAATCAGACCACCAAAACCACTTCACCAAAAGACTTCAAGAATGTGTTCGAAACGAAGGACGCCATCTTACAGATACTATAGTATTCAAAAAATGAACATTATCATACATCCTCAATTTTTTTTTTAAATATTCCCGTTTCACTGCCGGACCCTGTATAAGAAGAAGAGGGGCGCATGTGATCGCGAACAGCACCATCAGAAATAAGGAAGAGTGGGGGTCTGTGATCGGGAACATCATTAATGTATACAAAGTGAAAGAATATGAGAAATCGTATGTTCCCTCGCTACGCCCGTATACCGTACCTTAATCTTGTAGCCTTTGTTCGCCCGTATGATCAGATAATGCGCGATCCCCGTCGGCTGGAAGCTCCTCGGCACCCTCAGGCTGAGCGCGAAGCATCCCGGCTTGCTCGTGCTCTCCCTCACCATGAACGCGCCGACCGGCTCCTGGGCGAGTATCTCGAGGGCGATCTCCCTCGGGATGCCGGCCTGGAACCAGGGCGCGAGCCTCAGCTCGCCCTCCTCCCTGTTGTTGAGCGAGTCGTTGCGCTCGGGCAGCAGCGGCGGCGACGTCGGTATCAGCTCGTGGAGCAGGTTGTCGTGGCCGGCGGGCTGGCCGGAGCTCGAGCCGCTCGAGCTGATCGACATGCGTTTCGATTTGGAGAGGAGGAGGAGCGACGATTGGTCCATCGACAGGTTCGAGTTCGGCTCGAGGTGCTTCTCGATGCGGTCTATCGCGTTGTTGGATTTGCTCTTCAGGTCGTCCCTCTCGTTCACGTAGCCGCCCGATAGGGGGCGCGTCGTCGGGCTTCCTAAAATTTATTCCATTATTAACGATAATGATATCGTCAATGGATACTGTGGTGGAATGCAAATGTAAAAGAAGAAGAAATACAATGAGCAGATGTAAAAGGTCTAGATGATACAGATTTAGAGGAACTAATAGAAGCTTTGCCGGCTCCCCTCGGGGGAGCCTGTAACCCCTAGAGGGCGCGTCCCCAGGTGGCGGATAGGGGAATGCCCTATCGGTCTATAGTTAGACCGGTGGGTAGGGGGAAATGAAATACCACCCGCGGACCAACAGGTAGGGTAGATGGGGCTCTTTAGCTGTGGAGAAAGCACCTCATCTAAGAGAAGGATACTCTGAAAATAAACCCTGGTCCTCCAAGTTGGGGGTTGAGGCATCGGGCTAACTCCTCGATACTCATAAAAAAATAAAGTGTTAACAAGATGGAGCGATGATATAAAGAGAAATGGAGGACATTGAATGAGAACAGCTCAAGAGAGAACCCAGTGGAGCAGTTTAATGGAGGCCTATGTCCAGCAGTGGACTTAACACCAGGCTGGATGATGATGATGATGATGATGATGATGATGATGATGACGACGAGGATGATAATGATGATGATGATTAGAAAGAAATTAAATACATCAGTTACAAACGAAGTAGCTAACTATCGAAGGAGTTGGTACTCTTATGTTCAACGAATGCAAGAATTTCGCCTATCTCGAAGAGCACTAAATTATAGACCAAGAAGAAAGCGACTTAGGAAAATATGGACAGTTGAGTCGGAATAAGAAGACGATGACGATAAGTTGCAAAAGTAAGATCACATTGAACACCGAATCGAATTTTTCTCACCCGGAGTACTGGCCGGCGTGCTGTCGCTCACGAGCGGACAACTGTCGTCGTCGTTGCGACCGTTGGCGACCGTCAATCCGAGGATCTTCTTGATCAACAGCGGCTTCTCCTGCATCCTCTTGTAGGAGTTCATCTCCGTCGGTGAATTGCTCTCCTCGCTGCTCGGCGTCGACAGTTGCGAGAGGTTCTTCTCGACGGGCGGCAGTACGTTGTACTTGCCCTGGTGGACCGTCTTCAGGCCCGGTATGGAGGACGGAGGCAGCATGCGGAGCGTCGAGGCCTCCGTGTTGTTCATCTCGTTGGCGTTGTTCAGGGAGGCGTCGGAGGATTTGAACTCATTCTTGAGGTTCGTCAGCCCCTTCGTCTGAGGAGGAACGGTGAAACTGATTTGAGATAACTTTTATGGTATTATGTCATATCGGGGGAGGTCTGAGTTTACCTACTACTTCAAAACAATGCGATTTGAAGGAAGGAAAAACTTCTATGTCTTGCCAACACTTTGCAACAAAATACTACTCATCTACTCATCGTGGCCAAATGTGAGAACTTAGACAACCTCCTTTTGTAACAATAGGTTTTGGTTGCTATGCTTGATTAGTGTACTTATATACAAGGGAAATAAGATTTTTTCGTGACACTCAAGCAACCAGGTAACCAAGCAGTTATTCATGTAAAACCAATCGACCAAAAGTTTTGTGCTATTGTTGAATATATTAACAATTAAAAGTCGGAAAACGTGTTTTTTGCATTTTTGTGTCCCTGAAAAAATCTTATAAACCTATGGATAATTCAAAGTTAGCATCTTGTAGGGAATAGAAAAATCTTCAAAATGACGGTATATAAAATATTGTAACGAAATAGAAGCCAGAAAAGATGCCATAAAGATAAGCGCCCGTCGGAATGGTGCAATTCTTGGAAAGCCGTTCGAGTTTCTAGTATTATCTAGAAGGTTACCGAACAAAGGACCAGAAAAGATAAATAAACAGTGTGCAATATAAATTAATTAGTTAGGTAGTAGTAAGTGAAATAAGATAAATTAGATTAAGTATTAGCAGTTAAGTGTAATGTAAATGTACAAATAAATTAACGTGTAAGTGGTTTAAATAAATTAAGTAAGAAAACTCGTGTCGTGTAGTGATTCTCGCGTAGGTAAAAACGTTACAATATGATTTAATATTATGTTGCTTAGATAATTGTAAATAAAGGTAAAAATATGCAATATGTTTAATTAACGATAGCTATTGTAAAAATCAATATACAACTTTGAAATTAGGTAGAGTGTTCTGTCTTATGGTACTTAATATGTGGTAAAAATTTCAAAAGGATTCATTGAATACTTTTTGCAAAATTGTAATTGTTTATCCCAGAAGACTTTATTTTGCGTTATCATTATGCGCACAATAATGACGATACAATAATTATACGTGTGCCCAAAGAAAGAAGAAGAGTTATTTCATCAAACTTAGTTATTTAATAACGGAAAAATTAATTACCACCATTGTTAAAAATCATCACAAAAACATGGTAAATTTTCGTGTATAAACAAATAGAATAACTTTATTGATGTTATTTACAGCGAAATGATTTTTACATATTTGAAAAGATGGCATTTTTACCTTTATTTTAAAACAAAAAAAAATTGTTCTAAATCAATTTGGGGGAAAGTTAGCAATTTTTTCCCTAAAATTCACAGCTAATTTGTTTATAATAAGTAAGAAACCTAACCAACGCCATTTTAAAGGTAAAGAGTTGATCTATTTGTTAAATAAATTTGGAAAGTATTGAACTTCAACATCAAGTTTGGTGAAGCTTCAAATATGCAGCTCGACTGAAGACGAGCTGGAGAAACTTGAAAACTGCGAGCTTAAAAAATGAAAAGGTAACTTCAAATCGAAGCAGAAAGTAATGAATAGACATCACTGGCAATTAGTAACGGATTTTGATGATTCTTTTTTTAATTTGGGGTACCTCGTCGAGTGCAATACAAATATGTAACCTGTTAATTAATTACCATTTAAATAAACAAAGTGATTTGTTTAAACATTTTTCCAATTTTGTTATTAACTATTTTCAGTATTTTTGAATTTTATTACGTTATTACACTTATTACTAACGGAAAACAAACTTTTCAAATCAAACAACTTTGAATTATCCATAGGGTTCTAAGATTTTTTCAGGGACACAAAAATGCATAAAGAAATCACGTTTTTCGACCATTAATAATACAACAATAGCACAAAACTTTTGGTCGCTAACGAATAGGTTTTACTCCCGTAAACCCCTTTTACATGAATAACTTCTTGGTTACCTGGTTGCTTGAGTGTCCCCAACAGGGTACTTTTTTCCTCATTTCCCAGGTCTATTAGCTTCACTGCACACCATTACTTGAATGAAGAGCGAAATTACCTACATCATTAGCCTTTACTTATTTAATGGATATTGGTTTTTTTTTAATGAACGTAAATGCCGACGTTTCCTTCCTATCACTAATTATTTTATAAATTTTAAATACATTCTGATTTACATTCTAATTTCATAGTGGGATTAATAGTACGGAATTCATAGACCACTATAAACAAAACGGTTTTTAACTAAAGTATTAATTAAGATATCAAAAAGTTGTCGTTTAAAGCTCCCGTTAGATGTAATTTGTATATCAAAGAAATAGTCTTGAAAACCTTACATTTTATTTTTTGATAAGAAAACTACTGTTAATATTTCACCTGCCATTCGTTAATTATTGATGAAAAGAAATTTGAATTAATTAATTATCGCTGCATTTCTCATTACTTCACTGAATTGATCCCGGGGGCCTTTCATTTATGGTTTACCTCTACACGTTTCACCTGAGCGTTTTTCTATTTTTAGTTCGTGAATGTCATCGTTGTGACTATACGTTTTTAACTAATTACTAAAACTTGAAACTAAATATTTGAATTGTGTGCTGTCTACTGTAGGACGAAAGAATGTCGTTTCGACGCCTACCTGAACGTTTCTTAAAACGCTACTTTGTCATTTTTATTATCTACAACGCAGCTTCTCAGAGAGAGATAAAAATGTCCATGGTGAGTCAGGTAGCTTTGTTTTTGATAAAAAGATTAAAAATTTGTACAAGTAGATGGGAAGTTAGTAGATATGCGAGTAGGTTTTCTGTGCTCTACCAAATACTTTCCAATTTAGGAATAATAGTTATTAGAAATATGTACATGTATTTATATATATGTACAACGGTTGATTGATGGTCGTTTTAAATAAATTTCAACGTATTTGCATGTACTGTACTTGTACCACAAAATCTAAATAAGAGTTAATTTGAGGAAATTAGGAAACGTAAATTTATGTAACCGCAAGCCTGTTTATGGCTCGTTAAACGGAAATTACTACAACTACATATTTATTATATTAAACACTTAAAAGCCGGTAGAGTCAAATCTGACTTAACGTTGGTTATGTTTCTTCTGTCTATTAAAGAACGTTGGTAACCTTTTACAATTTTGGTGAAACTCTACGTTTTGAATGAAATATTTTAAAGATATCAAGTTTCAGTTTAGTAATTCACGGAGTTTCTTAAATACCACGCAAGCTGCTTTAGGTGCATTGCGACCAAAAGTTATTAATCCAAGGGTTAGGTGAAGGGAGGTTTAAATAATTTGTCGTAACATTAATATCAACAATATGAAACTGACAATATTAATTAATTAAGTCACGGAGTTTTGTGGATATGATATGATTTCAAAATTTGCAAAAAATTTACTGAAATTGAAATTTTGTTATAAATTTGGGTATTTATTTTGTTGGAGTTTAGTTGAGGGAATGGCAAAGTTACTTTCGGTTAACTCAAAAGTTACAGAGATCTGACCGTCTAAAAGTTTTGATAACTAAGGACCCAAATTGAAATAGAAGTTATTACCACGTGGTCTAAATGAAGAAGTGGAGGAGCAACTAACGAACACCAGAGAAAACAAAATTTTAAGTTCCTACCACCTTGTTCGTAGGACGTTTTTGCAGTGTTGCCCACGAGACGAGACGAGACTTTGAAAAATCTCGTCTTGTCTCGCAAAAAAGTGGAAAGTCTCGTCTCGAGTCTCGTCTCGCAATAAAAGTCTCGTCTCGTCTCATGTCTCGCAAAATCTCGCGATTTCGTGCATATCTTGCATTTTGCCGTTTTATTACGTCCGGTTCCTCCTTACTCCTCAATTACATCTAAATGCTTATCAAATTTGCTTTTTCGACAAGAACTGAAATAAACCAATTATTACAGGTTGATTATAACATGAGAAGTCGGGTGAGAAATAAGTAGATGATCTCCAAAGGTCGGTTAAATAACATTCACAATAATTACAATAATTAATTAATATTTGCCATTTTTTATTTGCGATACTTCGAGACTTTTGCGAGACTATCGTGCGAGAGTTGAGACGAGACTTTTTGAAAATTTCGTCTTGTCTCGCAAGGAAATTTTGAAGTATAGTCTCGAGTCTCGTCTCTAAAACGAGACGAGACGAGACTCTCGCAAACGAGAATATCGTGGGCATCACTACCTTTTCGATAATACAACGACGCCCACATCGACGAATATGAAATTTTTGTTAAATTGGGCTTAAATCGAGGTTAATTCAGAATGCACTTACCCAGAGAACCTTATCGTTATGCACCTGATCCATCTGCGGGGCGATTACGTCCTGGAAACTGGTCTGCTTCTGCAGCTGAGCCGCGTAGGCCATTTTGAAAGCATTTCCAACGATTAGATTCAATTCCTCGCCCTACAACAAGACCGAAAAAGCGGGACGTTAAGGTTAAGCATTCATCGAGATGCGAACTTATACGAAATCCTCTCGGACTTGTGAATGAAATGGCACGATGTCAGTCGGAATGCAAATGTGCACGACTGAAATCCGAACCCCGTCTCCTTGTTATGTGTATGGCATGTATGCTGAATAAACGGAAAGGAAAATAATAAAATACTAACGCTACTGTTTTCATGTAGATAAGCGAATTACTGAAATCTTGCGTTTGTTCCCTGGATACAACAAAACGATTGTGTTTGTACAAGGATAGTAACGTACAGATACTATTTATTCCACAGATTTGAAATAAAGAACTATCATTTGTATTTCAGATAAAAGTATCTACTGAAGGGGTTGTTTGATGTTACGTATCGATTGAAACCCCATATTAAATATTAAAGGTTTACTACACTAAACTTTCTAAACTAAAACGGTAATAGTGAGGTATATCACTACTTGAAATATTTATGAACCTATTTAACTTCAAGCAGAGACATAACACATAACACATATTATATATAGCCTTTGCTTGGATTTAACGTCCTATAATACAAACTCCATTAAACATTGTAACAAATGTCATGTCAGCAGCTTCCCCGTATGAGGCCAGCACTTATATCGTTAGCGGATGTCTCAAAAGTCGCTAATAATATTTCATACTTCGGTGAATGTTCAGCACCGTGAACACCAATGTTCGAAACTATCTAGTGAAGTGTGGTTGTACAGAGAACAAAATGCGATTTTGGACCATAAGAATTATTTTATGATTTCGAATTTTATTGCAATTATTTTCCGGAAAATGTAAAAGCGTCGGTGAAGCTCCCCCCATTATGTTAATACGGAAAGGTTCAGCTCACTGCAGCAAACACTGCAATTAGGTATTTGCCATGTATTTTAAATTAAACGAAATATATCTAAATTCATAGGGACGAACCCTCAGGCAAATTTTATACTCATAAAAAATCGTGTAATAGGCCCAGCACCAAGTATTTCAGGTATAAAAATCGTGATGTGTTCATCAGAGTACTTTCTTATATATAGGGGTTAATTTAAGCAACAAACCGAAAAACGACAAGTACCTATGAAGTGCTCCTCACAGTAGATTTAGGCAAAAACGTTACAAAACTTTTTTATATATTATATCTAATGTAGAATAGGTACTCAAACTTTTATAAAAATTCTTGGAGCAAATTTCGGGAAAAATTCAAAAAATTGAAGAATGATACAAAGTGCCTTTCACAGAAGATTTTGCAAAATACGATAGAAAAATTTATTTTATACTAATTCAATGGTAGAATATATATTCTAAATTTAAAATAAATTCTTGTAAGTAGCAAATTTTGAGACAAATTCAAAAACCGAAAAACCACAAGTATAAAGTGCTCTTCACAGAAGATTTAGCCGAAAACGTTACAAACCTTTTTATATATATTTAATTGCACAATAAATTTTCAAAGTTTAAAAAGGATTCTTGGAACGAATTCCGAGAATAATACAAAAAAATAAAAATCGACAAATATAAAGTATCCTCCACAGAAGATTTTGCCAAAAACGCTAGAAACCTTTTTTATACATATTCAATAGTAGAATAAATATTCAAATTTAAAAAAAAATTCGTGTAGTGGATTTCGAAAAAAATTGAAAAAACCGAAAATTTACAAGTATAAAGGGCCCTTCACAGAAGATTTAGCCAAAATCGCTAGAAAACTTTTTTATACATATTTAATCGTACAATAAATATTCAAAGTTTCAAAAAAATTCTTTCTAGCGAATTTTGAGAAAAAATCAAAAAACCGAAAAATGACAGGAGTAAACTACCCTTTTGTCCTGGCCGATTTTAATGAACAGCTTATTTTCACGTCCTGGTATGGTACAAAGTCTAAATACAAAGTTTTGACCGTTGGTGGTTTTTGGTTTTTGAGAAAATCCTACCACAGGCCAACTAGGCCGTGACCCGATTCCAAAAAAGTGTCTCATAGGAAACCACTTTAAATTTAAAACGTAGATTGCCCTTCACGCGAATGACCAAAATGTGCAAGTCTGGCAGCTTTAAAGTGGGACGTGGGTATAGTTTAAATGTCACCCCTAATTGAGGGTGATAAGAAACCAAATAAAATTTGATGAGTTGGTTTGTTCGTGAAGCACAATTCACTAAAAAAATTATGCCAGACACATAGGGTGGATCGGTCACCCCGCCAGACATAACCAAACAGAGCAATTTTAGCGACCCCCTTTGACTGATAGGAAACCGGCTCAAACACCCTATGTGTCTGGCTAAATTTTTTTAGTAAACTGTGCATCACGAACAAAGCAACCCATCAAATTTTATTTGGTTTCTTATCGCACCTTGGGAGCCACAGTTAGGGGTAAATTTGACATTACACCCCCATTAAACGCCCTACTTCAAAGCTGCCAGACTTGCACATTTTGGTAATTCGCGTGAAGGGCAATCTATGTTTAAAATTTGAAGTGGTTTCCTATGAGACACTTTTTTGGACTCGGCTCACGGCCTATACACACATACACACACATACACACATACATACAGACGGTTTTCAAATAACATGTTTTTTGGATTCAGGGGACCTCAAAACGTTCAGAAATGCTAATAACTCAATTTCGAAAAATCGACCCGATTACAATACTCTCATATATAGAAAGTAAAAAGCAGTAAATATTCGAAAAGTTAAAGGACAAGCGAAACGACCGCTCGTCGTGACGTCACTCCGCATATACACACGGGTCGGTTCTGCATTCTGCAGTCCACAAATAGATTTTCCGAGTATTTTGGACTTTATTTTTGTTTCCGCTGGAGTTTAGGACTTAAATTGCGACCAATTCTAGTAATTTGTATTATTCGCGTCGTAAAATAGTGTTTTCACTATATTGTTTATATGCGGTGTGACGTCAGACGGCGTTATGGCGCCAATTCCTAGCGTTTGAATTTCAAATGACTTTTTTTGCTTGAATGTTTTTAATTTTAATTTATTAATATTAACCTAAGATTTATAAGCATATAATCTCCCATTTAGCCTGTTTTCAAAAAGTGTGAAAATACCTAATTGGTGTTTGTTTCATAAGTCTATGTATATAATTTTATGTTGAATTTTTCTATACATAGCGCATTATACTTCTTTTATATATTGAATGATATATAGATATATATGAAATGACCGTTAAATTTGGCCAGTCACGGTGAGATACATGTAAGAGAAGTACTTGATTGAGAATTAACTACAGATTCTTTTAGTTTTTTGTCGAGATTTCGATTTCCGTTTTGATCATTTAATTCGATTCCAATTATCATGTTGCAATTCAATTTGAAGGATAGTATACTTTGTCGTTACATAATTGTAATTCCTCGAGCTCGTAAAACGCCTCTGATCTTGTGTACAGTAATTACAGTTCGAAAGAGAGCAAATCGACGGTATAACGGCGTTTATTCTGTCGATGAGAAATAAAACCAACCCCGAATTAGGGAAAAAAAACGTAATTGCTTTTCCGGCAAATTCAATCCGCTCGAGCTTAATTTAAGTTTCATTATTCCCTTTCACGTGCAATTACCGTCCGTCTCTATCGCGCAAGGTACGTGCACACTTCTCTATTCCTCCTAGAGTTTGTGTGCGGATTATTTCGCTACATGTTCCACGACAAAAGCGTTAACACACATGCGGGCCTCTCTTCTCTCCGTCCTCCATCTCTCTTCCGATCTCCGGGGAAATAAGAGATAATCTTCCCGGATGCGTAAGGTACGTCCTTTAATCAACCAGATGATTGACGTGTATGTTTAGGCGGGCCATAAAAAGGCCGGAGAGATTTACTGGTCTGTCAATCAACAATTCCCGGGGATAATGGACGTACCGTGTTTCCTTGTATATTGATTATTTCGTTTGAAATCAGATTGTAGAACGTATCTGTTGTGAAGGGGATGCTATCACCACCTAACGACTCGTATATATACGTGACATTAGTATAATATGAAAATAATCTAATGTACAGTGCCAAGTGCTTGTGATTTGGTGTTCCGTGAGTCCATATCATTTTTCATCTACTTTTCGAGTCTGCGTCGTCACACCTATGCTTAAATACTTTATTTCTAAAGGCAGGTTTAGCCAGCTCTTAATGCACAATGGATAACTTGTAGTGCTTAATGGATAATAGATAACTCATAATGCGTAATGCACAACAGAAATTTGTGTTTATACAACGCGTAACTTTTATGTATTAATAAACTGACAAATCAGTGACGTTTGTAATTGTTAACCTTACTTTTGTGTTTTGAATATTATCAATTCGGTTTTGTTTTTTCTATTCTCTTTTGAAATCGGCTACAAGTGATCACCATGAAGATGAAAAGAGATACATTGATGAAAGCAAATCTTGCCTTCCATTTTATGTCTCTTGTTACATCAGTCGTAATAGGTATGAATAAAAAAAAGAAATAGAGGTTGGGGTGTTAATCAATAAAAAAAAAAGAACGCGAAGGGCTCTTCAAGACGCTTTTTAAAGATATGTGGAAACTGGACAAACAACATTTTTTCAAATATACAAGAATGACTCAAGGAACTTCTGGAAAATTATGAATTTATGAAACGAAACACGAAGTCCGAGCCCGTCATTGAAATGACAAGTAGATATTTTTGACATTCGCATGCCCACAAGCATAATTTAAATAATTCGTAATGCATAAAGTTAAAAGTTGGTAAATTTTGTGAATTGTGCATCATGCACTAAATAGTGAATTGTGCACTATGAGTTGTATAAACGCCTACATATAAAATTTAGGTTTCAAAATTATGCATTAAACACTAAGAGTTACCCATTGTGCATTAAGAGCTGGCTAAAGCCCCCTTAACACACTGATTTAATTTTTCCATCCTTTTGTCAGTATTCACTATTCAAAACATTATGACACAATTGTTCCATAAATCCCCTAGTAAATTTTCATTTGGATACCTACTCTTACTGATTTATATTTCTCGATTCTAAGGTCACCAAATATTGATAATTGATAACAGCATTTCCATTTACACGTCTTTTTCCTTTCTCATATGAGGTACTCATATATGTGAGAGTATTGTAATCGGGTCGATTTTTCGAAATTGAATTATTAGCATTTCTGAACGTTTTGAGGTCTCCTGAGTCCAAATTACATGTTTTTGGAAAACCGTCTGTATGTATGTGTGTATGTGTGTATGTATGCCTGAGGTACGATTTTACAACCTGAGGTACAATCTATCGTTTGCCTCCTTAACTGCAATAACCATTAAACGACTTATCCTCTCGAAAGTTGGGCAAATCAGCATAATTTATGGCATGAACAGGTACCTGACGGTAAATCCGTCCCTGTTTTTACTTAATTTTACCTGAACAGCACGTCCATTCGGTGTGGAACCCCTCTGCGTTATAAGTGGAAGGGTAGTTTACTGACTACTGCAGTTAAGAAGGCAAACGATAGATTGTGAAAAATACTATATGTATGACAGTGGTAGGATTTTCTCAAAACTAAAAACCACAAACGGTCAAAACTATGTATTTAGACTTTGTACCATACCAGGACGTGAAAATAGGCTTTTCATTAAAATTGGCCTGGATAGAAGGGTAGTTTACTCTTGTCATTTTTCGGTTTTTTGAATTTTTCTCAAAATTCACTACAAGAATTTTTTTAAACTTTGAATATTTATTGTACTATTAAATATGTATAAAAATCTTTCTAGCGTTTTCGGCTAAATCTTCTGTGAAGAGCACTTTATACTTGTGGTTTTTCGGTTTTTGAATTTTTCTCAAAATTTTCTACAGGAATTTATTTTAAATTTAGAATATATATTCTATCATTGAATTAGTATAAAATAAACTTTTCTATCGTTTTTTGCAAAACCTCCTGTGAAAGGCACTTTGTATCATTCTTCAATTTTTTGAATTTTTCCCGAAATTTGCTCCAAGAATTTTTATAAAATTTTGAGTACCTATTCTACATTAGATATATAAAAAAGTTTTGTAACGTTTTTGCCTAAATCTGTGGCAGGAGTACTTTATAGGTACTTGTCGTTTTTCGGTTTGTTGCTTAAATTAACTCCTATATATGAGAAAGTACTCTGATGAACACATCACGATTTTTTTTACAATGTTATCTTATAGATTTGTCCAACTTCCTTCCAACGTTTCGTTTAAATTAACACATTTTATTGCATATCTGATTGTTTTTAGTGTTATTCCATCGGTTATTCAGTTATTTCTAAAACGTGTATAAGTCGGGCTCGTTTTCTTTTCATTTGCTCTTATATTTTTGCACTCGACCACGCTAACCATATGGCAAGTTGGATGGCGCCTCCACCATATGTCAGGCCTAGGGATACATACTAGTTGGAACAAATGTGTGTACAAATAAGGAAACAATAAAATGGTACTCAAAACAACAGTTTACTTCGTTCACAGGGAACGAAGAAACCAGCGTAACTGTGTTAAACTTGAGCGATGACCAATCGATCTCATTATGACCCGCTGCTTTAGTATTTAAAGTGGTCAAGTTGCTGAATTAGCGTCTTCCTCATATTCGATTATATTGATTTTCGCGGTCGATCAATTATAACAAATGACAATATTATTCATGAGTACCTACTTGTGAATTTCAATTGAATTAAACAATTCCTCAAAATATTAAGACTAACATATACAATAAATAGTTATTTATGGAACTAGTGTGTTATGTTGAAAATAAGTCACGCGAGATGAGTATAAATTCTCAAGTGACTTAGGAAACATAACACGCGAGTGGCTTACAATGTTTTATCCAACAAGCGGAAGAAATCGTTTTTTATGAGATAATAATTAATAAGCTTTGTGATCAAATCAAATCTACTTGCGTCTCCGTACCCTATACATGTCAGAATGACTTGACAGTGACTTTTTTACATTTTGGTTAAAGTAGGTTGTTTGTTTGGGCCCGTGGTATAAATCTTCTCGCGTGACTTATTTCCAACATAACACACTAGTGCCATAATAGTAGTTTAAAGTACATGTTGCAGAAGACGTCATATTCCAAGTCCGAGTGCGAGATTCTAAAATGAGCCGCTTTAGGCGAGTTTTAGAACGGACGAGGGCTTGGAATGTCCTGCAACGAGTACTTTACAATATTTTCTATGTTCTGGCTTCCATTTCATTTTTATTTATGTTTAAATAATTAAAAATTTCTTATCTGGGGAATTTGATTTATCGTGACATTTAAGTTGGTATTACTGCTGTTCCCTAGACATCTGTCAATTTTCACACCATTTTCAAATTTAATTTAATGGATTTAAATAAGATCGAAATCATGACTCAAGAGTCCGAATCGCATCAAGTACAAGGGGGTGTTTCTTTAACTCCACCGTAACTACAAGAAGTGGCTTCAAATGCAGTAAGAAATTTGCTACCTGATAAGTCTAGAGACGTATATGAAAAAGTTTACAACAACTTTGTGAACTGGTGTAAAGAAAATAAAGTTATGATACACCTTTCAAAATACAGAAACGAATAGCTTATATAGTCAACACTTGCATACTACTGTCCCATCGACGCGGCGGCCATATTTATTTTAATTTTGTTTTGACAGACATCAGACAGCATTAGGGAATCTCTTGTTACCAACCCAACAAAAAAATTACCAGAAACAATGCTTTAATAAGCCCCAATGAAGCACCGTTTTCGGCCATTTTAGTGCTGGAATAGCTGTCATTTTAGTGCCGGAACATAGAAATAAATAAATAAAATACTACTTTAAATATGAACGTGAGTTATAATCCATAACTCACTAAACACACTGTCATGTGTTGGATAAACTTATAAAATAAAATGTCCCATACGGCAAAATTTGATTTTTTATGTCACCCCGTAATTAGGATATCGTAGTTGTTGATTCGAATTGTCGAAGTGTGAGATAGAGCGATAATTAACAGTGCGACTACTACGTGGAAGCTAACGATAAATTATAATAGACCACACATTTAATCAACAGCTGGACCAAACAATGGCATTCAATTTAGTTAGATGAGGCCGACAGCGTCCACGTACATTTTCATGATAAAGCGGTCATGCCTTGTAAGTCATCGGTTATGTCGTAATCAGCTATGACCGAGTATACGTAAAAAAGAGGAATGCATTGCACAATATGTTTGATTTTTGATTACCTACGAAATTTTTGCATATATGACACACTGTTAATTTAAATATGAGTTGAACATACATTGAAGATGAGTATTAAGATTTAAGATACATACAGAAATATAATTTTTAAAAAACTGCATATGCAATAAACATACAAAGGGTGACATAGAAAGCTCTATTAATATTTTATATCTTGCATATGTGCCGCACTTACTGTTAATTTAAATATGGGTTAAATTGAATATACATTGAAGATGAATATCAAGATACATACAGAAATATAATTTTCGTACTGAGAAACGGCATATGTAATAAAATGCGTGAAATGGGCACCTTATGCATACGATTTGTACCGTAACAATAACTCAGTCGGGCTTTCATAGTGTTTATAATAAATTCTACTAAATGCCAAGAAGCAGAGACGGTAAAAATTAATACCAAACATAACTGAAGATTCTTCAGACATAAATTAATTAAAATGGGCGTTGGCGTTGTCAGACAACATTAATGCAAGTGAATTAAGAATTTCCACTGCAATAAAAAAGATTGTTATTTTGATATTATTGATTGGTTATTTAGTTTTGTGGTTTTGACAGGCAATATTTTGAAATACATAATTCAATTCAATACTGCTGAGAGCCATTCCCTTAAAAACACTTGGAGATCACCTTAATCAACTTATCAACTAATCAATTTATGTTGTTACAAGGGACTCTAGATATTATAATTCTACCTCTTCATCACAGTTTTAAAAGTACTTCAGGTGCTACTGTTTAAAACAATTATTGAGTTTATATAAAGAACTGTATAAGGGGTTATTGTGTAATAAAGATAAAGCACTCTGCACTGCTCTTAATTATAATTTAATTTAGTTGTTACGTTTAGTAGTAGCAAGTTCAGCAGGAGATACTATTGTAACCTAACATCACTATTATAGAGCATGAGTTTAACAATATATTTGTAAGTATGGATCCATAAGACGTAGAATAGTATTGGTAAGTGAACCTTAATCAATATAATTGGATTATTAAATTTTTTAATCTACAGTACTGGTAAACATGTAGAGTCCATTCACTTTAAGAAGAACCGTGACCTTGAGTCTCATGCAGGCCGCATCTCCGTCACGAAATCGCCATTTGAACAGTAACGGTCTCAGTATTAACCAATTATACACGAATTACATGAAACTATGGAAACAGAACATAGCCGACGGAGTATATATCTCCGTGAAACTCAAGGCCACGGTTCTCCTCAAACTGAATGGACTCTAGTAAGAATTATCGTAGTAAAAATTCGCCTAATTTAATAACTCAGCCCTCCTTCAGTTCGAAATGTAAATGTGATATTACCGCACGCCTGATATTACTATTTCTAACACCTGTGACGTTATGCCCTCTTATTATCCGACTTTTGTACCTCTCGAGATGTACCGGTCCCGAAAAAGGATCATCGCCCTTTGTTCCGATAGGGCACATCCATCATCTGACCGGCATCCCTGTGAATAGATGCCCCGCTTCCTCTTTCCCCTAACAACAAACACTTCGATTACCTCAACGTGATTAATGGGAGATTTTGCGGCGTAAAATGTGCAAAAAGAGCATCTTCTCAGACTGCACGCAGCAAGGAAGAAAAAACGTTGAAATCGATGCCTCCCGAAGGCGGTCTAAGATTTATTACGTCTTAGGAGGTTAAGTGTGTTTTTGGGGTATGTTCGCGTGTGATTTAGGCTCATATGGCGGTTAATTGATCGTTAAGTCCCGAAGTTGCAACGTCTTCTTCTGGGAGTAGGGTAAAATCTTTAATTGTTCATATTTTGGAAACCTAACTGAATGTCACGACTGAAGGGTGACTTCATTATCGTCGATTTGCAGAAATAATATTTTGGAGACGAGCTGCATATAAATTACAATGACTCGGTGCTCTTTCGTCCTATTCCTGCACTCTAACTGGAAAAAACTGACTTTTATAGCACCAGATGATGTTGGATGTACATTTTCGTTCTAGACCAGGTCAATAAAGTTCGTCAAAGATCGAAGATTCTAAAATTTTGGAACATTTTAACAAAATATCTGGTAGATAAAATTAAAAACTGGTTGAATAGATGCTTAACAACAGCAGGAATTGAATTCGTCATAGTCCTGCGAATCACCTATAAGAATAACCGAAAAATAAACAATACTTCTAAGGCTCGCAATTATACCTATGACGATTTGGTATAACTTCTAGATGTTATAGTTTCATCATTTTCCTTTCAATTTTTGCGTTTGGTGTCATACTCCCTTCCTTGTACTACCTGGGTTTTGGAGGACTATCTTAAATTACCACATATGTACATTGGACGATAGCAAACTGCACCGAAACCCATTACCGGCTTATTTGATTACGATAAGAAAGGGACGGTACACCGACGACGGTAAACGAGAGTTGGGCCCAACGGTCAATCGTCCCTTAATCCTACAGTTGAATTGCGCCACCGGTACGTGTCGAAGGGGGCTTAAGAAATTAAGGTAATAGAGAAATGGTTATTCTGCAATATCATTGTAAGTGGAGTATATGTTTTTGAAATAACCTAGATTTCACCTATCTCAAGCATGGTACCGCAAAATTCAAACTTCAGGTTTATGCTCAGACTATAATAATGCAACTGATATCGGTAAAATATTAAAACAATTTTTTGGTTTGATATTTCTAAATTCTGACGAAGTAGGTGATGCATCTGCGTTCGATTTAATGAGTGATATAACTTCGAATGTTAAATTTGTGCAATTTTGTGAATACGTGTAAAATTAACTCTGAACTTTATCGAATGAGGTATCGTTTTACAGCGCTCAAAAAGGCGATTCTTCTAAACATATTTTTTTTAATGTTGGTTTGCTCTAGTTGTTACTACATTTATATAAGGTGTTAATATACATGTATCCGATAGGATTCCTATGCTACCTGTTTCAGGACTTTATCGTCGGTGCTCCCGTCGGACTCGAACTGCACCGCTTTGACTTTAGCCCCCCCGCTGCGTTAAGTAGGGTCGCTACCTAACCACGGTCGGTGAAAAATCCAAAGGAATCAAGGAAGTGGCTATGCGTACGCCATCCCTTTCTTATCGTCATCCTATAAGGCTGTAATGGGTTTCGGTGCAGTTTGCATCCGACGATTTAGGACGATGCAATTTTACACATTTCGATATTATTACTACATTACATTTTGAGCTTTTATGAGTGTTATTACGTAGCGTTAATTAACTGAGTAAAATAAATAACATTTATTTATCTTACCACCTAAACAAAGAATATTATAGAAATAATTTTGTATTCAACTGAATGAGATGTAATGTGAGGAGAGCGCATATACATTTCTTCCATTATTCCACTTGAATTATTCGTTTAATAATACATATCCGCTACTAACATGTCATTGGACTACTGTTTTTCTACACATTTTACAACAAATTAATTGCATGTAATTTATCTGATCTCGATCGATCAATAAGTTGTATTGTTCAGTTTTTACATAATATGTACGTACATATCAGTTTCTGTGTACGTATGTAGAAACGTAATGGCTCCGTAAATGGCGTTTCACTGTGAACTTATCATAGTTTACACCTTTGTTAAGCTACCGTGTGCTTTTAAATAGGCGATTTTGTATTTACAAACAATAGTTGTTTAAATCTTCCCTTTGTATACAGAACAGGTTGAATCTCAACCCATCGTTGGATGCAGTTATAATAGTAATTTTTCATTGAATTAAATAGGTGTCGGTTGTATACAATATCTTATCTCATCTTCTCCATAATTTATTTGAGGTTATAACTAGTATAGTTATAGACTACACTTATAGTCTATAGTTATAGTTAGTAACTAGACGCTCGAGATAAAGAATATTTTTTAGATTTTATAGTGAATTCCTGAAGATGGCTGGTACAGCATTCAAAACTTTCACAAGTAAGAGCTTGAAAGAATAATTAGTTGTATCATATTATGAAATTATATAGGAAAGGTAGTAAGTGCAGTGGTGAGTAATTTTAAACCTCATCTGTTAAGCTACTGTAACTAGCAAAAATAGCTTAGTTTCTTAACGCGATAAGGATTACTAAACACTGTTGCCTACTCATTTGTAGTCCCCCTTTTTGTTTTCAATGCTTTTATACTCATTTCCTGTTTACTAAACGAATAATTTCCTGTTTCTGTTAAATGTTCATGAACTTTATAGGAACTTTTTGGAGACTAAATGTTAATTCTTTATCGGTCTGGTTAAATTTAATGAAATTCGACATGCGTTTGGTTGCAGGTTTGATTTGACACTAAGTTTAATGTGTACATCAACACATAACCTCTTTAATTGTTATTATAACCTGTGAAACTTCGAGGCCGAAAAATTCCTTCGTTCACGATCATTTTGTGTTTTTGACATTTTTAAAGATAACGTTTTCTCCGTAGTTATTACGACGTTTGCCAATAATGTATGAAAATTGCTGCGCTAAATGTAATATTTGCAGATAATTTTACTTAAGCATTGGCATCGTTGAATATGCAATAAACTGGTTTTTCAGCCTCGCCGATGAAGAATACGTATTGACAAAGTTGACAGAAAAAGTATAGCTGGCGTCCATATTGAAATAGCGATTTTAATATTTTTTTTTCCATTTGAAAAAAATAATGCGCTCGCACATACAGTGCAGTGAGTACACTGGAAACTGCCTGGATATGTGTTGTAACTTTTGTTAAGTTTAATAACTTTTGAAAATTTGATATACGCAACACGCAACTGGCGAAGACGGAGAGGATCTTATCACATCTACAGTGTTTTATGGTAATTGTGACGCGTCTTCACCAAACTGGCTCAATTCGACCTCAAAATGAACTTTCCAGCTAATTCAGTACCTCACTAAATATACAAAAGCGATTCTAAGAAGTGGCGAAGGCGCTTACCACCGAGCTAAGCAATTTTGCTTATCTCCGAAATCGTCAATTGTCTCCAGGTCGAAAAAAGTAGTTTTCCTTTAATAATCATAGATTCATATATTAAATAATAATTATAATGATAGGAATTGAAGCACATTTGCTCATTAAATTTGTGATAGGTTCGAATACATTAAGGGATTCTAATAATAACGTTGACTTTACCAAAATTTATTTTTCCGGAACATTAATTCAATCAAAGGTAGGAATTTAACACACGAATAAATTTAATACCATGTAACTAAGAGCAGCTCAGGGGGATTCAACCGAGCTTCTTTTCTTGTAGGTTAACTTAATAACAACGATTAAAATCATTACAGGAGTGTTCGTCTTGAGTTATATATATATTTTTTCCCGGCGAGAGTACCGCTACGTCCGCTGCACAAATGCTGTCGCTGGCACGTAATTACGACGACCTTATACCGATAAATCTTGTTTTTTCTTCCTTCCCCTGGCGTGTAAAAAAAGAATCACCGTCTGAAATTTTTGTTTGGGTGTTCGGGACGTTTCCGTTCCTCTCCGACGAACCAACCACATCCGCTCCTTTCGACAACAAATATTGTCAGCTTCGGACACAATCAAAGGGCACAGGGAATTTTAATGAAGTAGCTTCTTGGGAAGTCCAATGTATTTCTTCGGTTTTCGGAATGAATATCATGTCGAGTTAATTGGGGGAAATGCGATAATTACTACGGCTAACATTCTTGCCTTTCGCTGAAATTATTCTTTTTTCTGAATCCTCATTGCGATGGGTAATAAACATTTGGGTTTTTTGGTGTTGTGTTCTGTAAAGATGGAATGACAGAACGGATAATAAATGGATCTGGGGGAAGAAGTCATAATTAGGAAAAGAAGATTTTTCTTATAGTATGGCCAGAGGAGGTAAAATAAGCAATACAGAGGGGAAACGAAAACAGCTACAATATTAGAAAACAGAAAAATAACAAAAACTGATTGAGAAAGGTATGAAAGAAAATTACGAGACAAGTAGGTACTAACATTAAAAATGACATGGAAAACAAGCCTTGATCTATAGAATAATGAAATAAATAATTAAGAAATTGACAAAATACAAATAGGGATAATAGATGAACGGAATTTGGGTGAACGGGGCGGAAAAAGTTTTGACCCGACCAGATGTATTACGATGGGTTGTTGCGAATTTTCGACTGCATAACCGAAAAGGTGGTTATATTGTACAGGTATTTTCGACCCAAAAGAAATTTTAAAAGGCAAGGGAATACGCAAATTACGGGAAATTCCATCTTTATCACGAAAATATTAAAGAGCTTGAGGGCAAGGAAAATGGTATTAAAGGGCAAGTGGGCAAGGAAAATGGGTAAGTTCAAGTGAATACGCAAATTACGGGAAATCCCATCTTCATCACCAAAATATTAAAAGGGCTTGAACTTGAACCGTTCCTACCGATACACTTCCTACCTACCTGTCTTAAGCCCGGGTCGAAATTTCTTGTAAGATTATTTGATTCATGTCTATTTCGTACACTCCTATTTCGTACACCGGAACTTTCGTACCTGAAATTTTCCTGTTTCGTACACTGAATAAAATTACATGAATTTTGACGCCTATTTCGTACACCGACCTCATTAATAAGCTTCAGGTACGAGAAATGAACTTTATTATCCAATTGTCATTAATTTTTGTCAAAATAGACACTATTTACATATAGTAGGTATGTTCATATACAGGGTGTTAGGGGTTTGAGTGCCTTTATTTTAATAGGTGATAGTATTCATCAAAACAAGCAAAATAACATTATATAACAGGGTTCCTAAAACCAACCGTTTTCGAGAAAAGTCGAGTTATTTTATCAAGGCATTTCAACACAACTTGGCAACACCGACAAGAAAAGATACGTATACATGTAAACAGCTGTGCGAGGTCAATGCTTCGCGACGCGTGCGATAAATTTGCGGTGTTGCCACACCACATCATAGCCACTTTATCGAGTTGTATTGATTGGAAATATTTTTTATTCTTTAAAGAAAAAATTGTTTTGTTAAAAATTAAAAGTATATACATTAAAAGAATAAAAATATAAAATATAAAAAATAAAATATAAAATATAAATAAAAATAAAACTGAATTTTTACACTTTAAAATTAGAAGTTTGCTAATTTTTTTTCTCGAAAACGGTTGGTTTTAGGACCCCTGTTATATAAGGTTTTTTTGTTTATTTTGGCGAATACAATCGCCTGTTAAAATAAAGACAGTCAAACCCCTAACACCCTGTATATACAATAAAATATACATCACAAAACGTTTCTACATAATTGAATCAAATCTGGCAACATAAATCAAACGATTCAATGCTCCAATAATATTACCACTAACTTGTAGATCTTCCAATATTACCTTGATTCGGCCGACCAATTCTATGTATTTATTGGCAAGTATTGGAGTCGGCATGTACAGGCCACAACGCTGCTGCATTAGTTCGTAGAATTTGATCTCTTCTGATAGAACGTTCATCAGTTCAAATATATTTGGATGATTTACCCAGCGCGCCTGTTCAACCTGTTATGCCATCCTTCCACAGCGTTCGTCGTCCTATGTCGTTCGCCATTGCATAACCAGATTCAGTCATTGTCCAGCCACTGCTCTACGAAATAGTCGTTGAATTGGACCGCTTTAGGATTGTTGGGTGAAATCTCCATTATTTGTATCTAAGCGTTGGATATCTGATTTTCTGGTATGTGTGCTAATGCAGCACATCTAAGGAGATAATCACGAATTTCTTTGGTCTTTTTGATTCCTGTGACCAATTAATTTCTGAATCTTTCTCCATAGAGCGTGATTATAATGGAAATTGCATCCTTAGATTTCATCTTTTGGAAACACAGAATTTACTGCTTTAATTGCTGCTCGTTCGTAGTCGATGTGCACTTTATGGAGGCTGAAGTTGTCCACTTTACTCAAAATGACGTTAAAAAACCTCTTGTATGTGGCTTCTCTGCGATTCGGGAGTGGGGCGTAGATCACAGGAATGACTCGAGTTGTCCCGGAGTACTTCCCATGTCAACGTGAACTGTGTAGAGCTGGTCAAATAAAGGACAGCAACTCTTGAATGTCCCACCCATGAACATTTCAGTGGCTTCTCTCAAAATTCTTGCTCCATTAGCCGCAATAATTAATATTGTGTCTTCAACTTCGTCGTCAGCCAATAAATATTTTTTCATTCTTTCCGACAGAGTGATGTCTGCTCGTCTTTTGGGAAGAACATCTCTTTCTAGAGCTCGGTGCCCCTCTCTATAGAATCTGTCCTTCACTGAAGACAATTCAGGAACATTGACGACGATGTCAAGTCCAGCATCCTTGACTGAGGTGATTTCTTCCCTATAGATTTGGGGAATTGGAAGCAGCTCTTCCCGTGGGCGTTTCTTCACATTCTGTAGGCACGCTTCAACCTGGTTTCTGGCTATAGTCGGAACACAGGTGTGACTCGACTTTGTCTGTAGAAGCTTGTAGTTTGTAGCACAAGATGTTGGTATTCTTGAATACTCGCTCCTTAGTGTAACGATACCCCGAATGCATAATGGCTGGATTTCCTCTTTTCGTTTCCACAACTTGAATGACATCCATATCAAAATACTGAATAGGTTACTGCAGTATCACTGGTCACTAGCTGAACATATTTGAAACTAATGTCAAAAGTGACAAAATGCGTATTTATTAGAACAGAAGGTATCCACGCCACGTCCCTCATACTCTTTGATAATAATTATGTACAATCAATATAAAATTCAAAGAAAACTAAGACTCATTGTTACTTATCTAATTTCTGTTCGATGTATTTCCAGGTAAAATACCCCTTTAAGGTATGTAGGTTCCCTTAAACCGAGATGGGTGGGTCAGTGTACGAAATAGGCATCTAAAATTTATCTAATTTATTCAGTGTACGAATTAGACCATTTTCAGGTAGAAATCTTCCGGTGTACGAAACGGTAGTGTACGAAATAGGAAAACACCGATTATTTTACCCTTGGTTTAAAGCAGGTACCCTCAATATTTCGGGTCGAAAATTCGCCCGCCGGGTGAAAGAATATGAATGAGAACAAGAGGAACATGTAAGATAAATTGGTCAAAGTGGATTTAATGCAGTTGAAAAAAATACAACCTCCCAAACCTTCCAACAATGCAAAAGCTACTAAAGCAATGAAATTTATATTATGCTTTAAAAATATGACGAAAAATATTGTTTCACGTCCAATTAATTATTCGGCGCCAGTAGCTTCCGAATATCGAACAAATGAACACCAAATTATCGGGGTATTTGCTTTGAAATATTTGATACATTTAATCATCGTTTTTATGCAATATTTGCTCTCAGGTATTTATGGATCGATATACTAAATTTAGTAACACCACAATAAAAATTCTACATTTGGATATTGCATAATTTATTTTATCTACTTTGCGTTACTAATGATCTCATTATTACACCGAAAGTAGTGTAATAATATTCATATTATTACACTACTTTTCGTAACTTTTAGTTTTGTTAAATTGGTACATCAGCCTGTTATGTAGACGTCAAGGTTAAATTATTAGTATTTCAATAAATTTCTTGAGCAGCTTTGCGTATTTCTAGGGGAGTACAGGTCAATTCTACATTATTGTCTTCCACTTCGCGCACGTAAGTAAGTACTTATTGAATTTGTCCTAGGACTACTAGATTTTCAAATTCAAATACGAAAAATCAATGTCAGTGACGTCAGTGTAACCAACCCACGCAAAATTCCCTAGTGTAATACGAAAACTTGAGCAGCCAAAATTTAATGAATTAATAAAGCAAAGTTGATAAAATAGTATATTACACTCATTTAATAAGACGTATTGTCACACTCGTTCTATTAAAGCACTCCTCGCTTCGTTCGTCGTGCTTTAAAACTCTCGTGTGACAATACTTAGTCTTATTAAGCTAGTAGAATAATATACAATTATTTCAACATCATCATTGGAAAATGTTTGTCTGGAAATGCTCGTCTCACTTTTCCTTATTTTCGTTTAAAGACAACAATCTATCAAAAACAGAATTTCTACCGCACTATTCACACGATTGTGGAAATTTGGCAACTGCGTAAGATAATACAAAGCAAAATACGGTTTGTAAGTTCTGAAAACGTGATTTTGAAAAATTAAATTGAAGAAAAATAGTGTACCTACTCAAAATTGTGCTGAAGCTATATTTCACATTTCAAGTATGTATGTATTTCATTTTCACCGTTTTTCTCGAGCTAAACTGGCAGTAATACATCAAATTGGTAATGAAATTAAAAATAAAATGTCTTAATCGGTTAATTCTTTAATTTGGACAAGCTACGGTCATTGTAGAATACAACATAAGATTTTATACTAATGTAAAATCGGCGTTAACCCATTTCCACGATAACTTCGAAATTTTAACTGATTTCTTGGAAAAACTCTGGGGATTCTTAATAGCCCCTTTCGCAATCTTTATATATCAAACTGCCCCTATAAAACGACCCTCGCAAGTATACTTTGAATATTTTAGAATAATAAATAAACCACCAAAAGCCCAAATAAGAAATAAACTTCACTGGAATTTATTTTTAAGAACTGCGCTAGGCGCTACAACTGTATTCTCAATCAGATAGCGCTATAACTGTGGGCGTGATGTAGTGTGGGCGCGTTAATATTTTGTGTTTATCCTGTGGATACAAGTTACAGGTTTTGCAGTAGAATTACCATCAGAACTTAAATTAAAACACTAATTTTTCAAGTTTCATGAGAATCGAAAGAGATGAGATTTTATTTGTAGATATTCAATTTAATTTATTCACAAAGTCAATTTATGTTACGGAATGTCGCTTTTGATAACTGCTCAAATTCCGATTCCTCTCCTCTCGAGTACATATATCAAGTCAAAGACTCGCCTTCACATTTATCTCGACTGGAGGCTTTCACCTTGATGGTTGGCATTCTTCTGGTTTGTTTGAGTCAATTTGAAATAAAAAAAAACTTTAATTGAAAGCTAGAAATGTAACGTGGTACGCTGGTATTATGAATGATATATTAGTCCTATTTCATGTATTATTAATTTTTTAATTATATACATTCGCCGAGAGAGTGTAACGCACAGCATCCGGCTAGAATAACAGGTATGCTAATGAAAGTACCCAGTAGCTGTTATTAAGTTATAAGTACCTACCTATTTTTGAATAAAATTTGTTACGGGAAGGGAACGTATGATTAACCTTTCATTTCAGGTCTGTATACAGTTGTAAAAATTATTTACAACTTGCTTTGTGATTCAAACGTCTAGATTATTTCAACAAATATACCACCTGAGCTCTCCTCAATATCGATTTTAATATCGAAGTCACTATATGGTATAATAAGTGTAATTTGCTAGTTAAATTTTGTCAGTCAGTTACCAGTTTAATAGCAAGAATTACCAATTTTAAGATATTACCAACTTTATGTTTCTTATGAGAAGAAAATTGGATGAAAACCTTTTTATGATTGTGACGTAATTTCTGTCTAAAACGGTTTCCTCTAAATTTAATTTACCAGTTATGCATTCCGATCAACAAATTAATTCGCAATTGCAACACTCAGTCTATATATATACATATAAGAAAAGTATCCTTGAACGCCATATTTAATTAAGAATATTGAATGGTTGCACTTGTTAAGTGTTACGTTAAGGTTATAATTAACACCTTGTCGATAATAAACGTACTCAGTAGCTGTTATATACGTTAGGCAATACGTGTGCTCTTCTAATATAAACCAATTTGTAAATTTCGTCCTTCTTTACGGTAATTAAACTTTCCGTTAAAGTTAACCTTTAATGAAACTATATCATAAACTTATTATACTACCTTACCGTACTTCTAATGCTTCAATGTTAGGTATTCAGATTAAATCGTAGTGGAAATGGAGTTATAAAACTTTTCTGAATATAACGATTCAGTGAATTGGAACACCGTTACTATGTTAATGACCTACATGGTAGTTGTGTTATCTCAGGTAACTTATAGTTGAGCATCTAGATTTGGTTGTGGGAAATTCTAGATTAAGCTTTGCCACATTCGCTGCTTGAGAACGTCTTGATGTAAAAGAAATATCTTGAATTGTAATTGGTAAAGGAGAGGGCGAAGTATTTTTCAGCTTCCACGTATATTTCTGAGAAGCTTTAATTTTTATGGATTGCACAAGGTAAAGGAATGTGATCAAAAAACGGAATGTTGATGAAGATTTTATTCGTAGATCTCTATGGGGATAATGTTATAGTCCAGTCATTATAGGGGGTACACCTAGGAAAATCGACATACCCAGTATATTAACACGTAAAAACTTCTATTTTGGCATCCTAAAATTAATGGATGGTAATTGTATGGCCGCAAGTTTTAAAGTCGGGGGTCAAAAATCAATAAAATCGATTTTTTCTAGATTTTTTGCAAATATCTCGTTTTCTGTGGGTTTTACGTTATTTGTATTTATTACCGATATTGTACAGAATTAAATTCTCTACAACTTTTGTTATTAACATTTCTTCATACATCTAACTGTTTTCGAGATAGAGGGCGGAGAGCGCGCGATAAAAGAATTATGAGAGGTCATGGGAGTCCCGATCAAAAACTAGTAATATTAAGGTTATAAATTATTGCTAAATATATAATTATCATTTATTCTTAAATTCTACATTAAATTCAATCTTTCTTTATAATAATTCTAAAATTTATTAATTCAATAACAGTCATAATCTACTTCTGTAATTGAAAAATTATTAAGGGACATACTTTAATTACATTTTAATTACACTCTCATTTGCACTAATTGCATTTGAAGTAAAAAATAAATTAAGTACATCTTGTTTAAAATCCGCAAACTCTTAAATATTAAATCTATCAAATGACACTTTTAATAAAAACGTTAATTAAAAATTTATTTCTTTTCTTCTTTATTTATTTAGAAAGTCATTATATTGGTATAAATTAGATTAGAATTAAAATATAATTTAAGTATTTTCCTCAACAATTTTTTAATTACATGGCCAGGTAAGTGTTATTAACTAAATTGGCACTTCATTAAAAATAGATAAGTAACCAAAAAAAAAAAAGAAATTAATGTAAAAGTTAATAATAAATGCCAATTAAATATTTAACAATAATTTATAACCTTACGAGTTTTATTACTTATTACTTAATACGACTTTTTGATCGGGACACCAGTTGATCATACATGATTCTCTGACCAGCGCTCTCCGCCCTCTATCTCGAAAACAGTTCTAGGTATGAAGAAATGTTAAAGACAAAAGTTGTAGAGAATTTGATTCTCTACAATATTGATAATAAATACAAATAGCGTAAAACTCATAGAAAACGAGATATTTGCAAAAAATATAGAAAAAAATCGATTTTTGTGACTTTTGACCCCCGACTTTAATACTTGCGGCCATCCAATTATATGTGAATTTTGAGGAAAGTTTTAGGATGCCAAAATAGATGTGTAAGTATACTGGGTATGTCGATTTTCCGAGATATTCACCTAATTCAACCTAAGAGGACTGGACTATTACGGGAAAGGACGTCCTTAAATTCAAAAGCACCTTTAAATTTATACAGGGTGTCCCGCATAGAGTCGACACAGCTCATTGCTATACAGGGCCACCTAAAATATGTTAGGTATTTCAATGAACCGTTTCTCACCCATCAATTATGACATGCAATATACTTGAAATTTACGCTCTTGAGGATTGCAAACATTTCAGTTTGTTTAATGCCACAATTTGATTATTCGTAACTCTATAAGGATGCAACTTGGTAAATTGCGTTAAATTATCTTATTTTGAACCCCCTTGTATGCCAAAGAGCTGTGTCGGTTCTTATGCGGATCATCATGTATCTCAGAGAAAAAAATATTTTGAATTCCATAGTGATAATTGGAAACATCGGACATTTTTCAGCTTCTACGAATGTTTCTGAGGAGCTGTAGATTTTTCAAATTGTTAAAACGTGGAATATGTAATGAGTAACTGAAACGGTAGGAAAGGTTTTATCTATAAAATTATATGGGGATAAAGTTGTGGGAATTGAATTTATAAAATTTGAACATTACAATACGATACCACATACTCAATATATGAGGATTTAACCCAATTTATCTCTATAAAAGCTTTAGAATAGAGCATCTCGATCCCAATTTAAGTAATATCAGTGTAACTTACTAGAATACTTCTCAACTTAAGTGTAGATATTGGCACTAAAGACAAATAACGACAGTCCTCTTGAAAATATCAAGTAGGCCATGGTAGGTACCTTTGTTTTCAGAAGAAATTTCAATATAATGGTATAAGAGATAGTGGTGGACACGAGACGAGACGAGAAACGACATGGTCTCGTCTCGTCTCGAAAAATTCCCAAAAATTATGTCTCGTCTCGATCCGGTACTGGTCCCGTCTCGTCTCGTCTCGTGTCTCGAAAAGTCTCGAAATGAATAGACGTATATAGATGGTACTTTTATAAATGTATACTTTTTTGATAACATTTACTGAATTTCTTGAAGTACCCGTACAGGTGTGGTAAAGTTGAATGTACAGTTGTATTTTATTGATGTTATGTTTTGATAAAGAATCTTTCATTTTTAGAAACTACTGAATTAAACAAATTAGAATACAGAGAACAGGTACAAAATCGAAAATAAATATCATTAATAAATAGACTTGTTACGATACGAACTATAAAACAAAGTTATTGAATAAACTTATAAAATAAACTATATATCTTTATAAGGACAAATAAGAAATGAATATTATCTGTATATTTTATATTATATGTGAAATTGGTATTTGATAGAATTATCAAATTTTAAAAGTAAAATTACCTACCATAATTTTAGAAAAATGTGCTGGTAATGGTACACCTACCTATTTACCTCATATTATCGCTCTCAGAAAAGAAAAGATATTGTGATTAATCAAAACATACGTTTTAGAACTAAAATTAGAGGGTACTAATTAGGTCCTTATTATGAAGCTGAATAACCTATGTTTAGAACTCTTTGGAACGGCAATAGTCAGACCAGCTCTAGTTTTATTTTATTCAATCCGGGATATGTCTCAACAATACCAACAACATCTCACTGGAAACTTGTAAACTGGAAATTTCATTTATACCTACCAAGATGTCCATCTATCAGAAAAGTTGTTAAATTTGGAAAACTACGCTACTGATGAATGAATGAATGAACATTACTGTTAAATATGTCCATTACCTCAGATAAACGTTTCACACCACTGTTTGTCTGTCTGTTGTATAATAAACCATTCCAAAATTCTAAGAAAACGACGGGCTAATTGTAAATTTTACTCCCTTACTGGACAATGGTACGGTTTAATCCTGAATCTTTATTAGGTATCCTTTTATCTGCGCTTTCGTTCTCATTGCTATGGAGTTTGGTGGCCTTTCATTTTACAAACAAAAGAAAATTCTTAAATTGCAATTACTTCGAGACTTTTCGAGACGAGACGAAATTATGTCTCGTCTCGTCTCGTCTCGAACCAGTACTGGTCTCGTGTCGTGTCCACCACTAATAAGAACAATTATAATTCAACACATTGATTAGCCGTTTATTGAAATACATTTTGGCAGACATTTATTTCTGAAACAAAGTTACCCTCATATAATGGAAATTATCACCTCGAATCTCATGTGGATAATTAAACCCAGTCATGTTTTATCGGTAAAGCTTTTTGAAACTTAAATTTTTTATGCTTAATAGCGGTGTAACGATACACCTTCGAACAAAGATGAGTTGAGTTAAATTCTTACATTTCAACCTCAGAAGCATGTGGTATTATTTTGTACAGTCATCATAAAAGCTTTAATTAATGTAAAATTTTCAATGAGCACTAATATTTTAAGATTACGTGTAGTATTACAGTAGTAATTTAGCGCTTGCCTAAACCTACTTGTTAAAAGAGAGTTGAAATTAAAATTTTTAGCGTGGCTCATTCAATAAAGCTCGACGGCGTCTCTTGAAATTAAATCTGTTAAGTATTTTCCGAATATACAGCAGCAAGAACGTAAATACTACTAAAAGCTTGACATATGCAGTTCTCATTATTCCGAACCTATTAAGCTTCTAACTAATGAAAAGCTTTCGTTTAAGTTTAACGAACTACTCACTTCAGCCCTCTTCACCGTTGTCGGAGAGTCCATAAAAATATTTTTACCTACAGAGAGTGTCACTTTTCAGTTCTGTAACGATAAGCACGAGCGAATGAATGTGGGATAGAGTTTGTCGTCTGGAGGAAACTTACGCTTAACCTTTGTCTTTGTCCGCAATGCCTACATGAGTAGAAGAAGAATTCCGGCAATCCGGGCATAATCTTGAGGCTGTCGCAGCTCGAACTACTCAACTCGTCCACCAGTTTCTTATAATTCACGCGTACCGAGGGAGTGCTCCTGCTTAGTCTGCCCATATTTCCAGCGCACCGCACGCTCGCACTCGCACTCACGCGAACGGCCACCGCCACCACCTCTCGGCCGGGACGTCTCTTCGCATTTTCTCGCTCTTCCCTTCTTCGTGAACGTACCGAGAGGAGAGAAGACGCCCGTTTTAACAGTACCCCTGGCGAGTACTGAATCCGTGTTAGCGTAGGCTCAGCTCAGCGAAGCTCGTTCTTCGCCCGAGAGAGTGAGCGTACTGTGTGGGTCAAGCACCGAAAACAGGGACGAAACGGCCTCACCGGTTCGAACGGCGGATATCTGTGGGCCGTGCCACGTTCTCGCTCTGCGTAGGCTTTTAAATCGAAGAGAAAGAGAGGACATTACAGATATTCCGAGGATAAGGAACGCGAAATTTTTATATTGCTATCTGAATAGGTTGTCCAGAGATACGGTTTGCTGAAAGATCGAAAGGAAAGCTTACATTTTGTTTCTTTGCCACTGGAGATAAGGTTCGGGTATATATAAAACATCAGTCTTTAGACTCTAGTGAAACAAAGACGGTACTTGGAATCAACGACCGAAGGTTGTCCAGCTTCTCAAAGTTGGCCATGGCAATTTAAACCAAAGGAAAACACCAAGTCTTAACCAACTGCTTTAGTAACTGAGAGGTTGGAGTTACTCTCCAACCTCTCTAGAATGAGGAAGCTCACTTATTTAGGGCTGTATCCGTGTCCTGAAAGTATTGTATGTAGTTAACATTCTTGTTCGATGTGTGTTAATTTTTATTTATTTTTAACTGTGAGTGTCGACGTAATTGTTCTGTATATGTGACGCCGCACATTTCGAGCAACAGAAGCCCTAAAAACAACTTGTTTGCGAGCCTGAAGATGGCTTGAATGAAGCCTAAACCGGTCGCTCATCTCTAAATAAAGCAGTTGGTTAAGACTTGGTGTTTTCCTTTGGTTTAAATTTACTTGGAATCAGGTGGAACTCAATCGCCGATTCAATAACATATTTTATAGAACCTGTTTTAAATACAACGAAACCGACAAAACGCCTCATTCTATCTAAGATCGCACAATTATTCGACACGTTTGGATCATTAAGCTCAGTAATTACTACAGCAAAGTTAATAATGCAGGAGTTGTGGAAGGCTAAATTAGATTGGGATGAATCCGTTCTATAGTCATTACAGCTCATGGACGGAATTCAAAAATCAGCTTCTTGTAAGACAAATTTTATTTATCTATTACTTTCTATCTTTTTGCCTTCCATTCCTTCTGCTTTTTTAATTTTTTATTTATATTTCGCCTAAAGAAATCAACACGTGGTTCTCCTTATATGAGCTAAGCTCGAAATTCCGTTCTTAAAGTAGAATATTATCTATACACAACTCAAGTGGTTGGCCCGTCCCGAAGAACGGGAAAAGGGAAGATTATGAGTACGTTACAGTTTTAAAAAGGCGTGTTAGTCTTATATCATCGTTCATGAGAGTTGGTGTTGTTTCGTGATATTTATTTAGTTGTGCCAAAGACATTCGTATTGAGCAGAGTAATTGGAAGAAGCCACTATTTGGTGAGTTTATCACTGAACCATTCATTCTTCTACTGTTGATTAACTAACTAACTCTTTAATTAATTAACCATCGATATTTAGAAATGAGAAATAATCGTAGTTGTGTCTATTTGGTATTCCAAACATTAGTCAGTCATTGTTAGCACGGTGCCGCCTTTTATCTCAAGGCAGGGTACTTCGCGCGTTTCTCCCTTAGTACTCATTGCACGTTCTTGGGGTAATTGCCACTAGTAGGTGACGGGTACCTTGCGCGTCCCTCCCCTGGCACGATCAGTACTAGTGTATTGCGTTTTCCTAGGATCTCGGGTGGTACTTTGCGCGTTATTCCCTTAGTACCATTGCACACTCGACCCTAGATGTTTATGATATTGTTGTCTCCTAGTACCTGGGGCGGGTACTTCGCGCGTTTCTCCCTTAGTACCCCCTGCACGCCCAATACTGTTTGAGTCTGGTGGGTATTTTGCGCGTTACTCCCCTAATATCCATTGCACAAGCCTGACGAAAATAGAGAGAAGAACGATGAACTATCATACTGCTTGATTGATATTTGTTCTAATCAGTCGATTCTACAATTTCATTAAGTCTAAAGTAATAGAATTTATTATTGTCTATAAATTAACAGAGAGCATGAGTTGTTCAAAGTCGTTTTTATTTCTTTGTTCCAGAAGTGCAGTCGTCTCGAACCTAAGACTCAGTTCTCGCCATCTGGCCCACACAGACAATTTTTTTAACAAATCAAGTGCCTACACTTTTTTTTCGTCTTAAGATTATATTACGTTCATTACTATTATTATTATTATTATTACTATTATGATTTATATGTTTATTATATATTATTATACTACCAATTAATTAAAAGTGGGATCATATACTACATTCTGTACTTGAAAACGGTTTCTACATAGACGATCTTATAACCGGAACTAACAGCATAGAGAAAGCGTTAACAATAAAAACTCAATTAATAACATTATTAAATTCTCCTGGATTTAATTTACCACAATGGTCGTCCAATAATTTTGATATTACATATAAAGGACTTCAAATTGAAGTCTGAAACAGAACATGTTGGTTTAGAATCCGGCTCGAAGGACCAGTGTTTTATGTGTGCCCGAACCTTATCTCTAGTTTGAAAAACCAAGAGATAACAACTCCGATCGCATTGATTCGCGCACTTCACGCACCTAATTAAAATTGCGTGAATAGTTCAAATTTTGGATAGTGCATTGAAACTGCGATAGTTTAACTAGTAATGCACTATGGAAAATTATAACTTAACAGCTTACTAACAACTAACTAATTTATCAAAGATGTGCTCTACTTGATAGGTACGGAGCGACCCTCTCTCCACAAATATTTGTCTATTTTCAAACTAGAAAACGTCTGGACGACACAGGGGCCCTCGAAAGTAGTACCTATCGTAAATCGTAGTTTCGACATTTTCATGATCTTAATATTCTTATGAGTGGTGAGTGGTTATTTTGCAAGAAGTAACGGCCTATAATTTACGATACTTTCTTCTCGAATCTACCCTCAGTAGAAAATAGCAACATATAATTGTTACGACGTAACAGTTTCCTTGTGCCTTAAATCGCAGAATTGGATATCCCTTCAGTTTCCATAACGATTATCGATCAGAGTGTAAAACTGTAATTACTAGCTATTGCTGACAATTAAATTTAAACTGGACTCTAACAAAATTCCCAACACTCTTTCTCCCATATTCGTAAAGAAATCTGCTGGCATTATCAGTTTACATGTAAGCATTATTTATAATACATCACTCAACACAGGAATTTTCCCATTTCATTGGAAATTTGCTCAGCGCAACCCCAGTTTTAAAATCTTGAAATATAATTCTACGGCCAGACTTAAAGAACAGGCGCGTGTTGCACTCTGGGAGTGCCGACAGTCTTTGTTTTGCGTAACTTTATAGAACACTTCACTGTTTCTTATTTTTCACAGCTGTTAGTTAAGAAATTTCGTTTAAGTATATTACCACCAACTTGATTTTTTTTTTAAAAACAGTTGCCATGGTTACCAACTTCTGACGTCACACTTTCCTCGCGTATTTTGTCACGACAAATGCTCTCTTGCTTAGCTCATTCAACAACCAAGCGGCGCCGTGGACGATGCATACCTACTCACTTCAGCATTTCCACAAGTCCCATAGCTTCTCTCCGATCGTTTATACTAGTCCTTCTTCTAGATATTCGGTTATGTTTACATCGGTTCTAGTTTCTTTTTCAGTTAACCCCCTTTTGTTGTTGTTGTTGTTGTTGTGAGTAGTTAACGTCTCATTTTTGCTGCAAGGCTAACCGGGACGGGACCTACAGTTTAACGTGGGCTCCGAACCACGGTTAAACTTCCCTATTTGCTGCTAAGGCTAATTTCAGGGGACACATCGGTTTTATGACACGGAACGTCGATTTAAGAAACATTATTAGACACAGGAACGGATACACCTCCATACCTGGCCTCCTGGTACGCGAAATCCTATTTTCAGAAAAGAAATATCAAATGTAATTCAAAAGAACCTCGAAAACACGATTTTAAAACATAAGTAGTGACGTCATCGTCAGGTGACAGTCACGGCATCAGCTCACCTGACGGCCGGAAATTTTGCTTATCCACCCATGTGTTTTGGCAGTCGAAGTACCTCGCATAACGAAAGCTAGCTTTCTATCTACTAACCCAGTGCTGAATAAAACTGTTATTACTATTACTTTCTGGACAAACATTGTATGTATAGTTCATTTTGGAAGAGATTAAATTTAGAGTAGGCACTTCTGCACCTCTTGTACAATTATATGCAAGTCACTACTTAACAATTATTTTCTATTTCCATTGAATAATGTGTTTTCGATCGTGTTGCTGGATGCTGCCCTGATCTTCTCGCAATTAAATGGAATGTTGTCACTGGAGTCAGCCCCACTTCTTGTGTATACGTACACAGTGTCTGGTATAAGCGCCGAACGCGCTCTAAACCAGCGAGAAGAGAAAGAAAAGGTTCGTGGTTCGTTTTACATTTTCCTCTCTTTTTCGGACACACACATACACACCGGTTACTTACGTATATATAGTGTACATGTATGTATTTATATAACCATGGAGAAGACTGAAGACCCGACGATGAAGAAGAGTCAACCGGATGTTAAAATGCTTAATGGGGCAGGTGCTCTGTTACGGGTATGCTTTTAATTCGAGGAGGGCCACTGACTCACTGTCGTATTTGTCGAGTCCTTTCTTCTGTTCCGATGATTATCATCATCTTTGTCGATTAATTTAAAAGGATGAAATGTGGTGAAATTTGCGGTGAAGGCTGAAGACCTCCGCTTGGCCGCTATGGACAAAAGAGCACAAAGACTTTCGTTTAGATTAGTTTCTCGAGTGTTACACGTTTCATTGGAGGAATTACCGTCTGATTGGCTTATTGGAGTCATTAATTGGTAACTTAATTTAAATCAATTTATTGTTGTCTTCGGTTTTGCCTGCGACGAGATGTCTTTTACAAAACATTCCATTTTGTCGAGGTAATTAGCATTTTCATATCATGAGGTTGTACAGATCTTACACAACTTCTTAAGAAGTTATACTGTCTTCTTCAAAATTGGATTTTGAATAATCTACGTGAACGCTGATGAAATTCTGCACATACTGGAAAACGTTTCGATAGGATTAAATTGACGGCCATTTGGAAAAGATGTGAATTTTTACGTTCCGAGTAATGCTATTATGAGGTCAATTTTGAGATGGTGCCACAGGTCTTCTAAAACGTTTTTCGAGAAAAAAAGAACACGTGACTCATCAAATTCTAAGCAGGATAATGTAAACTCCTGGACAAAATTAACGCACCACCACATATATTTTGTGTTATTCCAAAATAATGATGATTTTCAGTTGTTTAGCAATCTTACAAGTAGGCTCTGGATATACTTCGACGGTTCAAGTAAATGTTGTCAACATGGTTTTTGATTTAAACGTGTAATATCAAAGAAAAGCATTTTCGGTGAAAATTGATTTAAAATCTGATCAGAAATTCTTGCTTATTAAGACTAATTGTTTAAGCCACCAAGGTTTTTGTTATTGATAGTGTAAGTGCGAGTGTTCTCCAGTTTAGTAATGAATCGCACAACAAATTTTTCAGTGGAAGAAGCAGTAAGAGCATCAACTTTACTGAATGAGTAACTTTACTAACCATTCCAGCATAAGTCGCATGGTTAGACGATTTAACGAGACAGGTTCTCATTTATGAAGGCTGGAACAAGGGCGAAAACGATGTACTAATCCAATAGATGAACGTTTTCTTGGATAATCCTCTCTAAGGAACAGGACAACGACTAGTACCATGCTACAAAATGAACTCGTAGCTGCTCGCAATCTTCTTGTAAATCTTCCCGAACTATCAGAAGGCGCTTAAATGAAGCTGGATTAGACAGCAGAAAACCGGCCAAGAAACTCCTTCTTACCAGAGAGCACAAAATTCAAAGGTTGCGTTTTGCGAGACAACATCAAGATTGGACTCGTAATGATTAGAATATGGTTTTAGTCTCAGATGAAACGAAAATCAGCCTTAAATCTTCTGATGGACGTGAGCGTGTCTGGAGAAGGCCAGGAGAGAGATTTGCAAGTTGCAATATATCTCCAAGAATTCCGTTTGGTGGTGGCTCTGTAATGTTTTGGAGAGGCATCTGTTTCGATGGCCGCACAGAATTGGTCCCCCTACGTGGTATATCAATGAATGCGGATTATTATCTGGAACATATTGTTGTTGACCATGTAATGCCATGTGCTCCTATTGTGGGACTGAATTTCTTGTTTATGCAGGACAATGCTCGTCCTCATGTGGCTGGCAGGTTATTCGCTACTTAAATGCTATAGCTATTCCGTTCATGGAATGGCCAGCGAAGAGTCCCGACATGAACCCAATAAAGCATCTATGGGACGATATTAAAAAAAGGATTCGACGTTGTACACCTCCACCTGCTAACCGCAATCAACTGGTAGATGCAGCAATGCAGGAATGGGAAAATATTCCTCAAGAAGTCGTTCAAAATTTGATCTCCAGTATGCCAAGACGCATGAAAGCAGTAATTAGGAGTAGAGGAGGACATACACGATATTAGAACATCTCTAAGTCTGAAAATTCTATTGTTTTCGTTTGTTTTCTGTTTGCAAGTTTGCACTGTCTCCAAGAAAAAAATTTCTTTGATAAAAAATTATTAGGGATAACGTCCTGATTTGCTAATTTCATTTACTAGCTACTAGACAGTACCTAATTATAAGCTTTTATAAAAATGTTATTGCAATATTAATTTCGGTATTGTAATTATACAAGTTTAATTATGTGGTGCGTTAATTTTGTCCAGGAGTTTATGTTTCAAAAAAATGGAATGAAGTCGTGAAATCCATATGGATTACGCTTTTATTTAAATTTAATACTTTAACAATCGGTGGATTAAGAATAAAATTGGAGTGCTGGCAAATATAATTGACTCTATTTCGCTAACAAATGCAAAGCACACTGATCTTTTTGCGCGGTAAGCTAGATGTCAAGCAGCTTGACCTAAATCATGAATATCAACATCCACCGTTAACTTTTTGAACCAACTATCTAAAACTTTAAAGAAACTTCATTAGACCAGAGCAGATCAGAGCAAATCTGACCAGACTAGAGCATACAAGAGCAGACCGAAGCAAACCAGAGCAGACTCTATGAGCCCAGAGCAGGCCAGATCAGACCAGACGAGACCAAACCAGAATAGACCAAACCAGAACAAGCCAAACCAGATCAGACCAGACGAGACCTCAATAACGCGTTCAGGAAGTGGTAAATTGCAATCGGTCCTAAACTATCACAGACTATTTGCTTGAACAAACTTATTTCATCGGTACTAAACCGTACAGATTAGATTTCGGTCAATTTCGTCGGCCCAGCGCGTGGTAAATACCCCCGAAACGCTCTCCCACCGAGCTTACGAGATCGCGTGACGATCATAAGTCCCAACAATAATTACAGCTGTAAATTATAGAGCGTCCATTTCGGCATTACTCTATAATTTCGAAGGCGTAAATCACGGAGAGGGAGAGAAAGAAAGAACTTCGGTCGGTAGAATAAACGCTACCGTTTAGAAGATCGTAATCTGTGTCGTTGTTGTTGGAATATATGAATCTTCGATATTCCACCCGTTCCGAGGCTCCATCTTTCTTTCCGAGATAAATCTCGAAGATCTGCTATCTTATAGGTCTGCGTCGTTTGATGACTTTTATGAAAGGAAAGTGGAAAGTGTTTAAGTAGATTACGTTCCTCTTGATGTATAATAACGGTCGTTACTGTTGCAGCAATTATCAATTATCGGTTGTTACGCGTACTTTTGTTACTAAGTCGATCTCGATGGAGATGAAGTATTTATGCTCGCTTTGATATCGCATACAATGTATGAAACTTCCCAACTAGTAATTTAGGGGAGATGTTATTATAGGGCATTTCACTAATTTGTATTTGGTAGAGAATTACTAGTTTTTAGGGGCATTTCGAGGAAAGTGATGCCATTTTTCGTGTCAAATTTACGCAAAGAAATGAGTTCGAAAAATATAATTTAGTTATTCTGCGAACTCATAACTGTAAACTCATGAATAAAACAGGCAATATGTGTGATATATTCGCAAGAATAATATTTTGAAATCGAAGTTATTTTTGACAGTTAATTTTTGGGTATATGGATGCACAAGTAATGTATTTTTAATACATCGGTTTTCGCTACTTTGGCCGTTATAAACTAAATATATTTAATCCAGTCAATGTAGTCATTTTTTGGCATTTTACGACATTAATTCATAACCGGATGGGAGTGGTCAAATGTTGTAGGGTCTATTAGTTGATCATGCCTATATGTTTTAAACATTCAAAAAGTGTGCATTAACAAATGGGAGGGTTCCAAAGTTAGCAAAAACAAGTTTTTTGATTCTACAAGCCAAAGTATACATTTTGGCGAGAAAAGGTTCAAATGTAAGTTGTGGAGAATTTAAAAACCTACAATTTGGGGTGCAGCATGATTAATTTTGTTAAATATTTATTGCAAAAATGCCAAAATACCAATGAAAATGGTCATTTTTGCATATTGATTATTTATTGCAAAAATAAAATGATTTATGTTTTTACTACTTTAGAGCTAGCTTTTAAAATTCCAAACCTAAACAGCTTTCATAAAAGTCAATTGGTTAATTTGTTGCTGAGATATTGCTATTTGTTTATCCAAATTCGCATAATGTTCATTGCTGTTACGTCTTTTTGGATAAACATTTCGAGGTGCACAAAGGCTTATTCCCTTCACAAATAACCAAATTTTCATATCCCGTTAAGAAAATATGATAAAAACTATTGTCAACTCCTTATTTGTCGCTTTATAAAAGGGGGTGTTTTTTTTATAAATAAATAGACCTGGAGCCATTTTCATAACTTGTACAAATTTCTGATTAACAAATTCGGATAGCTGGATTCAACACGGAGAATTGAAAAAAACAACAACTTTTTTCGACCCATAGGAGCCGAGATAGGATTTTTGTTTAAATTCGCAGCCCTTTTGTTTATAACAGTTAAGAAACGAATTTTGCTCTATTCGATATTTCAATATTTATATCTTTTTAAATGGTTATTAGAAAAGAAAAAAAAAACAAGATTTTTATTGTTAAAAAAGCTGTATGATGCAGTATATGCAGAATCAAGGTATATAGGTACTCTCGGACTACGCTAGAGTGCGAGTGGTGGGGATGGCAGTTCGCAACCGCTCGCGCTGAGACGACCGAATTTAAGCGTTTAAATTGGCAGAGCGCGGACAAAATATCCATATCTCTGTCTCAAAAAACATTCCAATCTCGGCTTCTATGGTCAAGTCAGCAATTTTTAGTCAGCAAAAATTAATCTTTTTGGAAAAAATCGTAATTTCCACAAATTTGAGGTTGGAAAAACTATCTTCGGGGTAGTGATAGGCAATAATATGTTATTTATGTGTGCGGAAGGTGGTTTCCGACCGATGAGCAGTTTTTGGACAATCGCGTTATAAACAATTTTCGTACCTTTTCTTGCAAAATGTGCAATTTTATGGGAAATTAATTTTTCTTAATTATGTAAGCGGCATTTTAAATCAGAAACCTGTATCTTTAAAACGTATATCTTGGATTTTCACCTAAGAAGTGGGAAATGTACTGAAAAAGGGCCTAAAAGTTGATCCGAACGCTCGAAATCGCATAAAAGGCTGGCTTTTTCCCCCACCATAACTGCCTGAGACTGTCTAGAAGCGATTTCGGGCGTTCGTATCAACATTTAGGGCCTTTTTTCATACATTTCCCACTTCTTACGTGAAAATCCAAGATATGCGTTTTAAAGATACTGGTTTCTGATTTAAAGAGCCTCTTGCATGATTAAAAAAATTAATTTCCCATAAAATCGCACATTTTGCAAGAAAAAGTGCGAAAATTGTTTATAACGCGATTCTGCAAAAGCTGCGCATCGGTCGGAAACCATCTTCCGCGCGCATAAATAACACAGTATTATCTACACTACCCCGAAGATAGTTTTTCCAGCCTCAAATTAGTCAAAATTACGAATTATTCAAGAAAGATAAATTTTTGGGGGTTTTCCCGGATTTTCTCATGGAAAAATGGTCCGGTCGTGTTGTACAGCAAACCATTTTCTAGGTTTTATGATTCCCTACAAAAGTCCTGTTGGTCGTATAACGATCGCTTCTTTACTTTTCGCAATATTAGTAAACAACAAAAAAATAATGTATTTTTTGCACTATAATTTGTTTATAAAAATCCCAACACCGATTTCGCTGTGGCAAATAGGTGGGTTTTCATCTATGAACTATCCTCTACGCGATAGTATAGGTTGTGACCGGTTAAATTTTAGTGTGAAAATGTATACTTTTTTAGCTCTATTGGTTGGCCTAGTATGGCGTCCAAGAGAAACAAAAAGAAGTGTTGGAAGACCCCAGAAAAATGGCGAGACGATGTCCAGAAAATCGCAGGAAAGAACTGGATACAAAAAGCCCAAAACAGAAAGCTGTGGAAAAATATGGAAGAGGCCTACATCCAGAAGTGGATAAATACGGGCTGAAAAAGAAGAAGAAATAACCGTTAATGTTCAAGTGCTATAGCTGATTAACTCACAATCGTTACTACGCCAAAGTACAATAAACCCCGAGTGTTTGAAAGTACCGGAGAGCCATAATTCCCACGCGATTTTATTACCGCGGATCCGATAATAAAACCGGCCATATTGAACGAGCGAAACTTAAAAGCGCACATATAAGCGTTTAAGATTATTTGTTCGCTTCCTCTGGCTCACAGCCTTAACTGCCGTTTTTACGGCCTAATTTGTATCAGATACGTCGACGTTGAATTATCTTCGCCGAGGAACAAGTGATAAAATCCGTCTTAACGTACATAATCCCGGCTAGAGTCCATTCCGCGTGGTAGATAGGCGGCGGGACGCCGACGTCGACGACGGTCGGAGATCCTTATCGACGCGGAAAATTGGCGGTTAGAAGGGAAAATGAAGATCGGAGCGTATGCGTCTGGTGCGGGTTCTGGGTTTTCACGCATCGACGGACGCAAGATGCCCGATAAACATCGGCGGGCGCGTTGTTATCGTCCGTGTCTCGGGATTTTATTATTATTATGTAGTGCGAGGTTTTACGAGCGATCTGATCGGGCAGGGAGGATGTTTAAGGGGAAAAAAGTAAAAACGATCTGTGCGAGGAATTTTATGGAGGTGCATCGTAAAAGTTTTCCAGGCGATGCTCGATCCTGCAGACGTTTGTGATGGAATATTCGAAACGTGAAATCGTAGAACCGTCTAAAATGTCAAGGTGCTATACCTAGATAATGTATATAATGGAACTTGCACTACTATTTTTAAAATTCCTAACAAATCCAACTTCATTTAGAACACGGTTAGCGTTATGTTTCAGTTTAAGTCGCAATAAACAATCAGTTACATCGTAACAATGAAATCAGTTCCTTAACATTTCTGTTTGTCACTTTTCAAACCCTATGGTATGCAAATTTAACTACCATGCCATAAACTTCAATTATTAGTATAACCTTTGGTATAACTTACATCCGGCTCGAAGGACCACACAAAGAAATCAGTTCCTTAACATTTCTGTTTGTCACTTTTCAAATCCTATGGTTTGCAAAATTTGGCTCTGTTTCGTCCCAGATGTAAGTTATACTAATAATTGAAGTTCATGGCATGGTAGTTAAATTTGCATACCATAGGATTTGAAAAGTGACAAACAGAAATGCTAAGGAACTGATTTCCTTGTTACGATGTAACATGCCGCCCACCTTGAACGACTGTTCAAAATAATAGTCATGATATTATGAAATTAAGAGAATGCTAAAATAAAGTAATCTTAACTAAATTCAATGTTTACATGCTACGAAAATAATTATTCGAATAATAACCTAATAACAGAATAAGAAAAGGTGAAAATCTATAACATATTACATTAAAATAAAAAACCGTCAATGTATGTAATTTGCCTAAACTAAAAATGACACTCTGCACTAATGAACGTGGTCAATTATCAGTCTCACAGTTTATCGGAAGTACACATACCTACGCGTTTCACACTACTTTTATATATGCCATTGGCAGTTTTTACAGTCACGACGCGCACAATGTTATCTTCTCCGGGATGAAGAGCGATGATGCGACCAAGGTTCCAATGCATCGGTGGTAGATGATCTTCTTTGAGAGTTACGAGATCTCCCAACCTGATTTCCTCCGAGTTTCCGTAACGCCATTTGTTACGAGTTTGCAATTGATGGAGGTACTCTTTGTGCCACCGAGTTTCACCTTTTGCATGTGCTGCCATAACGATAACTTGTTGGTAGGAATGTCTCGAAAATCACCTTTAGGAATACTTGCAAGCGAATCACCAATTAGGAAGTGTGCAGGAGTGAGGACTATCATGTCATTTGGATCAGAGGATAAGGGTGTGGTGGGTCTTGAATTTAAAATTCTTTCTATTTCAATTATGTATGTGTTCAATTGTTCGTAAGTGAACAAATAATCACTAATAGCATGATTTAAATGTCTTTTTAAAGATTTTACACCTGCTTCCCATAAGCCGCCGAAATCCGGCTCGAAGGACCACAATCTTTAAGGGGGGTGATCATGAACTACGGACAACCGCTGGGTTGAGAGCAGGGAGCGCACGAATTGCGGACAGGGCACTTCTAATCCGATAACCGCCGCAACCCTCCTTCTCAGAAATGTAGTGGGATTGCATCGTTTAGTTATGTGATCTCTTACGGGTTCTCCCTTAGAAATGAATTTGTAATTCAATTCAATTCAATGAAAATGTAATTGAATAACCGTCGAGGTATATTGCTAGGGTAGTAGTTGTTTAGGGTTGATCTACACATTTGAATTTTTTGTATATGTTTTTAAAATTTTTATTAATCTAATTTATTTTTATAAAACTGACTGAAAAAGTACGTCATTTCAGATTCAAAATATGGATTTATGTCTTGCAAATAAATTTTTGTAATAATACATTTAACTGCGGCCCATTTCCTGTTAATTTTACCTGACCGACCCTTGTCCGCAATTCATGCAGTGATTAAAGGACCCCTACGGCACTTGTCCGCAATTCATGTATCTCTCCGCAATTCGTGTGCTCCGTTTAAGGGTAGTAGCCTTGTATGTTTTTCTAAGATCTTATTTAATATCACATATATGTCTGTCTCCGTCTGTCCCACGCGTTAGATAATATTACTCCAGTCAATCTATGCCATATTTATCGATTTCACGGGATAATCTTATACAGGTGTTTCAAGGTTTTTAAAAAGTATTTGGGGAGTACTAGATGACGAGTCCGTGAAGAAGTACAGCTAATTTTGCTTATTTTTTTTAACAATGTTCAGAAGTGAAAAAAAAAAAATAGTGTTTTTGTTCATACAACGTTTCCTTCGCATTTATAAGAAAAATACTTTGAATAAAAGTTGTAGCTCATTAAAAATCCTTTAATTTGGCATTTCACAGTTTCAAATCGGTTAATAAGTGCCTGAGATAATGGCAGAAAACCCTTATTTTTGCACTAATTTATAAATGTTAATAAATCCATTATTAACATATCCACATTTAATATAATCTATTGAAAATGGGGCATTTGATGAGTTTTTAAGGTATGCTAAATTTCATCCGGATTGATCATACAGTTTATAAGTTATTCTAAGTGTTTATCCCAGAAGGCATTTGTTTAAACAATTGTCCTTGCCTAAGTAGGTAAAACTAGGTAAATTTTGAAAGTTATAGATTTTTTGTGGCTTTAGCTGTAAGATATTCCAAGAAAATTTTATATATTTTTTAATTTGTTATTAAAAATATCGTTTTAAAAAGGTGTTACTTTTTAGCTAATAAACATTTAGAATAACTTTATTACTATTCATGGTACAAACTTGTGAGTGGGTGCATTGGATAGCTGAAGTCAAAACACACATTCTCAAAAAATAAAGAACCTTCCACGACCAATAAGAACCGAGATAGCTTTTTTCTTATAAAAAAAATCATATACCCATTGTTTATAAATATTTAGAGCTGAAATTTTTACACATTATAAATAAATATCTTAGTTTTATGATTCCAGTAATAGATTTGGTATTCATGCAACGTGTAAAAAGCTACAGCCCTTTAAAGTTAAGGTATTCGTAAGAAAATGCCTTTTTTAGGGAAGGACGACTGTTTAAACAATTTCCTTCTGGGATAAACTACATATTAGAATGACTTGTAAACTGTTCGATCAATCGGGCTGAAATTTAGCACATCTTAAAAACGCATAAAATGCCTCATTTTTAATAAGTTATACTAAATGTTGTTATGTTAATAACAAATTTATTAACATTTATAAATTAGTGCGAAAATAGGCGTGTTTTGCCATTATCTTAGGCATTTGTTAACCAATTATAATGAGTAAAACCCCAAATTAAAGGATTGTTAATGGGCTACAACTTTTATCTAAAGTATTTTTCTTATAAATGCGAAGAAGACGTTATATGAACAAAAACAATATTTTTTTTCAATTTTGACCATTGCTTAAAAAAACTAAGCAAAATTAGCTGTAGGTTTTCACGGATTCGTCATCTAATACCTCCCATTTACCAGTGTTGTTAAAAATACTTTTAAAAATGTAATTAAATACAAACGCAAATACTTTTTACAAAATGTATTTACTTGTATTTTAAATACTTCTCTGGACAATGTATTTAAATACAAATAACAAGTATTCCGTTTTTGTATTTAAACAGTATTTAAAGTTGTAAATTATTCTTAATTGCAGCAATGTTAAGCATAACCCCAGGAAGCTTAGAATTCATATTATTTTCTTCGTGAAATTGTTGAAATTATTCAATTTTTGAAATTTCTAAATCAGTTTAAGAAAATTGAATCTAATTTCTAATGGAAACTTTCTAATGAAGTTCTAAAATCTTTATTTTATTTGCCAGAAGTTGTGAAGTTTTCAATTATTTTCAAAATATCTACGTTATTTGTATCGAAAAGCCTCAATTACATTGGCTGACTTTTATACACTAAACATAAGTTTATGGTTTTAACACTAAAAACAATCTCAAAAAGTGTTTTATTTGGAATGTGGGATTATTTTCTTTGCTTCATGAGATCTTAAAATTTTTGCAATTTTACGAAATTTACCAACTACTTTTGTAAACAAGTCTTTAGAAATTGAAGTGATACTTCAAAACACAACAGGCTAATGTAAGTTTCAAACTTCTAAAAAATAATCCCAAGGCAAAGATGTCGACACATTAGACACTTTACTTTTTAACTTGATCTAACGAAGTAGCAAACTAGAAAACTTTATTAGTTTCTTTTCCAACTTCATATATGGCAGTTCAAGTTATTTGTGTTTCGTTAGAGTTGTCTAAGTTCTTTAGAAGCTCCTTAACTTCTTTTGGAACAACAGCTTAAGTTTAAGATAACTGCGACTTCTTTAAAAATGTTGACAAGCTACTTATTACCTTAAAAATTGTTTTACAATGTCACAACTTTTTTAAAATCTTTATGAATTGTACACCTTCGTTAAGATAATCGCAACTCCTTTAAAAGTGTCGAAGTATCATTATAACTGTAACAATTAGCTTCAAAATAAGCATGTAAGTACATAAACCAAAATGTAAATACAAATGAACATTCGAAAATATGCTCAAAAAATGTATAAAAATGCGCATTTATAGTTACTGTAACAAAATAAAATAAATGTAAGAGCATTTAAGGAATAATTTAGCAAATAATGGATCTTAATATTGCCCATAAATGCATTTGAACTACTGTATTTAAAATGTCAGAAGAAATGTATTTTAAGTACACATTAAATACAAATTAAGCTTATGTATTTAACTATGTATTTAAATACACCAAAAGTATTTAAAATACATTTCTAAATACTTGTATTTAAAAACTTAACAACATTGCCAATTACCCTTTAGGACCTTAAAATACCTGTTTAATTTTTTTCAGATTTTTTTCTATTTACACTGGACTATATGTTAACTCACCACAATGCGTTGTGCAAACAAGTAGTCGCTGCGGTAGAGAATTGAACCCTTTTCAATGAGTGCTAAAGGGGGCGTTTCTCTGAAAAGAAGTAATAAATTTATGGGATTACGCTCGCCGCAACGTAACTTGAATAATTGTAGAAAAAAAATTGTATATAAAAAAGTTTCCATTCAAAAATAATAGTATTCTAATAAAATTTCTAGTAATAATAATAATAATAATAATAATAGTCTAAAAAAGATGGAAATGTATAAACCTACTACTTACAAATTCTCCCCAGGAAAGTTTCCTATTCTCGGAATTGTATTAGCAAATAAATCCAATTTTAAAATTTGAAAATAAATAAATGACGGCCGAGCCGGTCGGGCTTGAAATGCACCAAGCCGATTATAGACCCCAGTGGCGTTAGGAATCGTACCCGTAGACCGTTCGCAGGTAGTGGACAGGTAGTCCGCATACTACGAAACAATATAAAATTGATTATAATTCAATATTATGTTCCAGCGAATTTTGATTAACGCGAATATATTTTTATTAATATCGTTGTTTCTTCCTCTACAAATCGATACCAAACTTCAATAATTTCCAAGAAAATCAAATTGTTTTGTGGTTTGTGGTCTATATTCGGTAAAAATAATTATTATATTAGTAGAATTATATTTCACAACATATACGAAAATATAAATGCGTATCTACTCACTGATATAAAGACGAAATTGTTACATATTTGAGAAAGAGAAATCTTGACCTGTAATCTTTATCATAATGAAAAGGTAACTTGTAATACCTCCTTAATGTTGTTTACCACATAAGTAGTGTAAAGTTCCAGGAATGTGCTCTGGTTTGATCACAGTCTATGATATATCTATCTCTAAGATATATCTAAACTGTGGTTTGATCCTTGAAACAAGTGTGTGATTGGTCGGCCTTTATGATTGTATTAAATATTAGCAAAGTATTATGGTCAACTATATAAAAGGTTGGTTTTAACCGATAGTTACGTGCCATGGTACGGTTATTGGTGACTGGTTCTGTTTCTCAAATATGTAGCAATTTCGTCTTTATATTAGTGAGTAGATACACATTTAAAACCATAATAAATTTGATTTTGTTGGAAATATTTTGAGTTCGGTATCGATTTGTAGAGGAAGAAACAACGATCTTAATAAAAATATATTCGCGTTAATTAAAATTCGCGGAACATAATATTGAATTATAATCAATTTAATATTGTTTCGTCGTGCGGACTACCTGTCCACTACCTGGGAACGGCCGACAGGTACGATCCCTAACGCAACGGGGTGTCTATAATCCCGCTGGTGCATTTCGAGCACCACCTGTGGCCGAAACCTCATTCTGTACTATATCTATTACCTGCCCTGTCAGAAATAAACCGAAAGAATAGGGAACATTTAATGCGAGTACACCACATAATCTGGAAGGTAGTTTAAGCGCATTACTACCAAAAGCAAGATCAAAGAAGTCCACACAAAACTCCGGAAAAAAGAAAACTGCAGGAAAATTTCAGAACGTCTCTCGACGTCTGCGTTCACAAAAACATCCTCGGTTGCCCTGAGGGGCATTACAGCACATAAAATATTAAAAAAGAAGGTAATCGATATAGGGAAGCTCCTCTTTTCTTAACGTTATCCAGAACGGCCACATCCAATATCACTTATTATCGTCCTCTTCTCCATCCCACTCCTGGAAGTTGTTTCGGGGAAAATTGCCGCTTGCCGATATGTGCGTGTGCGGGTATATGTCCGATTGGATCTATTGATAACAGATCGAAGAGCACGTACGGTCGAAAGGAAGGAAGAGAGGAGCATGGGGTGTATTCGTATATACACCCGGGGCGGGTAAACATAAAAAACAAACCAATTTCTGATAGAGAAATTGGACAAACACGAGAGCGATACAGATTTGTTTTATATGGGTTAATAACGCTTGTGTTTGATGATGGAGGGAATCGGCCGTGATTAGGTGGGCACTTTAATGTTTAATAAGTATCGCCGTATTACGAAGCGAGAGTTTATTAAAATACCCTCGATCGTGGATACACGAAAAGCAGATGGATATTAGTACTGGGTGATCAAGAATGACTGTATGAGTTAGAATTTTTTACTTGTCTATTTGCAACACTACAACCGGATATGTGTATTTGACAAAAATTTGACATAACAATCAGCGATAAGATTGTAGGTTATGTGAATAAAAATTAACGCTTAAAAAATGAGACTCGAAATACAAAACAATAATTTATTTAAACAGCTAAAGGTAATGCTCAAAATGCCCCCCCCATTTTGGTCCAGACATAAATTAACTCTCCTTTTTAGGCTCTCAAAGATAATGCATAATGGTGGTAATGTTTGTCAATTCCTGAACTATTGCCTCTTGCAGCTATTCTTCAGTATGCAATATGTTCCTAAAGACATTGTCCTTCAAGAGCCCAAATAACGAAAAATCTAATGGAGTGAGATCTGGTGACCTGCTTGGCCAAATGCCCTGACTAATTACTCTGTCTCCAAAATTCTCTCTTAAATATGCCATAGTAGCACGAGCCGTATGTGCCCTTGCAGAGTCTTGTTGGAAATATCCAATTTGACGCTCTTCGTCTGTTAATTGGTTTATGAAAGGCCTCAAAAGGTGTTGGATATATCTCTCCGAATTGACGGTAAAATTAAAAAATTTTGGCCCATACACCCTGGTCTTGAGACTGCCAACCAAACACCAACTTTAACCGGGTGCAAATGTGTCTCTCTGATAGCGTAAGAATTTTCACCTGACTAAATTCTGTAATTTTGTTTACTCACATAGCCGTTGAGATGAAACCAGGCTTCGTCAGAAAAGGAGGTATTGTCAAGGGTATTATTATTATTTAATATGTCATTGAACCAACTGCAAAATAAAGCTCTCTGCGGGTGATCAGATGGGGTTAATGACTGGACGATGGAAATTTTGTAAGGGTGGTACTTTAATTTCGTTTTAAGCACAGTGGAGCAACTTCCATATGATAAACCTGTAAAACCATGAATTAGAACAACATGGAACAGTGGAAGTCTTATGGGTAAGAATGGAAACTGGTTGAAAAGGAGGCATAAGGACCAAACCTGTTTGAAGGGAGAGCTTTCTTAAGGATTTGCGAGGACTTCTTTGCATTCGAGTTCTGATATCCTTGACAACTTCCTCGTTTAGAGTAGAAGGTCTACGAGTTGATTTTTGTTTGCTTACGCTCCCTGTGTTTAAATAACGTTCAACTACTCGCATGCAATGTTGCTGAAAGTCAGCAAAAGTGATCAAAGTCTTCGGAAACATTTCCTGAAATTGTTGGTATGTCGCTTCGAGAGAGAGTACTGCCAACCAGGAATTGGGTTATAAATCCCGCTTCGAAAGTACGCCATTCCCATGAAAATATTGTGTTGTTACGTGAAAACCATTTTAAATAAATACATTTGAAAAGAATACCAGAAATTTGAATTTGAAATAGCAAATTCAAATTACCAGTTGTACCATTTAAAAATGAAATTCGGTATTGCCAACTCTAACAGTCATTCTTGATCACGTTGTTGATACGGTAATAAATCTCGTAAGCACGAACCAATTTGAAATTGTGTCTCAAAGGTTATTGTCCTTCGATTCAGTTTGAATAAATCAAACAAATAATGCGGGGGTTATAAATAAATTATTCATAGAACGAAAAAATTTTTCGATATCATAATATAATGATGTTATAAGCGACTCACAACAAAATTGTATCCATCACTTTCATACTTTTCGTCTCATTTCCTCTAAAGTCCCCTTTCGGAGTTACTCTAAGAAGGGTGTCCCACTCGAGTTCTTTCATTAACCTCCCCCAAAAGAAAAATTATTGCGCTCTAGATGTCCCCGACCGCGGGAGTCCCGAAAACCTTAAAATTTATTCGCCAGTAAAATTGCGCGACCCTCTCGTGATGAAATTAAACGTTTCGGCCCCCTCCTTCTGCGGCCCCCGCCGAGGAGACGTTATTATTTTGATTAAATTCGTCGATGCCACCCAATTTATCAAATTGTATGAAGAAGTGCCCGAGACGAAATCACCTTAATAAATTTCAAGTGAGGCCTCTTTAGCGAAATATTACATCCCGTACCGGAAAATAATTCATTTCCTCCTCTCGACAGGGGTACGAGGTTATTGGGGAAAAATTAAAATTTTCGACGTCGCGATAATTCCACTAAGGAACGGGGGAGCTTAATGGTTTGGTTATTGTATTTTTATGGGGTGGAAGTGAGTGTTAGAGAAAGGGGATTGCCTTGACCTCTGGGACCCTCAGCGATTTTTCGTAATTATATTATGAAGGAGATGATGGAAGGCGCCACGGGCAGGGGTGACTTTCTTTATCCTTCGCGTTTGAGATGATATTTCTGTGGCAGATTCGACAAAGAGGTGTTTTCTATTCCGTATTGGAAATATATAGTCGCAATAAAATAAATTCAAAGTAAGTACTTAATAATGCGAAGAGGTAAATTTAAAATCTTTTTTTTTGAAGCATAGCTTTCTTATGGCGGGTTTCGCTCGAAGCGCTGAATCGGTGAGAGGTGTAAACGCCGAAAAACCGTCATGATCGCAACGGCCTATTATCGCGCCGCGCTAACTGTTTAGTAGCAACCGTGTTACAATTGTTTTTTTTTTGTATTGGTTGCCGGCTCCATGGTGACGCTAGCTACCAATCGTTTGTACCGCGATCCAAACAATCGAAGGCGACCGTCATTGGCGTCATTGCATTGCGCATTCACTACTTCCCTATAAATCTCCGCAATAAAGCCCCGGCGGACTGCTCACAATTCGATCGACAATCGATATAAGGAAGGGAAGCCACCACACATTGCCAACCAGCAATTTGGAGACAGTATAAATACGTGCTTTCTTTTGGAAGCATAGCTTTCTTATGGCGGGTTTCGCTCGATGCGCAGAATCGGTGAGAGGTGTAAACGCCGAAAAACCGTCACGAGCGCAACGACCAATTATCGCGCCGCGCTAGCTGTTTATTAACAACGTTTTAAAATTGTTTTTGTATTGTCGGTTGCCTTCTCCGTGGTGACGCTAGCTATTAATCGTTTCACTGTACAATAACAAAAATTATATCAACAGAATCAGCGTCTAAAGAAGAACCTTCCTGGTGGCAATTACTTTATTTCGTCTATCAACCGAGATATTTCATTATAAAATTTGCTCTTAATCGTAAACAGACCGACAGTAAACATCTTGGATCAAACACATTTCAACAAATTTAGCATTGAAGAGCTTGATTCCTGAAATTCTCTGTACCAGTTAGATTCGATGAATAAGGTATAAATTTCTGGGTTTTTACAATGTACTTTTTACGTGTTTTCCCATCAATTTGTATATTTTCTAGAGCTCCTCCCTCCGGTGAAAAAATTGAATATGCCAATTGGTGAGTTAGAGCAATTTGTTGGTTTCAAAAATTGCAAAAAGCTAGAATCAAGATTATAGGCTTTGGAATGAACCAAAAATGTTTCTTTACGATGAAGGTATAATACTGGAAAGTCAAAAAATGTCAAATTGAAAGTTTGCATGAGTTTTCACAGGGTTAGACATAGAAATATTTCATTTTTCCACAAAAAAAATGGTTTTTGGCGTGGTTCATTACTTAAAACAAAAATACATACCGATAATTTGTTGTGACCTCAAAGTATATGTAAGAAGGAAAATTTTGGCAGCTTCCAAATATTTTTAAAAAAATATGGTTTTTAGATATCACATTTAAAAAAAAAAAAACGGTTTTTTCGAATTTCTCGCTAGGAGGAGCATTAAATCTTAATTCTGAGGCAAGGAATGGATTTCTGGGAAGATTTTACATCGATTCACTATTTTCAGAATTTTTATAAACTCAAATTCTCGCATCGGCAGTCTAAAAACAAAAATTTGCCATGGCCCGCGAAAAATGAAAAAAATTGGTCACAAATCCAATATGGCGCAAAGTTAGGGGCTGAAAGTGTGGGATCGGACGTATTTTTCGGTGTAGGTCAACTCATAAGGAATTTTAATGCCCCACCCTAAGATTGGTTATCTCGTAAGCAAACCGGCAGGTAAATTTTTAAAGGGTAGTTATGGATGAGTCCAACGTCCAAGTTACGTTCCAACCCAAAGTTGACGAGCACCGAGATAGTTGTAGATTTTATTATGGAAAAGTCAACGAGGCAAAGACTTGCTTGTTGTTAATAACGGTCGGGTTCCACAGGGTTTTCCTTGCCCTCTCGCAAGTAATACGACAATCCCCCTTTTGGGATATTTCAGGTCAACTCTTGACCGATCTGAGAACCATATTCTTACGAGTTGACCGATCTCGGCGAAGGTCAAATACGGACCGGGATGAATTCTTACGAGATGACCCGTGCCCGTATTTTTATGCCCTAAAAACGACTAGACACTCCCGGTATCGATTTAAAAACCACCCCATTCCCTTCCCTGATCAGTTGTAATGGAATCCCCCGTATGCCAATTTATGATATTAAATCGATCTAATTTATATCAGTATATGAAATGTCTCTATTCAATTAACCTTCCTGATATTGATGTCGATGAGACGTATAATTTTAGGATACCATTCCTAATTTTCTCCTTGAAGTAAATTTTTAATGTAGGTCGATATATTTCCGTGGCAGTCGTAAGCTAGGATGGTGAGTATTTACCAAATATGTATAACATAGCTAGGGCGTAATTTCGACGTGAGACTTCACCTAATTGGTCGTCGACGAGTTAATACCATATGAGAGAAATTCAGCAAATTTACTAATCCTTTACTTAAATTTGACATCAAAAATGATACCACTTTAACGGCCGAAGGTTGTCCAGCTTCTCTAAGTTGGCCATGGCAGTGTAACCAAATGAAAACACCAAGTCTTCAGCTTTATTGAAGTTGAGCGACCGGTTTAGGCTTCATCGAAGCCATCTTCAGGCTCGCACTACATGAATGAGGAGCATTAGATCACAGAAGGTAAGTGCCTTATAAAAAGCACATGTTACCTTGGTAACCTTGGTTACCTGTTGTCTTTGGTTACATGTTACCACTTTGGTCGAATTTCCGCTAAAAAATGGCCATTTTCTACCAAATCCAATTGGTGAAATGACCTGTAGTAATATCCTCACCTAAATTGTAAGTTGGGTAGTAAAAGCTTCCATTTTTGTTTCATTTAAGGACGTTTGAAACCTTCGCCGAGAGTATTTCAATCTTAAGGCTTTACTTAATGCGAACAATAAAACTTTTTCTTTTAATCAACTTTTGTGTGCATTGTTTCGAATCCATATAATTTTTTCAAGTGTCTGGTACCTATACTTTCACATCAACCGTAACCCTCCGTTTCCAATCATGAAAATTGCGAGTTTTTATCCTGAGATTCGTCCTTTAATCCGTCGAAAATACAAATATCTCTGACGATGAAGATGAATCCCCTACGAATGCTCCCTACCACTCTCTCACTCTCTCTCTTTCTCTCTCTCTCTCTCTCTCTCTCTCTCTCTCTCTCTCTCTCTCTCCCTTTAACCATTCTCTCGGCATCGAGACGGTCCAACTCCGAACAGAAGGAATTCCCTCTATCTTTTCATTATGTCTCCGACCGGTTTGTTTGCGCGAAAGCTAAATTATCTTCGTTCCGTTAAAACACATCAATACGAGAGGCTCCTAACAGTAAATTGCAGTCGAAAGAGACGGCGAGGACGAGAAAGGGAGATTGGTACAGAGCGAGCGAGTACACTTTTCGTTTTATGGCGGCCCTTATGCACCGGTCGGAAGTGAAGAATCGAACGTTATGGATCGATCGACGTTATGAGGTTTCCTTCTCGCGGTTTGTGCCTTTTAGTCCAGTCATTATAGCGTGTTCACCTAGGAAAATCGACGTACCCAGTATATTAACACGTGAATACTTCTATTTTGGCATCCTAAAACTTTCCTCAAAATTCACACATAATTGAATGGCCGCAAGTTTTAAAGTCGGGGGTCAAAAGTCACAAATATCGATTTTTTCTAATTTTTTGCAAATATCTCGTTTTCTATGGGTTTTACGCTATTTGTATTTATCATCAATATTGTACAAAATTAAAGTCTCTACAACTTTTGTCTTTAACATTTCTTCATACCTCTAACTGTTTTCGAGATAGAGGGCGGAGAGCGCGCGATCAGAGAATCATGTGATATCATGGTAGTCCCGATCAAAAACTCGTAATATTAAGGTTATAAATTATTGCTAAATATATAATTATCATTTATTATTAAATTTTACAATAAATTCAATCTTTCTTTTTAATATTTCTAAAATTTATCAATTCAATAACAGTCATAATCTCTTTCTGTAATTGAAAAATTATTAAGGGACATACTTTAATTACATTTTAGTTATATTTTCATTTACTCTGAATGCATTTGAAGTAAAAAATAATTAAGTACATCTTGTTTAAAATCCGTCAACTCTTAAATATTAAATTTTCCTCAACAATTTTTTAATTACATGGCCAGGTAAGTGTTATTAAATAAATTGGCACTTCATTAAAAATAGATAAGTAACCAAAAAATGAATTTAATGTAAAAGTTAATAATCAATGTTAATTCAATATTTAGGAATAATTTATAACCTTAATATTACGAGTTTTTGATCGGGATTCATAACGTCACATGATTCTCTGATCGCACGCTCTCCGCCGTCTATCTCGAAAACAGTTAGATGTATGAAGAAATATTAAAGACAAAAGTTGTAGAGAATTTAATTTTGAACAATATTGATAATAAAAACAAATAGCGTAAAACCCATAGAATACTAGATATTTGCAAAACATTTGGAAAAAACGATTTTTGTGACTTTTGACCCCCGACTTTAAAACTGGCGGCCATCCAATTATATGTGAATTTTAAGGAAAGTTTTAGGATGTCAAAATAGAAGTTTTTCCGTGTTAATATACTGGGTATGTCGATTTTCCGAGATATTCACCTAATTCAACCTAAGATGACTGCACTATTTTGTCTGGATAAACGGCGGAGATTTTACTCGTGATGTGACGTAATTTTGGAAACTGATACTTGTGCTCACCATCTCATTTGACTGCTTACCATATTTTCCGATAATTGCTTTTTGAAAAGAGACTCTCAAGATGACTTATCTCCTCTCTTGCCAGGACTATATGCATACTTCATAGGTTGCAATTAATTAATTAAACGCGAAGTGATAGGAAAGGTAATTGATTTGCCTCTCTACTCCAGTAATGTGATACAGAGGAAAAACAATTTTAATGAGATATTCGCTTTCTTGAAACTTAATAGTTGGGTATATCCGACCATTGTGGGAGTGCGGACTTCTTGCAGCTTCATAGCATACGTACATCAACAATGATAATTGGATTGATGTGGTATCTTCGCATTAAACCAACGGCGCAGATAATTAAACATAAGGTAAAAGTGACAAGTGCAAGATTTCATTACTCATCTCCCGAAGCGTGTTACTTTACCGCATTCCATTCTCGGCGGAGGTTTTCGGAGGTCTATCTCTCTCTCGTCCCACTTCTGAATTTATTAAATCACACGCGTCGCCTGCGAGATTTCGAAATTCTTCGGATACTTTATGTATTCCCCCTTTATACGTCTCTATATGGAGTGCGGGACGATTTCCATCCCTCTCGGATTTACAGCCTCTTAGGCTTTATATGCCTACCGACTGAACAGAAATCGGGCCCCCTTCTGCGCCCCCACGTTTTACGATCTTTCTATGCAAAAGGTGGCCGGCTCAGATTCTCTCTCTCTCTCTCTCTCTCTCTCTCTCTCTCTCTCTCTCTCTCTCTCTCTCTCTAAATCAAGACGGATTTGTCGTCGAAATCCAGAAAAGCACCTTGTTTTCGTGGTGTCGGGAGAGGAGGGACAGTTTTGTGGGGACGGAAACGATAAAAGCAGTTTAGAGTTTCGGTGTAGTTTCGAGGAAACAATACCCGGGAAACTCTATCTCGGTGTATGCTATTAAATGGTTTTTGGATAACTTTCGCGTGTAAAATCGTTTACTGGGATGATAACAAGCTCAATATTTGATTCATGGTGGGCTGGTTTTAACACCCTTAAATTGTTTCGAAATATGGGTTAAAATATTCGTTGTGTCGTAGAAACTTTACTAATTGGATATTTAAGATAGTATTGGATACGTTAAGAGTAAACTTATCGAAATGCCAAGTTTACAATCAATCGCTTTCTTCACTTGCATTATGCGCCTTTAAAATTTACTCATATTAAAGATCGATCTACGAATATTGGAGCGCAGGTCAACTCGTAAGGATTAATCCCGGTCCGCAATTTACCTTCGCCGAGATCGGTCAACTTGTAAGAATATGGCTCTCTAGATCGGTCAACTCGTAAGGGTTGTAAATTCTATTGTCTGTACTATTTAACCGTTCCTAAATTTATTTGGGTAGGCGAGTACAACATTTTAGATAGATGATATACAGACATACACTTATATGTACATATACTCGCATGTATCATATTAAATTTTCAGATTCAAGGAAAGAAATGTATCGTCACTTTTATTAGAATTATAATTCGTGTTATTAGAAAATCTAGTTATATATAGGATAGCAAGAACGTTTAATATCCTTTACTATGCAAATATCATAAAGTCAGTTTTTTAATTCATGTTATATATTGTGTAACGAAGCCGATTTTAGAGAGTCGAGGGTAGACCACCCACCGTACTTAATCGTAAAATCGAACCTATCTCAAATAGATGGCGGCCGATCAGGCAATGCTCAATCTACCATCGTTTAAATATCAAGACTAAATTTATATAAGCCTTGCCCCCTCCGGTGTTATATTAGATACGGAATAAACTACGACCCAGAAATAAGAAGACGCATCAACAGGCTAAACACGGAAATCAGAACGGAACTACAAGAGCACAGGAACCAAAAAAATGGAACGAATTTCTAGAGGAAATGGAAGGAGGAATAAGGAACACACTGGAAGATAATGCGAAGAATGAGAAGATGAAACCCAACCACCACAGGACCATTACTCGGAAAAAACGGACTAAAGTACCGGACGGACAAGAAGAAAGAAGTATTCGCGGACGCAATGGAGAAACAATTCAGACTGAACACGGACCAGGGACAAGATACCGAATTCGAAGAAGACATCGATAGGAGAGCGAGGAACATAGAGGACGAGGAAAGTGACCGCGAACTGAAGAGGACCACGCCCGAGGAGATCACGGAAATCATCCAGAATCTGCACCCAAGGAAGGCACCAGGACACGACAGGATAACGAACAGAATGCTGAAGGAACTACCAGAGGGATATATGGAAAGGATAGCAAGGACCATCAACGCGGCGATGAAGAGACGATATTACCCGGAGCAATGGCAGCTAGGAGAAGTTATCATGATACCGAAACTAGGAAAGGACAGGAAACTACCACAAAACTACCGACCCATCACGTTACTGAGCAGCATAGGAAAAATCATGGAGAAAGTCATACTTTGGAGGATAAAGGAAGAAGAAATAAGATTGGACATCATCCCGGACGAGCAATGCGGATTCAGAGAAGGACATTCAACGGAGGACCAAGTAGTACGACTAATGGAGGAGGCGATCAAGGACATCAACGAGAAGAGGACGACGTGTATGATATTATTCGACGTGGAGAAGGCATTCGATAGGATATGGCATAACGGACTGATAGCAAAGATGGACCAACTAGGATTCGGAAAGGCGCACACGCAGATAATACAGGAATACTTGAAGAAGAGGACATTCACGATAAAGATTGGAGAAGAAACATCAACAACGAGGACAATCGAAGCAGGAGCACCACAAGGATCTATACTGGCACCAGAACTATACAACATCTACACGAGTGACATACCCAGGAAGGACTTAGAAGGGCACACAAGGACATACATCTACGCGGACGATACGGCGAAGGCAGCGACATCACTAAACCCAACGAAAGCAGCGGAATATCTACAGAGGGAAGTTGACAAGATGGAAGAGTGGACGAAGAAATGGAAGATAAGGATCAACCCGGAGAAGAGCCAAGCGATATGCATAGGGAGGAAGATAAAAGGACCGAAAATAAGAATCAAAGTGAGTGGCAAAGAAATCGAATGGAGCAACGACGTCAAATACCTAGGAATACATATCGACAAGAGACTTACATGGAGGAAACACATCGAGGAGACAGCGAAGAAGGCAAAGCAAAGGCTAAACCAACTGGGACCAATGATAGGAAGAGGAAGCAAGCTACAACTAAGAATAAAGAAGAGGATCTATGAAGCAAGCATCAAGCCAATCATATTATACGGAGCAGCAGCATGGGGACAAACAGCGGACACCAACATCAAGAAGCTAGAAGTGATACAAAACCAGGCAATGAGGAAGATGACGGACGCACCATGGTACATGAGGAACGAGCAACTACGAAGGGACTTAGGAATGAAAACCATCAAGAAGGAAATCAGGGACAGGACGAGGAAGACAATAAGAAGAATGGAGACGCACCAAAACCCGCTAATAAGGAAGGCCATCGACTACGACGAAGAGGAAATATCAAAAGTGAAGAGACCAAGACTAGCGCTACTACAATCGGAGGACGAGGAATAAGAAGGAAGGAACAGAAGAGGACATAATAAGAAGAAGAACAGGAGAAACAGCATGATACAAGAGGGACAAATGAGAATAACAAAGAATACTGGAGGGAAACAACGAAAAATAAAAGAGGGAAAATAAGCAAGGGGCACACAGCCCGGCTTTTGGAAAATAAAAGAGGATACCAAATACCGGTGTTATTTGCCCGAGTTAATCCAAGGTGAGAACCAAGACTTGTTTATAGCAAGTCGATCCGTCTATCTGTCTATTGTAAACGTCACCGCCGTTAGTTATAAGCCGTCGAATTATTTGTTATTTGTGAGTAGAGCTAGGATAGTTAGGCAAATGCCTATTGCCTGCCTTTTTTAGGTATTTTGATCGTTTTTGCCTTTTTTCCATAAAATGATTTTCGGTGCCTTTTTCTTAATTTAAAGCAATACAAACGCACAGTCACAACACAAATATGAAGAATTTAACTAAATTGTTGTAACCATTTGCAAGTAAGATACCCAAATTCCCAAAATTTTAATTCTGAATACCTAATTCGCTAATTACAATCGTTATTACTCACGATAATGTTAACAACGAGGATAATCACTGGTTGGGTGCCCAAATGGTTATAAGACGACCGCTTTATCCCATTTCCGGGAACTCTGTTTCTTAATCTTAGGGACGCGACCTTAACACAAAGAGGTAAACGGATTATTTAAATCTGGAATCAGTCTTTTGTATAACGTGGTACAGTGAAGTCTAAATTGATAGAATGCCGCCCGTGAAGTTAAACGGTAGTGACAATTTAAAAAAGTGGGCTTTGCTCGACAAACATCTTTCGGCTGATATTAATGGTATATTCTGTAAGATATGCTCAAAATGCGTAAGTACAAATATCTATAGGTATATATCTATATAAACTATACAGAATATAAAAATATTCTGTTTGTAGGTTCATGCAACAAAAAAATATCATGTGACACAACATTTAGCAAGCGACAAAAACGACAAAGAAAGCACAAGAGGCTTTTAAAAGTGACCTGGTAAAAAGTGGTTTAATATACATTAAATCTAATTTTTCATTTGTACCTGACGCAATAAGAGATCTAGAAACAAGAAAAGCCTCTTTGGTGGAGTTAATGGATATTTCTAATGAGGCCATTATGTCCTTTGAAAAAGCAGCTGGTCCATTTGGAAAAAAATGTGTAGAAAAGTAAAGGTCCGTTATTGCCAAAAATCCTGATTTTCAAACCATTTCCGAAGTGGCAAAAATACACAAGGGACATGTTTTTGGATCCGTGTCTTTGAGTGTTGACCAAATTGCGGCGTTAAAATACGCTCCTGTGACATAATGCGAAGTCGAACGATGCTTTTCACATTATAAACAAATTTTGTCTGATAGATGGTTAAGTTTTTTACAAAGTAACCTTGAGAAATATTGAGTTTGTTCCTGGAATGTAAATCAGTAAATATGTTAAATATTGTATAAGTACCTGTATAATTTTAATTCGGGATTAGAGGCTTGTAGACATATTGGCAGTAACCATGCATATAATACTTTACTTACTCTCCATTGTTTTATGCTGTTTGTATTGAATATATGTTTGAATTGTTTTTGCCTTTTTCCCAAATTTTTACCGTTTACTGTGCCTTTTTGTAAGTATTTTTGGTGCCTTTCTGAAATCTATTATGCCTTTTTTACCATTTGTTCTTGCCTAACTATCCTAGCTCTATTTGTGAGTGTACGTAAATTGTGCATTGTCCCCAACCGATAGTCTTAAGCCGTCCGAGCTATTCGTAGTTATTCGTCTATTGTGAAAGCGTCCCCGACCGCTAGCTAGTAAGCTATACGTTATCTGTGATTTTTCGTTGTGAGCGTACCGACCGCTAGATATAAGCTATCTGTGGATGAACGTCTACTACATGTTAAACCGGCGGTTGTGAAAACGTCCGTTTTCCCAACCGCCCGGAATTAATTTTTTCCGTCGTCGCGTTGAGAAAAAGTTAATTTCCGTCTACCGTATTCTCACTCTCACGCTCTCGCTCTCTCGATACGTAAAAGCCGCAATACCTAATATTAGCCACTGCACGTTTTCCTATCATCTCCGTATTTAGCTCCTTCTATTTTATTGTGAAATTGTTAGGATAATTTTCCGTTTTCGCATTTTCAGTATTAAGAGGGTTTTTCATATCTCAGGTTCTAAATATTTGTAAGAGTATTTCCACTTTCCGTTTCCGCATTTTCGATTTGATAAAATAATTTCTTCTCTTCTCACTGTTATTTAGAATACATTTTATTTCTCTCCAACTGTGATAATAATAATATTTTCGCATTTGTGTGTCTCCTTTCCGAAATACATAAATAATTATAAATAAGTTTTTGCCGATCTCCTTTTGACGACATAGCGCCAACAGGTGTTAGTCGTACGAATTATTTTTCGCTGTCGTTTGGGAACAAAATAATTTTGGATTTTCAATTTTTGAGCGTGTGTTTCATTCCTACAGAAAACCCTGGAATCTCCTGAGTTCGTAAATTACCCAGGCATATTCGTGAGGGAGAAAACCCTTAAAAATGTGGCGCCCGAGCAAAACGGTAAAACCGACTCCTAAACCCCTTTTTCGTACTCCCGAAATCTCCAAATAACGCGCCAAATCTCACAAGTAACCGCAGAAAGCGCGAAAGCGTTTAAAATGTTTACTCATATTATTTATTAAATAGTACTATAACACGGGTATAGTTATCCATCGTCACCGTTTAGTTGGAACGTAACAAACCACCCCCTTATTTAATATTCTTAGTTTTAACAAATATCCGAACGACTTCGTTACACTCATCATCCCCTTGATTATTTCTGAGAATCCTCTTACGAGTTGCCTCATCCAAAACTACCCTTTAAAAATTTACTTGCCTGGTTCGCTTACGAGTTGACCGATCTTAGGGTCGGGTATTAACATTTCTTACGAGTTGACCTCCGACGGAATATTGAAACAGCTATTGAATTACAGATGATCATGAAAAGAATTATCCCTAAATCTAGCCCGCAAAGTTTTAAATAAATGTTTACTGAATTGACAAAACAATAAATTTCAACAAAAAGTTAAACAAGTGAAATTTCGTAGTATCGAAGATACTTTCGTAGAGATTCTAAGATCGTAGCACTTTCGTCAGAGATATTTAATGGCACATTAATGCCATTAAACTACTATATACTAGGTACTAGTACTACCGACCAACTACTCATGTTCTGACAGTTCTGATATTTGATATCGTTCAATATTTCATAGGTTGAATTTCGTCAATCATAAACATGATTTATTTCCTTATTACACGGCAGAAAAGACGGAGTCAAAGCGCTGTAAAACCGCAATTCCCCTGTAAACCCCGCTAAGTACCCATCACAAATCTTTACCATCAGAGGAAATCAAGAACGACAAAAGGAAACCTCCCCGTCGCGTATATTAGCCCTTTAAGACTCTGCAATTAATACGCATAGCGTACGTACGGAGTCAATGGGACGTAACGTAATCTCGCCTTCAATTAGCGGAATTCCCTCTCTCGGTGAATGTCCGTGGGAGACTTTCCATATATCGCGAGAACAAAACCGGGGCCGCTCCCCCTCTCGCCGTATCATTTAACAGACATAAGTTTATCGGGCGAAAACTCGGATCGCAACCCTCCCGAATCGAAACACGCCGACAACCTGTTGTGATTCGAGAGGTAGTATACACACTGAAAAATATCAGCCCTTCTCTCACTCTCTCTCTCCCCCTTTTCCGAATACAAAACCGCACAGTTGCTCGTTTAACTGGAGAATGGAAAAGGGGGGAATGGAAAAGTCAAGAGGGAAGTTAGAGTTTTGATATTATTGTCTGCTCTTGTAGGGTTGGATTGAATACGAGTATAATGAGGAAAATGCGGCGGGAAATTAATACTCTCCGAGGAAGGGTTAATTTTTTTTTCATGGTCCGCTGTTCAATCTTTTGGTAAAATAACATATCAATACACGACTTTACACATACAACTTATTAGTAAAATGTTTGAATGCAATTTGGAATCCCTCGAACTCCACTTTAAATTTTTTTCGAATTTAGTTCGATTTTCATTAAAGTTGACAATGGGTTAATTGCATGATTTTCAAATTTTCATTCGCTCACCAAATCACTGTTCCCATGAAATCTGAAAATAATCGTTGGTTAATCCTATTTAAAACATATTGTAACGTTTATTTTCTAATTTATTTACACTATCCTAATTATTCACTACACACTACTTAATTTATCTTAGACTATTACTAAACTAATTTATATAACACACTTAAATATTTCTTACTAATTAATTTATATCACTCTTAAATGTTAATTTATTTCACTGCTCCGTTTTTCGCTTGTTTACTATGTAGCGCTCACGTCTAATAATCTATCTCCGACCGCAAATCCGCTTATATACACATCTCAATTGTAATCGGGAACCTTCTGGCGTATTCTTGAAATTACTCGAAATATCTCTTTTTTTGTAGAAAGGTCCAGAAAGTCATAAATCAATTTTCCTTAATGAGATGTCGCTCGGAACGGTTTTTATTGCTCTCCGCTGCGCTTAATAAGCGTAGCCGCGTTCCTTTGAGGAAAGCCGCCGACCGATAAGGGTAAACACATTTCGCTCTGCTGTTTACATTTCGCGTTACAATATTTAAATTCAGAAATGGTGGCACACTCGTAAAACCAATAATTAATGTATATTCCGGTTTACGTGTTTCCTCGAGGAAATTCGCTTGCTTCGCCGCGTTACCAAAAGAATTACCCGTCGAGACGCATCACATCCAATAACGGAGCAGTCTAGACATTTGCATTCCGCTTTGTATGGTGATCGTAATTCACGATATTTGTCCGGCGTATCCGTCATCGGAAAATGCGAAACACGTAAAAATACAATTAAATTTTACATACGCCCGTTTTACAAGCGGGAAATACGGAATCCGTGGTTAAATGAAATCCACATGAGAATTATTATGAGCGAAATAGCATTTTAAGTAGGCCTTCACGATATCGAGACAAACTCTCGGTCTCGGTAAGAATGGTAAAAATATCTGAGACCGATATCGAGACACAATTGACCGAGAGTCTCGCCGAGACGATACTAAATTTTGAAAACTCTCGGACTCGTTATAATTTATTATTGTTCCATATATTAACCAAATTTATACATATTTTTAGAAATCTCTCAGAAATTTTATTTCACCTAAAGACGCCTTTACACTATGTGATTTTTCATATGATTTTGTGATGTGATTTGATCACAACTAAATTTTTAGTATTTACACTATGTGATTTATCATACAGAATAAGTCACAAGGTTTGTCACAAGCCAAATCACATTCACTCACAAGTTGTTTGATAAAACAGAACCGTTTCTATTTCTGTATGATATTCGGTGTGATTGCCGATAATGCAGAAAACTGTGTTATCGGCATTTGACAGATTTGACACATTAATACGTCTTTTAAGTTGAGGTTATAATAATACATGGTGGTTATCTGGTTATCTTGATTCCGAGCAATAAAAAGTCCTGTGAAAATGCACCGTTTAATCAACATCAATACGAATATTACGAATGACAATATAACCTCGAACTCAAAATGTTGAATATTTTATTTGAAACCATATGAATACGTCACATAGTGTCAACGTAAACTTACCAAAATCACATGATTTCATACCAATTTCGTATGATAAAATCACATGACAAAATCATATGAAAAATCACATAGTGTAAAGGCGTCTTAAGGAGTGAGTCGTAATGGTCTTGACTTGTCTCGATCTCGTCTCGTCTTAAACTTCGACATGTTAAAGCTTCTATACGAGGCGACATCCAACTTTAGACTGACTTAGTCTTGAAGTGGCTGTAGACAGTCTAACTTATTATGTTGAAGTGGTCCAGGCTGGTCCTGGAAGAACTGGAGTGGACCACTCGGAAGAACTGAACCTCAAAACTGGAGTCCTGGAGGTCCTGAATTGGCGATGAATAGTCTTTCGAAGTGGTCCAGGCGAGTGCCGAGCACTGCTGAAGTGTTAATTGACAACACTAATAGGCCAGAATTTACTCTATAATCAGCTCGGATTGATTACTTTTGACAAATTGAATATGAGACATGTTTTGCTTCGAAGAAATAACCAATTTCGTCGTTATCATCGCTATTATATTTAGAATTTCAAAGTTTGAAAAAAAATTTGAAACCCTCTATGTATGCTGAAATTGAAATTTTCGAGAATTTTTGCCAAAACTTACTTCTTGAAATTTTAGCGAATTTATTCACTCTTTCACGAAAGCACTGTATTTTAGAGCGTTTATTGTAATTTCAAGATCTTGGGATAAATGTTTTCATTTGAGTTCCGCATGTAAGCCACAGTAAGTAGGCCTTCACGATATCGAGGCAAACTCTTGGTCTCGGTATCAGTATCGCACGAGACCGAGACGGATACCGAGACGAGAGTGGTAAAAATTTCCGAGACCGATATCGAGACACAATTGACCGAGAGTCTCGCCGAGACGATACTAAATTTTGAAAATTCTCGGTCTCGTTATAATTTATTATTTTTCCATATATTAACCAAATTTATACATATTATTATATGCGGGTGGTATACGTTTCATTTATAAGACCTCAGGTAGGCAGGTCAAAACTACCTGCTTTAACCACTTAGTTAGGTTTTAACCGGTTACCGGAAACATTTTGTGTGGATTTTATGAAAAGAATAAGGAATCCTATTAAGAAATGTGTAATGAAGACAAGATAACGATGACTACGCTGTAAGCTCTGGATATCAACCACCACGGTATTGTAAAATCGGTTATCAAGTTATATTTAAAAATGGTTTCGGAAAGACCAGTAATAGGCACTAAATTAGGGAAAAACCTATAGCTCTCTAAAGTATTTTATAATACAAATATAAATATTTTTAATTAGCCATGTAACTGTAAAAAGAGGTTTTAAAAAATATATTCCAAATAATTAAATAATCCACCAGTTATAAATTATTAGTTAAAATATGATGCCAGTTTGATCTAATCTTCTTAACAAAAACACAAATAGACATTACCTTATGACGAGAGTAATTCGAGACCGAGACAAGACCAAGACCGAGACGATAGTAATCCTTTGTCTCGTTTCGGCGATACCGAGACGAGAGTGGAAAAATTTAGTTTCAACGAGACCGAGACGATATCACCGGCAGGTCTCGCTCGGTATCGTCTCGGTATCATGAAGGCCTAATTTTAAATGTAATTCAAAGCTAAGAAAAAAAATTATGTATCAAATGTATTGTTTCTTCTCAGATAAGTGACATTTTTAATTTATTGTAGCACCGATGTTGATTTACAGTGGTCGATATTCTCGAGTACCCGATACTTCTTCAAAACTTATTTCCTATAAATCACAAGTCAAGTAAACAATTTAACCGTAAGGGTGATAAAGGCCCTTCGGGAAAGTAATCGAGTATTTTTACAGAAAGTTTTTGACCACATTTCGAAGAAGTAGGGTACGTCGCGATTTCTAAAACATGTGCTTACCATCTGTATATGAGATGAAAGCTACGATCTTCAGCAATGGTCAGTACGCCCTTTACTCTTTACCGGGGTGACTTTCAACCAATAAGCGACGAGTAAAAAGGGACTGAAATCAATCTGACCAATAAGCGGTGATCGCGTTTCCGTCTCTAATTTATGAGCAATATTAAGTTGGCGCGTGAAGTGTACGGTCACTTATAACGATCTAAGACAATCGAAATCTCTGTTACGTACGCGACGTTACAGGTATAATTAATTCGGAACTTTGCTTTATTGGGTATCGTTTTATTGGCTGAATATACCGATTCGACTGAATATTTCATTTATAATTAAAATGACAGATCGCTCTAATTATGCCACATTTATTTCAATTAGTAGCAACTTTATCGGAATTTCTCTATAAGTAATTTGTTAATATAGGTCGTTTAGGAATTTCAATTATTAAACGCGGTGCAGTTTAGATGCGAACACTGGGCTAACCCGCGCAACGTGATATGAATTCGATATGATCTTTAATGGTCAAAGGTTTAAGATGCTAAAAGTTGCTGAAGTTAAAAATGTTAAATTATTTAAAATTGTTTTAAAGTAATTTTATTTTTTAATAGAAATAATTTGAAATAAATAACATATTTTAACCGTCAACCATTGTACTATTAATTTAAATGTGATTGTAATAACCACGGGCGTTTAAATGGGGTTATAAACTGGCGTCAATTCGTCAGTTTATGGACCTCAGGTAAAACGTCTTGCTAAATAAGATGGTACTAAGTTAGAGATCCTCCCAACCATAATCCAAATCGTCAAGAAAGATAGGTTGATTCGTCAGGGGAAAATCCAATGAAGGGAGGTATTAAAGGATGTCCTTAGGAGCGAGCTCCTGCTTAAAATCCTTCGGGAAGCTTTCTGATACGTGAACGTCACGTAATATGCTCGAAAGTACGTTGGAAACGCGAGGGGGCAAGGATCAAACACGTACGTTTGACGTACTTCTAAGAAGTTATTGTGATTTATTTCCAAAACTACAGTAATTTCTATCGGCCGACGAATTATATTATCTTAAAAGGTAGTTTTACAATCTACCTAAATTTTTCGCTGACGAATTGTCGGGTCTAATATTATAGCTTACTGGGACGGCTCACGAATTGTACTGCACTCGGGGGAATGTGTCACTAAAATCAATGAAATATAAATTCAGAATGGAAACATGGCACTAATTTTCAATACAATTGCGAAGCGGGGCCCGGCTTTACGAAAAGTTTTCGGTAATGCGTTTATAAGGAAAAATTTTAATAAACGCCCTCGATCGAGGCTTGACGAGCATTTAGCTTTTGCAAATTGGACGGGACGTGACGTGGCGACAAAGGGCTCTTTAAAAAGTTGAGAAACTCGTCAGGTACGCCATGTGAAAGTTGCGGGACAGCCGGCGAGGGAAATCCCGCGCCATTTATCTGGAATAGGCGTGGTAGGGAGACGCGATGTATCATCCTGCAGGGTGGCCATTACCGTTGGAAGCGAGGAGACGAGATCCTAACAAGGAATTTTCGAGCGGAGGCCCATTAAGTCGCTCCCGTGTTTTTTAGGGGCATGGTTTTTTTCCCTCCTTTCCGAGCGCGAGATGTGCCAAAGTGATAAAAATTATTGTCGAAGTTGAGGAAAGTTGAGTCCCCGCCGAAAGGAGTGAAGGAGGTGCTTCGCTTTAATACGAGATGAGGGCTGCACTCGCGGCTCTTAACCGTCGGGGGGTGGTATAAGGGGAAAGTTAAATTTTAAGACCGGAGGAGCGTAATAAAGCGAAAAGTTTCGGTCCGCGGAAAACCGATTCCGAATCTCGGGAGTCGTCGTCGTCGTCGTCGTCGCGGCAAGGCGTCGGGAAGTATTGAAAATTCGCGACAACAACGGCGGTCGCCGCTGCGGGAAAGATACCTCCCGCGGGATATCTCGTGCGGGACGGGGAATCCCCGGGAGCGTCCGGGCGATTTGTAGTCGCCTACGCGACTTCCAGAATGGGCGACTGACCGTGGCGTTACGGCTCCCCCGGGGAATCCCGCCGTTACATATCGGGAAACACATTACCGGCAATATTTTATTCAATTATGATATCACGGAAATTAATAACGAGTTATGGGCTAGGTAATAGGCGTCTTAACCGAGTTATAATGCCTCGCGGTCGAGCCGCATAACGTACACGTATTTATAGCTTAATTTACAGAATTATTTCGCAGTAATTTACCGAAATAGTTAACGGGGCAGCTTCCGACGGGTCGTACGTTCTCCCCGTTGGTCCTTTCATTTTTATTTTCAAATTTGCTATATCTAATCAGGCCACCGAAACCATTGTATGATTTTTTACTCTCTCATATGAGGTATTCATATATATGAGAGAGTATTGTATTCGGGAAGATTTTTCGAAATTGAATTATTAGCATTTCTGTACGTTTTGAGGTCTCCTGAGTCCAAAAAACATGTTTTTGGAAAACCGTCTGTATGTATGTGTGTATGTAAGTATGTGTGTGTGTACGTATGTATGACTTTGGTAGAATTTTCTCAAAAACTAAAAACCACAAACGGTCTAAACTATGTATTTAGACTTTGTACCATACCAGGACGTGAAAATAAGCTTTTCATTAAAGTAGGCCAGGATAGAAGGGTAGCTTACTCTTGTCATTTTTCGGTTTTTTGAATTTTTCTCGATTCACAACAAGAATTTTTTTGAAACTTTGAATATTTATTGTACGATTAAATAGGTATAAAAAAAGTTTTCTAATGATTTTGGCTAAATCTTCTGTGAAGGGTACTTTATACTTGTCAATTTTCGGTTTTTTCAATTTTTTTCGAAATCCACTCCGCGATTTTTTTTAAACTTTTAATATCTATTCTACTATTGAATATGTATAAAACAGTTTTTTAACGTTTTTGGATAAATCTTCTGTGAACGATACTTTATACTTGTCGAATTTGCGTTTTAACTTTCTCATATGAGGTACTCATATATGAGAGTATTGTAATCGGATCGATTTTTCGAAATTGAATTATTAGCATTTCTGACGTTTTGAGGTCTCCTGAGTCCAAAAAACATGTTTTAGGAAAACCGTCTGTATGTATGTGTGTATGTATGTATGTGTGTGTGTGTGTATGTATGTATGTCTGTGGTAGGATTTTCTCAAAAACTAAAAACAACAAACGGTCTGAACTATGCATTTAGACATTGTACCATACCAGGACGTGAAAATAAGCTTTTCATTAAAATTGGCCAGGATAGAAGGGTAGTTTACTCTTGTCATTTTTCGGATTTATGAATTTTTCTAGAAATTCGCTAAAAGAATTTCTTTTAAACATTCAATATTCATTGTACTATTAAATATGTATTAAAAGGTTTTTAGCGTTTTTGGCTAAATATTCTGTGAAGGGCACTTTATACTTGTCAATTTTCGGTTTTTTCAATTTTTTTCTAAATCCACTACACGAATTTTTTTTAAACTTTGAATATTTATTCTACCATTTAATATTAATATAAAAGTTTTGTAAAGTTTTTTGCTAAATCTTCTGTGAAGGATACTTTATTCTTGTAGATTTTTGGTTTTTTGTATTATTCTCGGAATTCGTTCCAAGAATTCTTTTTAAACTTTGAAAATTTATTGTGCAATTAAATATGTATAAAAAGGTTTGTAACGTTTTCGGCTAAATATTCTGTGAAGAGCACTTTATACTTGTGGTATTTCGGTTTTTGAATTTTTCTCAAAATTTGCTACAAGAGAATATATATTCTACCATTGAATTAGTATAAAATAAACTTTTCTATTGTTTTTTTGCAAAATCTTCTGTGAAAGGCACTTTGTATCATTCTTCAATTTTTTGAATTTTTCCCGAAATTTGCTCCAAGAATTTTTATAAAATTTTGAGTACCTATTCTACATTAGATATAATATATAAAAAAGTTTTGTAACATTTTTGGCTAAATCTACTGTGAGAAGTACTTTATAGGTACTTGTCGGTTTTCGTTTTGTTGCTTAAATTAACCCCTATATAAGAGAAAGTACTCTGATGAACAAATCACGATTTTTTTAAACTGAAACTCGTGAAAGAATGAGCCTACAAACTGTTCAATCGTTTAACTTTAACGGAATCTTCAGAACGGTAACCAGCCTACACCCAAATTTTAATTCGAATGACGCTCAAAATTTTCAGGAAAATTAGGAAAGAAAACAGACCAGTTTATCAACACTACTCTCCTCTTAACCATAGAAGGAGTAAACATCCCTCTCACATAAACGATAATATCAATAGGTTAGCAGGAAGAGTCACTTCGTAATATTTTTCCAGTCACATAATATTACAATTGCCCCATGTTTGTAAACAAGATGCAAAATAATCTATGAAAATTGGACAAAACCACAACATTTTAAGTACTTACTGATTCCATTTTTGGGAAGAAGTCCATACTCAAAGAACAAAATCAACGAACGACATTGACGAATTTCTTGTGATTGTATATATGATACTTTTTTCGAACCCCTAGTGTCCATCTTTAATCAACAATGCCTGTAACAACGGAATTGGTGGGATTACCTAGGAACAAGAAACAACGATATTCAATGAAACAGAATGGGATACAACAGTTCAAGGGAAGAGAAGCAGAGAAAAATCATAAGAAACTCGAGATGATTTAGTTGGAAGACAATAGCATGAACCCGGTTAGAAACAAAACAGTTAGCTACAAGCAGGGGACGGATTTTATGCGAAATGCATATATATGCAAATTGTGCATATAAGTAACATTTTTCATAAATTTTGCATATTTCAACAAAATCGTTATATTTCCGCATATATTTCGTATATACTGTTTCAAATAAAGAGATCTTACCAAACATTCCTTTACCACCACAACCCATTATCACAAGATGGGGAATTTGGATAAACACTGCTCTTTGTTATGCAGAACATTTTAATTAATTAATAAAATTGATATTGGACCTAACAGCTTCTTCTTAATGTGATTTAACGTCACAAGCATTGTTCCAAAATAATATGGTACGCCCGCATTTAATTTTTATAAAAACCAATTATAGCTACGTTCCGGAAACGCTAATTGCTTCACAAAAAAAAATTATGAGCCACTTGTAGATTTTTTGCAGATAATTACAAAATTCAGAGAGAAATTTTAAAGCAAAAATTGAAATATTGTCCCGTAATATCGGTTGATGTAGAGAGAACTTTTTCTGTACATAAATATATTTTAGATGAATGGAGGCACTCGTTTTTAATCGAAAATTTTGAAAAGGATTTAATAGTTAATTCTATAATACTTCGGATTCGGTAACGTGTTTGTATTTATTTTTATTAAACTCGTATAGGCATTGTACAAGTCTATTTTTGTTATTTTAATCTGTTGAAAACTTTAATTGAAACTGTAATTTCCATCTCATGTAATAAAACCTATTGTAATGTGATATTGAGTTTTAATTTAAAACTAAAAAAGTTTCAAGTTACAAAAAAAAATATTGCTCATTTTTGAGCTCGTAGCGTATATTTAAATATTTGTTGTAGGAACTTATAAATAAACCCAGAATTGCTCTTTAAATATAATCCGCCCTCTGGCCCCAACTACCATTTATCGGTCTAGATTTGTTCATACTCCCAAAATATTTTCAAGAAATGATCAATCAGCTTATCTATCAATCAATTAATTAATCCAAATTCCGCTGATAATTTAACTTTTTATTCGTACATCATGTCAACTCGCGTGTTTTCTTTTTCTTTTCCTTATTCTGCAAAACAACTAATTTAGCTACTTTGCAGTAACTTATAGATTCAGCAATTCCCGGATAATACTCTTCGCTAATTCGACCCGCGATTCCCGCGAGCGGATGCAACGTCTCGAATTCGAGATCGAGCATCCGCCAAAGCGTCCGGGAATCGACGAACTATCCACGTTATATTAATAACGACAAAAGCTGATTGGTCATCAGGAAAAAGTTATAAATTGGCTGGGGACCGACAAAACCAGGTTTATTAGTTTTGTGAGTCGCGCCCTTAGTCGGTCTCCGAGACACGTCCCCTGAGCCACGTCCAAGATGAACTTCTTAGGGTAAGTCCTTATTTTCATGTACTGTTTTTATCCAGGTCCCCTTTTATTATTATTAGTCATCTTTCATCACTAGTTTTTTGTGTTTCTTAAGTTTTATTACGTTGTCCCATGTTTTGTGTACGATTAGTTGTTACTGCCCCTCGTATTCGTCTTATTCTTTATTGTATTATTTTCAACTGGTGCTGGTCGCGACTTTAATGTACTGAATTTTGTTCAATATACCCTTTTTACTTAGGCTTACTTTTTTCATGTTGCTCTACCCCTAGCTACCCCTCGAATACGCAAATATAATCCCGACGTTAAAAGAGACGTACAACCCAATTCCATCCGCACACTTCTCCCACTTTAAATACCGTCAGAACATCTACCATTGATTAAACATTATGAATCTTGCCGTGTTAACAGGGCAATAAAACAAAAAAAAAATCCCTCAAATTCCTTCCTTCGACTTTCCCGTACTCCACGGCGGTTTTCTCGCTATCCGATAAATCCACATCGTGAAAACTTCATTAAACTCAAAGCGACACGGTGTTCGGGAAATTGCCGGGTTTTCTCGTTTCTTTTTCTTCGTCGCGAGGCAGGGAAAACACTTTCTGATGCTTCCAGATGCACATGCAATAGCACTTAGACCGATGCCAGTGTATTCCCTTCGATGGAGCTGAGTCGAGATTTCGGAAGGAAACTGAGACATTGGATAGGATTCTAGTACAGTTCAACACTCAGGTGGAATTGAACATGGCGCATTGTAACAAAAAAATTGTTAATAATTTATTACATCTACAACTTAAAACCACTGAATCTAAAACTACCTCAACACTAACTATATACAATCAACGAATTACTAATTTATGGTTTAAGTCTAAACAAATTTTTTAATTTTTAATTTTAATTTTAATTTTTTTAATTTTTTATTTTTTTTATTTTTATCTATTTTTTCTAATCTTATTTAAAATATTCTTTGCAGAATGACTGTCATTGTTTCCGTTTATATCATTTCAGAATTGTAATGCTACTGATGATGCCTTGTTAGCAAGGCGAAACATGTCTAGCTCTGATTAAAAAGCATCAACCATCTTTTGAAGCTTTTATTTCCTTTGGCAGGAGAGACTTTAAGGTTTTCTACGATTGTCGCCACTCTGCCTTTAAGCACCATGGACTTCTTCTTTTCTTTATTGTATGTATAGTATCCCATATATCCATAGCCGTTTTTCCAGTGAAAAATACGAACGTAACCTACCCTAACCAAATGTGTCAAAATGGATGAAGCCAAACTAGTACTAGCACAACCTACAATATAGCTGTAAATAAAAGGTACCCCATTTGAAATGTTCCGCTTCCGGAATTTTAAAATAATTTTAAGTCATTATTTTTGAAGTACTTAACGTAAGGTTTGGTGATATTAGTAGCTTCCGCCGTCTTGACATAAACTGTGTATGGCTTAAGAAACACATTGGTTTATTTTTTCCCTGGAAATAAAAATATCTTAGTAAAAAATTCAAACTTCTTAATGTGCACTTGGCCTACCTTTAAAAAATTCATGAATTATTAGAAATGCAATAACTTTACCTATTAAAAGGGTTACAAAGTTACAAATAATTTTTTTCCTCAAATTACATGAATTTTTTGACAAATACAATGATTCAATAAAAAAAATGGATGTGGTCCTCACGGTTTTTTTCAAGGATTTTGAAGATTTTGAAGAAAGTGAAAATCATTTTCATTGTTAAAAAATTTTTGTAGTAACATGTCTAAAATTACAATAACAAGTGAGACGATGGTGAAGTTTATCTCTCGGGTGTGCCGTAACATGTCCGGACAGTCTGGTCGAAGTTACTTACCTAAAGTGTTTTCGGGGAGGAAACAAGCAAATAAATTCGTCGGATCGCGTGGCGCGTGAAACGTCTGGCGATGACGCCCTCGAAATATGGCCCGCCGTTAAGTTTATCAATAAATAAAATGGACGCATTTGTTTTCCGAGAGGAGCGACCCTAAAAAATTGATGAAGCTTTGCCGATGACAGATAAAGACGTCGATAAATATTTTCGCGGGCTCTTCCGTAAATCTTCCCGCCGCCGCCGTATTTTCAATTATTCCGTACCGAATGTTTTGCGGCCGCCTCAGTTTGCGTTAAGTCGGCAATAATGGCGCGAGGCAGTTCCAAAATAAATTGTGGAATTTATTGTGCCCGTTCTATTTTGTAAATGGGCGCTATTAATTTCCATTCACTTGTTTAAAATAAAACGAGAAGGTGCGTGAATCTGGAAGAGGCATTTATAAAATTATTAGGGAAGGCGGCGATAACAGTAAAGATGAATAATAGCTGGTGGTGAGATGTTCGGAATCATGGGGGGATTACGATGAGTTTGAGAATGTAATGATTTGTGATACAAACACAAATTGCAGAAGATGATATTGTAAAACGTTTGGAAACGGCGAGAAAATCAGTGGGAAACCGGTATACTTTTGAAAATGGAAATTACATCCCTTAATTAATTAGCAAATACGATGAAAAATCAACATTGCCTTTGGGGATTTTGGTATGGCAAGGGGTTATTTTTGTGAAATTTATAACCAAAAATGTAAATATTCCTAACGAACAGTTTGAAGTTATAAAGCAGTCGTTATTCCCAAATCAAAACAGATTTCCCTTACACGTTCATTAAGTATCGATCAAACAATACTTATTTTTGTGTTTTGAAAGATTAGTTATGGAATATTGTTATAATTTGTTTTTGTGTCATACTTAGCCATAATACCACCTATTACTGTGGATTATCCTGAAGTGTAATTAAGGAGACTGCGGTTTGTAACACTCTGCGGGTGTTAAAGCAATTTTTCTTTTATTTATTAGATTTTGTAACGTGAGGAAAGAAGGGCCCTGTATATGAATGGACTTGAAACGCTACGTAATTTATTCTTCATTACGTAACACAATAAGTCGGTAATTAGAGCATACTCATATTATTTCGCAAAATGACGCGGAAACAGCTGACTTGGATGCGCTGAATTGCTCACAATATCTGAGGTCGAAAAACGGACCTTGCTTCGCACTTTTGTCAAATAAGCAAAGGCAGGTAACAACACTTAAGTAATTAAGAGGGCGGACTTTACGACGTAACGCGGTTATTTATAGGTGCAGTAGAGGAATTTCGACCAATTACAATTTGGGAGGTAAATTTTGATCGAATTTTGGTACTCGGAGTAGGGGAGGCGGGGGCTCTTGGTAAGAACCAAGTTAAGAGTTAGGGAATCGGTCAGAGGCCAAACCCTGAGTCGGTCGGAGGCCGAACCAAGAGAAGGTCGGGGGACTGTACCCCGTCCGGTCGTGGCTTATAGTGAAGGAGCTATATCAGGTCGGGGACCTTTGAGGATTATTGGAGTTTGTCTCGCAAGGGCAAAGTCAAGAGAAGAAGCTATTTCAGGTCGGGGACCTTTGAGGATTATTGGAGTTTGACTCGCAAGGGCGAAGCCAAGAGAAGGAGCCATTTTCAGGTCGGGGACCTTTGAGGATTATTGGAGTTTAACTCGCAAGGGCGAGGTCAAGAGTAAGAGTTATTTCTAGGTCGGGTACCTTGAGGATATCACTTGAGTTTGACTCGTAAGCGCGAAGTCGAGGGTAAGAGTTATTTTCAGGTCGGGGGCCTTGAGGATTATTAGAGTTGAATTCGCAAGGGCGAAGTCGCGAGTTAGGAGTTGGTTCTAAGGTCTGGGACCGTGAACAAAGTCAAAGGTTAATTTGCGAGGGCGAAACGAGGAGCTTGGAGTTATTACGAAGCGGTTAGTTATCGTCCGAGGGCTGAAATTCTGACAGTGTTAGACTTTATACGCGAGAGGCGTGGTTGGGGAGTTATTGTCTTACGTTAGGGCTTTAACACTTCGAGAGAGTTTTGTACGCCGAGCGACGGAGGGCCGAGTCCCGGGCCGAGATCAAAGTAAACGACACCGATATACGGACAGTTGTGCAATCTCGATTAATTTGGTTATTGGAATTTTGGAAAAGTCACTGTCCTCATATCACGTAGGTACAAGCATTTCATATACAGGGGCATTAAGGGTTTTAAGGGAGATTTTACCTTGACACTTGGGTTTAGTATTCTTTTTGGGTTTTGTCTGGTAACTAATTAAATTAGATTTGATTTCGTTTTGTTGAATCTTAGACTTGGGGTTGTGTTAATTTTTATAATTTTATTGACTTGGCGGGATAAACGAATTCTTTGTGTTATTTTGACTAAATAATTTTGTTAATATAATTTTCTGTTTTATTCAATGGTTTCATTTTTTTGAGCACGATTAAAGCGGACGTTTGCGAAGCCCCGCGCCCATGCCTCACTAAGGGACCAGTTAATTTCTGAAGATAATTAACTTCTTCAATCAATCCCATCCAAATGTAATATCCATACCTATACTTTGACCAGTACGTAGATCTTCTATTTGAAACCCTCTCATAATACGGGGGCCGATATTAAAGGTTTATGAACACATGTGCTCCTACAGAGTCCCCTAACACCCCATGGAATGACGAACAGGATCCGTATAATTCGTCGGCGGGGTCATCTGAGCCTCCCGAGTAAGGTCAAATCGTCATTTAGACAGGTTAATCGCCGGTGACAAGTTGTCAGATAGAGCGCCCCTAATAATCCCCTCCACTAGATTTACGTACTAGGAAATGAGACTGGAAAACGTTCCCATTTCCCCGAACGTGTACAGGTGGGCGTCGCGACGTCCCTCTCGAAAATGCATCGTCATGCAACGGCCATCGGAAAAAGTATTTAATCGGCGCTCCCGCCTCCGCCGGAACGCTCCTGCTCGCGGGAAAGTGGTTAATGCTCGGCACGGGGATTACGTCCGAATTAAACGTCAGTGCGGAGGACGGACGGCGCCTAACGCGGCTTTTTATCATGCCAACTGAGTGGAATTAAAATATGCAAAAATGGAAACATTCACGTGAATTATCTGGTGCGAGATTTTATGAAAAGTGTAGATATATGTATGTGTTTATGCTTTTATTCTACTCGGTGTGTATGGTTTTTTTGTTACGAAAATGCCAAGTTTTTCCTGGAATTATTTCGACGGGGAACAAAAATAGAAAATGTTCAGCGTACGCGGCATGAAAAGCGCCCCGGGAAAAGGGCGCACTGAGTCGTGTTTCATCGTTTTTTTTTTCGGGAGTGGTCTTTGTACGTTGAATCGACTATTAGATATTTACGACGTTCCCACTTTTAATGATATAGGCACGGAGTGTTACAAACCAAGCGCCTTTAATGTTGAAAATTGAAATGTATAGCAAAGTAAATAAAATAGTTTGTACAATATGTAAAGGTCAGTTCATATTTAGTTACTAATATCACCTTATATAGGGGTACGAACGATAAATGGTTTTTACAACGCACCATCGGATTTCAGTTATCAGAAGAAGTGCAATATCCTATTGTCCTCTTAATGTTTTTATTGCTGGTGGTGGTGCTCGAAATGCACCAGCGAAATTATGGATTCCCCGTGGCGTTAGGGATCGTACCTGTCGATCGTTCACAGGTAGTGGTCAGGTAGTCCGCACTACCAAACAATGTAAAATTGATTATAATTTGATATTATGTTCCAGCGAATTTTGATTAACGCGAATATATTTTTGTTAAGATCGTTGTTTCTTCCTCTATAAATCGATACCAAACTCAAAATATTTCCAACAAAATCAAATTGTTTTATGGTTTTAAATATGTATCTACTCACTAATATAAAGACGAAATTGTTACATATTTGAGAAACAGAACCAGGCACCAATAACCGTACCAAGGCACGTAACTATCGGTTAAAAGAAACCTTTTATATAGTTGACCATAATATTTTGCTAGTATTTAATACAATCATAAAGGCCGGCCAATCACAAACTTGTTTCAAGGATCAAACCACAGTTTAGATATATCATAGAGATATATCATAGACTGTGATCAAATCAGAGCACATTTCTGGAATTTTACACTGCTTATGTGGTAAACAATATTAAGGAGGTAAAACAAGTTCCCTTTTTATCAAGATGGAGATTACAGGTGAAGATTTCTCTTTCTCAAATATGTAACAATTTCGTCTTTATATCAGTGAGTAGATACGCATTTTTAATTTCGTATATGTTGAGAAATATGCTCCTAATATAATAATTATTTTCACCGAATATAGACCACAAACCATAAAACAATTTAATTTTGTTGGAAATATTTTGAGTTTGGTATCGATTTGTAGAGAAAGAAACAACGATCATAATAAAAATATATTCGCATTAATCATAATTCGCTGGAACATAATATTGAATTGTAATCAATTTTATATTGTTTGGTAGTGCGGACTACCTGACCACTACCTGCGAACGGTCGATAGGTACGATCTTTAACGCCACGGGGAGTCTATAATCGGCTTGGTGCATTTCAAGCCCGACCATTGCGGGTGTCTTACCTGCCGGCTGTCTCTCGGATCGCTTGGATGAGAGGAGAATACGGGATCGTATTAAGAAAAATTGAAATATAATTTAATATGCATGCTATTTACAATGCCCGTCATTATTAATTAACATAATTCGAAACAAGTTAAAAATGAGTAATAGTAATATTTTTACACAAGTATTTAGTTATAAATCACCATTTTATTAACACACAATTATAAATTTTACGGTTTTACATTTTCCATACCTAACAAAATTCTTAAATTGATAATTGTTGGGATTCCAACAATATCTTTTTCCGCTCTTTTTCATTATTTATTATCCTAAAAGCCCCTCATATTTCAATCTCTCGTCAATCTCTTCCGACTAGCAAAGTTATTTTTACACGCGGTATAAATCACTTGAAAATCATAAACAAGACACCCAATGGAACAAAAGCGCTTCAAATATTTCCGATTCCCTATTTACTTTCACATCCCTTTATACTAATAACAGTAATAACTTTAGTCACGGTATCCATTCGTCCGATCACATGGTCCCTCGCTTCATATCTTCCGAGAAGAATTGTCTCATTGTCGCGTAAAACGCGCACATGTTAATTTTCCAGCCTTCCCGGAAGGGCCACATCACCGGAACGAACAATTTCTCCCTCATTGTTCTTTTACAGTCGAAATTTCACAGCCACTACCCTTACCCGAGGAGGGTACACTTTCTCTTTTACCATCAACACATCTGGTGTACTAAGCGTTTACTTACTTAACCAATCGGTACTCAGTACGCAATCTCGGGTCCTCCAATCGAGAAACGAGATGAAGGGTCGATGGGCGGAGCAATCAGATTTACCCCGATGGACGAGAGAAACTTTTCAACACTCGCGCTCAACTCATTTCTAAACTCACAACCCCTCACGAAGAAACATTTTTACACTCGCGCATTTTTTATTAAACTCACAACACCTCATTCACACCGCCTCAATTGATTCTCAATTCACTCTCAAACATATTCGTATTGTATATAAAATTAATGTAGTGTACTGGTCAGTGGACCTATCTTTCAAATATTATTCAATATAAGTCGTAATTCTAAAATCACCCGCGTCTCACTCATCATCCAACCTGGGTCCAGCGGAAACACACCATTCAGTTGCATTGGCAAGCTGCAACAGCTCTACAAAGAAACAACACGTCTTGCCTGGTCCTTCGAGCGAATCTTACATGACGTAAGTTTCTAAGAGTTGCAAACACCAACAATAATAAAACTAAATAATGACGTCACTATTAATTTGATAAACTCTAAATCACGTGTTCGTTATTTATTTTCACAGAAATAAAGATAGAGGTGAAAGTTAAGAAATTACGCCGCAAAACCCCAGTTAATGATTCTCAAATTCTGAATAAACTAAATATACATCAAGCCCACTTTACCATTGCATTTTTATTCACTGTCATTGGATGTCAAAGTGTCATTTCCTAAATGTATTATAAGTTTAGGAACGCTTGGCCAAAGCGTTCTATATTCATTTTCTTTTGAAATTGTGTGTTTGATGTAGGCAGACCAATCATCTTGGGTTATTGTGAGACTTTGTTCTTTAGTAAGATTAATGACTACATCATTTAAATTTTGATTTTCATTTTTTTCTAACGCTATCTTTTAAAAGTGACCAATCATGTCGATGGGATTAAAAATGCAATGGTACGGTGGTAAGCGCAAAATGGAATGTCTATATCGTTTTGCCATTTCATTGATGACGTACGTTATAATGGAAAATGTTTTTGTTTTTAAAACTCCGAGAAGTTGTAATTTTGTATAATTTTCCTCAAAAAATAAATCATTTTCCATTAAAAAATGCCGAATTTCATCTTTTCTACTACTAGCATTAGGTACTTATGTATAAAATATTGCTTAGCAATTGGTTTGTCGTTGAGCAATAACGGTATTATTATTATTATTTCTTAAACCGCATTCGCACTGTTTAAAATTTTGCCGAACTTACAAGGGAGACGAAACATATGTAAAACAAATGAACATATGTGTTCATGTTATACGTTTTCGAGAGGATAATACAGTTATACGCAACACACGTTAATAATGTGGTCTCTTTAAGGCGGAAACAGACTATTGTCAACTCACGTGAGCTCACGTGCTGTCACGTTAACTCACGTCACAGGTAAAAAGTGCGGGGTATTATTTCACATGGTATTTAAATGTATTAGATCCAGACTGAGGTCACCTCAAAGTGATTTTAGTTAACGTGACAGCACGTGAGCTCACGTGAGGTGACAATAGTCTGTTTCCGCCTTTACGTGTTCTCATTTTATAAATGACATAGATGGAATATGTTCTAGAAATTAGTTCATTCTTACATATGTTTCTTATACACCTTTACCAGTAATTAATTTCGAGAACATATTCCATTTACAAGGGAGACGTTTCGCGGGAAATCCAGAATTAACCGAAGGAAAAACCGCCCGCCCTTATCTCGCCTGTACCGTCATAACAGGAAATTGTATTTAATACAAGTTTGACGCGCAGGGAGGATTAATCCCCTCTCGAAAAACAAATGAGCACCTCCCCTCCGCCGTGATAACGCTCCCGATGACACTTTACAGGACCGGCCTCGGTGTGTGTTTTCTTTCTTTTGTGTGCGGTTTATGCCGTGTTATTACTCAGATAAGACTGCGTCGGGGAAATAAAAAGAGGGCGGGCGGTTGTAAATATTTAGAGCTCTCCCGTATCATTTTATGAGGGACCACCGAAAGAGGGACAGGTCCAGGTGGATCAAAGGACATGGGGGAGGTACGAGTGACGTAAGGTTAAACCACGACAAGGAAAACGGGAAAAACGCATGTAGTATAGTGGAATAATTTTTAAGTGGGCGGTTTTTCCTTTTATTTCTGTCGGTGATGTGCGGTTTAACGCGTACAGTAATTCTACCCTTTTCTTGTTTTGCATTCGTCTGCAAACGTATAATTCTCCTTTCGAGGCTTTGCCTGATATTTTAATACAAATAGTGGTATGCTTCTTCCTCTTCTTCTAAAGCTCTTCTCGATCTCTCTGGATCATCCCCCTGATTCCGTTAAATTTGTAACGAAGCCGCTTTTCAAGATTGGAGGGTAGACCACCTACTATACAGTTAATCGCGAAATCAAACCTTTCTCGGATAGATGGCGGCCGATAAGGCACCGTTCAATCTACCATCGCTTAAACGTCCAGACTAAATTTAGATAAGCCAACCGCCCCCTCCAGTGTTCTCTGCCCGAATTAATCCACGGTGAGAACCACGACTTGTTTATAGCAAGTCGATACGTCTGTCTGTGCTTGTCACCGCCGTTAATTTTAAGACCGCCGAATTCTTTGTTATATGTAACTGTGAACGTACCGCCGATATCCGTCAACTGTGATCGTCACCGCCGTTAATTTTAAGACCGCCGAATTCTTCGTTATATATAATTTGTAATTTGTAATGTTATATGTAATGCGAGCATATCACCGACCGATAAATGTATCTGTGATCGTTCCGCCGTTATATGTTATGTAATTTCCGTTACCGACCGATATATGTGAGTGATCTGTAGTAGCGTCAAAATATCCGGCTCTCCGAACCGATTTGAATTAATTTATCAATCGTCGTGTTAGGGAAAAATTAATTCACCACAATCTTCCGCTCGCTCTCTCGCTATTGCTCTCTCGTAATGTAAAAAGGCCGTATTACCGAATATTAGACACTGCACGTTTTCCTATCGTCTCCGTATCTAGCTATTTCTCTTTCATTGTGAAATTGTTAGGATAATTTGCCGTTTTCCCATTTTCAATACTTAGAGGGTTTTTCATATTTCAGATCTTAATTTTATTCTTCGCAAATGTATTGTAATTTTCCGTTTCCGCATTTTCCGCTTCGCCGCATAATTTTCAAATTTCCGATTTCATTTAGAATAAAATTTTATTTATCTCCAACGGTGATACTTTTATGTTTTCGAATTTGTGTGTTTCCTTTCCGAAATACGTAAATAATTGTAAATATTATTTCAATAGAAATTTTTTAGAAATATTTAGAAATAATAAAATTTCTACGGACAACCCTGGTAATCTCTTGAGTTCGTAAATTACCCAGGCGTATTCCCGCGGGAGAAAACCCTTAGAAATCTGGCGCCCGAGCAAAACCGTAAAACTGACTTTTAAAACCCATTTCCGAACTCCCGAAATCCGTCCCAGCGCCAAATCCATAAGTAACCGCACAAAGCGCGTTACAAATTTCTTCTTTTCTTCTCTTCCAGTCGTCTGTATTCTTATCCTTTTTCAATCTTCATTCGTCCACTTTTTTGCTCTCTTTCTTCTTATTTCCGAATAAAGAAAGCTAAAATCTTCCAAAGCTGTTCCTCCATATCTCTAATCTCCTTTTGGGTCATATGGCCAACGTAGAGAATCTGGATAACCACATTTTTCTGCTTCTTGGTATTTACCATACAACAAACGTTTAACTCCACATCTGACACCAAGTGTCACGAATTTCCAATCGGGACCGAACGAATTATTACTTATAGTTATATATTTCCAAACTTTTTTTTTACAAAATTAATTCCATAACAACTTCTTGAGTGAGTTCTATTAGTGAGACAGCTGATAATTGAATTCGCTATCCATCGCGAGTTTTCCAACTCATTCCAACTATTAGTACTCTTCTTGATATTCGGTAAAGAATTCTCGGATCTCTGTATAATTAATATGTCTAACTCATCCAGCTAGGCATTGTTAATGTAATTTTATATTTTGGAATTTTAGTGTTGTTAGTTAATAATTGCGGTCGCAGACTTAATATAAATATCCTCAGAGATCGTTGTTGGCCGCACCGCTCTCCTGCTTTGTATAAATTCCGTTTTATAACCGCTCTTACTAATTAGATGCTGGATTAAATGTGTAATTTTAAGATTAAATAAACTGTTTCCTTATTGGCTGTACAGGATTAGGTCAATTTTCATCACTCTTGTTGTTAACGTTTCCGTTAGATTTAACAAAAAGAAACTAATACATTTATTCCACTTGTACTATGTTTTATTCTCACCGACATCGGGACATTTTCTGTAAGATAAATTAGTTTAGGCTTTAGGGAGTAAACCTTTAAAAAATCTGGCAACCGAGCAATCCGTATATTAATTCCGAATCTCTGAACTAACTTTAAGTAACCTAACTTTTCGTCAGATGGACGACGACCAAAGGGCGTCACATAAAGGATAGTTTATAATACAAAAAGACCTTCATAACTTACCCATCAACCGTTAGGTAGCGTGGAATAGTCGTAACGATCTACATCGAAACATTTAGATCGACTTCAAGTTACTTGCATAAAGACTCGAGAAACTATTTAAAAGTCACTAAAGAGAATTAGGTGTTATTTAATACCATCAAGATATCCAAGGAGGCGTACTTAGCCCACAACAAGCATACAATAATTAGCCCAATCCAATTAGCTCCAAAAAGGGGCAAACCTTGCAAAAATTCTTGACAGCAATTCTCCTTCGGAATTGTTTAGGGGGGTCTTTGGCAGTCTAAATTTAGATTGCCGGTGTACCAGACCCGTTGCGTCATCCGCCATCTTGAATTTAAGGGTGAACTTTTGTTTATTCAATAACTCGTTTATTTTCAATTTTAAACGAAAACTAGCTATTACAAAAGTTGTTTAAAATTAAATTTCCTACAATTTTGGTTCCTATCGTTTTCTTCCTAGGATCGATATTTTTCGATTTAAATCCGAAAAAATTGAATTTTTGTTTATTGAACAACTCGTTTATTTTCAATTTTACGCGTATATTTGTGATAAACATAGTTGTTTAAAATAAAATTTCCTACAATTTTAGTTCCTATCATTTTTTTCCTACGATCGATATTTTTCGATGTATACCCGAGAAAACGAGGGAGTGAAATCTTATCATCGTCTTTTCACGTTTATTGTCAATTTTACGCGAAAAATTGTGATGAATAAAGTTGTGTAAAATAAAATTTCCTACAATTTTGGTCCTTATCAATTTTGCAGTAGGATCGATATTTTTCGATTTATACCTGAGAAGAGGTGAGGGTGAACCTATAAGTATTGTATTCTCTCGTTTATTATTGATGTTTTCGTAATATGTTTTTTTTCGATTCTACGAAAAAAATTATAAGTACCAAAATTGTGGGAAATTTGATGTAAAACAACTTTAGTCATAAAAATTTTTCTCGTAAAATTGACAATAAACGTGACAATACGATTTTAAGATTTTACCTCCATCTCTTCTCAGATATAAATCGAAAAATATCGATTCAACGGCAAAATTGATAAGGAACAAAATTGTAGGAAGTTTTATTTTAAACAACTTTGTTAATAACAATTTTTCTCGTAAAATTGACAATAAACGTGACAATACGATGGTAAGATTTTACCCCCACCTCTTCTCAGATATAAATCGAAAAATATCGAATCTACGGCAAACTTGATTGATAAGGAACAAAATTGTAGGAAATTCTATTTTAAACAACTTTGTTAATTACAATTTTTCGCCTAAAATTGACAATAAACGCGAAAAGACAATGATAAGATTTCACCCCTTCTTTTCTCGAGTATACATTGAAAAATATCGATCCTAGGAAAAAAATGATAGGAACCAAAATGTAGGAAATTTTATTTTAAACAACTATGTTTATCACAATTATACGCGTAGAATTGAAAATAAACGAGTTGTTCAATAATCAAAAATTCAATTTTTTCGGGTATAAATCGAAAAATATCGATCCTAGGAAGAAAATGATAGAAAACAAAATTGTAGGAAATATAATTTCAAACAACTTTTGTAATAACTAGTTTTCGTTTAAAATTGAAAATAAACGAGTCATTTAATAAACAAAAGTTCACCCTTAAATTCAAGATGGCGGATGACGCAACGGGTCTGGTACCCCGGCAATCTAAATTTAGACTGCCAGTGACCCCCCCCCCCCCCTAAACAATTCCGAAGGAAAATTGCTATTCAAAAATTTTTGCAAGGTGAAATCCTAATTCGATTGGGCTAAATTGCGATTAACCATTGCCTCAATAAAAACTTTAACTACCTCCAACTGCATCCGAATATTAATTAGCGAGACGTAGGTATTGCGATCGAGTTTATAGTTCCATGAAGTTAAATGTATTACTTTAATGAGATTTAAGTTATACGAGTGGCGTCTGTTATAAAATTACGAAATGGCGGAACGAAGCATTTACATTAGGTTGGTCGGTCATAACTAAGTTATGTGCTAATCGTAATAAAGTTTATTAACTTCATCTGTGCCATTTCAGCGAGCATTAGTTATTTTAGTAGATAAACTGAAGGCATGAAATTGGGAATGGGTGTTAGAGATATCAATAAACTGTCAAGAATTGTTTGGAAGGTACGTTATGAATCTATTTTATGATGTATCAAGTAGAATTGAATTAATGCATGGTTACTTGCTCGGGGGAGGTTCTTATCGATCGCTTTTTATATGCTCCCTGTTATTATATTTATTGCCGCTACAAAGGGAGAAAAATCTTTCTTTTCTTTTGAAAAGCGTGTCGTTCGCGCTTGTTGAAAACGTCAGCTTTATTGTGGGTAATATATCACTTTTCTCACCTACTGTGCAATGCTTAAGGCTACTTTAAATTCAGTTTGAAAAGCTCCCCCCGAAAAAAGGGAAAAATATTTAGAATCCCCCGGCACGGTTAACACGCTCTGCGCACAACGGTGCGGGGAACATCTCGAGCAACGGAGAGTCGTAAATAATATATTTTGTTTATAATTCTTTATTAAATTCTCTCACTGAAAGCCGACGGTTGGGACGCGTCGATCTCCCGCCCGTTTCGATCGTAAATTTTCGATAATGGCGAGTTCTAGTCGGGACCCTTTGTTTCCCTTAAATGGAGATTCCAAGATTTTGAATTACTTTCGAGGAGATCTAATTGAATCTCGGTAAAAGCGTCACAACGCAACGCCAACAACCATAAAGCATTTCGCCGGTAGGGACCGTCGCCGGGGGAATTACGGAAACGTATTGAAAGTAGGAAAATTGTGAAATTGTGTAATCAGGATGCAATTCGGTTCGGTACTTTTAAATCACTAATGCAATTAAGAGAATACGTTGATTATTCTCAAACTGGTATCGGAGTAGTTTCCTTAAAAACGGATCAGTTTTCATCCATTGTGATCACATTTACGGAAAATGTGACAATTTTTAATGTAAGGATGACACCTATTTTTGATGTACTGTTGGTTGCCGTACTTTAGTACCAACGGCAAATTAGAACTTGCTGATTACTGAGCATCGGCAGTGTAACGTCGCGCACGTATCAGAGATTTCGATTGTCTTAGATCGTTATAACTGACCGTACACTTCACGCGCCAACTTAATATTGCGTGAACAGTTGGGAAATGATAACACGTAATTGTAATTTCGGATTTACTAAACTATTTAAATGCAACAACTTAAAATATAACGGAATACGTGAAGATAGATAATGATGCTCTCGCAGTTAGACGAATAGTGTTCCTTAAAATTAAATTACTCAAAAATTAGAGACGAGAAACGCGATCTCCGCATACTGGCCGGTTGCATTGCACTCCTCTTTACTCGTCACCCATTGGTTGGAAATCACCCCGGTAACGAGTAAAGGGCGTTTTGACCATAGCCGAAGATGGTTGTTTCCGTTATACAGATGGTACGCATATTTTTAGAAATCGCGACGTACACTACTTCTTCGAAATGCGGTCATAACTTGTCCGTAAAATACTCGATTACTTTCCCGGAAGGGTCTTTGTTACCCTTACGGCGCATTGTTGACTTGATTTGTGTTTATAGCAAATAAATCTCGAAGAAGTATTGGGTACTCGAGGTGACAGCAATATCGACCTCTGTAAATCATCATCGGTGCAACAATAAATTAAAAATGTCACTTATCTGAGACCAAACAGGCAGTAATCACTTAAATCAAATCATCAACAAAAATAAAGAAAACATCAGTTATAACATCCACGGTTTCTCGCTTACTTTAAACGAACTCCTGTTATTTTTCTACAAAAAACCCTTCATTTTTATATGTTATTACAAAGTTAAGTAATTAAACTTTTAATTACCTCCCGACGACGTTAAATTGGTTAACGAAACTCGCGATGTAAGACTTTCAAGGCATTGATATGGCGCTGACGTAAAAACAAAGCTTTATTTTTTTTTAAATTAACGTTAAGATAAGGGAAAATCTCGAACGTTCTAATAAATAATTAAACGATTTCAGAGTATATTTACTCACCGAGCTCGATAAGACTTTAACGGAGAACATTAACGTCAAACGTCCGGCCAACACAACTGAGACTTCAGTATTGTGTAATCTATATATGTATATTTAAAGTAGTTGGTAATATGTAGTAAATGCCTAAATACTGCAGCTTTTGTTTAGTTGTTCAAAATGTAATAGATAATCATTCCTACAACGTGGCATTGAAACAAATGTGGACATATTTACTCGTACTTCTTTACATATGTGTTAAACATATTACAAGTATTGAAACTATGTAAGTAATATTCCTGTCCTAGAAAAGTTAATAGCTACATTGAAATTGTCAAAACATAGTTATAATTAAAAAATTTAAGAAACTAATTAAATGTGACCTTAAAGTAAATTACATTTATGATCATCATACAGTAATTCTGTAAATGAAGTAAAATATTTGTGATTAGGTACTTATAGTGAGACGTTTAAACAGTTCAGTTTGTGATTAAATATCATATAAATACTAGGGCTTCGATTTGTTAGATATTAAATATTAAGATTAAAAAAGTTTATTTTTGCACGCTTGGCAACGAAACGTTCAAAACAACCATCTTTTAATTAATTTTTTATTGGTTCTCCTTTGGATTAAAACTTCGAAAACATTGAAGATGTTGAATCGGTTTTCTAAAATTTTGTTATACAAATTTATTGTAATTGCAGTTTATAATACAATAAATATGTCATATAATTTAAAATATTGGAAGAAAATTGGCACAAATATGATTTTTCAAATAATAGCCTTCCAGCAAGGACCGAAAAAGGTAATGTAATATAGCTCGAGTTTACGAAATTTGATACAGCCAAAGTTAAATTTGGACACTTTTATTAGTACTTTCGTTATTGGTATTAGACTTTTGACTTCTTGCCCCAACTTTACATTTTACAGCTAAAAGTGTTAAAGCGAAAAGATAAAATTTTAGTGGAATTTTCAATGACAGAAGGTTGTCCAAACTCTCGAAGTTGGCCATGTTTTTAAGTATCCGAAGAAAACACTAAGTCTTCGCCAACGAATTTATTTAATGAGGACTAAGCGACCGGTTTCGACTGATTAACAGTCATCATCAGGCTTCATCTAGATATGAGGATGCATTAGTTGACTGAAGGTAAGTATTTTACATAACAATACTCACAACAAAAGATTCTAGGGCTCCGGGTGTGCGACATGTGGAGTGTCAAAGATTAAAACAACATGGACAAATACAGTTAAAATTAACACATATCGAAACACGAACTAAAATTGTATAACGGATTGACCCTACTTATGTTGACATCCTCATTGTGCAAAGGTTGAAAGACCACTGTCTTTCCCATCTCAAATAGGACCGAAATTGACTTTCTAGAAAATTCTCGAACGTGATGGAATGAAAAAAGTTTCCCCAAATGTGGGAGCATGCGCAATTTCAAAATTGGCGGGTATAGGTAGAACAAAATACAACTCAACACAGAAACAATGTTATACACGGGGCGGTAAACACATGACGTGTTGTCAACATAACCTTAAAATGTGTTTACGATTGCGAGTTTATTTAAATATGTTAAGTCATTGACGCACTTCACACCACTACATTTCAATGCCTTAAATATTTCTAGCATTTCTAAAACATTCGGCCTCACTCCCTTGTTGCAGAAATGTAAGAACTGCACGTCTTCTTTAAAATCGCAGGTATGGTTTTCGCTTAACAAATGATTAGCAAACTGAGACTGTGAAGTTATGTTATCTCGGTCTTTATAATTGAAATATTCTCTATCGTGTTCCCTTATTCTTTTTTCGAAGGTACGTCCAGTCTGGCCAATGTATACGGCGTCGTAGTCCCTACAAGTTAGTTTGTACACTCCTGACTCTTTCCAAACATTCGTCTTATCTTTGGAGTTAACCAAGAACCTTCTGGCGTTATTAGTGGTCTTGTAAGAGACTGTGACGCCGTGTTTAGATAGGATTTCTCCTAACTGTAAGGAGATACCTCCGAAATAGGATAGAGATCTGTAAGTTATATCTGTATCTGTTGAATGATCTAGATGAAAGTTATTTAATTTTAATCTATGTTTAACGAAATGTTTAAAATAAATCTTGTGAATGAATGACAGAGGATATTTATTATTCACTTCTATCTGTTTAATGGTGTTAATTTCTTTTTGGAAGGCGTCTTCGGTGAGGCCCAACGAGAATGCTCGATGGAACAAAGCGTTGAAAGCAGACACTTTGTGGGACCAGGGATGGGTAGATTGATATAGAATTACACCATCAGTGGCCGAGGGTTTCCTGTAGACTTCAAAATTTAATCTGTTGGTCGAGCTATTTTTGATGAGTAGTAAGTCCAAAAACGGGAGGCGGTTGTCCTTCTCCATCTCCATCGTGAACTTAATATGAGGATGTAAGTTATTAACGAATGAGAAAAAGGTGTCTACAACCGTAGCGTCCCCCTCAAAAAGCAGCAGACAGTCATCTACATAACGGTAGTAAAATAAGATATTGAATGACTCTAATTTATTAATAAAGTTCTTTTCTAGGTAAAACAGAAACACCTCGGCCAAGAAAGGTGACAAACAACTACCCATAGCCAAACCTGATTCCTGTGAATAAAAATCATCCCCGAATCTGAAGAAGTTCTGTTCCAAGACAACCCCCAGAAGTCTGCACAGGTCTAAAGTTATAAACGTGGGAGTGTTAACATTGAACATTAGGTCCCTCACCTGTTGGATGCATTCTTCTGGTGGTATGCTCGGGAATAGATTGGTGATATCAAAAGAGACTAGTAGTGAGTTTTTCGGGATTTTAACATTTCTGATTTTAGTTATTAAAGAACTTGAATTTATGATGGAGTGTGTATTATGGAAACTAGTGATGAATCTGAGCGTCTCATTAAGCCAGGCCAAAAGGCGGTAACACGGAGAGTTAATATAGGATACCACCGGTCTGATGGGAACGTTCATTTTATGTACCTTCGGTAATCCATACAACCTACTACCTACTACTACCTACTACCTTCGGATACTTAGTGAAATTTTCATATATTTTATTGGCAGCTATTTTCCCGAAAAACGTATTTTTCTAAAAAAAATTTGCTACGGCCATAGTGACACGCCCCCTCGCGACAGAGCCGATAGAAACTTAAAAATTATTTCTTGCAATTCCTCTCTATCACTTTCTTGAAAGGATTTATTTCGAAAGGTCCTGGACTATCAACTCGTGATGTATGGTGCCTCGGTATCGATAACGACACACTCTGTATATACGTATGTATACAAAAATTGTTACGTTAACCAACGTAACCTTTAATACATTACAAATCTAGTACATTAGTAAAACATTCTGTTATTTGTCATTTTTAAACATAACGTCATTACGATACACTTTAAAAGAATCTATATGAAACCACATTATTGTAGAGAAACATATTATCTTCTGTTCGCTGAATAATTCAAAAATCTTACAATCATGTGGTAACAGTAATAAATTGAAGTTTCTGGAATTCTTAGAGAATAAAGATCCGATTACTTTAGTTTTGAATGATCCTTGTTTTCTAAAATTTCTTATAGGCCAACCAATAGAGCTAAAAAAGAATACATTTTGGCACTAAAATTTAACAGGTCACAACCTATACTATCGTGTAGAGGATAGTTTATAGATGAAAACCCACCTTTTTGCCCCAGCGAAATCGGTGTTGGGATTTTTATAAACAGAGTATAGTGCAAAAACGTATTTTTTTAGTTTTTTACGAATATTGGGAAAAGTAATGAAGGGATCGTTATACGACCAATAGGACTTTTGTAAAGAATCATAAAATCTAGAAAACGCTTTGCTGTACAACACGATCGGACCATTTTCCACTGAGAAAATCTGGGAAAACCCCCAAAAATCTTTCTTTCTTGAAAAATTCGTAATTTTGACAAATTTGAGGCTGGAAAAACTATCTTCGGGGTAGTGATAGGTAACAATGTGTTATTTATGTGTGCGGAAGATGGCCTCCGACCGATGCGCAGTTTTTGCACAATCGCGTTTTAAACAATATTCACACCATTTCTTGCAAAATGTGCGGTTTATGGGAAATTAATTTTCCTAATTCTGCAAGCGGCATTTTAAATCAGAAACCAGTAGCTTTAAAACGTATATCTTGGATTTTCACGTAAGAAGTGGGAAGTGTATAAACAAAGACCCTAAAAAGACCCGAACGCCCGAAATCGCTGATAGACAGTCTCAGGCAGCTGTGGTGGGGGAAAAAGTCAGCCATTTATGCGATTTCGAGCGTTCGGAGCAACTTTTAGGCCCTTTCTCGGTACATTTCCCACTTCTTACTTGAAAATCCAAGATATACGTTTTAAAGATACTGGTTTCTGATTTAAAATGCCGCTTGCACAATTAGGAAAAATTAATTTCCCATAAAATCGCATATTTTGCAAGAAAAGGTGCGAAAATTCTTTATGACGCGATTGTGCAAAAACTACGCATCGGTCGAAAACCATCTTCCGCAAACATAAATAATACACTATTATCTATCACTTCCCCAAAGATAGTTTCTCCAGCTTCAAATTTGCCGAAATTACGAATTTTTCAAAAAAGAAAGATTTTTGGGGGTTTTCCCAGATTTTCTCAGTGAAAAATGGTCGGATCGTGTTGTACAGCAAACCATTTTCTAGGTTTTATGATTCGTTACAAAAGTACTATTGGTGGTATAACGATCCCTTCATTACTTTTTGCAACATTCGTACAAAACCAAAAAATGCATTTTTTGCACTATAATGTGTTTATAAAAATCCCAACACTGATTTCGCTGGGGCAAAAAGGTGGGTTTTCATCTATGAGCTATCCTCTGCACGATGGTATAGGTTTTGACCGGTTAAATTTTACAGAAAAATTTCTATTGGTTGGCCTATTAGCTGGGCTACCAATCAAAAATTATATATTAGCTGTAAATATAAGACCGTTCATAATACGTTTGTACCGTTTTTATTTTAATATTCTGCTGTACGGATTTATATGTAGTTAATAATAATATTTGAATTAATATATTGATAATATGGGCATATATAAATGTATTAATCCCTCTACGTATTTATTTCTATTGAAACTATTTCGATATATTCATCGTTTCATTTAAACTGTTCAAAACGTCTCGGACGGAACTCTTATCGCTTCCCAGTTCCTCACGTAACATGTTTTTCGTTCTGCTTACTTTTTTCGTCCCTTTCGTGCATGGTACGTATGTACGATCTGAGTCCACTTGCTAGTCCTGACAAGTTTATTCGTTATCAGTACCGCGTCGCGTTAGCATTTATGTTCATCGCCGGGAGTGAATTTTCCGATTTTCCGATTTAAAACGTGTGAGAAAACGTGTGAGTCTTTGGAAATACGTCGACTTGTATGTATGTACGTTACTGTCTATTTGTATCGTTGAAACGCCTTATAATTTGAGTTAATTCTAAATTGTAATTTCAGGCGGAACGTGCGGCGGAGTTGCGGGGTGCGGTGTTATCTGGGTAAGTGATTTTTTGTACAGGGTGATCAAGAATGACTGTTTGAGTTGGCAATCCTACCTGGAGGATTTTTTTGCCTAAGGGTTTGCAATACTACAACCAGACAAGGCGTATCAACTTTAAATAGGTTGCCTCAAGCGATCCTGACCTACCACAACGTCATCTACGTCACACGGTGACCGGCGATGCAAAAAATACTTTAAAAAACTCAAAACTGTTGTCAATTACAAACGAAAACGCCAGCCAAACGCCGAATTGTCAGAGTAATACAGAGCATAGATGAAACCAGAGTTTAGATTAAACACAGGTAATAAAACTCAGACCTGTGTCGCCAGTCTACGTCACGAACTCCGCCTCCCCTGCGCGACCCCCTCGCCAGAAGCTGTTCAATGAGGTAACTTTTTTAAAGTTGATAGGCCTTGACAACCAGATATGTTTATTTCATTTATTTGACAAAACAATCAGCGTTATGTAAGTGGCTGGATCGCCATAGCAGCGAAGGCCAAATAAAAGAAGAAGAAGAACAGAAGAACAATCAGCGATCAGATTGTAGGTTATGTGAATAAAAATTAACGCTTAAAAATGAAACTCGAAATACAGAACAAAGATTTAATTAAACCGGCTAAAGGTAATGCTTAAAATGCCCCCCATTTTGGTCCAGACATAAATTAACTCTTCTTTTTATGCTCTCGAAGATATTCACCAGCATATTGGGGGTAATGTTTGCCACTTCCTGAACTATTGCCTATTGCAGCTCTTTTCAGTATGCAATACGTTCCTAAAGACATTGTCCTTCAAGAGTCCAAATAACGAAAAATCTAATGGAGTGAGATCTGGTGACCTGCTTCACCAAATGCACCGACTAATACCGTACTCTGTAGCCAAAATTCTCTCTTAAATATCCCATAGTAGCACGAGCCGTATGTGCCCTTGCAGAGTATTGTTAGAAATATCCAATTTGACGCTCTTCGTCTGTTAATTGGTTTATAAAAGGCCTCAAAAGGTGTTGGATATATCTCTCCGAATTGACGGTAAAATTAAAAAATATTGGCCCATACACCCGCGTACTTGACACTGCCATCCAAACACAAACTTTAACCGGGTGTAAATGTGTCTCTCTGATAGCGTAAGGATTTTCACCCGACCAAATTCTGTAATTTGGTTATTCACATAGTCGTTGAGATGAAACCAGGCTTTGTCGGAATAGAAGGTATTGTCAAGGATATCATTATTATTTAATATGTCATTGAACCAATTGCAAAATAAAACTCTCTGTGGGTGATCAGGAGGGGTTAATGACTGGACGATGGAAATTTTTTAAGGGTGGTACTTTAATTTCTTTTTAAGCACAGTGGAGCAACTTCCATATGTTAAGCCTGTAAAACCGTGAACTAGAACAACATGGAAAAGTGTAAGTCTTATGGATAAGAATGAAAATTGGTTGAATAGGAGGCATAAGGACCCAACCTGTTTGAAGGGAGAGCTTTCTTAAGGATTTGCGAGGACTTGTTTGCATTCGAGTTCTGATATCCTCGACAACTTCCTCGTTTAGAGTAGAAGGTCTACCAGTTGATTTTTGTTTGCTTACGCTCCCTGTGTTTAAATAACGTTCAACTACTCGCATGCAATGTTGCAGAAAGACAGCAAAAGTGACCAAAGTCTCAGGAAACAACTCTTGAAATTGCTGGTATGTCGCTGGAGGGAGTACTGCCTACCAGTAATTGGGTTATAAATCCCGCTTCTAAAGTACGCCATTCCAATGAAAATATCGTGTTGTAACGTGAAAACCATTTTAAATAAATAAATTTGAAAAGAATACCAGAAATTCGAATTTGAAATAGCAAATGGCATCTGTCAATGACGCTGTCAGTGTCACCAACCGGATGTTACTCCAGTCGTACCATTTAAAAATGAAATTCAGTATTGCCAACTCAAACAGTCATTCTTGATCACGTTGTACTTCACATTTGAAGACGTATTTTTAGTGTTTGGATCTAATGTTACCACGAACGTAGTTTTGATTGTTAGGCCAAGAGAATTAGACCCAAAACCTACCTGATGTGGCTGTGTCTTTACGTAACTTAGATATTCTCAGAATTGGTCGAAAATGATGTATATAAAATATGCGCTAGCTTAAAAAGTTGTGATATTTGCAAGAAAAGTCGAGAAGTGCAAAAATGCACGAAAATACCGCATTTTCTATCAGTATATGCAATATAACTCTGTACATATGCAGTTTAGACAAAAAATGATCTCTTGTGAATTTGTTCGCAATGAAATTTCCTACAAGACAGAATTAGTTTAAAGCTCTAATTTGTTATACTGTCGCTACTATATAGCAATAAAGCGGGGAAAAAGTGATGAAAATCGAGGTAATTTTGAGGCGTTCAATAAACAGGTGAGAAATTGCACAATTCGAGTTAAATAGAGGTTTAGGTACTTTAAAATATTACAAAATGAAATCCGAAAACCCGATCCAAATCTGCTTGTTAGTTTTTGCACTGTACATTTGTTAACTAATTCGAGCAAAAAAAAAAATTCGTCATTTGTTTGCATCGCTGCCGATGTCGAAATTAGGCATTTTCATTGCCGCTGATTTTTTTTACATATTCTTGGGCCCGTTAGCTATCATATAGAATCGATATAAGATCTATTTCCTATTTTGTAACAACTTTTGGGACGATTTTAAAAGTTTGTAAAATTTTGACTTTATAATTAAATACTATCGTGAAGCGGTTTTGCGGTGCGAAAAATGTATCAAAGTACTAAAAAAATAGTTTTGATATATATTTTGCACCGTCAAATCGCTTGACGATAGGATTTATATATTTAAAATGTCAAAATTTTACAAACATTTAAAATCGTCCCAAATGTTGTTAAAAAATAGAAAATTGATCTCATATTGATACTAAATGATAGCTAACGGGCCCAAGGATATGTAGAAAAATCAGCGGCAATGAAAATGCGCTGAAAGAAATTACGATTTTTTTTTAGCTCGAATTAGTTAACAAATGTACAGTGCCAAAACTAACAAACAGATTTGGGTAGGGTTTTCGGATTTCATTTTGTAATACTTTGAAGTACTTTAAACTCTATTTATACTGTAAATGTGCAATTTCTTACCTGTTTATTGAACGTCTCAAAATTACCTCGATTTTCATCATTTTTTTCCCGCTTTATTGCTATCTAGCAGCGACAATATAACAAATTAGAGCTTTAAACTAATTCTGTCTTGTATAAAATTTCATAACGAACAAATTCACAAGGGATCATTTTTTGTCTAAACTGCATATTTACAGAGTTATATTGAAAATAGTGATAGAAAATGATGTATTTTCGTGCATTTTTGCACTTCTCGATTTTTCTTCCAAATAGCACACCTTTTTAAGGCTTTTTATGCTAGCGCATATTTATAATATGATTATCATCATTTTCGACCAATTCTGAGAATATCTAGTTACATAAAGACACAGCCATGTCAAACTGTAGTGCTGATGGACTATGTATGATTTGGTGTTCATCTGGTGCTCAACTAGGTTGAGAGATCGGCAAAAACTTATTTACAATTATTTATGTAATTCGGAAAGGAAACACACAAATGCGAAAATATTATTATTATCATCACAGTTGGAGAGAAATACAATGTATTCTAAATAACAGTGAGAAGAGAAGAAATTATTTTATCAAATCGAAAATGCGGAAACGGAAAGTGGAAATACTCTTACAAATATTTAGAACATGAGGTATGAAAAACCCTCTTAATACTGAAAATGCGAAAACGGAATATTATCCTAACAATTTCACAATAAAATAGAAATAGCTAAATACGGAGATGATAGGAAAACGTGCTGTTGCTAATATTCGGTAGTGCGGCTTTTACGTATCGAGAAAACGAGAGCGTGAGAGAGGGAATACGGTAGGCGGGAATTAACATTTCCTCAACGCGACGACGGAAAAATTAATTCCGGGCGGTTGGAAAACGGACGTTTTCACAACCGCCGTTTTAACATGTAGCGTTCATCCACAGATAGCTTATATCTAGCGGTCGGTATGCTCACAACGAAAAATCACATATAACGTATAGCTTACTAGCTAGCGGTCGGGGACGCTTTCACAATAGACGAATAACTACGAATAGCTCGGACGGCTTAAGACTATCGGTCGGGGACAATGCACAGTTTACGTACACTCACAAATAACAAATAATTCGGCGGCTTATAACTAACGGCGGTGACGTTTACAATAGACAGATAGACGGATCGACTTGCTATAAACAAGTCTTGGTTCTCACCTTGGATTAACTCGGGCAAAGAACACCGGAGGGGGCGAGTGGCTTATATAAATTTAGTCTTGATATTTAAACGATGGTAGATTGAACATTGCCTGATCGGCGGCCATCTATTTGAGATAGGTTCGATTTTACGATTAATTGTACGGTGGGTGGTTTACCCTCGACTCTCTAAAATCGGCTTCGTTACAAAAGTACCTCGGGTCATTACTTAGGTTAAATTATAATGCTTTAATTTAACCGAATCTGCCTCGTTGATACAAGATGTTCCATCATGCCAATTTTAACAGATTTACCAAATTTTACTCAGAGTAATTTCGTCCTATTTAATCAGTTAAAGTAAAGCCAATTCAAAAAATATGCCGCGGTGATAAAAACGCTATCTCAAATTTTTTGCGGCCAGAAAACGTGACTGACGAGCAAATACAATCTACGTTAGTGGATTTTTTGTTACCAGCGAAAGTCCACACATCAGTGATAAATGAATATACGTTAAGCAACCGTGGTGAAACTAAATGTCGAAATTAATTAATTAAATGGATATAATGAAAAGTAATAACACGAATGGCTTTTGTAACTAATAAAACCAACCATGTTCTAAAAATATAAAGAGAGTACGAAATGCTTTAATTATTGTTCGGATATCTTTCGACAATCCTGCACTAAATTCACGCGTCGTTTTGTTCTCTTGTTGGCTTTTCCCTGTCCCGTATGCCCTCGACGGCTTCCCCTTATGTAAGGCTAATGTATCAATAAATCAGCTCGACTTTAACTTTACGCTCTAAACTCTGTTTGGAATTAAACCGTCACACTAACCATTAGTATAACGGGAATTATACCTCCAATATCTAATGACCTTTTGGCACAAGTAATTTCGAAATTTGAAATTGAAGAATAGTGTGTAAGTAATATATTTTGAGGAGGTGGTTTAAGAAAGCTAATTATTTATTTATATCAATGTGGTTTATACCGAGTGTTTTTCATGTTATGTATAAAATAGCTTGGTCCTTGTTTTAGGATTTAGGTAACAAGTACTTGTTACCGAATTTGTCTGGTTGATACAGAAGGTTTTTATGTGGTTTGAAATGTTCTTCAACAAATTTACTTTTTTTTTAAATTCAGAAACTTTCAATTCGTTCTTCAAATACTTTCTATTTTCTCTTTAACTATTCTTGCATCCTTTTATAACTTTAGTCACGGTATCATTCGTCCGATGTCATAGGCGCTCTCTTCATATCATCCGAGAAGAATTGCCCCACTGTCGCTCAAAAAGAGCACATGTTCGTTATCTTCCAGCCTGCTCGGAAGGGCGATATTACCGAGACGAACTTACATGACGTAAGTTCCTAAAGGGTTGCAAACCGCAACAGCAATATTCCATATTTTTTGGCGAATTCCACGCAATCCGCCGAGGCTGGTATGAAATGTGAAAAGAGAATGTATGAGATTTGTTTTGTCCTGTAAAGCATGAATTACTTGCGAGAGGGCAAGGAAAATCGATATTTTCTGAGAAAATGTTATTTTAATAATATAGTTTAATAATATACCATATATTCTTGTTTATAATTATATGCAAGCCAAACCAAACAAACCTAACCTTCCCGACCGCAGTCGTAAGTCCAGAAACTCCTGTACTTTACATTCATATCTCCGGTGACCTGTGACGTTACAACATCGAATTTGCATGAATATTCTGCAATGTAACGTTCCATACTTTTTCCGTACACGATTTTCCTGTTCCATGTCGACTGTCATTAATATGGCTGCCCGTTTGTTTACGTTCTACAGCAATTTTAATAATAAAATATCTCGATTGTTAGATGGAATACGACAATTTCCTTGACAAGGTAAGAAGCGGTTTCAAAATGGCGGCTTGTTATTTAAAAAAAAAATCTAAAAGCTTTAATTTCGCGTCTGAGAGAAAAATGTTACTTAGGTTTTTTGTTGAGCTTATAGAGGCGAACGACTTTTATATAAAATATTTTTTCGAGAAATGTACAGAAAAAAAGTTAATTTTTTAAAAGGATTCGTAATAGATGAATATTTAAAAAAAAACGAAAATCAATGGGGGAAAATGATGTGATTTCCCCTGTTTTTAAATCCTGGGTTTTGTTAAAAAAAGTTACCAATTGAAGCCCTTTTCAAGGCTATTTAAACATTTCATATGGTGTGAAACCTTCATTCAACTTTACTAGCCTCTCGTATTGGGGGAAAAATTGAAGTCGTGCAGTAAGTTGCGAAGTTGTTTCGAAAGCATTTATAAGTTTATTTTGACTGTCGAGATGTAATCTCACAGAGCCCGAACAAACAAAGAAGCGGAAAAACCGTGGGAAGCCCAAAGAACGAAGTAAAACAATACCGGGAATCAAATCTACAAGTTAGTCAATATAGTGTTAGAAACCGATAGAGAGAGGATCCTCGAATTACCGTCAGGAAACTCGATACACACCGAATCGAGAGCTCGCTCTTTTCCCCCGAATTCGAAGCGAAGAAATATCGAGTCTCGTTTCCTTTTTTCTGGAATATCCAACGAAAGATTAACTGACATGCGCAACGTATCCGGCAGTTACACTTACAAGACGGCACTTGCAATAAGCAAACCCAATTACCATCCACCCGGTTAATGAAAACTGCTACTTAATAATTTTCTCGAGGAATTTTGCAGTTGTTTTCCCGAGATCCAGGCCTGTCAACTACACGCCACGCGGCCACAAAACGCTCCAAGTTTCGTTGATATTGTTTATTGTTCGCGCAAAGGAATGCCCAGTTTGCAAGTCGAGTGCATGGTTTGTTCAATAATTCTCGATATTGTACTCACTTTACCTTTACAGTCCGGGCTTTGCTTGTTTCAGTCCCACTGGCAAATTCAAAACTCGTTAATGCAGCAAATATTTTATTTTTAAAGCCCCTGTCTCGTACATACGGACGCTGCTGATTGAAGTCATTAGTTTTTTGGTTATAATCTCTCTCCTGCGTTAATTAATCTAAGACAAAGTTTATTTGTTACGAACGTAGTTCGTTACTTCAGACTAATGAAATATTTCTCGTCGCCGGGTCGTGAACTCTTAAGGCTTCATCAAACAGAATGTTGTAATTTTCGTGAATCAAACCGACCGTTACGTTAACTAATTTATTTTATTAATTAGTTGTTAATTCATGCATAACTGTTTAGTTTATTTCTAATTTATTTACACTGTCCTAATTACTATACTACACACTACTTAATTTATCTTAACTATCTCCTAACTAATTAATTTATATCACTCTTATTGTTAATTTATTTCACTGGTCCGTTTTTCGCCTGTTTACTATGTCACGGCTTCACGTCTAATCTAATCTCTGACCGCAAACCCGATTATATACACCTCAATTGTATTCGCGATAGTTCCAGGTCATTCCTTTCTAATGTTTACTTAGAAACGTCCAGAAAGGTCTAGGAGGTAATATATCATTCCTTCTTTAATAAGAAGGAATGCCATGTTCCTTCCGCCGCCATGTTCGACGGCCGCCACTAAGCGCACCTTTATATGTTTCTCAAGCAGCTTACCTGCAACATCCAGCATGCACAGCGGCCTGTAAGATGACGAAGTCGTTGGTGGGCCTTTGCCTTTGTCAAGCAATACCAAGCGCTGGCGTTTCCACCGTCTACTAAACGTCGCTGTCTCTATACAAATGTTGTACATTGTCAGGAGTACGTTGGGGCATTTTTCTGCAGTTTAATGGCCTTGGGAGGAATGCCATCAGGGCCGGGTGCTTTGTCCGATTTCAGGATTCTGGCGGCTACCTGGAGCTCTCCTATTGTAAACAGCGGTGTGTCTTTGGGATCTTTCATTTCTTTTGGCGCTCTTGGTGGGTGCTGGGGGAAGAGATCTGTTACAATCTGTTCTATAACATCTGGCTCCATAGGAGGAACTGGGCTTTATTTCCCTAGGCCTTTCACCACGATTTGGTACGCTTGTCCCCATGGATCGTTGTCCAGGTCGGCACACAGTTGTTTCCAGCATCGCTTTTTGCTACTTTTAATTGTTTGTTTAAGGTTTCTCTTCGCTGTCATATATTCCAGGTTAAGGATCTCAGACTGGTTAGTAAGGCCTCTTCCGTGCGCCCTAACCAATTTACGTCTTAAAGAAAGACATTTTTTCCTCAACTCAGCGATCTCGCTGGTCCACCAATAGTTAGGTTTGTGCCAGCTACTGGCGCGTTTCACTGGCATAGAATACGTCGCAAGCCTTGCCAATGAGATCCATGGTTTTTTCCACCAGCCTCTCCGCATCAGCTCCGGTGTTGGGTTTTGAAGACATAGTTACCTTTTCCCACTGCTCAGTGAGAAATTTGATGAGTTTCGATTCGTCCAACTTCTGCGGGTTCCAGCGTTTACTTAGACTCCTCGTGATGTTCCCAGAATCTCTTGTGGTAGCAATCGTGAACTGTATGTATTGATGATCGCTAGCGTTATATGTCTCTAGTACTTCCCAGCTAGAGATTTTAGCAGCAGTGATCGGAGAAGCGAGAGAGATGTCAATGATTGTCTCGCGATATCCAGGTCGTCTAAAGGTAGTTGTGTTACCAGTGTTGACAACGATAAGATCGAGTCTTGCAATCATATCTGCAACCTCATTCCCTCTGGCATCACACCAGTCCATTCCCCATTCGGTGGACTTAGCGTTGAAATCCCCTGCTACGATAACTTCTCCTCCTATTCGGAGTATGGTGTCCTCTATATTGTTGAGTTTACATCGAAAGACAGAGATACCTTCATTGGGTGATAAGTAGCAACTAATCAAAGTATAAGTAGCAGTATTAATCCATACCAGTCCGTTGTTACGTCCACATTCCAATACATGTATGTTAGGGCTAATCACCCAGACAGCAGATGTATCTGAAGTGTCTGAAAACCATCGGGAGGTTGATGCCTTTGAATGCTCTTCTGAGAGGACGCATATGTCGATCTTCTGTTCATAGATATGCTGACGAAGTAAGGATTGCGCTGTCCAACTACGCCGTAGGTTATATTGTTGTATTGTTATATTGTTACAGTAGTTCCGATAAGAAGGGGTTTATTGGCTTAGTAGTTTCTTGGAATTCTATCTCACCAAATAACGAACGACCTGTATATTTCAGTCAATAGCCAGTTATAACTGGTATAAATTCTGGAATTCTAGAAATTCTGGAAATTCTTGAAATAAAAACAGGACTATTGTTCCCGTTTTCACCGTCCCACATCATCATCCAACTCTCGGATGTCCCGTTCGAATAAGGGAAATTTTCAAACTCGACTTCACCCGTCCTCGGGGATGCAAATCAGCTTTCGTTCGAGCCGGCGTTAGCGAAATAATTGACCGAACTGCATGAGGGCGCTCGTAAGGAGAGACCCCCTGCCCCATTGTACGTACGCGTATGTTATATGCTTCCCGGTACTTTTGAAAGGATGCTTCGCAACCATAGCAACCCCAGTATCGATCTGGGTTGTTTGCGTACCTGCCCCGTACCGAGAGTAATACACGTATTTTAATAAAATTCATATTTTACTAGGAACGGCCCACCCCCCTCTCCCCCTCACCGATGTAAACACATTCTGGTCTGGTGAGCTTTCGAAACGTTGTTGTCGGTTTAAATGGTAATTATGTTCTGCGATTGCATCGCTCCTTGCTCCGCGCTCCCGTTTGCAATTTAAATATGACCTCCGTCGGTGCGAGAGTAAAAACCGTAATTGTTACGTTCAAGGGGTCGAATCAGGAAATGACGCTTGTTCAACTAACGCGACTTAGCTCCGGACTGTTGGCGTCAAAATGGAATCACGAACTAGCCTGGTTAGAAAACATTTGGAGAAATGAGAGATTCAGAAGCGTCCAAAGAATTTTTCTTCTTCTTCAAGTGAAATCTCCTCTCTTAAGGTTGGCTATCATCACAGGTATTCTCACTTTTGATGCTGCAGCTCTAAACACCTCACTTCTTGCTTCTTCTGATGCTTTTTTTCCCTCTATAATATTTTGCAACAATACGTATTTCTCTCCCCTCATCACGTGGCCCAGATATTGCAGATTCCTTATTTTAATTGTGTTTAATGTTTCCATTTCCTTCCTCACTCTTCCCAGTACGTCCTGGTTTGTTACCATGTCTACCCAACTTATTCTCAAGATCCTGAAACGCATGAAATTTCGTACTTACTCATTTAATTCTTAAATGTTCCCTTGCCGGCTAGCACGAACGAATAAATGACTCAGGTGTGGTCGAAAAGAAATATCAAAATCTGATTATAGCCGTTTAATTGAGTAAGTCACATAACCAAAACCATAACTCAAAAATATCCAAATACATATTCCAAAAATTCATAATGCTGTAAACTACACATATACCCAAAATACTAAAATACTGAAGAGTTCGCAAAGTAATAGCAGAAACACATAATTTACTAAAGTTTGTTTTTAATTAATGGGGAGATCAATCGATAGAAACGTTTCGACTTATAGGCTTTTAAGTGGGGAAAATACCTGTCACTTAGCACTAATCACCACACACATGATTGTAGGCGGAGAGGTCCTTAGAACCTCCACGTCACCGGACGGCTCGGTGAAAGTCGCCGGATGGCGGAAGTCGTCCGGGTGAACCGAGGTGGATCGCCCTGTAAGTAGACGCTCGTAGAGGCTGGCTGGACACAAGGCGGATTGCCCTGTTTGCTGGCGCCGCACGTAGGCTTCTCACGTTGCAAACGGCAACGTTCTTCGTTGGCGATTTTAGCACGAATTTACTCTCTCCGAATGGCACTCGAAATCAACGCACTGATTCTACCCTAACACGTTACCCATCAAATTATTAGGGGTTCGTTAAGTAAAAGTTTGTCAACGGAACTATTAAATGCGGATTTCGCTGACCAGACAAATACACCAACAAATTCACTAAGACCAACCAAAATTGAAACCAACATTAATTAAACTCAAAATTGGACGGCCGACCCTAGCGGGCCGTCCTGCATCGCCCGAGGCCGCGTTACACTATCATTGACCAGTCAAGTTTCAACGGGGCTTTAATAATATCCCTCTCTTTACAATACGTGTCATTCCCTTTACACGTGATATTAACGGTCCTTGCGGTTTCTTAGAATATATTATCATTAAGTAAATATTGCGAAAGAACCTCCATGAGATTATAAGTGGCGACACGAAGGCGAGTCTTTCTGACAAAAATATGGTCTACACATCTTAAGTAAATAATCTCGGGCTTCGCTTCGAATTTCGTTTGCGATGCGAAAATTTAAACCGCATGTAAAACCAAACCAACTTAACTGAGAGAAAAATCGTAACGTAACAATCCTTCGATATGCCCACATTTCAAATGTTTCCCGTCGATCACTTATATTTTCCTTCAATGTCCAGGATTCCATCTCATATAACAACACCGGGAAACATAGCATCTCAATATTCTGACTAAGATGTAGGTTAAGATCTCTACTGCATAACACATTTCTCATTTTGTTAAAATAGTTCTGGCTTGTCCAATTCTCGATTTAATTTCTTCAGTGTACTCATTATCTTCATTGACAATTGTTTAGAAGTATTTGTACTTTCTGACTTTCTCTACTAGTTCTCTTTTGATCCATAGGTTTTCCTGTTGCTGAACTGATTTTGTGATGGTCATGAATTTGGTCTTTTTAATATTTAAGGGAAGCCCGCTCTCCTCACGACTCGTCACTACTTAATCAAGCAAGATCTGTAAATCTTCTATTGCTTCGGCAATAGGTATGGTGTCGTCTGCATACTGGATATTGATAATGGGTATTCCATTAACCTTTACTCCTGTTATTGTTTCCTCCAGTGCTCTCGCAATGATTTCTTCCGAGTAAGGATTAAATAATAGCGCCGATAGTACACATCCTTGCCTTACCACCGTTATATTTTTACTTCTTCCCAGAGTTCATCATCCACTCCGATATTAGCTGTCTGATTGTATTATAAATTATGTATTGTTCTAATATCTATCATGTCTATATTTTTACTTTTAAGAGATCGAATAAGGTGGTTATGGAGGACTTTATAAAATGCTTTGTTGTAGTCAAGAAAACAGACATACATCGGTTGATTGACGTCCATGCATCTTTGAGCCAACACATTAAAGACAAACAAGGCTTCTCTGGTTCCCATTGCATTTCTAAAGCCAAACTGGGTTTCGCTAATATCCTGTTCTAATTTCCTGAAAATTCTCTGATGTATTATTTTTAGGAATATTTTGAGAGCGTGACTCATTAGACTGATGGTTCGATGGTGGCTGCATTCTTTTGTGTTAACCTTCTTTGGCAGTGCAATGAAGGTCGATCTAAGCCATTCACGGGGAATGATTCCTGTATTGTATTATATTGTGTTATATAGTTCCACCAATATGCCTATTTGATCCTCTGTTATTAGTATAATTATTTCTGCTGGAATTTCACCGGTTCATGAAGCTTTGTTAGATTTTGCCCTTTTTAGTGCGTGCATTCGAAATAATTGTATTTCCTTAAAAATCGATCAATCTGAATGTGGTTCATAGTTCCAGTTGGCACTGTTGGTTACTTAATATCATTATTAATGGTAAATCGTCCAGGTAAAGTTAGTATTGTGGTTTAATTTAAATCCAACCAAGTAATATACATGGTGTCCCATTTTAATGTACCACCCCTGATATTTCTTTAGATATGCAATTTAGCGAAAAATGGTTCAGACAAAAGTTCTAGGGCTCGAAGGGGGCCACCCAAAACTGACCTTTTCGTTGACCTTGAAATGATCTTTCAAGGTCAAATCAAGGTAAACTTTAGTTTTTTTTTTTTAAATAGAAACACATGCTTATTTGGATTTTCCGATAAAAAATACGTATCTTTTGTATGAAAAATTTTTTTCGTAAATGCTTTGATTTCTCGCTAGAAGACACTTTTCAGCTTTTACCTCGATTCAACCAACAATTCGTCCAGCCAAGGCAAAGTCACCTCCCGTCCAGCCACTTAAGGCAAGACAACACAACAATAAAAAGTCTAATAGTCTTCCTAGTAGGATGACGAGCATCTGGATACCTTTCAGCGTACAACCTCGCCGCAGCGCTGTAATTGTCGTTACAATCTCCAAGAATCTTGAACATATTGACAATCTCTTCTGGCGTGTAGTCAGCCATTTTCGTGGTCCTACTGTCACTTGATCGTGACCTTGACACGTTTTGACCTGTTTGAGACTTGAAATTGACCTGTAGATTGGACTTGGCCTGACTGTGTCTAGGCCTTGAGCCCACCTTCACCTGGTTTGGACCAGATCTTGGCATGGTCAAGCCAATGTCAAATAAAGGTCAAATAAAGGTCAAAGCTGAAAAGTGTCTTCTAGCGAGAAATCAAAGCATTTACAAAAAAATGTTTCATATAAAGGATACATATTTTTTATTTGAGAATCCGAATATGAAATATTTCCATTAAAAAAAACCTAAAGTAGACCTTGATTTGACCTTGAAATGCATTTCAAGGTCAAAGAAGGCCCCCTTCGAGTTTTAGAACTTTTGTCTGAACCATTTTTCGCTAAATTGCATATCTAAAGAGATATCAGGTGTGGTACATTAAAATGGGACACCCACTATAATCTACCAATAAAGGTACTCTAATACTTTCTAATCTAGTCTTCTTCTTCGTCACTTCAGGTTTTAGGCACTTTACCTATTACGATACCCATCTTTTTCTCGGCCTTCCGATATCTCTTCTTCCATGGCAATGATAAAATCTAACTGTCTGGTATCCTCTTTTCGTGCATCCGTTCTACGTGTTTTTTCCAATTACTTTTATTTTCCTTTATTTTTTTCGTTTATATTAAAGACGTTCTTACATCTCTGTTCCTTAGTCTGTCCAGTTTTGTGCAACCTTTCACTCTTCTTAAAAATTTCATATCATGCGCTTGTATCCTACTTCCATCTTTTTTTTGTTGTTGTCTATGATTCACTGCCATATAAGAGGGTTGGTACAGCTATAGTCTTGTAAAATTTTATTTCTGTATCTCTTCTTGTTTTATTCTTTAATGTTCTGCGTATAGTTCCGCAAATATGTGTGAATTTATTAAGCATTTAAATATTTAAAGTTTTTTACATGTTCCAATACTATGTCATTTACGACTATCTTTGTACTGTCTGGATATTTACCTGAGGAAGCGATGGTTTTCGTTTTGCTTGCTGATATTTTCATGTAGTATTTTTGGCAGGTTGTTTGTAGAATATATATATCTCTCTGTAGGTCGTCTTCTGTTTCTGCTAAGAGTACTAAGTCATCGGTATACAAAATAGAGTTTAGGATGGTGTTTTGGTCTAAATATATACCGTTAGGGCACTTCGTTTTCCACTCTTTCACAATGGCATATATATGTGTGAAATAATTTTGTCGAAATACAGCAGCCTTGTCTAACTCCCTTGTTTGTTGATATTTCTCTAGTTAACTTACCGCCCATAATTCAATACCGCCCAATTTTCGTATCAATGTATAAACTTTGTATTGCTCTTATTAAGTGATTTGGAAATCCTCGTTCTTTCATAGTATTCCACAGTTTGTATTTGTTTACATTATCTAATATAGTACTCTAATACTGTAGTACTTTCTAATTAAGAGACGCATTGTCACGTACAAGGGCAATAACTGCGTGGTACTTCTATTGCGTAGCTGTAATATTCGTTGGTCTTAGTTAGGTTATAGTTAAGAATTGAGGTATTATTATGGTAAGGAACCCTTTTTTTGTATATCAATAGTTGGACAACGTTAACGCCGATTTAGTCGAAAATGTAATATACTCCTATTCAGTGTTGGGTAAGTTTTTCATTTTAGAAAAAGTTAAGCTACAAGTTAATCGATAACCAAACCAACATAATGTAAGTTAAAAAGTTACCTTTTAATAATCGCGAAGTTGAAAGTTAAGTTAAATTAACTTTTTTAAAGTTAAAAAGTTAAAAAATTACTTACAAAAAGAGTTTACAATTACCTACTAAAACTAACTTTTTATATTTTAACCTCATTGAACCTAATTTTAGTGTATTTATTAGTGTTTATAGTATTTATTTTACTGAGAATAAAAACAGACATGAGATAATATAAAGGACAGGTGAGTTTAAATTTCATTTTGTCTCAATTAAACGTACCAAGGAAAGAATCATCAATTATTTATTATGTACATACATTACATGTTATAATAAACAACACTTGATCTATTTAGGTACAAATACTTATTAAATTTTATCAATTGGGCCATTTCAAAATTTTGTCAGTGATTTTTACCCCTAAGTCGTCAAAGAATAAATAATTGTTTTTTCTTTCTTTCTTGTCCTTGAATCACAATTTGGTTATCTGGTTCAACAGTATCATTTTGACGATGTTCTTTAGCGTACATTTTCAGCTGCGTACTCATTCTAGATTTTTAAATAATATTATCTTTTTAAAAAAGTTAAAAAAATATAAAAGTTACCATATAAAAGTATCTAGTTAAGTTACTTGCTAACAAGACCTAAAATCAACTTAAGTTAAGTTAAAAGTTAGTAACTTTTTAACTTTTTAACTTAACTTCTAACTTTTTAACTATTTAGTCCCAACCTTGCTCCTATTATACTTATTCCAAGCTTCTAAACTCTGGGCGCTGCCGGAATTTACTTTCTCCTCGGGGGCGCTGTACACCCGGTCCGCGATTCACGCCAGACAGTGATTTAATGAGCCGAGCAACACACGGTTTTAATCGTCACCGGGGAGAGGAAAAAATTAATCCTTTATTCTTAGAGCGAAGTGCAGGGAAATCGCGCTGACATGTACCGTTTCTCTATGTGAGAGCTGAGGATTCGGTTTTAATTCGATCATCTACATACGATTCGATCCTGGTGTCGATTCAGCGGATTGTACGAACGTAATCTCTGAGGCCATTGTGAAATATGGGGAGTTATACTCTTTCCAACAAGATAGATGCATATTAATGGGCTGGTCGTTAACAAACGGATTTTTCATGTATGTCATCATCATACAGCTATATAGTAGTCCACTGCTGGACATAAGCCTCCCGTAAATGTTTCCATCTCTCTCTATCCCGTGCCGCATTCATCCAGTTCGTGTGAATGCGCTTCAGATCATCCGACCATCTAGTGGGTGGTCTGCCTCTGCTGCGAACTGCACGATCTCTAGGTCTCCATTCGGTTATTTTTCTTGTCCATCTACCATCGTTCATTCTAATCACGTGGCGTGCCCAGTTCCATTTACGATTCGATATCTTTTCAATGGCATCTGTCACTCCAGTTCTCCTTCTCCCTCCGCATTCGGAACTCTATCTTTCAGAGAGAGACCCAACATTGCTCTTTCCATGCATCTCTTTGTCATTCTTATTTTGTTTGTCGTTTGCTTTGTTAGTGTCATTGTTTCGGCTCCATTTGTTAACATTGGCAGAACATACTGATTATATATACCCTTCACATTTGACATATACGAATATTGGATCTTAAGATGTGGTTCAGTTTCCCAAGGGCTGCCCAGATGAGACCAATTCTTCTGCCAATTTCACAGGTTTGATTGTCTCTCCCCAATCGTATTTCGTGACCCAGGTCATTATAGGACCACACTTGCTCAATATTCGAGTCGTTTACTTTTAGATTTTCAGTGTTGGCTAGATTTGTCATGAACTTGGTCTTGCTGATGTTTATATTCAGCCCAACTTCTTTGGATGCTAGTTCCAGTTCCTTTAGCATCTCTTTTGCTTCATCAATTTTGTCGGCAATTAATACTAGGTCATCGGTGAAGCGAAGATGTCTCAGCTTCTCGCCGTTGATGTTAATACCAAAGTTGTCGATGCTAGTACGCTTAAACATGTCCTCCAGAAGGTTAGTGAATAATTTGGTTAGTAAATAATTTGGAGGAAGAAAAATTCACAGTTATCTTAAGCAGTATACCTGCATTTTTATTTGTTTTTGTATAATTTTGAAGGGGCCACCCTGTTTAGTGGTACCAGAACAAAAGGTCCGAAGGCGAAGAAGAAGAACAAGAAGGTAAGAGATAAGCACAAATCCGGCGAGCGGATATCGAGATGTTAGTGGCGTTTCGCGTTTTCGACAGAAAATTCGGAATAATGCATAATGTATCAAAAGAAATTGCTAGGTATTCAACAAATATGCGTAGGTACCGTATTAGTCGCAATAATTTTCGTTACTATTAATCCTGCTCCTAAATAATCATATTCCAACGAAAAATATCGTAATTACTGGTACTCCGTTATCCTCAATGATATTGTTACCCGCACGCATATGACCTTGACGGTAAGTTGATTAATATGTGTCTATCTTGTTGGGAAAAAGAGTATGCACAAAAGGCATTTGTACCTTTATAAGAGCACAGTTTTTAAATGCGTCACATTTGCTAACGTTACATGCTTGAAGATTATTGCTAGGGGAAACGCCGGGGAAGTCCAGCCGGAATAGACCGTATTCGGAAAATTGAAACAAACATTTTAGAACGCGCATCAAGCTTACTTTGCTGAAATGTTATTGGTACCAAGAAAAGGCTATTTAGCGCATCTGTCGCAATTTAATGTTGACCATCGCCGGAGTTGGAACCCGCCCCGTTTTCGGTGCCGGTGTGTGTGTGTATCGGCATAAGTTAATCAGGGCGAGTAATTAAAGTCTCATTAGAGGTCCTGCGGAGCTGATGAGGCTCGACCGATGTGAATATGCAGATTAAACGAGACGTTTAACGTCGCTTACTTGATTCCTCAATGATTAAACCCGCGCGTCGGCTTAATCACACACTCTCCGACGAGTGCTCTCTTTCCTCTTTCTCTCCTCCTCCAATTCCCCTGCTCGCAATCTTTCTCCATCGGGGAACATTAAATATGGTAAAACAAAAGGTGATTGCGAACAGAGGAAGAGAGGGAAAGATGTGCCGGGATTAACGGTGTTGCCTTTCGGTGGCGGGTCGGGCGGACGGAGTTCGATAAATCGATTATGGGCCATTATGATGTGTTTCCTTTGACAAATGGCAGGGCTTAACGTGTTCTTTATTGTTCGACGACATGAAAGGGAGGTGCGTGAAACTCTTTCCCCCCCACTCCCCTCTCTCGACATAACTTTACGGGCGTTTCTAAAGCCGGAATTTGCATTCCGAGAAGTTAGGATTTGAAAGGAGGATCGATCATCACAAATTTTATCGATAAGAATTGTCCAGATGGAAAGTTTATCGATAAAACTAGTATTTGTAGGTATAGAAATTGAAATAGAAATATAGGCATAAGTAATAACCAACTGTATGCAGAAATAGGCCAAATGCACAGAGGAAGAGGCAAAAAATAGAAATAATTACGCCACGTCAGCAAAAAATATGAATTCTTATATATTAATTTAAAAGTTGACTTTCTTAATTATAGTTTATGTAGGTTACTAAAATGTTATTAATTAAAGTAAGGGATACAGTTCTGCGTGGAACAGCCGATTTCGGCCACGAACCGTTTTCAGCGTAAGCGGAGGATTATGGTACGTTGATAAATACGCCGACTTCGGCCACCGTTCTACCTGCATTGCTTAGGGCTTAACCTAGGGTTTCAATGGGTCGGTGGAACCGAAATGCGCCCTGCTGTCAAATTGTAAGCCAATCAATAAACCAATGAAATTGCAATGATTTTGTGAAAAATGGTTCATTGGAAAATTTTTAGTATTAACCAATTATCAGCTAGTTAATAACTTGGCTTTGTGTAGAGAGCAAATGTTTCTTTTTTCAATATCTTCATTGGCAATATACATTCAAGGAAAATTAAAGTTATCGATAATAAATTTGTAGACCTGTACCTAGAAATATAACAATATATAAACTATATACAGAGAGAATGAAAAAGCTCGGGGAACAGAGCTGACCGTGAGTGCGAGTGAGAATATGGGAATTAAAACGTAGTAGAAAGAGAGACGGTTTTCTTCCGACTCCCACTCTCCCACCTCAACTACACACCATCTCCACCTCCACACTCACATCGTCACATCTCACTCAGAGTCTCGTCTCTGTCATCTCGTCATCTGTCGATCCGCTCCGCTCGCATCGCACAATCAAGGAAGTGTGAGAAATGCTCTCCTCTTTAAGAATAATCTTATTTATTTTCTTCATTATTAGTACTTTTAGTACGAGTAATTTTCAAAAAACTAAAACTTGTTCTTTTTTACTCTACTTATTTTGTTAATATTTTGCAATTGTTTATCGTCATTACAATGAGGAATGAGGTCTTGCTCATATTTTTTAGAGTCATAACAAGAATTATCAGTATTTCTAAATTTCAAACTAAATTAGAAGGACGAAGGAAGACAGGATCGATACCAAATCAGTTAGTCTAGTCAAGAAGTGAGTTTCCTGAGAAAACTAGTTAGAAGGGTAGAAAAATATGAGCGATGGCTCATTCGACTCGGATTGCAATTCTGAGAAATGCATATTTTCGTTTTTGCCTGCAAACAAAAATTGCAATTGTTATTAACAAAAAACGAAAAAATAAAACTGTGATTTTGTTTTTGGATGATAAATTAAAAAATATACAAGATAGCGGGAATTGCAAAAAAGATCCTTAAAGAGGAGGAAATTTCCTATAAAAAACTCTTAGCTTCCGGATTTCTAGCTCTAACATTTATAATGGTAATTTGATGTTGAAATAGGGCTCCGCTCGGCCGTTTCGGGATGACGCCGCCTGTAAAGTTGAGTGCCGCACCTAAAAAATTTTTGTTAAACCAATAAATATTGATTTTAATTGGTGGTAACAACCGCTTTTATTTGATAATTTCTCTATTTTTCAATTTTACTTTTACTACACTGAAAGAAATTAGTGACCGAAATCGACCCAATTTTATTTTATTGCACCTACCTGGCCTAACGAGCCATAATGCTGTGCCATAATCCTTACTAATCCTACTGATAAAATCGCGTGGCCGAAGTCGGCTGTGATTTTCTTCTCTGTGGGGAATGGTGGCCGAAGTCGGATGTCCCCGTTCTGCGATTGTGTTACGTAGAGACAAGCAGTAATTCACTTAAAATATTTTTGTTTTCTAAAAAACCAAAAGTTACTACGAACAAACAATTTCCATGTCTTTCGATTCACTAATGACGACTTTTTAGAGAGTTTTTAAATTGCAATCCTATAACATCCTATGGAAAATGGCAATTTCATATGGCCGTATCTTTAAAACCATTCATCTCCTAGACTGATAATTAGTATCGGGTGTTTTTTTTAAATTTCACCTCATAGTAGGCTGTGGATAGTGTTTGTGAATGCGCCTTACTAAAAAATGTCAAAATTGACATAACCTCACTTTTTTAATAAAAATGAAACTGCTCCAATCAGTTACTAGTGTCTTAAAAAAGACAGCTCACTCATCTACGCCTAATCAATAGAGCCAAGCTGTCTTTTTCAAGACACTATTGACCGATTGGAGCGGTTTCAATTTTTATTAAAAAAGTGAGGTTATGTCAATTTTGACATTTTTTAGTAAGGCGCATTCACAAACACTATCCACAGCCTACTATGAGGTGAAATTTAAAAAAAAAACACCCGATATATTCGTACTAGTTATACTTTCTAGTAGAATTAGAAAAACTTCAAAATTCAGTGTCCGATATGACGAACCTGAGTCTAATTGTATTATGGTATCAACTGCATTGTTCTTCAAAAGTGTATAGTTAAGTTGGCGCTAAATATTATGATAAGAAGATTCCGTTGTTAGCGAGCTCCTTTGGCGGCTTGTCAGAGTTTCTAATGATTTGAAAAATTTATCACCCCCTAAGCGTCAACGGCGTGCAAGTAAAATGCACCAAACTACAGCGGAATCCCCCCGACGGCAGTCATAAAAAAAACATCAATCATAAAGATCCCCAGATGTATCGTCCGCCATTAAATTTTTCTCGACGACTTTCTCATCACGTCCTGCGAGAATTACACCCTCCTTGTGCATACGTATATATATGTACGTACGGAAGGAAGGAAGGGCGAAGGAGTTGCCTCCATATAATTCGGGCACATCAGTATTCACGTGACAGGCAAGTGTCACTTTTGCGCTGTTGATGTTTGCTGTCATCCTTAATTAGATACCCGGCTTAACGTCTACTGTAAACCGACGACGACGACGCGAGAGGGTCGAAGGGCTTTAAAAATTTATGGGGGCGGCGTGGGAATGGGACGTTTCAGTGGAGGCTGAATGGGGGGAGTTTCTCGGTTAATGGGTGGAACGCGAGGAAATCGACGCAGGTGAAACGTTTCCTGAGAAGGAATCGTAAATTATCCCGTGGAAATATTACGATTTTAAAAAGGGAACGACGACGTCGATTGGTGGGTTATACGTTATACGTCGTCTGTCGAAATGAAGGAAATTGACTTCATAAGGAGACTTTTCGGTCCGTCGTCATGTAGTTTTAAAGGTATTTTTCAATGCTCGGCGATTGAGGATTTATTTACGCTTCAGGGTCCGTAACGTTCCCATGAAGATTTTTTCAAAAAAATTTAGGAAATGCTGTCAAAAGGGCTTATATATGATTGGGAGATAGTTTCCGGTGAGGAAAATAAATATTTTTTGAGAAAATTTTATTTTAATAATTTGGAGGAAATGGTGTGCGTGCCACCATATTAGCATGGTAGACTCTCAATTTTGGTGAATTCGCATTGGAACCGAATAAACGGACATTTGAGGAACGTATTGTATGAAAGGGAATATAGGGATGAAAATATGTTATTCTTAATACGTTTTATCGAAGCCAAACCAAACAAACCTAACCTTCCCGACTGAGTCGTATGCCCAGAAACGTGCAAATAAGTTTTATTAATTTTCTCAAATAATATCTATTTTCCTCACCGGAAACTATCTCCCAATGATATATAAGCTATTTTTAGAGCATTTCCTAAATTTTTATGAAAGAATTTCGTGTATCTACGAAGCTTACCACCATAGTGGTGAAAGGTTCAAGAGGAATGAAAATCGTAACTATGGCGGAGATAATATTATGGAGTACTTAAGATGCAGTGCAAATACCATTTTATTGGGAATTTAATTAGGAAGTTCCTAATTTGCTTTGGATTGCAATTTTGTGGATTTCACTCCAGAATCTCTATCTCTATATCCATAAAAATGAATTGCTGTTCTTTTGTCTCGCTTAAACTCGAGAATGGCTGAACCGATTTTTCTAATTTTGATCTTGAAATATTTGTGGAAGATCAGGGAAGGTTTAAGCGGCGAGAACCATAAATAATAAGTAACGGAAATACTAAAAAAGGGTACGTTTTGTAATTTGACATTTGTAATCAAACAAATGAAAATATAGTGCCAGTTGGTTGTCAAATAAATAAGTATCAAGACGATTATTAAAATCTAAGCCTGTCAGTGCGAGAACTTTATTGATTTTACAATGCCAAGGAGAAGACGGCCTGCTTAGGTGGTCGAAGTCAATCAAATGTGCGACGAGCTACCTCACGTGCAAATGGCACTGACGACCAGCGAGAGACAGATAATGATTAACATTCGTATTGGTATGATAGAATTGTGTTCAACTGTGAATAATTATGAAGTAGATAGGCTTAGAATGGAACAAGTTCGGGCACATCAAGCACAACAGTAGCGAGCACGATACAATGAAATAGAGCGATTCCGCAGACGTAGTGTTCCTGTGGACTTAGATCGAGTAACATTCCACTGCGACCCAGAAATAGATTATTGTGCCGACCAATCCGTAACGATTGGAGAAATGACAATCATTTGTCAATATTGTAAAGCGTTAAAATACAGCGGAGAATCTTCTGGATTATGTTGTGCTGGTGGTAAACTAAAATTGCCACAATTGTTCCCCCCACCAGCTTCATCACGCTCATTGGTTTCTGGGGTGGGAAATGACTCTAAACATTTCTTGGCCAACATCCAAAAATATAATAATTGCTTTTAAATGACGTCGTTTGGTGCAACGCATATTGTACAGGAAAATTGCATGCCCACTTTCAAGGTAGTTTTTGATAAATTTTTTATTAAAAATTTAAAAAGATAATATTCAATTGCAGATACAAGGACAGTTTGCGGAATCAACTTGGAGTTTCCCTGTTTCGCACATGGGCAATTATACGTCGCGTGTTCGTGAATCGTAAAACCATCATCTTCATATATTTACGCACCGCAAAAGAGACAAAAAATATAGTACATCAGAAAGCCTTAAATTGATTATGTGTATAACTGTGTTGCATTTAATTTACTGTTGGTAAAAATATTGTATCAAGTCTTGACCATATTTTTCACAAATGTATGTAGGTGATACGAAGTCCACCGGGTCATCTATAATTTTTATATATTGTAACGAAAGGGCCCGCCGACAGGTAAACACGCCGGGAGATACCCAAGTTCTCCGAATTGCGATCCCGAGAAGGACGGGTCGAAGCCGACGGGATGAGCCGAGACGGTTCGATGCGATAACGGGTTCCTCGAAAATCGAATATTCTAGCAATTATCGCGAAAGTTCGAGAAGGCTTTAACCTGGTATATAAGGAATGCCGAACCCAAGGCGAGTTAGTTCTAAGAATCGGAACGTAAACATTCGGGAGAGAGACCACGCGCGTTAAATAAATAAACATCTCTTTGTGAACTAAATTATAAGTGTTAAAGTGTTAGAAATAAATAAATTAGAACGAATAGTGTACTGCTTAGTTTTAGTAAATAGTAAAAATGTTGCAATATCTTTCTTTTTTTAGACTTTACGTGGTATTGCAACGCATGCCGGGTACGGCTTAAATATATAATAATATTTTTGGTTAAATATTCTGTATTATACGTCATTTTTCGGTTTTTGGAAATTCAAAGTACCCTCCAATATTTTTTTAAATCCATATATTTAATCTACTATCACATATGTAAAATGAATTTTAATAACTTTTATAGCTAAATAGTTTCTAAAGAGCACTCTGCTCTTGTCGTTTTTCGAAATATTCTATAAATCCGACAGTAGAATATTTTTGAACTTAACTGTCAGTACTGCGATACTTTAGAATATTTATAATACAATACGAAAAATGTGTCCTAGGGAAAAGTTTCCAATTTTTTCGTCATAAAATTAAACAGATATTGACAATTTATATTAAAAATATGTTTAGGCATTTAATTTGAATTAGCAAATTATCCACAACATTATTGGTTTTAAGCTACATGGCAGAAATAGTTTTAAATGGTCCAGCGCATCCCAACATCTTGCACAAAATGAAATAAGGTTCAATCCAATTATCACAATGGAACTTGGTAATTGGTGGACAGAGCAAACAAATCATTTTTAAATGCGACTTTTCCAAAAATTTTCTGAAGCTAAAACTTTTATCAAAATCAAATATTCTTTCCAAAAAGTATAACTCAAATTTATACTGAATTTTGTAAAGGTATCCTTAATTTAACATTCTACATTGAACTCTATAGTAGGGGAGCCCAAGAGGGGATTTTTGGATTTACTCGAGCGCGTCAGATTAATATAAGGGCAGATACATTATATATTGATAAGTATCTCCAGCCAGTATGAGGCCTTAATATGAGGGGGTTCGCCAAGGGGAACCCGTCAGATTAGTAAAAAATTATCGATCATCTGAAATACTCGAGCGCGTCAGTTTGAGGTAAGGGGGTTAATTACTAACTAACAAGTGTCCATTTTGCTAATCTGACGATTTGAGCGTAACCTAAGGGAGTGGGAGGGTAACAAAGTTGCAAAAAAAAACGATGTGTGGATTTACTCGAGCGCGGTCGTTTGTCTTTTTTATTCTAGAGGTAATTATACCAGAATAACAGAAAAAATATAATCTGACGATTTCCGCAAGCCGAAAGTAATCAAAATCGTTAATCAAGAGCGTGCAGCTACGGTAAAACATGTATTTCCCACTCCACGCCACTATGTCCCTTTCGCTTTTCTTCTATCTCTGTCTGTCTCGCACCCATGGTCGGATTAAACCCAGCAGGGCCCCTAAAGTCAAAATCCACCCACCGTGAGACTAAACCATGTTGCCATATCAATTTCCCCCAGCCAGAGATGATTGAGCTGCGCGGCGGACAGGGGAAAGGGGAAACCGATTCCAGTGGCGGGTAAAATATTGCTTATTCTGAATGAAAATTATTACAAAATGTATCGTCGAAAACCAATGAAAGAAATTGGAATCATTCCGATTATGGGTATATAGAAGAATCCTTAAGAAGAAGGTTAACTGGTAAATTTCCACACCACCTATGAGGTATTACCCTGGCGCGTTATCATTTTTAAAAGGGACGACTCGCCTGGAGCCATACAACCCAAATAAAATAAATTCTTAACAGAACATATTATAACAAATTATAAAACAAATAAATTTATAAATAAACAAATTATTAACAAAATAAATAAATGATTAATAAAATAAATAAATTCTCAAAAAAATAAATAGAATATTTATAAAACTAATAACTACACTGCGTTCTCATGTAAAACGAAAAACAAAATAAATTAAACATGAAACATATAAGGTAAATTGAAGGTGACAAAAACATTTTAAAGTACGTTGTCTGTGTACGTAGTTGTTTTAAGATAAATCATTTTCCAGAGAAGACCCTGAACTTGAAGTTTCATCAGAACTGCTGTCATCACCAAGAGTAATGATAAGCGGTTCTATTACTCTTTAGGTACGATCAGAGTGCGAGCGACGGGCGACGCGACGCGATAGCGATGAGACAGCAACGTTCGGCTGTCGCTAAGCTCGTCGTTGCCACGTCGCATCGCTGGTCGCTATCACTCTGAACGTTTGCATTTGGTTACACAATATTGATCCGTTCTGCGGCGTCGCTCGACGCATCGCTACGCGTCGCGTCGCCGGTCGCTCGCACTCTGATCGTACCTTTTCTATTCGTGGGTCCAATTCCCAGAATTATTCTTCTTCTTTAACAACGTGTTAGATACATTTTGTCCAAGCATCAGCTGTAACAGCACTTACTGCATTCTCTAAAAGAATTTTGACATCCGATATTTTAAATGTGACGTTTTTTCTAGCGACTTCACCTTTTATCTGCGCCCAAATTAATTCGATCGGATTTAACTCACAATGATACGGTGGTAATCTTAAAACCATAAACCCTCTTTCCCTTGCGATTTCATCCACGACTTAATTTCAAATAATTTTGTTTATGTTGTCGAGCGATTCGAAGCAATTCCGGTTTAAGCAAGTTAGCGTCGCAAACTAAATTTTTTGATCGCAACCATTCGAATATTTCACCTTTTTTCCACGCTTATGTAGGAAGTGGTTCTGCGCGACGACTGTATAATAAGGCGCATTATCCATTACAATAACCGAACCAGGTTCCAAGCGCGGAAGAACAGATTTGAACCACGTTTCAAATACGCCTGAATTCATGTCCTCGTGATAATCACCGGTTTTTCGTGATTCGAAAACGTTTAGCCCTCCCGACACAAAACCCGAGTCACTTCCGATATGCGTTATTATCAACGTGACTTTATTATCAACCTGCGCCCTTTACCCGACGGTGATTTAATCCCGGTAGAAAGCCCTTCAATTAGAGCTGTTCTGTGATTTGTCACGGATAAATCTTGGAAAATTTTGGAACCCGCCAATGTCATTCACGAGGGAGAATGACGTAGCCACAGCGTTGCCACCTGTACTGACGTCACGTCGTTTGTGCATTCGTTAACAGCGAGAGGAATAGAGAGAGAGAGAATAAGGCATGGCAACGTTCTGAGATTTGACAGAGGGAAGGAACGAATTTGTAGGATGTTGCCAAAAGCACAACAAAAACCCTGGCATGGTTACAATTACCAACCGTATTGCAAGGTTGCATTTGTTTCGGTATACTATTTTGTGCGTTGTATATGGCAACATGGATTTTTCTCACCGCAGGTGGATTTCAACTGTAGGTAATTCTCGGGGCCCCATTTTCTTTTCCGTTTTTATACCTTTTAAAATACATTTTTTCTATTACGCCTTATGTATTAGGTTATGATGGCAACTGTTGCTACGCATTTTTTAATTATTTCGCAGGTGACACTTCACTCTCATTCAAATTTGATGTCATCTGTCAGAGCGTATGACAATGTCAGTTTGTAAACCAATTAGAAGAGCAAGCATAAGAGGCGTGTTCCTGAAATCGTTTCTGATTTGTTAACAAATTGTCAATGTCATACTTTTTTTCAAGTATCTACTTTTATTTCAAAAAAAATATTTTTAAAATGTCAGATTAACGATACGCCTAAAAGAATCTTCAGATTTTTTGTCAGCGTGGCTGGAACATCATGATGAAGCTTCAGTATGCTAATCTGACGCGCTCGAATATTTCAAGTTGGCGATTTTTCATATCAGTGACATGGTGGGGCATGAAAAATATTATAATCTGACGCGCTTCAGTATTTCCATGTCATTGTTTTTTTTTTACAATTTTGAAAATCTGTAGACACTTCCCCCACCGCTAAAAGTGAAAACATTATAGGACCATTTACTCTTCCTATAATCTAATCTATCAATTCTAATAGGTCTCCGCGACGACCGCGACGCTCGAGTAAATCCACATATAGCATCATGGGCTCCCCTACTATTATTACAACACCGTTTTATTCAATACATAAAGCAACATAATTGGACTAAATTTATTTATTTAATGTTTATCATTATTTATTTAATTTATATACTTACAATAAATTTAATGAATCTATTCGAATTCAAGGAGACTACTTTTTATCATCAGTTTTGAAGAAAAAAAATTTTGCGATATTAACCGATAAATATATGTACGTTAAATACTGCACATTTGAAATTTAGGCTCATCACCTCTATTCTCACTTTACAATAATCATAACACGGTAGTGTATTTTTTGGTGAAAGCACCTCCGAAATATTTTTCATGTGGTCGTAATTGTGTAAACCACAAGTGCTCATTTGCGTTTTAAAGTCTTGAGCAATTAGCAAAAAGTGCGTTCCCAGTTTGTACGGCGATTCAATGTTTAGGTTGTAATATAATGCATATATTATACAAAATTATGGCAAATGAGCGTGGCGATTGGCCATTACAGATAACGATAGGCGCGGATACATATTTTTTTGTAATACATTAATCTTGACGGTTTATTGGCGTTGCGTCCGTACATTGCCCAAATATGCAGATAGTTAATTACGGAAATAAAAAGGGGTCCCCGTTGCAATACTGACAACTAGTGGTGGACACGATACGAGACGAGACGAGAAACGACGTGGTCTCGTCTCGTCTCGAAAAATTCCCAAAAATTATGTCTCGTCTCGTCTCGTCTCGTCTCGTGTCTCGAAAAGTCTCGAAATAAATAGACGTATATAGATGGTATTTTTATAAATGGATACTTTTTTGATAACATTTACTGATTTTCTTGAAGTACCTGTACAGGTGTGGTAAAGATGAATGTACAGTAGTATTTTGTTGATGTTACCTTTAGATAAGAATATTTCATTTAGAACATATTGAATTAAAGAAACTGGATTATAGAGAACCGGTACAAATTCGAAAATAAATATCATTAATAAATAGACTTGTTAGGGTACGAACTCTAAAACAGAGTTATTAAATAAACTTATAAAATAAACTATATGTTTTCATAAGGACAAATAAGAAATTAATATCATCTGTATATTATATATTATATCTGAAATTTGTATTATTTGATAGAATTATCAAATTTAAAAAGTAAGATTACCTACCATAATTTTAGAAAAAATGCTGGTAATGGTATACCTACCTTTTTATCTTATATTATCGCTCTCAGAATAGAAAAGATATTGTAATTAATCAAAATATACGTTTTCGACATAAAATTAGAGGCCACTAATAATTAGGCCCTTATTATGAAGCTGAATAACCTATTTTTAGAACTATTTGGGACGGTAATAGTCAGATCAGCTATAGTTTATTTATTCAATCCGGGATATGTCTCAACAATACCTACAACTTCGCACTGGGAGCTTGTAAACTGGAAATTTCATTTATACCTACCAAGATGTTCATCTATCAGGAAAGTTGTTAAATTTGGGAAACTACGCTACTGATGAATGAATGAACGAATGAATGAACATTACTATTAAATATGTTCATTACCTCAGATAAACGTTTCACACCACTGTCCGTATGTCTGTTGTATAATAAACCCTTCCTAAAGTCTAAGAAAACGGCGGGCTAATTATAAATTTTATTTTCTTACTGGACAATGGCACGGTTTAATCCTGACCCTTTAAAGGTATCCTTTTACCTGCGCTTTCGTCGTTATTGCTATGGAGTTTGGTGGCTTTTCAATACAAATGAAAAAAAATTTTTAAATTGCAATTTCTTAAAAAAAAATATCGAGACTTCGAGACTTTTCGAGACGAGTCGAAATTATGTCTCGTCTCGTATCCACCACTACTGATAACGATAATACTTGTATTAATTCAATACACTTAACTTTCTCAAGCAAACGATCTTGTTTAATTTACCTGCATCTCGTGGTTTTTCTTTAAATTTGTTGCTATTAAGTTACGAAATACATACCACTATTTTAACTTCTTATCCTATGCAGTACAGTGATACCATTGGTAAATAATTGTTTAATCATCCGTTATAATTGTAATTTCAGTACAACAATTAATTTAATTAAATAATAAATACATGTACGAAAATTGAAGCACATCAACATTTAACGGCCGACTAATAATTTAAACGGTATTAACACAGAAACCATTTGAGGTTCAAACAAATTTTAATTAGGTATCGATTACAAAGTAAACATATTAATTATAGCACAGACGTGTGTTAATTTTGGCATCAAATTAGTAGTAAATTTATATCAAACCTAAAGCTATCTTTTCTGAATTTTAAACTGTAAAGTGACATTATTCTGATGTTAGAATAAAGCTTGTACCATGACGCAACACAATTTTACATTCAAAATTTTTAAGTATACTTACCCGTCTAATTCCGTTAAGAACCGGTAACCACCGACACATGTTTTTGCTTATTAGCTCCTTCAGGGTGGAGTAATCAAGTATAGCCGCGTCACTCACGGATTGTTGCCCTCGAATGGAGGGTTTTCCTGTGCAGACGCATAAGTGCTTTGCTGCCTACTGTTTGCGTTCTTTTTTAGAGTTTTAAAAGATTTTTTCCAAGTGTCAAACATCGTTTTCATTTAAAACTTGGTTATACCACCCTGAAGAAGCTAATAAGCAGAAACACGTGTCGGTGGTTACCGTTTCTTAACGGAATTAGACGGGTAAGTCGTGAATTTTCTCTTATATATATATATATATATATATATATATATATATATATATTATAACATAAAATGCTCCCTATATTTTGTAAGTAATGTAAAAGCATTTTATATGATGTAAAATGCTGTTCGTGTTTTTTATTAGGTATTAAATTCTAATATCACTAATTGAATTTTTCAGCGATATTAATTATTATTTCTGATGGACTTATTGTCTCGCCGTGATTTTATGTCGCCCTTTTAAGCTCCCTCCTTATTTCTATCTAACTTCCAATTTATTCGCAAACAAAACTCGATTATGGTCGACCTTTTTAAATTGAAATCAACAACCTCGCTTACGTACGGTTCGTTTAATTTATCGTTTTGCTCTCAAACATTCTAAACAGTTGAAAAGTTGAGGGAACACCCTTCATCCACGCTTACACCAAGTGTTCATTAAATTTTGAAAAGTCCTGCTTTCCGTTCGCCCTTTTAAATAACTTGTTATTATGAACAATCTTTTTCCAACGCGGTAATAATTTTCCTGATTTTCCCGAGTTATTAAGTAAATTGTGCCGCTGCGAAGTTAATAACTCCCCCTGAATTTATCCAATTAGCGAAAGTGGAAATTTTTAAGAGTCTCGAGTAGGCCTTGTTCTCGCCGCGCTCTAATTATTATTATTATTACCATTGTTATTATTATTATTAGGGTTGTGGGGCGGTAATGATGATGAGATTTTCGCGAGGTGAACCAAGTGGCGGGATGGCGAAGCAAAAACGTTAAAAATGATAAAACAAATTTAAAATGCCATAAAAGTAATGTGAAAATGTTTTCAAGAATACGAGTGGTAGGTATAATTCGCCTCATTATTAGAATATTTACTGTAAGTGGGGTATAAATCTTTATACCAAAATATAATTAGTATGAAATGAATGCTGAGTAATCTTCTTCTTTCAAATTTCTGGAGTACCTTTGTTTCAATTAAAGCAGGACTCATTGGCCGAAGTCTGCTCTACGAGTTCATTACGTAGTAAAATGAGAGCAACACGAATTTAACCTCAGGTTTTCATCTTTAATCATGGACCATTTCCTATTATTCTTCTATTATAAAACTGCGGGATTTAAAAAAAAAACCTTCCAGAACATTTTCCAGGACCACCACATTATTACACCTAATAAACAATTGGTATGTCTTCTTAAAGTTTGAGACTCTCCTTCTAAAATCAATTCTCGCCAAGATTTTAATATCTCAAGCGATAACCTCGGCCATATGTTCGAAATTTCCTCGTGCCATTGAAATTTCCCACTGGATCTTCTGGAGTTCATAATGTTTGGTATATTACGATCGAAAGAGTATGTAAATAAAATTTCTCGCGAGATATCCGTTTATGCAAAGTGCTGTTAAATCTGCCAACAGACTAGCAGACCGCTCGCCGTATTATATGGAGCTTCAGAAACCATTTTGGAGGTAAATTTCGAGCTCAAGCTTATTGCGAATAAAATGTGACGTGAACATATAGTACGTACGTAACACGCACATACTTACATATGTACGCAGTAGGTATAGTCCCGGCGTAATATATTTCTTATTACGTCAAGTAGATGGGCGTGTTAATGTCAAATAAATTTTACGAGGCGTTTAGGGTCTTGACGGATGCTCGATCATTATCGCAGCAAAATTTTATCAACCACTGGCGGTAGTTCATATTGAAGGGTGAAACGGTTTTGTTGGTTATTTGATTTGAAATACTGTACATTTCGTGCTATGGCGAGTAAATCTGTGACTTCACTGATTTGTTTATAGTGACAATAAGTCACTATAAAAATATTAAGTTACCAATCCTCGTAACGCAAAGAGATTATTTTTGCTTCTGTTTGTCTAATTGGTTTGGCTCTACATTGAAGGTTTTCAGGAGGGGTTATATAATTTCAAACCATATTTATAATGAGTCGCTATTTTTTATTCATAGGTCGTTATGTGTATGTCGTTCACTGTTCTATTTTCGGGCAGGCGATTAAACAATAGTGAAACATTATTTAATTTCATGTTATACTATCTAAATTATCTAGTGTCCTTAAACACTTTGATTTTTCAACAGAAGAATCATATACATATACACTTCAACCAACATAACTTTTAAAATTATTAGGGTTAAAAACATAATACGACTTTCCAAGTTCCAGTTAATTCTAAATGTTCTTTAATAGTCCGGTCGCCAAATGAGAAAATCGGCTTTGACCTGGAAGTTGGGTACAACAAATATTTTAAGATTAATTCTAGTACTATTTGATGTAATAAATCATAATATGAGGGGTGCCAGAGCGGCACTCCTAGGCAACTCCGGGAAATTCGAAAAAATCGCCCAAAAAATGGATTTTTTTGGTTATATGGCAATAACTACTAAACGGTTAGTTCTACATTTAAGATTGTCCAGTGCATTTTTGTAGAGAACAAAAGTTACAAAATAATAACACTTCGAACTGCTCTCTTCGATTAACCGTTTCTGAGATACACGCGCTCAATTTTTTTGAAATTTGTGAAAAACTGAAAAGTTTAATTTTTCATCACCATTTTGCTAATAACCTGGTTTATACTTGTTTCTCGGATCAACACAACTTTCGAACCAATTCAGAAGTAATGGACGCTCACGTAAACGCTCTATCCGCCATTTTCGTTTTGAGTATTCGCGCGAACTTTTGATTTTGCTTATTTCATAGCGGTTGTGACAGCTTATTTTAAAGGTCTCGTCAATACAAACAAAACACCACTATGCACATGCATATATAAAATCGTAGTGGCTAGCCCATATTCAGCAAGGGCTGAATATGGAACAAGATATGCAAAGATAATTACATTACAGACCTTGCGATTCATCGTAAAGTATGTTTTGTAATGGGTAAAATAAGTAACAAATAGACAGTGTTAACGCTAGCGTCAACATTATTTAAAGGGATTTTAGGTGAAGAAATTATAATTTGTTGTAAATTATTTTAGGGAACTTTTTACGTAATTTTACCATTGAAATTAACACGCGTTGTTTTACAAACGAAAAATTACATTGAACCGAACGTGTATAGGTGAACGAAATTGTTGATGTAAGCACAACAAGGAGTCGTCGTAACATGAGAATAACGCGTTCCGGTTAAGGTCAGCTCTGCAAAGGTAGGTCGTTGTAGAAAAACAATCAGATGTACCATTGATCTAATGTAATTGAATGTGTATAAAAGATCCCGAACGTTGACAATAAATTAGTATACGTAGTATGCTCAAAACGACGTATCTTGTTGGTCTTGATTTACGTCACGCCAACCTACAAGCTCTCACGTTATACCCTGAGAGTTCTACGAGATCTTTAAGATACTACAACTTTTAACTCCAAGATCTTCAAACCCGGAGAGCACGTTACGCCCTCTCTCCAAACCTTCAAGAACTTCAACCCGGACTTGCACGTTACGCCCTCAGGTCCACACCGGAGAGCACGACACGCCCTCTCTCCAGACGACTAGAACTTCAACCCCGGATCTGCACGATACGCCCTCAGATCCATACCTGGAGATGTACGTCACGCCCTCTCCACACAACTAGAACTTCACCTTCAAGAACATCAAGAGATCACGTCACGCCCAGATCTCCAACTACTACTAAAGTCTCCAGCCTTACAACCTGGAGTCAAGATTCATCTCCGCAGCCGCCCACGAGCTACGAGAGAGATCTATACAGTCTACTTCCAACAGAGACCACTTCACATTTCGTTCAGACAGTTTGCAGTTTTCGTTAACTTTAAGTAAAAATTACACTATAGTTTACTTACAAGGATACAGACTACAGACAGAAAGTATATTAGATTACAGGATATTCAGAATCAGAAGTGGACGTTTCACTCTCACTGTCATCAAATTGAGCTTCAGGAGTCTTCAAATTGCCACACAATTGGCCGCCTTTGCACGCGCAAAATTCTTTCAAGACACACCCGCATGTGTAATGCAAAAGTGATGAAAAATATAGGCAGAAAAGAAAAAAAAACTTGAAACATGTATAAACCCCTTGGTCATTGAAGACCATTCTGATGGTATTGTTAATATACATAGTGGCCGAATTGGAAATACGAAAGTAAATGTGGATGATGCAGTATGTCTCGGAGTAGAGCAACGATAACTATTTGAGGAATCACTGCGAAAAGGATTTTATATTCCTTTGAAAACGGAAGTTGTCATTTTGTCAAATGACAAGAAACATATGTTGGTGCAACAAAGGAGTGTCTATAACACAGAGACTATCTACGCACGTGCCCTTCAACTGTCGACACGTAATGTTGACATATGCAGCCTTCCAACTTTGTTTGGTTATGAATTGTGACCAGTCCCATTAGCACTATTTGATGAGTTTAGGGACATGAATCCCATCTCCCAGAAATCAATCCACAATCTCAGATATTGCAGCACCAGTTCATAACCTTAAAACCCAAGCAAACTCATTATTAGCAGTACATTGTTCCACTGGCTGAGATACCACTTCACATTTTTTTTTGGAATTGGGAAGTCTAAAGCTGTACAAGTTCTGAGATCTGGTATTAAAGTTAAGCATTTAGCTTGAGTAGAATCATCAATGCAACAATGTATTGCAGAGTGCACAAGCTTCCTTGCACATTGTTAAGGCTACAAGAAGGAAGTTCACAACATGGCAGGTGTTCGATACAATGTATGGTTATCTAAGAAAATGCCTCCCAAAATTAAGAACCTTTCTCTGACAACAGAGGCATTTGAACTCCATATAAAACGATGCCATTTACAAGTTTGCATTTGGAACGCAGCAGCATCTTCGTTCCTTCCATCTTTTAATCAAACTGATTATGGTTGGGTAAAGAATGAAGCAACACACTGTTTGGTTCCCATTTTACTTCCAAGTAACCAAGAGTTGGCACCACCAGAATTGCTAAAAAGTTTAAGATGTAGTTGTTCAAGTGAGAAGCCATGTTCAACAGCAAGGTGCAATTGTACACATGCGGGTCTGTCTCGCAGAGAAAGAATTTTGCGCGTGTGAAGAATTATGAAGCTAAATTTAATGACAATGAGAATGAAACGTCCACTTCTGATTCCGAATATCCTGTAATCTAATATACTTTCTGTCTGTAGTCTGTATCCTTGTAAACTATTCTGTAATTTTTATTTAAAGTTAACGAAAACTGCAAACTGTCTGAACGAAATGTGAAGTGGTCTCTGTTGGAAGTGGACTGTATAGATCTCTCTCGTAGCTCGTGGGCGGCTGCGGAGATGAATCGTGTCTCTAGGTTGTAAGGCTGGAGACTGTAGTAGTAGTTGGAGATCAGGGCGTGACGTGATCTCTTGAAGTTCTTGAAGTTGAAGTTCTAGTTGTGTGGAGAGAGGGCGTGACGTACTTCTCCGTGTTTGGATCTGAGGGCGTATCGTGCAGATCCGGGGTTGAAGTTCTAGTCGTCTGGAGAGAGCGCGTGTCGTGCTCTCCGGTGTGGGCCTGAGGGCGTAACGTGCAAGTCCGGGTTGAAGTTCTTGAAGGTTTGGAAAGAGGGCGTAACGTGCTCTCCGGGTTTAAAGATCTTGGAGTTAAAAGTTTTAGTATCTTGAAGATCTCGTAGAACTCTCAGTGCGTAACGTGAGAGCTTGTAGGTTGGCGTGACGTAAATCAAGACCAACAAGACACGTAGTTTTGAGCTTACTACGTATACTAATTTATTGTCAACTTTCGGGATCTTTTATACACATTCAATTACATTAGATCAATGGTACATCTGATTGTTTTTCTACAACGACCTAGCTTTGCAGAGCTGACCTTAACCGGAACGCGTTATTCTCATGTTACGACGACTCCTTGTTGTGCTTACATCAACAATTTCGTTCACCTATACACGTTCGGTTCAATGTTATTTTTCGTTTGTAAAACAACGCGTGTTAATTTCAATGGTAAAATTACGTAAAAAGTTCCCTAAAATCGTTTACAATAAATTATAATTTCTTCATCTAAAATTCCCTTAAATAATGTTGACGCTAGCGTTAACACTGTCTATTTGTTACTTATTTACCCATTACAAAACATATTTTATGATGAATCGCAAGATCTTGATAATGTAATTATCTTTGCATGTCTTGTTCCATATTCAGAACTTGCTGAATATGGGCTGGCTACTACGATTTTATATATGCATGCGCATAGTGGTGTTCGGCTTGTCTTGACGAGACCTATAAAATAAGGTGTCACAACCGCTATGAAATAATCAAAATCAAAAGTGCGAAATACTCAAAACCAAAATGGCGGATAGAGCGCTCGCGTGGTCGCTCATTACTTCTGAATTGGTTCGAAAGTTGTGTTGATTCGAGAAATAAGTATAAACCAGGTTATTAGCAAAATGGTGATGAAAAATTGAACTTTTCAGTTTTTCACAAATTTCAAAAAAAATTTGAACGCGTGTATCTCAGAAACGGTTAATCGAAGAGAGCAGTTCAAAGTGTTATTATTTTGTAAATTTTGTTCTCTACAAAAATGCACTGGACAATCTTAAATGTAGAACTAACCGTTTAGTAGTTATTGGCAAATAACCAAAAAAATCAATTTTTTTGGAAATTTTTTTCGAATTACCTGGATTTGCCCAGGGGTGCCACTCTGGCACCCCTTACATTATGATTCAGCATATCAAATAGTACTAGAATCAATCATACAATATTTGTTATGCCTAACTTCCAGGTTACTTGGCTCGGCGATAGGACTATAACTTAGTTCATCCTTTATCTCGTTTGTCAATTTGACCTAACTCTGTATTGGTAATTCTACCCTCAAAGCATCTGTTTTTAAATTTTTACTGAAAGCGTCACCAGTCAGTTTCATCAATATTTCTGATAAACACCCCTACGTAGTGCGGTGAGGGTTTTTGTGTGCTCCTGACTCATTATCCTTATTGACGAATGTTGTCATCACCATCGTCAGAAGAGATAAATTTTTTCCAGAGAGCTGTGAAATGAAACGTAATGGAATTCTTATTATCGCGTATCACCCTCCATGTCAAATAAATAACTCACCTTAACGGTATAATTCCGCGTCAATCTGAGCGCGAGAGAGAGCGAGAAAGAGGGGGGTGGGAGGTAGCGTATCCTCGCAAAAAAAAAAGAACGAACAAGACAATAATTTGACACGTTATGAGTATTTTCTGCGTACCTATCTCCCCTAGGCCCTCTCTCCGTTTACCTCTCCCGTAGCCAAGCAACAGCGTCGTCTCGATGCGGATGAACTTTTTTCTTCTTCGGGACGCAATTAAATTCAATTCCATCCTGCTCCGAATAACGAGACCTGCAAGGAGGAAAAAGACATTGTTGATGTCGGCATTCCCCCCTATTAGGGCCTTTAAGAAATTTCCGATGGCTTAGTCTTTGAGCCGTGGAACAAAGACGATAATGTGTTTTTTGCCGGTCCGCTCTATTTATACTCTTTTCATCGACGGAATCTATACGGGAAAATGAACGGTCCAGGATTCTGAAAATTATCCCTGGTATGTCACTGTACCGCCTAGGAATGCCATATTAAAACTCGCTCTCGGACTAAAACTCAGATCGACCCTGCGATTCGACGTATCCCGGGATAATGTATTACTATGTCCAGCAGAGTCGTATTAATAAATGCCCTAATGAATTATCACTAGAGAATGGATTATTTGCTAATTGCATATAAATGTTTATTGGTATATTGAGCATTATTCGTTTTATTTTTAAGCACACTTTGGAATTCTTCCGAGAATAAACTACTCATGAAAGGCTTAAACCTCGATTCGAAGAGAGTTACAATTTAATTTTTACGAAACAAATGTAAGAGAATCTGTGAAAATGGAATTTTTAGCTCAGCCGGGATTTGAACCCGGGTCTCCCAATTTCGCGTCGGGTACCACTGAACTACCGAGATACGTATACTCTAACCAGTAGCAATTGGAACACTGAATAAAATCTGATTTTACGGAGGACATTCGAAAAGAGCCCGTTATCTCTATACAAAACCATGGGACTTATTTCTTTGCTTATTAAGAAACGCACTGGTATATTTTAAAATGCAGGTGTTCGTGGAGTCGCCCAAGTGAAATCGTATATGTGAATGTATGGTTATCAACAGATAAAGAATTAAATGGTCCATTGGGTCGCAAATTTTTTTTTACGACCCCGGCGCTTCGTTTGTATCTTCTTCATCTTCTATGGAGCAGGTGTTTCGGTTCTTCGGCACTTATACTCGAGAAAGCAGTGGTGTGTGTATGTGTGTGCCATTTATTTATGCTATTTGAAAGAGAATTCATTGTTACGAGTTATTATCCGTAATGATACGCACATGGACGACGAGGCGGCATGGCATTTCACTACTTAAAAAGCCATTAGGTGTTTTTTTTTGCGGTTCCAGTTGGGATTGGACGGAGTATACCAATTTAGTTTAGTTTAGTGGTAAGAACACCCGACGCGAAATTGGGAGACCCGGGTTCAAATCCCGGCTGAGCTACAAATCCCATTTTCACAGATTCTCTTACATTTGTTTCATATACACCTTTACATGAATTAATTTCGAGAATATATTCCATCAATTTAATTTTTAGTATCTCGTTCAGTTCCGTATACATTGAATGTCATCGCAACGTCAGCAAAGTCACAACTGATATTGAATAGCTTTGATTGGTCGGCCTAAATATTCCGTTTGCAGTTATATCCGCTGATACTCAATACCTAATCCTATATAATATAATTCATAGATTAAATCACGTCCACGGCTGGTAACGTTCCCTATGTGAGGAACAACTTTAATTGATTTTCATTCCGGTCCTATGCTTTACATTTTCTCGTTATATGGGCAACAGTCAGCATATTGCGCAACCCCCTTCATTGTAGTTCCAAGAACAATGCGAGGTATACTGTTTAGAATGAGAGAGTAGCGGGTTGCTCTGAAAGCCTCTTTGTGGCGAATGATTGAGGCAAAACGTCATCGGGTTTACTATAATTAGCTACCATGTTTATCTGCGTGTATTAATGTCAACAACGCTAATTAGTTCATTGTGGATAAATTGCTTTTCGATGATGGCATTAATACAAATAAAACTATAGTAAAAGGTGTGTACGGTGTATTGAAGCAATGCGAATCCAATCAGGTTCCAGCTTGAATGTGGTTTGCAGTGTTGCCCACGAGACGAGACGAGACGAGACTTTGAAAAATCTCGTCTTGTTTCGCAAAAAAAGTGGAAAGTCTCGTCTCGCAATAAAAGTCTCGTCTCGTCTCAGGTCTCGACCGAGATTCTCGCAAAAGTCTCGCAAATTTCTCGCAAAATCTTGCGAGATTATCAAATGTTCTTTTTTGACAAGAACTGAAATAAACCAATTATTATAGGTCGATTATAACATGAGAAGTCGGGTGAGAAATAGGTAGATAATATCCAAAGGTCGGTGAATATAATATAAATTGTCGTAGAGATATTAAAAACTAATACCAATCATAAAGCTTAACAAAAAATTCCTGTCACAGGGACGAAATGTCAAACTTTTTTCTCGTTACAGAAAAAAAACTATTTTATTCGATATAAAAATGTTGTGAATACTTGTATTCCCTGGGTAAGTCTTCAACTCTAGTATAATAGTCGTACACGTGGCAATATCTCGGAAAGCTCAAAAAGATAAACATTGCGTAACAGTTATTGTAAACACAGGCAGCTCGCTATTGTGCGACTTTAAAAAACCCGTTTCAATTACATTCGCGATAATTATAATAAGTAATTAATATTTGCCATTTTTATTCGCGATACTTCAAGACTTTTGCGAGACTCTCATGCGAGATTTGAGACGAGACTTTTTGAAAATCTCGTCTTGTCTCGCAAGGAAAATTAAAGTTTCGTCTCGAGTCTCGTCTCGAAAACGAGACGAGACGAGACGAGACTCCCGCAAACTAGAATATCGTGGGCATCACTAGTGGTTAACGACTTCGGGTTTAAATGAAAATGAAAGGAGAAGTTTCAGATAAAATCACGCACTGGACATCAACTGTCTAATTTGTGCCACAATTCATTTCAAAGCTATTTCATCCCACTTATCCCAAGAAACTCCCAGACTCTATCAGCGAAAGCTTCGGATGCACAAATAATTTATAAGTTTCCCGCAAAACCCCGCGTAATTAGCGGCGATGGATGCTATCGAATTCCTACCACTTTTTCCCCCTATTCTCCTCCCTGCGGCTCCGTGAGACGCGAGAGTGCTCTCGAATCTGAACCGTGGAAGTGTAAAGATAAAGGATAAATTTATATTCAAACTTATAATGAGATATTGGGTATCGACTGTGGCCGTATCCGGAGGAAATTAAAAATGAGAGATACATAAATCATTTATTTTTGTCGGAGACGAGATTTAAGCGACGCAGCGCTCTTCGTAAAGTAGTTTTGAATTTAGTTTTGTTTAGAATATGAGAATTTTCTTGCAGTCGGACGGAAAACTCGTATTGTCCAGAGTCGAACTATTACATTCTTCTTCTTCTTAAGGTGCCGACTTCTTGCGAAGGTTGGCGACCATCATGACTAATTTTATTTTGCTGACTGCTGCTCTGAACAGGTCGTTTGATATACAGTTGAACCACTCTCTGAGATTTCGAAGCCATGACATCCGTCTTCTTCCTATGCTTCTTTTCCCTATTATTTTACCCTGGATAATTAGTTGTAGCAGCTTGTATCTTGTACCTCTCATTACGTGGCCTGATATTGGAGTTTTCTGACCTTCACCTATTGGGACAGTTCTAGATCTTTAGAGACACTCCGTAAGACTTTTTCATTGGTGATTCTGTCAACGTACCCTTCTGTAAAGCCACATCTCGAAGGCATCTTTTTAAGCATTTCTTTTGTTTGAGTGGCAGCTTCTATTCCATAGAGCATTATTGTAAATATGTAGCATCTTAGCATTCGTATTTTAAGATGGTTACTTAAAGATTTGCAACAAAAGAATTGCTTCATTTTAATAAAGGTGTTCCGTGCTATTTCAATTCTCGTTTTTAATTCTGATGAGTAATCATTTTTGTCGTTGATCAGGGTTCCTAGATATTTATATTTATAGACTCGCTCTATTATCTGATGGTTTACGATCAGTTGGGTATTTTGATTTGGTTTTTTGGTAAAGATCATGAATTTTGTTTTATTAAGGTTCATATTCAAGCCGTATTGGATACTTGTTTCATATACTTTTTGGACCATTCTTTGCAGGTTATTTATACTTTCTGCTAGCAGTACGGTATCATCTGCGTATCGTAAATTGTTTATCGGAACTCCGTTACTACTACTCCAGCTGCTTCACTGTGTAATGCCTCCCTCAAGATGACTTCCGGGTACATATTAAACAGTGCTCGCTGCTGTTTTCTTTGATGTGCCCGAAGTCGTTCCATTCTAAGCCTATCTACTTCATAATAATTTACTGTTAAACTCAATTCTATCATACCAATAGGAATGTTAATCATTATCTTTCTCTCGCTGGTCGTCAGTACGATTTGCACGTGAGGTAGCTCGTCGCACATTTGATTGACTTCGACGACCTAAGTCAGGTCGTCTTCTCCTTGGCCTTTTAAATTCAATAAAACACTGACAAACTGAAAGATTTTAATAATCGTCTTGACATTTATTTATTTGAAAACCAACTGACACTATACTTTCATTTGTTTAATTACAAATGTCATATTACAAAACGTACCTTTTTTAGTATTTCCGTTACTTATTATTTATGTTTCTCACCGCTTAAACCTTCCCTGAATTTCCACAGATCAAAATTAGGAAAATCGGTCCAGCCATTCTCGAATTGAAGCGAGACATACAAACAGCAACTCATTTTTATATATATATAGAGATGTAAATATTTTATCATCTGTGGAAAATATGTACGTATTTATATTAAGATAACGTCAACACAAGCATTTTCCAAATTCAGTTTTTGTTATCATCTGAGCCATATTATCACTAAAATAAAATAAATCTGATTCACACCTAATTCAGACACAATAGGTCTTACACAGTTTAATTGGTCAACCTGTAACGCAATCTACTAAAAGCGAGGAGTGCAAAGCCCACACCTCGATATATTTATTAATGCAAGGCCCTTTTTCACTACCTAAACTCTTATCATAACAACCCTTCGGTTCAAGCGTCGAGAAACAAATCTCCTAGATAACCGTCTCTCCTTTGACAACTAGACGTTCTCCCCCTACGTCCCTTCGTCCTGATATGCGATATATGCAGGCGATGGGATCGCTATCGCATAATTCACGTCCGGTAAATTAAATTCATTCCGAGTGAATTACGTGCCGTTCGATTGCCCAGGAATTCATATATGCATATCGAGAAAATGTCCGGGTAAATACATTCCTCCGTGTATATTTTACGAAGGGAATATTTCCGGGCGGAAACGACAAGGACGGCAGAAGAACGTAAGGCTTTCGATCGTAAGGAAATTTATGAAAAACTAGACGGACATCGGACTTTTTCCTTTGTGATTTTTCCTTTTGTAGGGATTTATGAAACACAATGTAATGCGTATGCGAGGTTACTTGAATAACATGGAGGTTGATAAAAATCGGAAAAAACAGGGCGTATTAGCATCAAAATATACCTAAGTACATTCAGTTTTCTTCGTTGAATATTTGTTGAATTCCTGACGTTTATTAAATGTTTCATGGAAATGTCATTCCATAGTAATTTCATTTCGAAAGACAAGCGACTTCAGAAGAATCAAGATAGCATTGAGGATATTTTTAAATTCAAAACAGCATACCTTTTATACAGCTGTGACCCTCCGCTTTTTCTAATGAAATTTTGATCAGATCTCAGTCATCCTGAAGTACGCTCACAATGTTTCATCGGTGAATTTTTATTTTTAGTTTCAATTTGGTGATATATTTGTTGCGATTTCCTTTTCAATAATTGGCAATATCTGCGCTCCCTGTTACAGTATCCGGAATGCTTATTATCTGTATTCCTTTTAAGAATCCTCCTTCTTGACGTCTATAAATGTAATTGGACGATTCGTACTGCTTGTTGACAGAGTAATTTGGAATGTTTCGAATACCGAACGTATTAGAATTTTCACGAGGATAGGCCACTTAACAAAGTAGTGATTGTTATGGAATCCCCTTGGGGACGCGAGCCTAACTAACTGTTATCGAATTTTGATGTGAATTTGGTTTTATTGCTGGTAAAATTTTATTTATAGACTTGCGTAACTTGAAATTATTAATTAGATTACAATTAATTGAATATAATAAAATGGCGAATTCGTTTTCTATCTATGGACTTAATTGAATTTGACATCACACAGCAGTTAAATGATCATAAAAATCATCATTAATCAGGTAATATTCGATAACATGACATGAAAAACATTGAATGGAAGAATGGTTTTTAGATTTCCATAAGACATTATAACGAAGCCGATTTTCGAGAGTTGAGGGTATACCACCCATACAGTTAATCGCGAAATCAAACCTATCTCGGATAGATGGCGGCCGATAAGGCAATGCTCAATATACCCTTGCTTACATATTCAGACTAAACTTGGTCAAGTTAACCGCCCCCTCCGGCGTCCTGTACCTGAGTTTATACAAGGTAAGAACCAATACTTGTCTGTGACGAGCCGTACGTTATCCGTATTTTTCCGTTGCGTCTGATATCCGTCTCCGGTCTACCGACCGATACATGTAATTGTGAAAGTTACCGACCGTTAGTTTTAAACCGACCGAATTATTCGTTATTTGTTACGTAACCGTTCGATTGTGAACGTACCACCGACCGAATTATATATGTAACCGTGATGGTTCCGCCGTTATATGTTACGTAATTGTCCGTTACCGACCGATATATGTGAGTGATCTGTAGTACCGTGAAAATGTCCGTCTCTCCGAACCGCTATGAGTTAATTTTTCCCTCGTTGTGTTAAGGAAATATATTTCACCACGATCTTCCGCTTGCTGTCTCGCTCTCTCCTAATGTATAAGACCGTATTACTGAATATTAGACACTGCACGTTTTCCTATTGTCTCCGTATCTAGCTATTTCTCTTTCATTGTGAAATTGTTAGGATAATTTTCCGTTTTCCCATATTCAATACTTAGAGGATTTTTCCTATTTCAGATCTTAATTGATGGCAAAAGTGTTGTAATTTTCCGTTTCCGCATTTTTCGCTTCGCCGAACAATTTTCGATCTTTCCGACTTTCTCTACGTGAAGTAATTATTATTTGTCGTACGTTCCTAATTGTATTTCTTTTCCGAAATGTATAAACATTTGTAAATAAACATAATTTTTTGCAATTCTCCGGTTTCCGATCTCCGAAACGCCAGCAGGTGTTTGGCGATACAGTGTTGTCACTTTCATTTAGAAATAAAATAGTTTAGGAATTTTCCATTTTGAGTGTGTTTCATTTCTACGGACAACCCTGGTAATCACTACACAGGCATAATCCCAAGGGAGAAAACCCTTAAAAATCTGGCGCCCGAGCAAAACCGTAAAACCGACCCTGAAACCGATAACCGAACTCCTGAACTATGTCCCAGCGCCAAATCACTCTAGTAACCGCATCAAGCGCGTTACAACATTTCATTTTATTTGGTATGTACGTCAATAAATTCACAAAACTCACTAAATTCACGCTGAGGATCGTGAAGTTCGTTACAGCGAGGTGAAATTGAAATGGGAAAATCGGAAAAATTGGTCGGAAAATCTAAGGAGAGCGTCGCTAGGTGCAGTTTATGGTGTTTTATGAATTAGTAACCAGGAGCCAGTATTACCAACATATCTTCATACACCAGGTAGTACATATTTTCTACTATGGAGAGTGTTTCTTAAACACATTTATTCACAAAAGTTGTTCGAGTGGTGTCCACTTCGATATCCGAAGTTACATTTTCCCCAGGAAAACAACTCTTAAACTCGATATTTTCGCAACAACAAATCGTCAAGCCCAGCTTCTGTTATTCACCTTCATACACATAAATTCATCGTGATAGCATCTCTAGGAACTTTCACCGATCCCCCTGTACATCGTCGTCCTCTTAGAGGGTGTGAAGCCGGTTTTATCGTGAGACCGGCCTGGAATTTAAAAGCGGCCAAAACGGTGGTGGCTTTAAGCTTTCCGGGACGTAATGGCCGACATAAATAGGAGGCGATATCTGACTTGCCCTAAACATTAATTCAGTATAAAGTGCACCGAGAGTGAGAAACGGTGGGCGAGAGGGTTAGAGAGGGAGAGAGGGAGGGTGAAAAGCATCAGGTTTTTCGGATTCCGATAAGGGAGATTTGTAACGGAGTGCATAAACGGAGGTCCAGGCGACCCGTCGGCCTCCATATCTGGAGACCGCTCCTGAATTTTAAGTGATCCTTGATGATACTTGGAGTTCAAAACGTTTCCAGCTTGCCGGTGTTTATGGATTTAAACTGAGGGGAGTCCTCAGACTCTCGGGAGCAAGCTGGAGAACTATGTGGTGATAACGTGAAATTTTAGAAAAGGAACGTTGGATTCCAACTGTTCGTCGTCTTAAGACACCAAAAAAGCTTTCGAGACGATTTGGATTAAATTTTATATTTTGAAATTCCCACAACTGTATAAATACTTTAATTGGCATCTGAAAATTTCTCAAGAACCATATTCGGTTGTTTGCAACTTTATTGCTACTCCCAGCTAGGTAATAGTTTTCTGAAGAAATTAACACAAAAATGTAAACATTTCACGTGTTTGTCGAAATCGGTGTATGATACACAATATTGCTTAGGATGTCTTTTTGTGCTGAAATTTATAATGTCGAAAGATTGGTTGGTCTTTTGTATATAATTGTCAATTTCAGATATTGGTACCAGGTCCAATTTCGAAACTTTCAATTTTAATAAAATTTCTGGAGAATTCATTAATTTCAGAAATATAAATTCAACTTATACATTTACCAAAAAAAAACATTGATTTCATTTTCTGAAAATTATTCAACTTTCAAGAAGAGCAGGAAACGCCCCGTTTTTCTATATCAATAATTCCGTTTAAAACAAAAATAAGAATAATATTGTTTTAATTATTATATTACCATTTTCCATCAAATTCATTTATTTAATTAAAACAGTATTTACCACATTATAGTTTCAACATTTTCGCCCAAATTCCTTTCCATTTCAATAAAATCGTCCGGTTTCATTAATTCTAATTCCCAGTTAATCCGCACGATTGCCCAAATTGCCATAATTAACTAAATTAACGTTATGCTAAAATGTTTTATTTTCAACTAGTACTTGAAATTTTAGCTGTAATGCAGAGAACTATTTCACCCATAATAGTTATTTATTACGCAAGCGGATAAAATGAACGTTTAACGAGCGATAGGTTAATATCGCGAGTTAAACGTTAATTTTATCCGCGAGTGTATTACAACGTTTTATTCAATTTTGCCATAGTACATTACCTGACGTTTAGAGGAGTAAGTCCAATTTTGAAGAGAAAATTTGAAAAGATCACAACTTCAGCGCCGCAACTTTGACAACGACGAAAACAATTTTAAACATATAAAACGTCACTTTATACGGCAAAATTGAATAGGCAGCGGATTAATAGTATATTATTATACTAGTTTAATAAGACGGAGTATTGTCACACGTGTGCTTTAATAGAACGAGTGTGACAACACGTCTTATTAAATGAGTGTAATATACTATTTTATCTACTTCGCTTTATGAAATTTTGGCTGTTCAAGTTTTCGTATTACACTAGGGAATTTTGCGTGGGTTGGTTACACTGACGTCACTGACATTGACGTTTCGTATTTGAATTTGAAAATCTAGTAGTCCTAGGACAAATTCAATAACTGCTTACTTACGTGCGCGAAATGGAAGACAACAATATAGAATTGACCTGTACACCGCCAGAAATACGCAAAGCTGCTCAAGAAATTTATTGAAATAGTAATAATTTAACCTTGACGTCTACGCACGTCTACGTGACAGGCTGACGTACCAATTTAACAAAACTAAAAGTTACCACAAGTAGTGTAATAATATATTATTGCACTACTTTCGGTGTAATAATGAGATCATTAGTAACTCAAAATAGATCAAATATTTTAATCCGCTACCTATATAAACAAAATAAACAATGACTTTATAGGTCCGATTTGACGTCAATAAACGTTAGTTTATATGGCAAAATCGAATAAAATTATTTAATATCACTTTTATTACACTTAGTGATTACGGTAGTACTCGTACCAAAGTCTATTTTTATTTCAAGTTCAATTAACAAGTCACATTTTCGGATTTTCTTTGAATATTTATTGAATTAAAATGTGTGTAACTATGTGCTTTTCCATTAAGATGTTATATTGAAAAATATTGGCTTTAAACGATTTATTTAGTTCAAATATTAGTAATTGAAGTTACATATGTGTATTGTTATTTTTCAAACTATATCAAATATGTTATTTTCAAATTGGAAACTCTTTAGCGTGCAACTATGTTGTAAAGATATTACTTAAATTTTTAACATTAATTTATTAAGGAGTTTACCTTACAGATATTTTTCAAGAACGTTTTCAAAATAAATAACAACACAAGTAACATATAATTATACAGCTAAGTGATATTTACTTTTTAGTGTAAATTTTATTGAGAATTAAATTTCCGAATTAGGGAGATATGCAACAATTGAAATTTCCAATTCAGTAGTTTTATGTCTCTTATTAGTCCATATTTTATTTCATTGTAATGTGATACAACAATTACATAATAATTTATTGTTATTACATGATCTCTAGTAATATATAGTAAATAATATACTTATTAATAATAAAATATTAATATATAATAGTCTATATGATACAACATATTTCAAATATGTAAAATTGTAATTCCAAAATCCAACATTATTGCAATTTTTTTCCCAATTTTGTATTTTCGATTCAAACTCCTCAATTGGTAGCGAGCAGGTTATTTCAAATTTTGCGCTATTTACGGAAACACCAATTTATGTCACTCTGTACATTACAAATTTTATTAACTCTTTTCGACATGAGTTCTGAGTCTGTTGCTCAACCCCCGTTAGAACATATTGAGATTGTTTTAATATTCTGTGCGATCTTTACATTTTAGTTATAATTTATATAAATTGTAGTAAATTACAAATCAAATTATTTTTTAAAGTTATATGTCAATTTCTTGCATTTCTGGCGAGAGAAATTCCATTCATGCATTTAATTAGAACAAATGTTTAAAAAAGAATATTTCCTAAGTAATATAGCCTCAACATAATAGTCACTAAAGAGCGGATAGTTAGGCATTAAAAAATAAGGGAAAATGCATAAAGTTAATAAAACAGGCACAATTTATTTGCAAAAAAGGCAATTCAAAAAACAAAAAAGGCAATTTCAATCTCAAAAAAGGCAACTTAAACGACTAAAATTTTTTTTAAAAACACATCCTGTTTTTCTTACAAAATACTCTCATTTTTGAAAGAAAAAGATGTATAAGTAATAGTAATATGAATAATATCGAATAAGAAAAAAGTCTACTATCGTTTAAAAATTTTGTTACAAATTTAATTGATTAAAATATATTTACTGAAATTTGTATAATTTAATTATATATGGTACGTTCCACGCCGAATTTAGATTTTTTTCTTAGATTTGGCCCAAAATCAACTAAAACGGCCCTTTTGGGCCCCCTAAACTCCCCCTAAATTTTTAGGGCCCCAAGTGGAATAGAACTCAAGTTATGGACAATTGAAAATTGAAATTTGCAGGATCGGCTACAAAACCAAAAATTTTCAACCATCCATAACTTGTAAAAATACCCATTTTTATGAAAAAAGTTTCAAACAAAAGTTGTTTGCAATGCTTTAATCTTTCGGAAACTGCTAAAAAAAAGTTCATCCGACATGGTTCACTATTGACGAGTCTTGGCGCCATTAGTCGTCAGGTCGCAAAAAAAACATTCAGCGTTCCTAACCAAAAAAATCAGGAACGTAGGTGGATCCGATACAAAACTTTTGAGCCCACACAGAAGTTCGCCAGACCCTAAGGGCTGGTCCCAAATTTGAAGATTTGTGTTGAAAATTCAAATTTCCAGAACAATTCTTATGGAAGGTTATTTAGCGTTGTCGTCAACCGTTGTGGACCTTCAAAAACATCAACAAGAGCAACAATTTGGGTGAGAGTCGCTTTTTGGATAAAAAATATGCGTCAAGCGAAGTCGTCTGGGCTTAAAATTCAAGTATTTTAAGGAATTTTGAGTTTTTGACACGTCGGGGACTTGGAAAATGCTCTATTTATATGAAAATAGCATGCCAACTTTAGTGATGTTGATCCCCAGTCAACTTCTAGAAAAAATGTCGCTCATGCTTTGATATTGACTGGCAAACAGTGGATTTCTGGGGGCTCAATGGAATTTTTTTGATATCAAGGGATTTTTGCCGGATTTTACCATTTTTTTTCTCGGAGCCCTTTGGTCTGGCTAACTTTTGTTTGGGCTGAAAAGTTTTGTATCGAATCCAGCTACGCTCCTGATTTTTTTGGTCAGGAAAGCTGATAATGTTTTTTTTTTGGCGGCCTGACGACTAATGGCGCCAAGACTCGTCAATAGTGAACCATGTCGGATGAACTTTATTTTAGCAGTTTCCGAAAGTTTAAAGCATTGCAAACAACTTTTGTTTGAAACTTTTTTTCATAAAAATGGGTATTTTTACAAGTTATGGATGGTTGAAAATTTTTGGTTTTGTAGCCGATCCTGCAAATTTCAATTTTCAATTGTCCATAACTTGAGTTCTATTTCACTTGGGGCCCTAAAAATTTAGGGGGAGTTTAGGGGGACCAAAAGGGTCGTTTTAGTTGATTTTGGGCCAAATCTAAAAAAAAATCTAAATTCGGCGTGGAACGCCATATACAAATAGAATAATATAAAATTGAATTTAAGTATATGAAACTTTCTTGGTTTCTCAGGATATAATTAGATATTTTTCATTATTTTCAGGCTAGAGGTTTTGTCTTTTATCTGATAAAATATCTTTGCATCGCGAAAAAGATCGTTCTACGTCACAGGATGTCATTCGAGAAAATTTTAAAGCCGAAGTTTCTTTGATTGGTCCATCTAGGAGCACTTTACCGGTAGCATTGTATACATTTTCTGATCTTTCGAACCCACACGCTTACAATGATTTCAAATCATCAAATAGTCACAATTGAAACACTCACAAAACTTTTACCCACTGTCTTTCCCATTAACTCTAAGAAACACAGTAAAATTTATAGTTTATGCAGTTACACATCTCAATACCCTCTGGAATTCCCAGTTTAAAACGGTGATAGATAGGATCAGCCGGATGTTCCTAAAAAGCATATTATAAAACCGTTTGTTGAAAGTATTAAGAGAGTTAACGATGAAGAGATTTCAAACTACGAAATATTGCAGAAAATGGGACACAATTTAAAAAAAGCATATGTTTTTTGGAAAAGGCACAAATTTAAAAAACACACTAAAAAGGTAAAAAGGCATTTGCCTAACTATCCGCTCTTTAATCATGACATTTCCGTGGGATTGCTTACCTTTCCGCACGTGTCAAACCAACACTTCCACGTAACTTCTCTTCGACGCGCGCGTAACTCCCTCGGAACTCCCGAAGAGCGCAACTCCGCGTCGAAAACTGACAAAATCTTCCGCTATCATCCCTCGTTAGGGAGCACGTGTTCCTGGTGGGGGACATGCGCGCGTTCGCGTTTTTATTATTCCGTTTTCCGATAAGGTAAACTTCCAATTTTTTAATGGCGTTCATATTCCCGCCGTTAACGCGATCCAATTCCCTGATATTTGTGTTTGTGTGTATCCCGGACGGAAGGCGGACGGTTTTCAAGTCGACTTTTACGATTCAGGCAGGAAATGGGATCGGCGTATAATTATAAATAGTGTGACTGTTACGGTGTTCGACTTGACCTGAAAATTAAATGTTTTAGTGGGCGATAAAGAGTTTCATGGAACCCGATACCCGTTCCACATTAAAGAATAACGATTTTAGATTTATTACTTTTAATCGTGGAGACATCGGTTAGGTTGACTGTGGCGGTCGGCCCTAAATTACATATACTTTTATTGCTGATTTCTAGTAATGAGTTTTTAAAAACAAATTAAAAGCTACAATGTTTATTTACGGAATCTATAACGAAAAAGACAACGCACGTACGTTGTCTCTACGAAGTTCTAACGTAACTATCAGGAAAAGGGAAGAAAAAAGGAAGGTTCCTCTGGTGTCTCTGCATCCCTTCTTATAGATTAATCTCAATTGATTGAGATTGCACTATTGCACGTGTGGATCCTCGCTTAGGGCCATATAACTCCTCCATCCCCAAGATGAGCAGACGAGGGCCCTCGGATGTGCTCGAGGTCGGTTGACTCGTGGGTTCTCAACGGTCGGCGGAGGATTTCCAAGAATTTCCTCCGAGCCAGGTAGAAGGACAATCCAATGATTATGGCAAATATTATGATCGCCACAATTGCTTGGATCCACGAATGGTTTTACGATGTCTCGATGTCGACCGGTTCGTTGTCCATGTTTTCTACTATCATTCTGATGTTCTTGAGGTCCCGTTGATTGATAGGTGTAATAAGCAGCGGCTTCTCCTTCATGTCTTGCGGCAAAGTCGTGTTCAGGTTCGGCAGGACGAAGATAGATGCGTCGAAGTTTTCCCTCGGAGAGAACTCAAGTTCTCCTATGCTAACTTAGCAATTTTCGATTTCCACAATGGTCGGCAGTTTGATGACGTGAAGTCCATTTTGCGTCCAGGATGAACGTAGTACTACAAGTTCTGTCGGGTTGATCAGGATCTTGGAGGGGCTGATCTCCTCGATGGTAGTAGCTGTGAGGTTTACGGCTATGAGTGGACAGTGGTTAGTGCCGTTGGTCAGGACCTTCTCGATGTAAACGTCTCCCCGTAGAAGTTGATCCTTCTCGCAGTCGTGTTTTCGTGTCGAATAGGAAGAATGGGGTTTCGGGAATGAGGGTGTAGTTGTTTTGGAAAACTGAAAAAAGATGGAAGTATCGGAATGATTCTGATATTATTGGCATGTAGATTTTGAACATAAATATTTCGTTATTTGAAATGACATCTGTTGATATTAGGGAATAGTAGTTAATTAACTAATGCAACTTAGGGATGTGTTCAAGTCGATATTCTAATTCTAATTTACTTAGCATTTTTTGTATGTCATCAACTCTTAAGATAGAATTGTGCAAAATGTGCATTGTTGTCTGCGTACGTTGTCTCTACGAAGTTCTAACTTAATTAGCCGGGAAAGGGAAGAAAAATGGTTCCTCTGGTGTCTCTGCATCCCTTCTTATAGATTAATCTCAAGTGGTTGAGATTGCACTATTGCACTTGTGGATCCTCGCTTAGGGCCATATAACTACATTCTGGCAGAGAAATTAAAATTTAAGGAGTGTCGTCTTATCCGGGGCTTATTAAAGATATATCTATATAACATCCTATCGAGGATTATTCATCGCGACGGTCGCCGATCGATCGATTACACATAATCAATTAAAATTTGAATAAAAACGCAATATGTATCAGATTAAACTCGCTCGTACGACACATGGACTTTCATCTCTTAATTGTCTAAATCTCTCTCCCCTACACACATTACGGCTGTTATTAATACGGAAACTAATCCCCTTAGCGATCCGCAAGCCACCCCAGCGCCGCTATCATCCACTTAATCAGATCACTATCGCGGAAAAAAACCGCCGCAATCTCTTCCCTCCCTAAACGTCCCGGAACAAAAAGAGTTTTTTCCCTCCCCCACCCCCCTTCCCCCGGCCCGATTAGATCCGGTGTACGTCTCCCGGGGGAGACCCTGCGAGTCGCCGTAATGATGTAAAGCCAGAAGAAATTGCTCCTTAATGCGATCCAGATCTCTCGGACTAATTCCGTTTCGGGAAGTTCGGGCGCGTCGGAGATTTCCCGCAGAAACAGTGTTAATATGTCAAAGTCGGGTCCGAGGCTCGTTTCTGTTCCACGTCGTCCGTTGTCCGATCGGATTTCGAGAAAGGGGAGAGACACGGGGACGCGAGAGGGAATTGTTTCCCGGGAATGACGCCCGCATGGATATTTTATGAGTTTCATAAGTTGAGGGAGAAGGTTCGTTCCAGGATTTCGTTTATTATTTTATGAGGAGGTAATAATATCGGTTGTTTCCCTGAAGATGCCGTGGTGTTAGTCGGGACGTTCATTTCTTATTTAATGTTACATCAGTCGAACGTTTTTCGAAAAGGGACGGAATCTGGAAGGTTTCGTTAATCGACGAGCAGATATCGGATCATAACATTACCCTCGGTATTATTACAAAGTAACGTGTTAATTTGAATTGATTAGAATCAGGCCTATTATCTGATAACTTGACACTGTGCTAATTACAAGAATATAAATCACCCATACATTAATTGAATCATTATGAAAAGTGAACAAGTAACGAGAGAAACCAAATTTGTTCAAAAAATAATTTGAACGGCAACGGTCCTACGCTGTTATCGGAAAATGTGCGATTTTATGTTGCGAAAGTCGGAAAATTTCCGATTTTATCGGTGACTTGCTAGTTTCATCGGTTCTAATACAACTGTTTTCACGGTGGAGCCGGAAAATGCACGAATTCAGGTCGCGAAAGTCAGAAAATTAATACTTTTCTCAGTGGTTCCCGGAATTAAATGACAGTACTAGTTCTACCAATACGTTGAGGTCGGAAAATACTCGCTTTTAAGCCGCGAAGGTCGGAAAATTCAGGGGATTTACCGGTGACTAGCTGGTTTCGTCGGTTCTAATTCAAATATTATAAAGGTGGGGTCGGACAATGTGCACGAAATGAGGTCGCGAAGGTCTGAAAATTAACAATTTTTTCGCTGGTTCCCGGCATTAAAGGACAACAGTCCTTGCAATGTGTTGTGGTCGGAAAATGCTCGCTTTTAAGCCGCGAAGGTCGGAAAATTCCGGGGATTTATCGGTGACTTACTAGTTTCGTCGGTTCTAATTCAACTATTATAACGGTGGGGTCGGAAAATGCACGAATTCAGGACCCGAAGGCTAGAAAATTAACACTTTTTTCGTGGTTCCCGGCATTAAAGGACAACGGTTCTACCAATATGTTGTGGTCGGAAAATGCTCGCTTTTAAGCCGCGAGAGTCAGAAAATTTCGGAGATTTATCGGTGACTTGCTAGTTTCGTCCTTTCTAATTCAACTATTATAACGGTGAGGTCGGAAAATGCACGAATTCAGGTCGCGAAAGTCAGAAAATGAACACTTATTTCCGTGGTTCCCGGCACTAGTGGACAACGGTTCCACCAATATATTGTGGTCGAAAAATGCTCGCGTTTAAGCCGCGAAGGTGGGAAAATTCCGGGGATTTATCGGTGACTTGCTAGTTTCGTCGGTTCTAATTCAACTATCATAAAGGTAGGGTCGGACAACGCACGAATTCAGGTCGCGAAAATCAGAAAATTAACACTTTGTTCGGTGGTTCCCGGCATTAAAGGACAACAGTCCTAGCAATGAGTTGTGGTCGGAAAATGCTCGCTTTTAAGCCGCCAAGGTCGGAAAATTCCGGGGATTTATCGGTGTCTTAATAGTTTCGTTGGTTCTAATTCAACTATTATAGCGGGGGGTCGGAAAATGCACGAATTCAGGTCGCGAAAGTCAGAAAATTAACACTTTTTTCGGTGGTTCCCGGCATTAAAGAACAACTGTTTTTCCAATATGTTGTGGTCGGAAAATGCTCGCTTTTAAGCCGTGGAGCTCGAAAATTCCGGGGATATATCGGTGACTTACTAGTTTCGTTGGTTCTTATTCAACTATCATAAATGTGGTGTCGGACAATGTACGAATTTAGGTCGCGAAGGTTAGAAAATTAGCACTTTTTTCGGTGGTTCCCGGCATTAAAAGACAATACTATTTCTACCAATTCGTTGAGGTCGGAAAATGCTCGCTTTTATGCCGCGAAGGTCGGAAAATTCCGGGGATTTATCGGTGTCTTTATAGTTTCGTCGGTTTTAATTCAACTATCATCATAAAGGTGGGGTCGGAAAATGCACGAATTCAGGTCGCGATGGTCTGAAAATTAACGCTTTTTCCGTGGTTCCCGGCATTAAAGGACAACAGTCCTAGCATGTGTTGTGGTCGGAAAATGCTCGCTTTTAAGCCGTGACAGTCGGAAAATTCCGGGGATTTATCGGTGACTTGCTACTTTCGTCGGTTCTAATTCAACTACAGTAAAACGTCTATATAGCGACCACCCTTGGGGAATCATGTATTGGTCTTTTAAGAAGGGTGGTCATTCGAAAGAATTCACAAATAAAAAGAAAACTAAAAGTGTAATAAAGGAGTACGTAGGTACATATACATAATACATATGTGCTTATGTATGGGGCAATACAATTTTTATTTTTTAATAATTCAGAAATCGATAACTGCTTCATTGATTTCATCTTACTTTGATAAAATTCATTTTCACATGTTAATAATAACTGCGATACATTTGCGGCTATATTAGAATAATTCACATTAAGAAAAAGTTTCTACGTTTTTCAAACTGGCGCAAACTTAAAGAAGACTTGTCACATTTGATGCAGGAATAATTTCAGGTTCCTTATCTTCAACTTTGGAAACTGATGTGGACGTACATATTTGTTCTACTTCTTCAATGCAGTCGACGATAGTCAATTCTTCAGTCTATGTTGCTACATTGGTATCAATGATGAAAATTGTTACAAATCAAACATAACATTACTCATGATAGTGAAAAGTTGCGCTAGCGGAATATTGCCTTCCTCTTCGAAGTCCTCCCAGGGAGAGGTATATTGCATTTGCATCTTTACCGGAGACAAATTTCGCCATGCTACCGAAATCCATATTAGCGCGTTGGGTAAAGTGATATTCTTCTCTATTTCTTCTAGCAGACAGTCACTATCCACACATGGATTTAGTATTGATAAGTGTTTAAAAGTACTGATGATAGGTGGTCGCGGTCGTTTTTGAGAAGGGGTCGTTATATACAGATGAAATAGCACCACATTTTCACTTGTTAGATCTGGTAATTCCAAAATCGATGGTTATAGGCAAGTGGTCGCTTTTTGCGGATGGTCATACACAGAGGTTTTACTGCATTATAACAGTGGGGTCGGAAAATGCACGAATTCAGGTCGCGAAGGTCAGAAAATTAACACTTTTCTCTGTGGTTCCGGAATTGAAAGACACTGTAGTTCTACCAATACGTTGAAGTCGGAAAATGTTCGCTTTTAAGCTGCGAAGGTCGGAAAATTCCGGAGATTTATCGCTGACTTACTAGTTTCGTCGGTTATAATTCAATTATCATAAAGGTGGGGTCGGACAATGCACGAATTCAGGTCGCGAAGGTCAGAAAATTAACACTTTATTTAGTAGTTCCCGGCATAAAAGGACAACGGTTCTACCAATATGTTGTGGTCGGAAAATGCTCGCTTTTAAGCAGCGAAGGTCGGAAAATTCCGGGGATTTATCGGTGACTTACTAGTTTAGTCCGTTCTAATTCAACTATTCAACTATTTTAACGGTGTGATCGGACAATGTACGAATGTAAGTCGCGAAGGTCAGAAAATGAACACTTTTCTCTGTGGTTCCCGGAATTAAAAGACAATCTAGTTCTACCGATACGTTGAGGTCGGAAAATGCTCGCTTTTAAGCCGTGAAGGTCGGAAAATTCCGTAGATTTATCGGTGACTTGCTAGTTTCGTCGGTTCTAATTCAACTATTATAACGGTGGGGTCAGACAATGCCCGAATTCAGGTCGCGATGGTCAGAAAATTAACAATTTTTTCGGTGGTTCACGGAATTAAAAGACAATACTAGTTCTACCAATTCGTTGAGGTAGGAAAATGCTCGCTTTTAAGCTGCGAAGGTCGTAAAATTCCGGGGATTTATCGGTGACTTTTGTAACGAAGCCGATTTTAGAGAGTTGAGAGTAGACCACCCACTATACAATTGATCGCGAAATCAAACCTATCTCGGATAGATGGCGGCCGATAAGGCACTGTTCAATCTACCATCGTTTCAATATCAAGACTAAATGAATATGAGCAACTCGCCCTCTACGGCGTCCTCTGACTGAGTTAATTCAAGGCGAGAGCCACTACTTAGTTACGTTATTCGTATTTATCCGTTGTTGTCTGTTTCTGTACTACCTACCGATATATGTGATTGTCTTATATGTAATTGTGAGCGTCACCGACCGATAAATCTATACCGACCGAAGTAGTCGTTATTCGTTACGTAACCGTCCGATTGTGAACGTACCACCGACCGATAAATGTAATTGTGAGCGTGCTACCGACCGATAAATGTAATTGTAAACGTCACCGCCGTTATATTTCCGACCGACCGAACTATTCGTTATTTGTTATGTAATTGTCCATTACCGACCGCTAATATTAAATGTTTTGCTAGTCCGTCCGTATATGTTAGCTCGTACGTCGAACCATTAACAACCGTCTCTCTCAGAACCGCTACGAATTAATTTTTCCCGTCGTTGTGAGGAAAAATTAATTCTCCGCTGACCTCCGCTGCTCTCTATCTCACACTCTCACTCTCTGGTAAAAGCCGCACTACTGAATATTAGACACTGCACGTTTTCTTATCATCTCCGTATTTAGCTATTTCTATGTTAATGTGAAATTGTTAGGATAATTTTCCGTTTTCGCATTTTCAGTATTAAGAGGGTTTTTCATATCTCAAGTTCTAAATATTTGTAAGAGTATTTCCACTTTCCGTTTCCGCATTTTCGATTTGTTAAAATAATTCCTTCTCTTCTCACTGTTACTTAGAATAAAATTTTATTTCTCTCCAACTGTAATAATATTAATATTTTCGCATTTATGGGTTTCCTTTTCGAAATACATAAATAATTGTAAATAAGTTTTTGCCGATCTACGTTCGACGACCTCACAGGTGTTAAACGTACGAATCGTTTCCACGGCCGATTGGAAATAAAATAATTTGGGATTTTCTATTTTTGAGCGTGTGTATCATTTCTACGGACAACCCTGGTAATCTCCTGAGTTCGTAAATTACCCAGGCACAGGCACATTTCCGAGGGAGAAAACCCTTAAAAATCTGGCGCCTGAGCAAAACTGTAAAACCGACTCCTAAAACCGATTAACCGAACTCCCGAACTCCGTCCCAGCGCCAAATCTCACAAGTAACCGCACCAAGCGCGTTACACTTGCTAGTTTCATCCGTTCTAATTCAACTATTATAACGGTGGGGTCGGACAATGCACGAATTCAGGTCGCGATGGTCGAAAAATTAACAGTTTATTTGGTGGTTCCCGGCATTAAAGGACAACGGTTCTACCAATATGTTGTGGTCGCAAAATGCTCCCATTTAAGCAGCGAAGTTAGGAAAATTCCGGGGATTTATCGGTGATTTGCTAGTTTCGTCGGTTCTAATTCAACTATTATAACGGTGGGGTCAGACAATGCACGAATTCAGGTCGCGAAGGTCAGAAACGTAACAGTTTTTTCCGTGGTTCCCGGCATTAATGGACACCGGTTCTACCAATATGTTGTGGTAGGAAAATACCCGCTTTTAATCCGCGAAGGTGGGAAAATTCCACGGATTTATCGGTGACTTGCTAGTTTCGTCGATTCTATTTTAGCTATTCAGCTATTATAACGGTGGGGTCAGACAATGCATGAATTCAGGTCGCGAATGGCAGAAAACTAACTCTTTTCTCAGTGGTTCCGGGAATTAAAAGACAAAACTATTTCTACCAATACGTTGAGATCGGAAAATGCTCGCTTTTAAGCCACGAAGGTCGGAAAATTTCCGGGATTTATCGGTGACTTGCTAGTTTCGTCGGTTCTAATTCAACTATTATAACGGTGGGGTCAGACAATGCATGAATTCAGGTCGCGAATGTCAGAAAACTAACTCTTTTCTCAGTGGTTCCGGGAATTAAAAGACAATACTATTTCTACCAATACGTTGAGGTCGGAAAATGCTCGATTTTAAGCCGTGAAGGTCGGAAAATTCAGGGGATTTATCGGTGACTAGCTGGTTTCGTCGGTTCTAATTCAAATATTATAAAGGTGGGGTCTGACAATGTGCACGAAATGAAATGGCGAAGGTCAGAAAATTAAAACTTTTTTCTGTGGTTCCCGGCAATAAAAGACAACGGTTCTACCAATACTTTGAGGTCGGAAAATGCTCGCTTCTAAGCCGCGAAGGTCGGAAAATTCGGATTTATCAGTCACTTGCTAGTTTCGTCGGTTCTAATTCAACTACAGTAAACGTCTATATAGCGACCACCCTTGGGGAATTATGTATTGGTCTTTTAAGAGGGGTGGTCATTCCAAAGAAGTCACAAATATAAAGAAAACTAAAAGTGTAATAACGGAGTACGTAGGTACATATACATAATACATATTATGTGCTTATGTATGTGGCAATAAGATTTTTATTTTTTAAAAATTCAGAAATCGATAACTGCTTCATTGGTTTCATCTCACTTTGATAAAATTCATTTTCACATGTTAATAATAACTTTGATACATTTGCGGCCATATCAGAATAATTCACATTAAGAAAAAAAGTTTCTACGTTTCTCAAACTCGGGCAAACTTAAAGAAGTCTTGCCACATTTGATGCAGGAATAATTTCAGGTTCTTCATCTTCAACTTCAGAATTTCATGTGGTGGTACGTATTTGTCCTACTTCTTCAATGTAGTCGATGATAGTCAATTCTTCAGTCTCTGTTGCTACATTGGTATCAATGATGCAAATTGTTTCAAATCAAACAAAACATTACTCATGATAGGGAAAAGTTGCGCTAGCGGAATATTGCCTTCCTCTTCGAAGTCCTCCCAGGGAGAGGTATAGTGCATTTGCATCTTTACCGGAGACAAATTTCGCCAGGCCACCGAAATTCATATTAGTGTAACACCCCGTAGGGCTGTTTTTTTTTTAGGTATAAATTTTGTTTTATAGGTTAGATTAAGCCAGTTGTCCCTTGGAACTAATCAATAATATCGAGCGGTTAAGCGATTTAGTAAAGGATTTATTATTTAGATTGAATTTTAAGAAATATTAAAAAGAGTCAGGCGCCAGTCAGTCGCAATTTAATATCGCCTAGAAAAACTTGCACAAAGTCACGTACGGGTCTATTGTTTCGCCATACATTGTAATTACGCTGAATTGAAGAAAAGTCATTGTTACCGTCAAAATTGCTGACTAAATTCGCGTAATAGAGGGCGCCACGTACCGGGTGGAATTGAAATAGAGTGCGCCACATACCGGGTACGTTAAGAAGAAAATGGGAGTGGTTAGATAATTGCACCAATTAGATTTAAATAATTTTGAAAATCTTCACGAGTCTCCGTGAAGAAAAGAATTTTAAAAGCAGTCTTCTGGGGAGATTCGTCGCGTTTGGACGCGTCTGCCTCGCGTTTTAATATTGAGTTGAGTTAAGTTAGAGAAATTTTGGGTTCAATTTGAGTTGAGTACTAGGGAGTACTTGTTTTTTTTGAACGTGTCCAGAAGACCGAGAGAGTCCCGTAAATTCGTCGCCGTACTTTCGCGTGTCGTTGCTTTGTTGTTCGCCGTAGGATAAACTGCGTTGTAAAGTCGATTTAATTAGTGCGGTAATTATTCATATAGGTACGTGAATTTTTTTGAGTGGCGCGTGGGCCATAAGTCGCCCGGATCGTCTAGGTGCCTTTCTGCGGCGGCGAGACGTCCTGACTATCAATTGGAGTTCCGGTAAGTCGAACTTTGTCGACTCTTGAGTATATTGCCTGTCACCGGCCTTTGCCTATGTTCACCCCCTCATATTTTGTTCGCTAAGGGACAACTGCATAGTTTATTTACTGATTTAGTAAGTTAAAGGGCACTTGTTTGATTGATTGTTTTTTTTGTGTGTTTCCTCGTTTGCGTTCAGACATCTCAATTTATTTTCCGTCTTATTTAGGTCATTGTTTTTAAATTGTATCAAAAATTTTACATACTCGATTACGCTCGAGTTTTGCATTTTTTTGCTCTGTAGTAATTTTCTCCTTTCACTTTTGTATTTGCCTTTTTTGTTTAATTATATATCTTACACGAATACTTCGAATTTCTTTTATAAATTCCCGAAAACGTAATTCCCTTACGAGTAAAGTAGGCGTGTGTAAGCCCTACTACCTGTGTCTCCCTAGAATAAGCCAAGGCCGGCTCGGACATACTTCATTGAGGGTTGTTGTAGTGGATCAACCCCCCTGATATCTCCCAACCCCTCGGAGATTCAGGAAAACTTGAGTCAGAAGACTCAAGAATCCATTACTGGTGGCAGCGAGAAGTATACGAACACCAGCAGGTAACACTGGGCCGCACCGATCGATTTAAATCAGTACCATTGTCAGTTTTATCTAAGTTTATAGTTCCGGTACGGCCCCAGCTCGTTACATTAGCGCGTTGGGTAAAGTGATATCCTTCTCTATTTCTTCTAGCGGACAGTCACTATCCGCACATGGATTTAGTATTGATAAGTGTTTAAAAGTACTGATGATCGGTGGTCGCGGTCGTTTTTGAGAAGGGGTCGTTATATACAGATGAAATAGCACAACATTTTCACTTATTAGATCTGGAAATTCCAAAATCGATGGTTATAGGCAAGTGGTCGCTTTATGCGGGTGGTCATAATCAGAGCTTTTACTGTATTATACCGGTGGGGTCGGAAAGTGCAAGAATTCAGGTCGCGAAGTTCAGAAAATTAACTCTTTTTCCGTGATTTCCGGCATTAAAGGACAACGGTTCTACCAATATATTGTGGTAGGAAAATGCTAGATTTTAAGCCGCGAAGGTCGGAAAATTCCGCGGATTTACCGGAGGTTCGCGAATTCAATTTACCACCACGATGGTGAGGCCGAAAAATGCGCTATCTTAGTTGAGGAAATCGCACTTTGATGGGTGGCTCCTGGATTTAAACGACAACGGCTCTTTTGTTACGCTGTGATCGGAAAACGTGCGGTATTATGTTGGAAAAGTCGGAAAATTACTCGAAAGTTACCCGTGAATTTAGTCGGATATATTTCTCTTGCTATGGTGGGTCGGACAATACACATCGTTAGATCGCGAGAGTGGGAAAATTGACAATTTTATTTAAGATGGTTTAGTAAGAACGGATTTATAGAAACGTATACTTCTCGGTAGAGTGTTTCACTGGGTCCATTCTAATGTAGTTTTTTCTAACTTCTCCGAGTTCTACAACTCAGTATAATATGACATATATCTTTGCAGTTGAGAGACATCACTTCCTCATAATGATCGTTTGTTGTTTGTTATTGCGGTAATTATTCATATAGGTACGTGAATTTTTTTGAGTGGCGCGTGGGCCATAAGTCGCCCGGATCGTCTAGGTGCCTTTCTGCGGCGGCGAGACGTCCTGACTATCAATTGGAGTTCCGGTAAGTCGAACTTTGTCGACTCTTGAGTATATTGCCTGTCACCGGCCTTTGCCTATGTTCACCCCCTCATATTTTGTTCGCTAAGGGACAACTGCATAGTTTATTTACTGATTTAGTAAGTTAAAGGGCACTTGTTTGATTGATTGTTTTTTTTGTGTGTTTCCTCGTTTGCGTTCAGACATCTCAATTTATTTTCCGTCTTATTTAGGTCATTGTTTTTAAATTGTATCAAAAATTTTACATACTCGATTACGCTTGAGTTTTGCATTTTTTTGCTCTGTGGTAATTTTCTCCTTTCACTTTTGTATTTGCCTTTTTTTGTTTAATTATATATCTTACACGAATACTTCGAATTTCTTTTATAAATTCCCGAAAACGTAATTCCCTTACGAGTAAAGTAGGCGTGTGTAAGCCCTACTACCTGTGTCTCCCTAGAATAAGCCAAGGCCGGCTCGGACATATTTTATTGAGGGTTGTTGTAGTGGATCAACCCCCCTGATATCTCCCAACCCCTCGGAGATTCAGGAAAACTTGAGTCAGAAGACTCAAGAATCCATTACTGGTGGCAGCGAAAAGTATACGAACACAAGCAGGTAACACTGGGCCGCACAAACTGGTGGCAGCGGTGGGATGTCAAAAGGGATGTCAAAAGGGATGTCAAAAGGGATAGAAAAGGGATAGAAAAGGGATGTTGCTTTGAAAGGGGAAACGAACAAATACTGAGATTTTTTTTAAGAACACCGATCAATGTTAATCTCGTCTAAGGGATGAAGGGATAAATATGCTTTGCAAATCATTTATTTGATATCTACTGACGATTTATTGTATAATAATTTTGAACTCGTTTTGATTTTATTGATCTGCTTCATAGGGTAAATTAATTTGTCAGCAATTTTTTTATTATTTTATTTTATTTGTTTAGCGAAAGACTTACACAGAAGTTTGTTGAAAATTAAATTAACATCGTAACAGCAAAGATTAACCGACGAGTTATCGATTGATTAGGAATCGATTGACTTATAAATTTCTTTTTCTTCTCTCACACATTTGCATTTATTTTAGATTTTGTTTGCTGATTGATTTCGATCGATTAATCCCTGATTGATTGATTATCGAACTTTGATTGGTTCCCGAAACAATCGAGGTTTTAGTTTAATTTTTTTTTGTATATTGATTTACCTTTTAAACATTTCCATCTATTTTAGATTTTGTGTGTCGATTGATTTTGATCGATTGATCCTTGGTTGATTGATTATTGAACTTTGATCTGTTCCCGAAACAATCGAAGTTATTATTTTAATTTTTTTGAATTTTGATTTATTTTTTTTGAACATTTCCATTTATTTTAGAATTTGTTTGTCGATTGATTTTGATCGATTGATTATTGATTGATTGATTATTGAACTTTGATCAGTCCCCGAAATAATCGAAATTTTTATTTTAATTTTTCGGAATTTTCATTTATTTTTTTCGAACATTTGGATTTATTTTAGATTTTGTTTGTTGATTGATTTTGTTCGATTGATCCTGGATCGATTGATTATTGAACTATGATCGGTTCTCGAAACAATCAAGTTCTGTTTTATTTTTTTATTTTATTTAAATTTTTTTTTTACATTGCATTTATTTTAGATTTTGCTTATTGATTGATTTTGATCGATAGATACTTGATTGATTGATTATTGAACTTTGTGACCTTGGGAGATATTTTTTTATTTTTTTTAATTTGGGTTTATTTAGGTTTTCTTTTATTTTGAGTTTTTTTTTTGGTTAAGATCTTTTTTTCGATTGAGATTTTTTTTTGACGTGGACTATAACGAGTTTTCCATTCGCATGTAGATATTCCCTGATTACTTGAATTGACTCCACCCTTATTCTGATTCGTCCTTTTTTTTTAAATTTGACACTTAGGATTTTAGCATTATTTGTAATTCCCTATTGCGCGAAAGAAGTCTGTAAGTATCATTCTCTTTCGCCAACCCCCCCCCCCCCCGGGCTAGCTGTTATAAGAATTATAAGAATTTCGTACGGATGCTGGAAGGTCGTATCCCAAATTGAAGACTGGAGACGGGAATGTTAAATGATTATTCAGACAACGAAGACGAAGATCTGCTGAACCTAGGAGAGGACGAAAACACATCAAGAGAGGAGCAAAAAGACGACAAAAATAAATTGAAACAGGAACCTTCGCAGGTCAAGGACGAAGAGAAGATGTCGACCCCTCAGAACGTGCAGCCGCCACCGGTGGACCCAGTTAGGGTGCCCATGATGTATTCCTTAGGAATGATTGCTGCTACCCTAGACCCTTTTTCTGGAAAGGATGTTTGCAGATATTTAGCAAAATTGGAGCAGCGCGCTAAGTTAGACAACTGGTCTCAGGACGACACGGCAAAACTCCTCCGATTCAAATGCGTAGGAGAAGCGTACAACTACCTAACTTCAGACCCACAGTTGGAGACTTGTAACTACGAAGCACTGAAGGCGAAGCTCATCGAGAAGTTTGCCCCTCGACGACCCCCTGGAGAGAATCAACTGAACTTGAGCAGATGCTATCAACGCCACGATGAAGACGTTTCTTCCTTCTGCATTAGACTAAGGACACTGGGAGCTAGAGTCCTCCAGGAAGACCTAAAGGGTGCTACGGAAGCGGAGCAGGCAGGATTTAAGAAGAAGAATGAATCATTATTGCTAAACCAGTTTAAAATAGGATTGAGAAAGGACCTCCTTCGCGACGTAGGAGTTATCTTAATGAAAGAAGAGAAACTCACCTTAGACGTGGCGGAAGATATCGTAAGGTTACAGGAAACCACTTGCCGGATGTTGCAGAATCGTACACCTGCCGCCAAAGTATCTACGGTCGATTCAAGAGAATGCTACAAGTGTGGCAAGATAGGACACATTTCCCGAGACTGCTGGAACAGATATCAAGGCCGAGGAGAGGAGCCTTCCAAATGTTTTATCTGTCAGGATCCGGGTCACTGGTCGAACAACTGTCCCCAGAAAGGAAATAGAGGACGAGGACAAATTTTCCAAGGCCGTGAACCAACGCCTCGAGGACGAGGTCAAGCGCCCCAAGGACGAGGCCATGGTGCACCACCCAACAGGCCCAGAGACTTCAGGAATTACGATGAAGATACAAGAAGAGTAAACCGTGGCTCTGGTCAAGCGCCTAACAGAGGACGAAACTACTCACACCCAGATGCGAATAATAGAGGGGCACATGGCAGTTATACGAGAGGAGGAGAGAGAGGCCCGCAAGGAGAAGCGACTTGGAGTCCTCGGTCACCCGACAGGGATTTAAACTAGTCCTGCCTTCTAACAATCCCCAGTCAGGAGGCTTAGCACAAAAACAAAGAGGGGAAAACAATTTACGACAAGGAGTTGAAGGAGAGTCAGAACTATTTACTTCTATCATCGAGGCCGTGAGAGACATAGTGAGCATTGAGCTCGAAAAATTCAAGAGAAGCTCGGGCGTAACGCTCACCACACAATGTAGTACGGAGAACCTAAAGACGCCATACGCTATAACCTTGAATATTAACGGAGTCAACAGGGACTGCCTAGTGGACACAGGGGCAGCAGTATCTCTCATAAGGTACTCACTAATGCCCAGAGACTCCTACTCAGCGGATCGACATACTATCGCTTTGACTGGCATCACGGGACATCCCTTAAAGACTTATGGAAAAACCACGGTGAAAGTCCAAGTGCACCCAGACGTCATTACCGACGTAAACATGATTGTCTGTGATGACGAAGCTCTATCTTCAGTAGAAGCTCTTCTAGGACGAGATTTCTTATTGAAAAATAAAGCTGTGATCGACTACGGAAGAGAACCTCATCTACGAATATGGGACACAGAGTTCCCTCTCAAGCTCCCAGATTGGCAAGCTGACGACGAATGGCACGCATGGCTTTCCACTGTCCGCGAATTTTACGAAGGTAATAAAGCTACCGAGATCAAAGATGATAATGCTACTACTCCATTGGACGATAAAACGACTAATCACACCACGATCGCGGGATCCAAGGAGGAACCTGTAACGAATACTACATCCGAAACCGACGTGCTGTCACTGAGCGATGTGAAGATACCCCCGAGGACTGAATTGCGTTGTCAAGGTAAATTGAAGACCAAACTCACAGGAGATGTGATCATTTGCGAAGCATCAGGGTCGGGGACAGAAGATTCCCACCCCTGTCTCCTGGTAGCTCGCACCCTCTCCTTTAACGCAGTGCAAATTCCAGTGAGAATCGCGAACCTAACAGACGGAGAAATAACAATTTGCAAGGGCCAGAAAATAGGTGTAGCATCCAGTGGAGTCGTGGAAACGCAAGAGAACCTCGAGTCAACCAAAATTAATAAGATAGACCACCATACGCCGATTATCGCAGACAAAGATTTCGAGCTTTCCCACCTAGACGAGGAAGATTCTGAGGAATTACGGCACCTCATTCAAGAATATTCGGATCTCTTCATGGCAGAAGGCGACCCGCTAAGTAGTGCCACGGAAGTAAAACATAGTATCACTCTAGAACCAGGCGCTACTCCGATCTGTAAGGCACCTTATCGCATCCCATACAAGCAGAGGGACGTGCTTCAACGAGAGATAGACAGACTGTTAGACGCAGGAATTATCAGACCATCGTATAGCCCGTGGTCAGCACCAGTAATATTAATAACGAAAACTCTACCCTCAGGAGAAGAAAAGGTGCGAATGTGTATCGACTACCGAGGGTTGAACGAAGTTACCAAGAAAGAATACTACCCCCTCCCCAACATCTCGGATCTTCTTCATAGTTACAAGGCAGGAAATAAAGCACTCTTTTCAGTTATCGATGTCGCCGAAGCATTTCATCAGATCGATGTAGACGAAGGCACAATACCGTTGACCGGGTTTAGTACATTCCAAGGCCACTATGAATACACGAAAATGCCATTCGGACTTGCCAATGCTCCCGCCACCTTTCAACGATTTATGAACGCGACTCTGGCCGGTCTTACGGGAGAACTATGCATGGTATATCTCGATGATATAATCGTTTATAACACGGAAGGCAGCTCAGATCACGTTAGCAAATTGAGAAAAGTCTTCCAACGTTTGCGAGAATCCAACATCAAACTGAAACCAAAGAAGTGCAAATTTATGTTAGAGAAGGTGAAATACCTGGGACACGTCATAACCCAAGAAGGAATCCAACCAGACCCGGAGAAAGTAGAAGCCATAAAGGCAGCCCCGATTCCGAGAAACGTAAAGGGAGTACGATCCTTCTTAGGGATTGTCAACTGGTATAGGAGATTTATTCCACACGCAAGCGAAATCATGGCACCGTTAACGAACTTAACAAAAAAGGACGTGCCCTTTAAAATAACTCAAGAAGTTCTTGAGGCCATTAGCTCTCTGAAACAAGCGCTTACATCAGATTCGCTCCTAGTATTCCCCGATTTCGAACAGCCATTTATCTTATCGACGGATGCGTCAGGAACAGGCGTAGGAGCGGTACTGAGTCAGAAGAGACAAGGGCATGAACGACCCATTGCGTACGCCAGCAGGGCAATGAACACGGCGGAAAGGAAATATAACACGACGGAAAAGGAATTGTTAGGCGTGGTGTTCGGAGTCAAGACCTTCAGATGCTATTTATATGGGAGAAGATTTACTGTAATCACAGACCACAGACCCCTACGATGGCTGCTAACCTTGAAGGACCCCAGCTCAAAACTCACCCGATGGGCATTGTCACTAGCGGAATATGATTATGAAATTATCCATCGCCCAGGAAGACGTCATGGTAACGCAGATTCCCTCAGCCGTATGCACGACAAAGAAGTCTGCTACGCGAATATGGACTATCAAGACTTTCTGGACTATCAACAACACCATAATATTCCCCATGCGGATATCAAAATTAAAGAGACTATGTCATCCGAAGACCAGAGTGACAGGGCAGCGCAAGTGAAATTTATCTCTAAGGAACAGGCCCTACAGACCAAAGGAGAGAATGTGGATATTGGTGACGTACTGGATGTGGAAAATGGATACTTAGGCATTTGCAAAGACAGGCAGAAATCTACGATGAAGTCAGAAAATATGTGGAAAATAATTAAAGACGTCGAAAAACGCTGTTCCGAAATAGATCTGGAAAAACTCTATATCCACCTGAAACCTTCCGAGTTAAATGAAGGAGATCTCGAGCAAATTATACAAATGCTACATTTTCTATTTTTCGATAGTACTACGTCAATTGAGGTCATTTTGACGGAGGATGGACAAGAGACCCAAATCAACAAATTAGAGGCTTTAAGTATGGAACCCATATGGGACAAAACTGCGATACGTGACGCACAACATACCGATAAATTTTGTAGACAGATCAGAAAACAACTTGAATCCTCTAACATATCTGATAAAGAAAATCTATTTTTCATCGACAACGACGACATTCTTTACCATTTAGAAGACGGCGGCGAGATTGAACAGTTAGTGATCCCTCAAAATTTCGTTCGGAAAGCGATTCAAGATTTCCATGACACGCCGATGGCTGCACACCCAGGGCGCCAGAAGACCCTTCAGCTACTGAAGTCGAGGTTTCTCTGGCCAAGCATGAAGAAAGATGTGGAAGAATATATCATATCTTGCGAGCCGTGTAACCGTAGAAAAACTTCTCCCCATCAAAAGAAAGTGCCGTTGCAATACTTTACTCCTTGCCTAAAACCATGGGAAATAACCTCTATGGACATTGTTGGTCCATTGCCAGTCACGTCGAAGGGAAACCGTTACCTCCTCACCTTTCAAGATCACTTTAAAAAAATATGCAGAAGCCATTCCAATACCGAACCAGCGCGCCGAAACAGTCGCGCGAGCGTTATCGGAAAACATTGTTGCTAGACATGGGTCACCCGAGAAACTGTTAACAGACAGAGGAGCAAATTTTGTATCACAGTTGTTCAAAGACGTCTGTAAGATCTTAGGTATCAAGAAAATCCATACTGCAGGTTATGCGCCGTCCACCAACGGGCAAATCGAAAGGCTTCACCGGGATCTCAAGGATATGTTGTCGTATTACATAAATGAAGATCAGAAGGATTGGGACCAATGGGTGCCCTACGTTATGATGGCCTATCGCGGAAGAACACATTCCTCAACCGGACATACGCCATTTTTCTTGCTGCACGGAAGAGAACAAACTTTACCAACGGACAGCTTTATTAGGAGTTCGAGGGTTCGTTATGATTACGACCAGAACTATGCTTCTGAACTCAAGGCAAGACTTAATAGAGTTTATAAAACGGTATATGACAATATAGACAAAGCAAAAGCTACACGGATTAGGACATACAACAAGAAAACCAAGGAACGAGAGTATCAAGTGGGCGACCTCGTATATGTCAAGGACATGACCTCGAAATTAGGTCTTTCGAAGAAGTTGTCTCAACCATGGATGGGGCCTTATCAGATCCAAAAAGTTATGGGACCTGTTACTTATAAGGTCAAGAAAGTAGGTGGAAGGAAGGAATATACTGTCCACGCAAACAGATTAAAAATGTTTATAACTCGTGACCATGACCTACCTTTAGAGCAAGATGCTTCGACCGAAGAAACTGAAACCGAGCCATCTGAGACTGACCTCGATGAAGAGAAGGAAGAAAGTGAAGCTGAAGAGGATGAAGCCGAAGTAAACAATAGAGTCATATTGCCTGATTGGATTGAGCTTGACAGAGCTGCATTAGGGAAATTACCGAGAGAGGGACCGGCACCATTGGCGAAACGTAGATCCCTGTCTTACTCAGAAGCTGAGGATAGCGTGAGACCAAAACGAAATCGTAGACCCCCCGAGAGGTATCGACCTTAAAAGCTCCAGAGAAATTGCACCGCCGAATGGCCCTGCAGCCTGGGGACTCCTCACCTTATTAGAGTGACTCGTATCCCTCTTTTTTCTTATCTAATTTTTTTTTATTATTTTAATATATCTATATATGTACATAAATGCTCTTACAACTGTAGATGTGGGTTGTTCCCTTCCACGAGTGTGAGCACGGGTCGAGAGTAAAACGAATTCAAAAGTACTCCGCCAGTGCGTAGATTGTACATAAATGCTTTTATTTCATAGCCGGGGTTGCTGCTATAGATGACGGAAAGAATTGTTACGTGTCAGTATAATTATATAGTCATATAAATTGAGTATCTGTGTTCTAACACTGCTTGTCTGTTAAGGGGTAGATCGAGTAGACGTTCGGACGATACCATTGTAAATACTCTCCTTGTCAATTGACAAAAGTGGCTTCTACTCTATACTTAATGCAGAGGAAGAGAAGAGACGCTCGAAAATGGAAAGGTTGCGGTTCTCCATCGCATTCCTGCTGGTGTGCTCTCGTCTACCAGTTCTACAAGCCAGGACGATAGCCTACGACTGTGAAGACGCCGCCACAGAAGTCTCAACAATCTCGCTGCGCGAGGTAGCACCCTGTCCCCGACCTGAAACGACCTACACAACGAAGCAGACTCAAGTGACCATATTGCAACGCGATGAACTAAAGTATCAGAGGGTATGGACATGCCTGATCGAGGTAGTGCGCGTGATTTCGTATTGTGGTATGCACAGCCACAGCTCCATGGTTTCGGGTGGACTCTCGAACTATGTGCACCGCGTAGGAGCAGACGAGTGCAGATTGATCCACCGCGACAAAACTCTTAGACTGTTCGCGAATACGATTGGTGACATCCGCGAAAACTCTACTACCACGGCATCAATAACGCTTCTAGGACAATTAGACTCAGACGGTACGTGTGTCGGTACGATGTATCAAGAGAATGGACAAATGTGGAAAAACGTCGAGATAACCGCCGCGGTAACGGTTCGCCTCCGCGACTTTCAGACAATAGTGAAGTTGGACGAAAACGAGATTGTACTCGACAAAGGAGTAACGTGTCCGTTCTTAACGGGTTACTGTTTCGACGCGGAAATCGGAGAAGCCGTGTGGAGCACCGACCAACCAGTCTCGTGCGTAGGACATTTGGCGCCCCTCTTCGAAGGACAGGCCCAAGAAATTTCCAGCAAGCAGTCCGAACAGGTCCTCCTAGCAGTAACAGCAAAGTCTCATCTCTTTGCGTTGACTTATGTGAAGAGAGGGATCATATGCGACCAAGAGGTATGGTTCACAGAACACCCCAGAATTGTAATAGCACAAGGTTCACACAACTGGAAAGCTGATGAAGTCGTCCAACAAGACGTCGACCTAATGTCCTATGTCAACAGTAAGTTCCTTTATGTTGAGCAAGCCTTCAAACGAGATATAGACCAACTTTATGTGGACGCCATACATAGACGATGTCTACTCCACCGAGAAATCCTGAGAAACCGGCTAATGATGGCGCCTTTCATACCCCATGTGTTAGGGCAGTTAGTACAAGAACAAGAAGGGTACGTAGGACGAGTTCTTGGAGAAGTCCTTTATATCTTAAAATGCGCACCAGTTTCCGTAAGCCTTCGACGTACCGATCGATGCTACAATGAATTACCAATTGAAGTAAACAATAAGTCAATGTTTATGGCCCCGATCACCAGAATCATCCAAGCAACCGCGGAAGAAGTCGACTGCAGTGCGATCACCCCTCCTTTATACCTAATCAACAACGAGTGGATAGGTCTGACGCCGCACCCTACCATGAAGCACGCTCCGAAACAGCTAGAAGTTGATGAAAAGCAACGGTTAAATCTCACGCCCATCGAACCTCTAGGCACACTAGGCCTCTACACACAAAATGAAGTCGAAAAAGTGCAGAAGCTTTTGACCTTCGGCGCGGAAAGACGAGCAGCCGAGAATATCATCACCCGACGAGTATTGGGAATGAATACCCACGGACAAGGCATCTCACCAATATTATTGTTCAATGAAGAAGAAATGAAGAACCTCGCCGAATCAACGATTCGCCGGATGTGGGATTGGTTCTCCGAGCTAGGATTGTTCGTGAGCGGAATTATTGGATTCTACGTAGTCTTTCGACTAATTAAGTACTGCATAGAAGTGGTCATAAACGGTGTCCAAATTTACCGGACCATTGGAGGTGGATTCCATATGTTGGCCATGTTTTGGAATACCCTATCCATGTGGCTACTGCAACGACCAGAACGTAGACGACGACGCCGTGATGGTGATGAAGAAGCAGAATTCCCCGACGACCAGGTTGCTGAGACATCCGGCTACATGAGTCGCCTAGCACCGCACTCCAGCCTACCAGTCCTAGCCCCAGCACCTCAACAGAGAGACCTGAACAAGTCTGCGCCACACCTAATGCCTGCAAGCTCCTCCAGCCACTGGACAGATGAACAGGGCCCACTGTAAGCGTTGTGTAGTGTCGAAACAAAATGGTCATTTTCGCGAGTGAGTGGTTAATTGAGGGATAAGCGCCAATTACAATTGTCAGGGGAGTATCGAAAAATTCGAGCCATGTGGCTACAAATTTTTTCTAAGGGGGAAGTGTTGTAACACCCCGTAGGGCTGTTTTTTTTAGGTATAAATTTTGTTTTATAGGTTAGATTAAGCCAGTTGTCCCTTGGAACTAATCAATAATATCGAGCGGTTAAGCGATTTAGTAAAGGATTTATTATTTAGATTGAATTTTAAGAAATATTAAAAAGAGTCAGGCGCCAGTCAGTCGCAATTTAATATCGCCTAGAAAAACTTGCACAAAGTCACGTACGGGTCTATTGTTTCGCCATACATTGTAATTACGCTGAATTGAAGAAAAGTCATTGTTACCGTCAAAATTGCTGACTAAATTCGCGTAATAGAGGGCGCCACGTACCGGGTGGAATTGAAATAGAGTGCGCCACATACCGGGTACGTTAAGAAGAAAATGGGAGTGGTTAGATAATTGCACCAATTAGATTTAAATAATTTTGAAAATCTTCACGAGTCTCCGTGAAGAAAAGAATTTTAAAAGCAGTCTTCTGGGGAGATTCGTCGCGTTTGGACGCGTCTGCCTCGCGTTTTAATATTGAGTTGAGTTAAGTTAGAGAAATTTTGGGTTCAATTTGAGTTGAGTACTAGGGAGTACTTGTTTTTTTTGAACGTGTCCAGAAGACCGAGAGAGTCCCGTAAATTCGTCGCCGTACTTTCGCGTGTCGTTGTTTTGTTGTTCGCCGTAGGATAAACTGCGTTGTAAAGTCGATTGAATTAGTTCGGTAATTATTCATATAGGTACGTGAATTTTTCGAGAGTGACGCGTGGGCCATAAGTCGCCCGGATCGTCTAGGCGCCTTTCCGCGACGGCGAGACGTCCTGACTCTCAATTGGAGTTCCGGTAAGTCGAACTTTGTCGACTCTTGAGTATATTGCCTGTCACCGGCCTTTGCCTATGTTCACCCCCTCATATTTTGTTCGCTAAGGGACAACTGCATAGTTTATTTACTGATTTAGTAAGTTAAAGGGCAATTGTTGATTGATTGTTGTTTTTTTGTAGTTCCTCGTTTGCGTTCAGACATCTCAATTTATTTTCCGTCTTATTTAGGTCATTGTTTTTAAATTGTATCAAAAATTTTACATACTCGATTACGCTCGAGTTTTGCATTTTTTTGCTCTGTAGTAATTTTCTCCTTTCACTTTTGTATTTGCCTTTTTTGTTTAATTATATATCTTACACGAATACTTCGAATTTCTTTTATAAATTCCCGAAAACGTAATTCCCTTACGAGTAAAGTAGGCGTGTGTAAGCCCTACTACCTGTGTCTCCCTAGAATAAGCCAAGGCCGGCTCGGACATACTTCATTGAGGGTTGTTGTAGTGGATCAACCCCCCTGATATCTCCCAACCCCTCGGAGATTCAGGAAAACTTGAGTCAGAAGACTCAAGAATCCATTACTGGTGGCAGCGAGAAGTATACGAACACCAGCAGGTAACACTGGGCCGCACCGATCGATTTAAATCAGTACCATTGTCAGTTTTATCTAAGTTTATAGTTCCGGTACGGCCCCAGCTCGTTACATTAGCGCGTTGGGTAAAGTGATATCCTTCTCTATTTCTTCTAGCGGACAGTCACTATCCGCACATGGATTTAGTATTGATAAGTGTTTAAAAGTACTGATGATCGGTGGTCGCGGTCGTTTTTGAGAAGGGGTCGTTATATACAGATGAAATAGCACAACATTTTCACTTATTAGATCTGGAAATTCCAAAATCGATGGTTATAGGCAAGTGGTCGCTTTATGCGGGTGGTCATAATCAGAGCTTTTACTGTATTATACCGGTGGGGTCGGAAAGTGCAAGAATTCAGGTCGCGAAGTTCAGAAAATTAACTCTTTTTCCGTGATTTCCGGCATTAAAGGACAACGGTTCTACCAATATATTGTGGTAGGAAAATGCTAGATTTTAAGCCGCGAAGGTCGGAAAATTCCGCGGATTTACCGGAGGTTCGCGAATTCAATTTACCACCACGATGGTGAGGCCGAAAAATGCGCTATCTTAGTTGAGGAAATCGCACTTTGATGGGTGGCTCCTGGATTTAAACGACAACGGCTCTTTTGTTACGCTGTGATCGGAAAACGTGCGGTATTATGTTGGAAAAGTCGGAAAATTACTCGAAAGTTACCCGTGAATTTAGTCGGATATATTTCTCTTGCTATGGTGGGTCGGACAATACACATCGTTAGATCGCGAGAGTGGGAAAATTGACAATTTTATTTAAGATGGCTTAGTAAGAACGGATTTATAGAAACGTATACTTCTCGGTAGAGTGTTTCACTGGGTCCATTCTAATGTAGTTTTTTCTAACTTCTCCGAGTTCTACAACTCAGTATAGTATGGTATATATCTTTGCAGTTGAGAGACATCACTTCCTCATATTGATCGTTTGTTGTTTGTTCTGATAATTTGGGTCCTTTAAATCAATATGATGACCTCAAACGTTCCTTCACCGAATAGTTTACGATGCAAAATGTGAGCACCACATATCAATACGTAGTATATACATCTCAATAGTTTTACGTTCGAATCGTTTGATTTACCTTACATCGATTCGATCCCCCCTCTTCCCTTCTTCTTTTCGTTCTCCTTTTCTCTCCAAACGGCCTCGATTCGGTCCCGTGGATAAGTTCGGCGTAAAATCGGCGCACGTTATCGGAGCTTCACGGCCAATTAAACTTCGACGACTCCACCGTTCCGTGCGTGAGCCTGCGTGTGTATGTGCTCAAATGTACACAGCTAATTCCCGGGGAGTTGCTTTAATTTTGCGGTTCAAGGTTCACGGACTGATACCTGCTAAAGTGATAACTGGCTAATCCGATACAACGTGGGGGGAAGGAAGAGAGCGGAAGTATCGGGGCGAGGGAAAGGAAAGGTGGAGATGGGAAGTGTTAGTAATGGACCGGTGGATATTTGGGGAAGTAGAGCTCGTAGGTTGTCTTGCTGTAATTCGTAGGTGGAAATTTGGACATTGGCCTGGAAGTTATTTTACGTCTGTCGATGTTTTATTTGATCCATCACTCGAGGTTGTTTTTTTTTTCGATATTTCTCGAATGTGACTCAAAAATTCTGTTTTCCTGAACATCGACGGAATGATAATAAATTATAATTAAATTAATAATTTGATTAATATTTAATTTAATTAAATGTAATTAATTTAATTAAAATAATTAATTTTAATTAACAATTAATTCGCCTTATAGAGGCGAATGACTTTTGAATAAATCTAGTTTTTGGGAAATGTACATAAAAAAAGTAATATGCAGAAAGCTAGAAATTTTGACGTTTGAATTTTTTTCACACTTCGTGTACATTTTTTTGACACATCGTGTCTGTTATATTACTCTATATCCTACCCATAAATCTACCTTTCAGCCTGGCACGCCATGTATTTTTTTTTTATTAAAATATTCTAAAAACAAATCCCACAAATATAGTGCCTTTTATGGCACCATATGCAATAAATCCGCTATTATTTATAGTGCTACTAATTGAGGTAATGAAAGTAGTAAAGAAGTCCAATTTCCTGAATATTTCAAACGAGTATAACTAATCTACGTGCGGCCGACCGGGTGTTTGTGTTATTGAATATCCTCGGGCGCCCTTCGTTGAACGTGAATAAATTTCTACGTTCGCCTGTATACCAGTGAAGCTGAAACTCTGAATTTTGTTCCCGTTCAGAGACCATAAAGGCGGTCGAATTAATCGCCGAACGGGAGACAAAAGAGGCGAAGTCTTCCGCCGAGGAAAAAACAGACGGGTAGAAAACAAAAATGGGAAAACCATAGCAAACAGTGCGGAAACAAGTGTATACATCGCTAAAAGGAAACGTATATCTCCAAGAGTCCTTTTATACAATCTTTTTTTAATAGGAATGTCCAGCATGGAACGACAATATAAGCGCATTGTGCCTTGGAGAGCCACTTTCGCCCTATTATTAGGACGGTCTGTATACTACATCACAAAGGAAATTTATTGGATGAAAAATACAAAACTTCGTAAGAGTTTGTTACGTACGTGTAATAATTCTGAGGGACGATTTAATGGGGTTTTTGATATCTATTACACAAGCTCAGTAACATTAATTAATATAAATACAAGTATATCCTTGTGTAAATACTTCAAAGGACTTATAACGGGAAGATTCCTGCTAATGTTACTTTCTGAGTAGCCCCGGACAGTTGTTCGAAAGACAAACATTCGAACACATATTTCGGAAGAAATCCATACTCCAAGATGGGGGAGATGTAATCTAGGCAAGGGTCTCGAAGTCAAACAGCCCATCCAAAGAAACAAAATCAATAATCGAACTTATTTATATTATGAAACAGTCCATCATCAGTCGATAATGCATGTAAGAATACTGCTTCAAAATATCATGTCCCGTTATTATCTCACGTACATTACGTAGTAGCAGTAGTCAAACATAGAATATACCTGTTGTCATGACATAAAAGTGCCTACAGAAAAACCACAAATTATAGTATATTAAAGTATGAGTGGATATTGAGCTCTTTCAAACACGAGCGAGTAGCCGGAGTGCTCGAAATAGAGCAAGTGCTTGAAAGAGCAGTTATCCACGAATACTTTACGCGATTTTTTTTTATTGGTACCATTTTTTATACCAAAACCAAATGCATACCCAATATGATTAATTTGAATGACACTCGGGAAGCTTCGTGACGGCCCGTCGCACGTCGTGCGACCAATCGGCTTGTCCCGCTACGGCCAAAAACGCCGTTGTTGATACGTTTCCATGGCGACTTTAAAACACGCGCGTGCGAAAAAGCTCGATTTACGCACGCCAAAGCATGTTTTAAATAGGCAAAATTGCGTACCAATAAAAAAAAATATTAAAATCGTTCCCTACAGGAAGAAAAAATGTTAGACTTGTTCTCCTCTGAACAATTCACCCATCTGAATTCTTATCCAAATTCATCTTATTCCAATTAAATCGATACTGTAAAGCACTGAAGACACTAAAAGATCTTTTTGGGGGAGAACATCTTCTCTGATTCCAATGAATCCTACTTTACCTAGACTTTATTGTTTTCCTAAGGTACATAATGCCAATATACCAATTCGACCAGTGGTTTCCTTTGTAGGTTCTCCTACTTCATTGATGTCCATACGATTGATTGAACAGCATAATCAGGGCCGTCATTGATTTCCAGAATCCTAGGAATTTGGTAGATAATGGGGATTTTTTCATCCCTCAGCGCCTTTTCACGCAGTAAACCTTTTCTCCAGCATTACTACAGATGATTATTTGCACCTAGATAGGGAATTTTGAAGTGGGTCCCTGGTTGGTCCAATGGTATTACCTCACTTGTTGGTACAAGGCTCTCTACATTGAAGTACATGCAAATTTATGCTCGTTTATTTGTGTTACGTCCGTCTTCGTCTCTCTCTTTTCCGCCGTGGTTTGCCAGGCCTTTATATCTCGTCACTTAAAGAGATAAATGGTACGTATTATTCTCGTTGGCTTTGGGAGTGTCCTTACTCAGAAACCAACCTACCTACCTCTCGACTTGTATTTGCTTCAACGCGAAACTATTCCTTGCATATTGTTACGCAGCATTGCGAGTCTTAATTTTCTTCTGTTCTTGATTTGTTTGTTACATAGACACTTAGTGGTTTAGAACATTTTTCCCACATCGAATCCTGCTTTATTTCGTGAAGCTCCTCCTAAACACGTCGATCAAATTCGTCTAAAGCCCTCCTCCTCCCTTAACCCACTAAATATCTAATTCACCGCCAATTTCCATATAGACAAGATAATTTGGATCCAATTTAGAACAAGCTGCACCGACTCCAAATCAAATTTGGCCCCATTATTTCCGACCACTATACTTGAGTGTACTCGAACGTGTCGTTATCAAATCAGTAGAGGATTCTGGAACGCGTCGTCGACAACTTTTCGGCTTTAAATATTTTAACGAGCTCGTCGCGTGGTCGGTCTGGTCGGCGTGTCAGGGGATGATCCTCGCCGAGAAGGAGAGATGGAGTTTAATTTAAATTGGTAATCTTTCTCTTTTCTTGATATTCGATAATGCGGGATCTAATTAGTCTCTGTCTCCTTTATAATCGTTGGATGGCTGACGCGAAGGGGGAAGCTCGCGTTCTCGCTTAATAAATGCAGTTTTAATTAGCGGGTATTTACATTCAGATTAAAAACAATTAGCGGTGCCATCGAGCTCTCTTCCTTCTCTTTATCTTCTTCCTCTTGAGGTTTGAGAGATGGATATTATAATTATTATACCTTACAGGGAGTTCCCGAAAGTTGTGTTTCTAATACGCAATTAGTAAGTTTCAAGTTTCCAAATATTTAACAATTTTTTTTTACTCTGCAGCGTTTGGCAGGATTTGATCACTTTTATTGTTTACAAATAAATCAATCGTGGCATTTGGTACAATTTCAAATTATTTGGTAGTATGTTTGGTTATCAAATCGACGGAGGACATGTTGTAAAGACCTCATTTTGAAGACTTTATATTAAAATGTAGTATTTTTTACACATTTTGTTTCATAGCGTTAGAACGGTTTTTGATCAATTTTTAGTTTTAGTGTCATTAAGCATGACATGGCCTCACGTATAACAGTTTTTGACAATGTTTCGTTAAACTCGATCACTTGAGTACAGATCATTAAATACGCCTCTTTTAATGTTTAATTTTGTAGTGGAGAGACTTTAACTTCGAGAGGCTTATATTATAAGGCTTAAATTATATTATAATTTATACAAAAATTTGGATTTAAGTTCCACTAACCCTCAACTTCAGAGTTGATCCGTGCTTAGGGTGATTTTACCCTGGGGGGATACAACCCCATCTCGGGCATGAAAAATTTTTTATTACAAATAATACCGGGAATGGATATATTGATCAAATTTAAGCATCTTTTGTACTATACATTCTTTTCTGACAGTCAGTATTTTTGGATTTATTTGCCAGTGAATATATCATTTTTTTAACAAAGAAAACACCTCTTCTTTTCAAACGGTTTTTTGCAAATTACTCAAAAAGTAAGCATTTTTTTCAAAAAACTCATTGTTATAAAGATGTAGGTTATGGAAAAATAAAAAGAATGACGGGTTTATTGTGTCTGTGTACCCAATATAAGCGGAGAAATATCTTGTTGAAATTTGGCTCATCTTCGTCAAACGTCAAAATCGAAAGTTTCAACGTGAAATATCAAAAAATCAATGCATTTTTCGGAGTAAACCCGTTAAACATCTTTTGTAGTGCTTGAAAGAGCCTAAGCGAGTTATGACAAATATAAAATTGGTCCGCATTTTTTTCGGCGAGAGAAATAATGAAAATCACCCCTAATTACCACCCTCGTTATCCCTTAACAATTAACTTTATTTTTGTATTTGTAGTATTTTAGATCAGAAATGTTTAGTTTTGAAAAAGAGGCGCGCTTGAAATGAGAGGAATATTTGGTAATTTTACCAAAAATTTCCTGTTCTTAAAATAAATTGAAAACTATTAGCGATACGCAAAATTTCATACAATATGAAACTGTAGGTTTCGCTTTTTTTAAAATTTTGGTTTTTGTTTAATTTGTGGGATTGACATTATATAAGTTAAGACCGATTAAAGTTTGCATATGTTAGTAAAAAGCAGTTTGTTCGAGCCTTTTCGGCTTAAACCCTTTCAAAAATAAAGGCGAAAAAAATATAAAACTAATTTCATCTTATAACCCTTAAAAAATCCTTCAAACTGGTTGTTTGAAAAGCTCGATAGCATAAAAACTAATTGAGTTATGGATAAAAAACCAATTACTTATTTACATCCGTATATTGAAGCATAGATGAATCACACGTATTATAGCTATATTTTGTATTTACACCTATTCATACTAGTATATATATGTATCATACCCACTTATAATATATGCTTGTTTTGCAAGGGGTGGTTCTGATAAGGGTTTAATTTAATGAATAAACAATAAATAATTAAAATTCTAAAGAAGCCTTAATTTTTTATCCCTATATGATTAATTTATTATAATTTGCTGAATAATATATTTCAATTATTACTGTTGTAGGGGGTGGTTCTTAACGGTTGACAATTTTTAATTCATCATAACTACTTATTTAAAGATGAGCTTAACCTATCACAAGCTCGAAACAACAATTATATAATAATTATTGAATAGGGGTAGTTTTCAACCCTAGAAAATTGAAAGACACCCCCTGCACAGAGCTAAATTTATAGTAGAGAGTAACTTGAATCTAAATTTTGGTGTAAATCGGTGATAATGAATCATTCCAAGTTGCTACAGAACGTTTTGAAGATATCTTTTGAACTATAACTATACCAGGCGGTGGCTTTTAGAGGTCGATTCTGCTTAATAATTTATGAGTTATGTCCCTTAATATCAACTGACTTTCATTCAACTTATTTGTCGATGATTTCAACCTATTGCATGTTCGAATCTATAATTTTATAATTATTTTGGAATAGTGGTACATTTCACCCAAAAAAAAATAAAAAGCACCCTATGGCATGTTGTCAATTTTGAAGTAGAGGGTAAATAGATCCTATAGCTAAAGACAATACGGCTGTCAGTATGTCTTTTGTATTGTCACACGCCTGAGGGCCTAGGGTCCAAAGGGAGTGCTCTGGTTGGGGGTGTAGCTAGGTAGAAACTAAAAAGAAGGCATGTTAACACAGACAATATTTATTGGAGCATTAAATGTAGGGGAGAGAACATCATAACACAATATTAAGGCAAATGAGCGAATGGCAAGAAGTGAGAGAAAGGTCAAAGGGAGGTGGTTGTTTACTGTTGGATGACGACGGGCAGCAGGCGCGAGGCTCCTCCAATTAGCGGCATGCCGAAAAGGACGGGCTCTCCGACGGGCAGCGTGACGTGATACTAGGTGACTGACTGACTCCCTGATCGAAAGTTCAGGTCAGGCGTTCGATTCGATCGGACGTGTTTACCTGGAAGTCTCCTGTGCGACCCGAGCAGGTAGATTGTTTACGTTCGCGACGAACCGTGAAAACGAGTGTTCCGAGAAGTGATTAGTGCTAACGACGACTGCGAGTTAACGGGGTGCTTTGCAACCCTGCTAACGAGCTTAGCGTTGGTGAGGTTGTTTGTGTGCGACGATGACGTCGAATACGGACAAGGCGGCGGTGGAGAACGCGCTGAAACTGTTGGTCGGCATCGGCGAGGAGAACCTGAGGAAGGTTCTTGACCTTCTTTTCGAAGGACTCCGCCTCGATGTCACTTACACGAAGAGAGACGACAAGGAGAAGACGACGATTCCCCCCAAGAGGGAGGAGAAGGGACCCACCAGGATGGACTTCACGACAGACGACGAGGAGTTTGTGACGCCGAACAAGAGGGCCAAGGTTTCGAAAACCACCGAAAAGAATGAGGTAGTGACAAAAAATTCTTTTTCAGGGCTCGCAATTGAGACGACGGCCACCAGCAAGGACGAGAAGAACGAGAGCGAGAAACAGGACGAAACCCCACAGGCCCCAAAGAAGAAGAGGATTCCCCCCATCGTGTTGAGGGAGAAGCAGCAATGGACCGAGGTGAGCAAGGAGCTCACCAAGAAGAAAATTACTGTGGTCAAAGCCACAAATACCAAGGACGGGATCAAGATACAGACCACCACAGAAGAGGATTTCAGGAGGACCACCAGGATGTTCGATAACAAGAAGATGCCTTATCACACCTACCAGCTGCAAGAGGAGAAAACGGCGAGAGTAATATTGAGAGGAGTACCGGAATACGTCACCGAGGAAGAAATCAAGGAGGACCTGAACGAAAAAGGATTCGAGCCAATGAAGATAACGAGGATGACGAAGACCATAAGGACGGACAAGGGAGGAGCGAAGAGGGTCCCGATGCCACTAGTGCTGCTCCAACTAGAAAAGAAGGAGGAGAACAAGAGGATATACCAGCTGGCCGAGGTCACCCGGTGCAGTATCAAGGTCGAACCTCAACGTCAACGGGGAATTATAGGGCAATGTTACAGGTGCCAGAAATTCGGACACGGGCAGTCTCGATGCACTGCCCCACCGAGGTGTGTCAAGTGCTCAGGATCGCACGAGTCCAGAGACTGCACCAAATCCAAACAGGCCCCGGCTAGATGCGCTAACTGCGGTGGAGCACACCCGGCCAGCTTCAGAGGATGCACGGCGTACCCTATCACAAAGGAGGAAACCAGGAAGCCGCAGCAAGAGAGGAGACCAGGAGTGAGCTACGCTCATGCGATCAAAGGAGGACCGGACCCGACGACTACCAGAGGACAAGAGACGACGACAGGACGCCCACGGGAACAGCAACAGCCGGAAGTACTACGAGCCATCGACGAAATGAAGAGGATCTTCGAGAGCTTCCTACAGATCGCCGCCAAGTTCAACCTGACACCGACCAATGAATAGGACAAAACCCGAAGGATTACGCATCATGACATGGAACGCCAACGGACTGAAGGAGAAGAAGGACGAACTACAGGAATTTCTAGAGGAGTATAATATCGACATCGCCTTGATACAGGAGACTTTTTTAAATATCACTGACCAGTTTCTAATTCGAAATTTTACTATTTTTAGGAAGGACCGACCAACACACGGAGGAGGCGTACTGATAGCGATAAAGAAGAGGATAGCACACCAGGAGATACCACCCTACCGGACGGAAAATATCGAGAGCGTAGCCATTGAAGTAGAGATGAAGGATAAGAAGATAGACGTCATCAGCGCATACAAGCCGCCAAGGAAGGAACTACAGGACGAGGAACTCAACACCATATTCAGGGACATGGACAAGCCGAAGATACTAGGAGGGGACTTAAACGCCAAACACAGGGATTGGAACTCGAGGAGCGCCAACAAGGATGGAAGGAAGCTACAGGAACATTCAGCGAGATTCGGATACGACGTCATAGGGCCCGAGGAACCAACGCACTACCACCACACCGGACGAGGAGACATTCTGGACATTTTCATCATGCAGGATACAGGATTGGACTATGAAGTCGAAACAATGGAAGAATTAACATCGGATCACAAACCAGTTTTGTTTCAGGTAGGAAGATGGGAGCATCGACAGGAGACAAGCACTAGGACCAAAATTGACTGGGAAGGATACAAAGAGGAAATACGGAAGGCGAGCCAGACGGGAACGATGGACACTAAGGACGAAATCGAGAAGGAAGCGGAGAAGTTAACCAGGGACATCAACGAAGCCGTACGAAGGAACACCACGATAATCCACCAATCAACAAGGACGGGGGACATACCGAGGTTCATCAAAGAGAAAATAAGGGAAAGGAATAGGCTGAACAGGAGATACAGGATTAACTACGACCCGGAAATTAAGAGGACCATCAACCGGAAGAACAAGGAGATCAAAGAAGAACTGGCAGAACACAGGAGCAACAAATGGAACGCATTTTTGGAAGAACTGGACGAGGATACAGGAGCGCACTGGAGGATCATGAGGAAGCTGAAGAAGAACAAACCTTCAACTACGAGTACTGCTATTCATGGAAAATTTGGTTTATGTTTTAGGGACGAGGACAAGATAGAGGCGTTCGCAGATACCATGGAGGAACAGTTCAAGATGAACGAAAGCCAAGAAGACGACATCGACTTCGAAGAGGACATCGACAGGAGGGCGGCCAAGATCAGAAGGAGAAAGTGCGAGGACGAATTGGAACCCACTACGAAGGAAGAGATGGAGGCGATCATCAGAACCCTACCTACGAAGAAGGCACCAGGACGGGACACCATAACAAACAAAATGATAAAGGAACTACCGGAGGAGGCAAAGAAGAGGATCCAGGAAATCTACAATGCGGCGATGAAGAAGAGATACTACCCACAGATATGGAAGGAGGCAGACGTCATCATGTTCCAGAAGCCAGGCAAGGACAAGAAATTCCCACAAAACTACCGCCCCATAAGTCTTTTAAACAATTTAGGAAAACTACTGGAGAGGATACTACTGAGGAGGATCAAGGAGGAAGAGGAGAGGCTACGTATCATACCGGACGAACAATGTGGATTCAGGGAAGGGCACTCGACGGAGCACCAGGCGCTGAGGATGGTAGAAGAGACGATCAAGGACATCAACGAGAAGAGGACGACATGCATGGTACTATTCGACGTGGAGAAGGCGTTCGACAGGATTTGGCACAACGGACTAATAGCAAAGATGGACGGATTAGGATTCAAGACGGCGACGACCCAGATGATACAGGACTACCTACGAGACAGGAACTTCAGGATCAGGGACAAAGGGACGAGATCGAGCAGCAGGAGGATGGAAGCAGGAGCACCACAAGGATCGGTATTGGCACCGGTCCTATACAACATCTACACTAGCGACATACCGATTGAAAGAGGGAACAGCCACACGAGGACCTATATCTACGCGGACGACACGGCGAAGGCGGCGACATCGAGACAAACCAACAAAGCGACGGAGTACCTACAGAGAGAAGTGGAACAAATGGAAGAATGGACGAAGAAATGGAAGATCAAACTCAACGCGGAGAAGACAGAAGCAATATACATAGGACCGAAGACTAGACGACCGACGACCAACATCACAATAGGAGAGAAGGAACTGGAATGGAAGGAAGAAGTGAAATATCTAGGAATCCACATAGACCGAGGACTTACATGGAGAAGGCACATTGAGGAGACCGAGAAGAAGGCGAAGGACCGACTGAACAGACTGGGACCACTAATAGGACGACGGAGCAAGCTGAGACTGGAAACCAAGAGGAAGATCTACCTGGCAGGAATAAGACCTATAATGACGTACGGAACAGCAGCGTGGGGACAAGCAGCAAGGACGCACCTGGAGAAACTGGAGAGGATACAGAACCAAGCGATGAGAAGGATGACGGACGCACCATGGTATATGAGGAATGAACAACTACGACGGGACCTACGCATCGAAGAGCTAAAGAAGACCATCAGGAAGAGGACGAGGAAGACGATAATCAAGGCAATGGAGCACACGAACCCACTAATTAGGAAGGCAACGGACTACGACGAGGACGCAAGATCAAAGAGGAAACGACCCAAGACGGCAATGAAGGAAGACTAACCACGAAGGACATACCAGGAAGATGAAAACACAATAGGAGGACCACCAGGACGACCAGGACAACACAGGAAATAACAACACGCGGAGGAAGAAGAACCTAGAGGGAGAAGTAAGGAGCCAGGCGCTCAACTTCGGGAAATTGAGGACAACATACGTTACGACTCCCTGATCGTTATGATCGAGCTGTATAAATACAAGCGGGATGTTTACGAACGTGATGTCGTACCTGTCCGAGAGTCGTATCGTCCTTCGGTTTAAGGTCGCCTCGGTGCTGAATAAGCTTAGACGGCGACCTATTTTCGCTAATTGGGGCCGCATCGCGACAGTATTGAATAAAAATTTACAATTAGTCGACTAGACGCTTCTATATTTGTCTCTACTATCAACCACTTCATAACTTGTTAACGCGTTCCAATTCCATCGATACGAAAGCAGTTAAAGGGTACAGCTTTAGGCTCCAACCGTTTGGTCGGTGGATAACCCTCAACTGCCTAATAAAATTTTACATTACCGCCGGCTCGAATCAAAATAAATTTTTAATCCCGATCTCTCACTCTTTCCCTTTATGCACGCGTCCATCTCGGTTCCCTTCTTTCGCGCGAAATGGCCCGTCTGCGTGTCTGTTCCACGGAAACGGCGAAAATCCGACCTGATCCCATCGTGCCCGGGAAATTTATTCGATCTCCCTCGGATCCGGCAATACCAATCTTACGTAACCCATTGACCGGGTGATTGGAAAATTTCGTCGGAACAAATCCGGACCTCTCAGTCATTGCCGCGAAGGGCGTAAACACCGACGGGATCCTTCTCTCGGCGGTTTGTTGTAGGGGGAGAACTCTGTAGAATCGTAGTAATGAAATCCGATCCTTGACTAACTCTTATTAACGTACAGGCCGAATTGCCGAAAAGGGTTGTATTAACAAAGCGCGATTTCGGTGAAAAGTAGAAACATAACTATATAGAAGTCCCCTTGCTACATACGAAATTACCATATGTACACTCTTTTCAAATTAAATCCCGATGCAGGTCATTTTGATGACGTCAGAATACTTCCAATACTACCAACTTAATATAATCCAAGTACATCGCAATATAGGTGTTCCGTGTATATTTTAGGTTGACAATATAAAACGTGATCAAGAAATACTGTTTAGGTTGGCAGTCCTAAATTTTACTTTAAAATGGTAGAACTGGAACCACTTCCGGTTGCTTGACAGCTACTTCGACGTGTAACAGCATTGACACTTGAGCGGCGATTCAAATTTTTATTATAAAAATATAAAAATGGTACTATTTGCATTAGAACAGGATATTTTAATTGGCATGGCTTATTTTCGGATTGCAGTTCATGACCCCATTTCTAGATGGCAATTCTTCTTGGAATCCACCTTGTACCAATTTGAAGAAATGTTTCCTGAAGTTGTGTTCACTATCGACGTTTTTAAACAACACTGCTTGCGCCGAGTTCAACGATATTTGAATACAGGCAATGTGAAGAAAGGAAAGCCACCTGGGAGACCCTCCGTACTCACTGAAAATGTGGTGCAAGACGTCAGGGCCCGACTGCAACAAAGTCCTCGCAAATCGGTTAGGAAGCTTTCCATCCAAACAGGTTTGATCCTTATCAAAATTCACCAATTTCCACTTATTCCTAATTTCCCGTATTCCGTTTCGTGACTCTACAGGTTTATCATATGGAAGTTGTTCCACTATGTTGAAGAGCAAATTGAAATACCACGCGTCCAAATTTTCGATGGTCCAATCCCTAAATCCTCCTGACCGTCCACAACGCGTCCTGTTCCGTAACTGGTTCAATCAGGAAATGAACAATGATGACATCCTGATAAAACCATGTTTTCCGACGAAGCCTGGTTCCATGTCAATGGCTTTGTTAATTCTCAAAATTACAGAATTTGGTCTGATGAAAATCCACATGCTGTTAGAACAACAATTTTACATCCTACTAAAGTTGGTGATTGCCTGGCTGTATCGCGGCAGAGAGTAAATTGGTCCTGTGTTTTTTAACTTCACATTTAATTCTGAACGATACATTTAGCATATTCTCCAGCCATTCGTAGCCCAATTAACCGTAGTGGAGCGCGAAAATGGCTTCGTCTCGAGCACATATGGCTCGTGCCACAATGCAATATTTGTGGGAAGTTTTTGGCTATCGAGTCATAAGTACGGGAATCTGGCCAAGTAGGTCACCAGACCTGACACCTCTAGACTTTTATTTCTTTGGGCACCTAAAAAACAAGGTGTTCAATAATGTTCTACATATACGTGAAGAACTGGAAACTGCCATTATCGAGGAAGTTGCAAATATTTCTCCTCGGATGTTAATTAATGCTTTCGAGAGCCTAAAACGGAGAGTGAATTTATGTTTAGAATATAATGGTACTCAATTCGAGCAGTACCTTTAAACATTGAAGTTTTTTCTGCTGTCGTCTTTAATTGTATATAAAATTCACATAACCTAAAATATTTGTGTTTATTTATCTGTCGCTGTCATGCAGAGTGCAGAGATTTCCGGTGTAGCGTTGCAAACCCTTAGGAAAAAAAAAACCCTTAAGGTAGGATTGCCAACTTAAACAGTATTTCTTGATCACTCTGTATATTGTCAACCTAAAATAAATAACACATAAATTGTGATGTGCCGGGACTATATTAAGTTGGTAGTATTGGAATTATTCTGACGTCATCAAAATGACGTGCATCGGGATTTGTTTTGAATAAAGTATACAACGTTATTATTTTGTTGGCCTCCGTCTTCTTCTACACTACAAGCATTAGGCTTGCAGCCTGTTCCGTCTTCATGTCTGCCATCTTCTTCTGGGACTACCCATGTCTCTTCTTCCTCTTGGTCTGTAGCGTGCTACTTGTTATACTAACCTGTCTTCGTTCATTCTTTCTGTAGGGATAATAGTGGACTGTATTGATTCGAATTCACTTCAGTAAGACACTTGCTTTATGCATTATTTTAATCGACCCTTTTGTACACGTTTACACACGCCGAGATGGCTCGCTCGTCTTTCCGCTCACGGTCACGTGACCGGACGGCAAAGTAATACCAACTGGCCACATACAGCCAACTTTAAGAAAATAAAAAACCCAAACATGCCCCCCGCCTTGAAAGGGGCACCTTTCAAACATAAAGTTTACATTGGCATAAAGGCATTTACAGATAAGAAACAGGAGAAACAGGATACAAATTACAATATAAAACTTAACCTAAATACAAGCCGCAATGCACTAACTCACAACGCACTTTCGTCACTACTCGGAAGAGGACAGAGGTACGCGACCGACCGGCGAAGAGTTCCTCTCGAAGTCCGCAAAGTGACGACTCTGGTGATGTTGTCAGCACCGGGATGTAGCGCCTCAACGCGCCCAAGTATCCAGTTGAGTGGGGGTGACTGGTTGTCCTTTATCAGCACTAACGTGCCAACCTTAATAGCCGCTTGATTTCTCTTCCATTTCTGCCGCTGTTGAAGCTCGGAGATGTACTCTAATGACCAACGTCGCCAAAAGTGTTGGCGCAGCTGCTGGAGCCTCTGGAAGCGGGACAGTCGATTCGGATTGGCACTGGCAACTTCTTCTTCAGGGACGGTGTCCATGGCTCGCCCAATTAGAAAGTGAGCAGGCGTCAGGGGGGTGAGATCGGAAGGATCGGACGACAAAGGAGTTAGGGGTCGCGAATTGAGCACACCCTCTATTTGAACAAGGACCGTATTCATGTCCTCATATGTTAATCTTGCACCAGCAACAACACCTTTTAGATGCGACTTCATTGATTTCACGCCAGCCTCCCAAATTCCTCCAAAGTGGGGGGAGTGAGCAGGAATGAATTTCCAATTAATTTCATCTTTGGCGCAAGCAGTTTCAATTTCACACTCTCCAGTTTTTAGAAATTTACCTAAGTCTCTGAGCTCATTATTTGTACCAACAAAATTTGTTCCATTATCTGACATCATGCAATTGGGTTTGCCTCTTCGAGCAATGAATCGTTTTAATGTTGCCAAGAAGGATTGAGAAGTCAAATCCGTTACAAGTTCAAGGTGAATGGCCTTGGTTGCCATACAAATAAACAAACAAACGTACGCCTTATACAGTGAAGGCCTTCTTCCCTGCTTGGTCTTTATGATAAATGGCCCTGCGTAATCTACGCCTGTCGTAGCAAAGGGAAAAGATGGAGTGACTCGCACTGAGGGAAGATCGCCCGTTATAGGAAACATACGGGACGGTTTCACACGAAAGCAGCGAACACATTTTCGCACTACTTTCTTCGCCGTGCATCTCCCACCGATGGGCCAGAAACGTGTCCTAACTACAGAAAGTAGGAGCTGTGGACCAGCATGAAGTAACCTCACGTGCTCATAATGAAATAATAACAATGTAAAATGATGATGCGCAGGTAGCAAAATGGGGCATTTCTTGTCATCATTAAAAGAGGAATTTCGCAGACGACCTCCCACTCTGATGATCCCACACTGATCTAGAAAGGGAGCTAAACTCAATATATTACTCTTGGAGGGAATGAGCCTCTGCTGACGCAAGAGCGACAGCTCTACCGAGAATGACTCTTCCTGAACCAATTTCACTAAACAATAAGTTGAATTCTTTAATTCCACCGTTTTTAAGGGGCCAACGTCCCTGGATCTACTACCACTCAAACAATTATTACGAAAACGTATACAATAAGCAACCACTTTGACTAGAGAGTTGAAGCTAGAAAACTTCTCGAAGGGAAATTGGTGCGCACACACGGAAATTGTGGCTTGATTTAAATTTTTTAACTCTGGCAATTCAGTGGGGCTTTTAATGTATGGATCGATCCAGCTGTTTGATGTGTCGACTAGGAACGCTGGACCGTGCCACCAAAGATCGCATGTTTTGAGATGTCTCGGTTCAATGCCGCGAGACAGAAGGTCGGCGGGATTGTGCTTGGTACTAACGTGTCGCCAATCACGGATGTTGGTCGTGGATTGAATCTCTGAGATCCGATTAGCTACGAAGGTTTTTAGAAGATGAGATGAGGTTCGGATCCAACCAAGCACAATTGTAGAGTCGGTCCACAGAAACACATTGTGAAACTTTATTGTAAGCGATTCGTTTACTCTTTTGATCAATTGGGATAGAACCAACGCGCCACAGAGCTCCAAGCGAGGAAGGCTTATTTTCTTTAGAGGGGCTACCCTTGCCTTGGCACACAAAAGCCTTATAGACACACATTTATGTTCATCAATGCTTCGAATATAAATAGCCGCACCATAGGCCGACTCACTTGCATCACAGAATCCATGGAGCTCAACTACAGCATGACCTTGAAGGACGACATGCCTTGGTACCTTCAACTCGTTCAGGTAAGGCAGTTGGTCTCGGAAGGCCAACCACTGAGAATGAATACTGAGGGGTACTGACTGATCCCAGTTCAGTCGTTCAAGCCAAAGCTCTTGCATCAAAATTTTCAGTTTAATGGTACAAGCACTTACAAGTCCAAGCGGATCAAAAATCTGTGCAATTCCTGACAGAATGGAACGCTTTGTCACAGTCTGGGGCAACATTGATGAATCAATTTTATAGGACAAGATGTCACTTCTGGGGCACCACTGAACACCCAGTGTTTTGATGTTTTCGTGAGAACCTAACACAAACGGACTATTCGAAGGAGGGGCGGCACCTTGAATGCCCAGCAAGACCTCTGAATTGTTTAATAACCACTTACGAAGTGGAAAACACCCTGTTTCCAGAATTTTGATAACCTCCTGGCATAACTGAACTAGATCAGCAACAGAGTCTGACCCAGTCAGGAGATCATCCACATAAAAATCATTAGCAATAGCTGCCGAGGCCTTAGGATAGCGCTCAGCGAAGTCGAGAGACAATTGAACAATGCACCTGGTGGCTAAAAACGACGCAGAAGCAGTCCCGTAGGTTACAGTGTTTAATGCATAATCCTCAATAGGATCAGCAGGATCGGATCGCCAAATGATTTTTTGTAAGTTTCTTTGAGCAGGATTTAGTAATACCTGCCTATACATCTTTGCAATGTCGGCAGAAACTACAAAGGCATGCTGCCGAAAACGCAACAATATTGACAACAGGTCACTCTGAATAGATGGTCCCACTATCTGAAGGTCATTGATCGAAATACCAGATGACGACTTACAAGAACCATCAAACACCACTCGAAGCCTCGTTGTAAGGCTATCCTCCTTGAGAACACCGTGATGGGGCAGATAGAATTCTGGCCCTGAAGGATCTGTAGAACAGTGAGTCATGTGACCCATGGAAATGTATTCTTTCATGAATTGGATGTAATCCTTTCGAAGATTCTCATCCACTTGCAAACTTTTCTCTAACTTATAGAATCGCCTCAGAGCCATTTGCCGCGAATCACCTAATTTCATGACAGAATCTCTTAAGGGGAGAGACACAATAAATCTACCATCATCATTCCTCTGACTAGTAGATTGAAAATGATTTTCACAAAATAGTTCTTCCTGCGATGGACACTTCCTTGAAGGGCACTCCTCCAAGTTCCAGAAACGTTCTAAGTTCTCACAATCCTTGCTGTGAGAGAAGTTGCAACTAATCAATCCCGAACACACCGGTTGAGGGATAGGCCCGGAGACAATCCATCCGAGCTTTGTTTTATGCAAGACTGGAAGTTGGGGACCAAGCTTTACTTGACCGACACATAACAAATCCCAGAATAGATTAGCACCTAACAGGATATCAATTTGGGCTGGAACGTAAAATTCCGGATCCGACAATGAAATGTTAGGAGGAATCTTCAACATCGACTTGACAACTTGGAACCTGACTACATATCTCTGGCAGAACGAAACAAGATAATGTAGTTTTAAACGACGAGTGACGAGACTCGATGTCAACGTTCACCTTTGATTTGATTGTCGACGAAATATGACCAATTCCGGCGACTGACACATTCACAGACTCCTCAAGTAAGCCTAATCTCCTAGAAAGCCTGCTTGTTATGAAGTTCGATTGAGAGCCGCTGTCTAGCAAGGCCCTGCACGTATAAAACCTATTCGCTCTGTCCCGTACCTGAATTTTGACAGTAGATAACAGAATCGATTTATTTTTGACAACATTAGATAAAGAAACTTCATTGGTTGACGAACGATCACCTAGTCTATTTCCGGAATCAACGGAATCAAAATGTAAGAGCGTATGATGCTTCTTACCACATTTTTTACATTTTCCATATTTACAAACGTTACTAATATGACCACCATGTAAACAATTGAAACACAATGAAAGTCGTCGAATTTCTCTTGAACGGGACTGGATATCCAGATCCAGGAATTTCCCACAATTTGTAATTTTATGTTGACCCTTACACATTGCACAGGGATCAAATGATGATTCATTAGACATTAACGCACTTGTATTTAATTTTGACCTTGGGGGTGAGGAGAACGTGACTCTAGGTGCTGATTTGGTTACACTTGACTGCTCAATCTTCTCTAAAATATCCGCCCTTTCGTTCAGAAAGGAGGTTAAATCTTTAAAACAAGGATCACTGATATTCTTTTCTTCCCAATCTTTTCTGACATCTGGGTTAAGCCTTTCCAATGTTAAATGTATCAAAAGAGCGTCCCACTTATCCGTGGGTTGCCCCAAAGACGATAATGAACGCAAGTTGCTCTTTAGGCTGTCCACCAAATGTCGAAGGTTAGCTGAGGTTTCCTTTGTGATTGATTTTAAATTAAAAATGGCTTTGATGTGGTTATGCTGTAATAATTGCTTGTTTGAAAATCGCTCACAAAGCAAATCCCATGCTATTTGAAAGTTTGCAGCTGAAGTACTGATAGAACTAATTACCTTTTCGGCAGCACCTGTTAAAGATGATCTCAAATAATGGAAACGTTGTATTTGACTAATGCTTGGATTATTCATGATAATGGAGTCAAACGAATCTAGAAAATCTAACCAATTATCGAAGTTTCCATCAAACCTCGGAAGTTGCATTTGAGGCAGTTTAACACCTATATTTTGTACACTTAATATTGACGACTGGGGTTGAATCGACCCAGATTGGTAGAGTTCATTTGGCTGTACATCATCTTTAAGAAACTCACACGCTTCGGCTAGTACATTATCGAATAGATCTTCGAATTCTTCACGATAGGCGATTTCGTCCTCACCTATTTCTTCTAAATGACTTTCGATTTGAGCTTGAACATCTTCAAATTCGGACAATAACAACTCCGCGCGAGAAATTCTTGCTTTTAATATTGATAAATTAGGCTCAGAGTCCATCTCAGACAGGTTTTTAACGTAGTTGCTAAACACACTTAGTCTCGTTTTGATTGAGCCTCGGCTCTTTCGTAATTTGACGACGTCGGCCATATTGCAGTTTGCAAACACAATATGAAGATTTGCACGATACCAATAAATCACATCTAATAAGCGCTATGTATGTGCTCAATTCACTTTGAATTATGGAAACGGTATAGGGATGTAAGTAACTCACCCTGACCTGCACGATTACGATTGATGAAGCCTTGAAGTACAGCTCTGGACTCTGTACAGGGCGTAGACGACGACGACAGGGACACGGCTCTCACAGCGGCGCAAGTAATGGCGGCGTTCTCCCGAGTCTTCTCTCGTTGTTTCACGCAGATGACGGCCTAGCAATCTGCCAACCAGCTTCCATCCGGCTCGATAAGGACCAATAACTTGTAGGGATAATAGTGGACTGTATTGATTCGAATTCACTTCAGTAAGACACTTGCTTTATGGATTATTTTAATCGACCTTTTTGTACACGTTTACACACGCCGAGATGGCTCGCTCGTCTTTCCGCTCACGGTCACGTGACCGGACGGCAAAGTAATACCAACTGGCCACATACAGCCAACTTTAAGAAAATAAAAAACCCAAACACTTTCAGTATTGTCACGGTCCTAAGGGCCTAGGGCTAAGAGGTGTGCTGTGGTTGGGGGTGGAAACCACCCATTGAATACCCAAGGCATGAAAGAGACAGAAGAGAGGTGGCAAAACAATGCAAACGTGATCAAACAGTTGAAGAACAAAAGAAAGGCATGAATATTAAAAATGGGGTATAAGAGAGTTGGCTTACAATAGCCCCCAGGGGGCCTGGAGGGGTATCTGTTACGAGGCTCTCCTCATTGCGGACATCTTCCCTCACAGAACGGCAACTGACGGGCACGCAGGGTAAGGGGCAGCGACACAGGGTTCTTGACGGTACTTGACTATCCATGATCGGTTCTCATGCCCGTATTTGTTTTAATACAGCAAGTGTTTAATATCTCGCGATCATTTCTGTGAGGCGAGGTGATGTGTTGATTTTGGAAACTGTCGACTAAGCTTGGCCTGGTTTCATTTTTTGGCCTCCATTTTAATGAGATCTGATATGTTCTGTCATTCACATCAATTCGGTCCTTATTTCTTCATTTAATCTTTGATTGTGCAACCTTTCGTCCTTCTTAAAAATTTTATTTCAGCGGACTGTATACGTTGCCTGTCTTGTTCCCGTAGTACTCCAAGGCAAAAACTCGTAAAATCCTAAATTCTGATTTAACAACTACTCACTCTAAAGTTTCCCTTTAATTCGTGATTCGCTTTTTCTCTCCTATTTCATGACCGAAAAAACGTTTTTCCATTAACAGAGATGTATTCCTCCTCCACCTCCGAACAAATCGACGAGCGGCCCGGGCAGATTAATTCCGATCCTATTTCCTTTAAACGAAATACAAATTTGCCCTAATAAAATTTAAATTTCAGATAGATCTCGCAACGGCGACTCGCGAATATTTTTGTATCGATGCAATTTAGTGACGGTTCATTACAAAGTTAAATTTCTTTCCGGACAGTTCCGATCGATTAGATTACGTCGGGAAGAGTGAGGGGACGTTCCTGGGGGAGACGAGGATCGAGGTTTTGTCGAGTTTTTACGTAAACTGATATACGAACTGAAATAGATTGGTTGCTGTTACGAAACAAGCTGCATTGTTTATGTTAAATTTGGAAATAGGAGAGAGGGAAATATGAAAGTTTTTGAAATCTCGCAACAATTTTCAAAATTTTTAAATAGTAGAGGAGCCGAATATAACTATTTTCTTAAATTTTAACGATATTCCAACACTATTTCTGAAGTTGATTTCGAGGTAGTTTTTTTTCTATAGAATTCGTCAGTTAAAGGACCTCAGGTATAACGTCTTTCTAAATAAGATGTTACAATTCGTCAGGAGATCCTCCAAACTATAACCCAACTCGTCAAGGAAGATAGGTTGATTCGTCAGGGAAAAATACACTAAAGGGAGGTATTAAAGGATGTACTTAGGGGCGGGCTCTTACTTAAAAACTTTCGGGAAGCTTTCTGATACGTGAACGTCATGTGATATGCTCCAAAGTACGTTGGAAACGCGCGGGGGCAAGGATCAAACACGTACTTCGACGTACTTCTAAGAAGTTATTGTGATTTATTTCCAAAACTACAGTAATTTCTATAGGCTGACGAATTGTACTGCACCCCCTTTAATGGGTAAAGTTATTGCATTTTCATTATTCTCTAATTCGTTTAGAGGTAGACCAAATGCATATTGTGACGTGAAAAAATCACCTTGTAACGAAGCCGATTTTAGAGAGTCGAGGGTAGACCACCCACCATACAGTTAATCGCGAAATCAAACCTATCTCAGATAGATGGCGGCCGATAAGGCAGTACTCAATCTACCATCGCTTAAACATCCAGACTAAATTTATATAAGGCAACCGCCCCCCTCCAGCGTTCTCTGCCCGAGTTAATCCAAGGTGAGGATCAAGACTTGTTTATAGCAAGTCGATCCGTCTATTTGTCTATTGTAAACGTCACCGCCGTTAGATATAAGCCGCCGAATTATTTGTTATTTGTGAGTGTACATAAATTTTGCATTGTCCCCGACCAATAGTCTTAAGCCGTCCGAGTTATTCGTAGTTATTCGTCTATTGTGAAAGCGTCCCCGACGGCTAGCTAGTAAGCTATACGTTATCTGTGATTTCTCGTTGTGAGCGCACCGACCGCTAAATATAAGCTATCTGTGGATGAACGCTTGTTGCATGTTAAACCGGCGGTTGTGAAAACGTCCATTTTTTCCAACCGCCCGGAATTGATTTTTCCGTCGCCGCTTTGAGGAAAAGTTAATTCCCGCTTACCGTATTCTCTCTCTCACGCTCTCGCTCTCTCGAAATGTAAAAGCCGCACTACCGAACCACTGCACGTTTTCCTATCATCTCCGTATTTAGCTATTTCTATTTTATTGTGAAATTGTTAGGATAATTTTCCGTTTTCGCATTTTAAGTATTAAGAGGGTTTTTCATATCTCAGGTTCTAACTATTTGTAAGAGCCTTTCTACTTTCCGTTTCCGCACTTTCGATTTGTTAAATAATTTCTCCTCTTCTCACTGTTATTTAGAATACCTTTTATTTCTCTCCAATTGTGATAATAATAATATTTTCGCATTTGTGTGTTTCCTTTCCGAAATACATAAATAATTGTAAATAAGTTTTTACCCGGTCTCCGTTCGACGACCTAGCGCCAATAGGTGGTAGTCGTATGAATTGTAATTGACTGCCGTGTGGGAATAAAATAATTTAGGGATTTTCTGTTTTGAGTGTGTGTTTCATTTCTACGGACAACCCTGGTAATCTTCTGAGTTCGTAAATTACCCAGGCATATTCCCGAGGGAGAAAACCATTAAAAATCTGGCGCCCGAGCAAAACCGTAAAACCGACTCTTAAAACCCTTTTCCGAACTTCCGAAATCCGTCCCAGCGCCAAATCCCCAAGTAACCGCACCAAAGCCCGTTACAACCTATATTAGTCCTTACTTTATGAGTCTGATTTTTCCAGAGAATTCGTTTTATAATGATGCGGGTTTTAGGTTATACCCAGGTTATGCTAAGATGGTGGAAGCTATTAATATGGCCAAACCTTATCTTGTGTACTCCAAAAATGTTAGCCTAATTTTATTATTCCGACGGGGATGCATCCCAGGTATCTTAGCGAGGGGTCCAAAATGTCTTCCACTTTCCATAACAATTTTTTTTTTGAAATCATCGAGAAACAATTTCTTGTATCCTTTTAATGCAATTAATCTTAATTGGTAATTTTAAAATGAGAACTTTAATTAAAAATTTTATCCATCAGGGGACATTCAGTTCTGATGTATAAAACATCTAGATCCTATAAACAGGTACCTACTATACTTAATTAGAGTGATTTAGTTATCTCTTTTCTTCTCAGAGTACTCAACGTCAATCGATAAATATGACTCATAAGCTCAGTTCTTTTTAAATATATGGAGCAAATAACTTCCTTTAATATTTTAGGATGTACATCATCTCTATAGTATTGTGTGGTGGAGGTATCAACCTTCTCATTTCGACTTTTAGCGGCTAATAGAATTTTTATTGCCAAACGGCGACACATCAATAAAACTCCTCGACTCTTAAACTTTTATGGCGTTATTTACGACAGCAAATATGAAGTTCCTCATATGGATCCCGGTCGTGACGAAAGCGACGCTTTTACCAAAGATTTACGACGACGAGAGCGTACATCGTGCACAAATCCAAACGTAATTCTCTATTGGAACTGACGACGGCGGTTGCGTTCACGGTTTTGTTCTGTAATCCAGACTTTGATTCGTCGATCAGCTCTTGCTTCATCGCGTTCTTGATCTCGTCTTTTTCCATGTCTTCCGCTTCGGTGGTAGCGACAGTGCTGGCGTTGCACACTTTCATTAGGTCTTCTTCGAGGATTACGTCTTCGTACACGTCATGGTCTCCGTCTTCGTCGTCGTCATCGTCGTCGTCTGTTATTTCTTCTGGAGATGTACCGAATTATGGTAAATTTATGAGAAACAACTGCAGAGGATTCATACCTCTTATGTATTGATAATTTGGATTTCGGTTTATGTCGGGATTCCAATTTTGAGAATTTTTTGTTGTACCAGTTATGATTGATCTCGGGCGTCTTTTGTCCTCTGAAAAAAAAAAAAAAAAACATAATGTATCAGTTAAGGGTACAAATAGTTGTTTAATTATTTGCTTGGCATGTCTGTGATGCTAACAATTTTCAAGGTGTACTACATGTACCGGGTAAAACGAAGTAATCTTGACTATAACCCACAAATTATATAAAACACTAAAATAGTATCACCCTGTATTTCGAAAATGAAACTGTTTTAAACGTAATAAGTTTATAGCAACTTTAATATATATGTTTCGCTGAAGACACCAGTCAAATATTGTCGGTCTATTATTGAAACACCCTGTTCATTAATAACTACGATATACGTCGGTAGACTTTTGTAACAAATATGTTTATCATATTATTTATATATTATTGTTATACTCTGTACAATACACGACATATGTATTCTTGACAAAGAGTCCTTTAAAGTTTTCATAAAATTTTGGTGCCTTTCGAATTTAAAAACCTAAATTTTGGGGCGACGAATTTACCCTATGTTCCGGAGGGCTTAAACCCACTCTACGCCACTGTATTATTCCTTAGTTTTTATGTTAATTTATTATTTATCCTTTAGAGGAAATTCTTATTACTTCTTGTCAAGAAATGGTGTCTTGCAGGTTTTTTATAGTAATAAAGAAACATTTGGTATAGTGCTAAAATTATACAACTAATGTAATAAGTAGATTAGATATGCGAAATTAACATTGCTTTGCGAAGTTATCCTTTAAAAGTAACTGTGTTCATACCATAAGTTTTATCGTATGAAATATCGTTAGTATCGTAATTAAATAAGCAATTATCTAAGGATATATTAGTCTACTTGATGAAAATTTTGAGACTTACCTCTGCTTGAGGTATTTGCATTGTTATTAAATTGCACCTAAATTTATTTAAAATTACTTTGATATAAAGTGTTAACCCACAAATTCCTGGGTTAATTGTTGTCTAAGTTCGAGTGCTCATATCAAACTATATTCATTTTTCGGGTACACGACAACTGAGCCCCGCGGTCAGAAAATTCGGACGGTAAGGCTAATCCTACCCTACGACTGAACCCCGGTATACCCCAAGACCAAATGACAACTGAGCCCCGAATAAAATGCTGAGTCCAGAATAAAAATAATTAGGTAAAGGAATACGGAAATTACGGGAAATCCAAAGTTTATCGGGAATATATTAAAGGGCAAGAGGGCAAGGAAAATCTATCGAAATTCAAATATTATGCCTAACTCGACACCTCTGATTTTTTTGTAGTAAAACTTGTTCTGATTTATTTACAACAATATAGGTGCTTTACAGGAATTTTTTGAACACCTATACGAAACACCATGGACAGTTAGTTCCTTTACTATATCGGAAAGTGTAATTTTCGCAGTCATACCCGGGTCGTCGGGACAGTTATTACGTAATCACCAGAAATCTTAAACCCCGCGTTGGGGCTCAGTTGTCATACGACCTTTTTGAAATTGTACCTGTCAACCGAAGGGTAAACTGACCGCGGGGCTCAATCGATCACCCCCGTATTTTTCTTGATTTCATATTGATTATATTATGATCGTATTGATCTATTGATTTCATTCGGTTGTAAAACTATGATATCAATTGGAATGGATGTGGTGCCCACGCTTTACAATATCGATTGCAGGATTATTGCCGAGACAGTGAGATTATAGATAGTTTTGAAACAATAATCCGATATATCTGCGTGGGCTACCTTCCTTTTCGATTATCTGATTAAGAGTGGATAAAGCTGTTATCAAACTATCATTACTTTTCCTGGACGGGTAATACACGGTCTTCTCGGCGACGAGGGCGCCGTCCCTCTCGTAGGTGCCGCAGGAGCAGTTCCACGCCTCCCTCCGGCAACTGAAATATCTGGATAGTGTCAAAATAACACCCACAAAACATAACCGTAATTCACCGTTACTCACCAGGCGGTGCCGGGACCGAGGCAATCGATATCCCCTTTCCGCCTGGAACAAGGAGATGATAGAAAGAAGTGCCCGACAGTGGCCGCATAAATCTAATGATGTTTGCGTACTTACGTTTCCTGATTTATGCAAGTGGATAACCAGCGTTTCCTCCTGACGTGGTCGGTACGTGAGTGCGTCTGCTTGGCACGGCGCCATCTTGACCACGACGATTTGAGGGTCGGTGAGATCGAGGATTTCGTGAGCGGGTTTTCGCAGAACTGGAGAAAAGTCGATTAGTCGAAACGCCATAATGTCAGTTGAAAACATACTTAGGAAAATATCAATTTTAGCGTAGATTAAAAATGACCGTTGTAAAGGGAAATATTGATCATAGTACGGGAGCCCATGATGCTCAATGTGGATTTACTCGAGCGTCGCGGAGACCTATTGGAATTGGTAGATTAGATTATAGGAAGAGTAAATGGTTCTATAATGTTTTCACTTTTAGCGGTGGGGGAAGTGTCTACAGATTTTCCAAAATTGTAAAAAAACAATGACATGGAAATATTGAAACACGTCAGATTACAAGATATTTCAAACCCCACCATGTCTCTGATATGAAATATATAATAATCTGACGATTTGCGTGGGGGGTGACTATGCGGAAGGGATGAAAATCGAAAATAAAAAAAATTTACTCGAGCGCGTCAGATTTTTATAGGAGGTGTTCAGTGAACCCTAATGATGCTCCAATTTCTTAATCTGATGATTTGGAAGTGACGAAAGCTCGCAGCGAATTTTTGAAAATGTACCCCGAGAATTGCGTGGAGTGGGAAATACATGTTTTACCATAGCTGCCCTCTCATAATTAACGATTTTGACTACCTTCGGCTTGCGGAAATCGTCAGATTATATTTTTTCGGTTATTCTGGTATAATTACCTCTAGAATAAATAGAAAACGACTGCGCTCGAGTAAATCCACACATCGCTTTTTTTTGCAACTTCGTTACTCTCCCACTCCCTTAGGTTACGCTCAAATCGTCAGATTAGCAAATGGACAATTGTTAGTTATTAACTAGCCTCCCTTATCTTAATCTGTCTCGCTCGAGTATTTCAGATGATTGATTTTTTTACTAATCTGACGGGTTCCCCATGGCGAACCCCCTCCCCATATTAAGGGCTCATACTGGCTGGAGGTACTTATCAATATATAAGGTATCCTCCCTTATATTAATCTGACGCGCTCGAGTAAATCCAAAAATCCCTTCTTGGGCTCCCCTACTATGAGGATCAATTAGTAGTTTCAATCTAACTTAAATTGCTAAAATGTATGATGGACTATAGCTCATTCAACAATGTATCTATAGGTCTTGTACAATATTCTTTACACACTACGCACGTGTACACTTAGCCCGCAAGAATGATCTGCTTTAGTACTATCTGTGTTCACTTCACTATTTCATAGGGTTTGTCCTCTTGAGCCTTCGTTCTATGTATGTGTTATTGAGGAGTGGGATGATCTCGACATTCACAAGCCTTAACAATCATTGTTCATGGCTTCTGGCACATTTAGTTATTACCTGTTCAATTATTCCTACTTCCAGATCTCGATGAATGCAGCTATTTTTTACGTACCATGGAGCATCGACGCTTCACTTCAGCACTTTGTTTTGGAACCTCTGGATTATTTAAGTGTTGTTCTTGCTAGCCCAACCCCAAAGTGGTGCACCATAGGTCCATACCGGTTTTAGTATTTGTTTATAGATTTGTAATTTGTTGTCTATAGATAGTGTCGCGATACGGCCCCAATTAGCGTAACTAGGTCACCACCCAAGCTAAATCAGCACGGAGGTGACCTAAAACCGAAGGACGATACGTGACTCGCGGATAGGCGGCGGGCACGTTTGTCAACAAACAGAAAGTATTTATACGGATCGATCAGATCGATCGGGAGATCAGTCTCCCAGCACCCTGTCACGCTGCCCGTCCGAGAGTCCGCCCGATTCAACATGTCGCTAGTTGGGGGCGCCACGTAACTGCCACCCATCCACAAGTAAGCAACCACCTCTCTTCAACCTTTTCTCACTTCATATATTTGCTCGTTCGTCTTAACACTTTGTTTCCAGTGTTCTCTCCCCTGTTAGTCTAGTGCCTAAATAAACATTTGTCCATGTCGCCATTGTGTTTTACCATCTCAACCTGATTACACCCCCAACCAGAGCACTCCATTTGGGCCCTAGCTAGGCTCTCAGGCATGTGACAATAGCTTGGAATTTCTTCCGAGCATCCAATACATTTTTCTATATTTTATATTGAGTTCTTCTCTCTTCGTTCTGATATGGACTCCCCATGGTAGTCTGTTGTCTAGATGTAGCCCAAAGTTTTTGGCAGAGTCTGCGACTGGGACTTCAGTGTCGTTTATTTTGATAGGATAATACCGCTCCTTTTTATAGGTGAAGTTGACATGAACCTATTTTGTGCAATTTATTTTAATTCTGCATTTCTTTGTCCAATGGTGAATTTTATTAACTGAAATCTACAGTTTTCTTGCGGCTTCTTCGTGGTCTTCTCCAGTTGATAGTACAACTTTATCGTCGGCAGAAGTTCCTATCGTGTCCTCTTCAAGGCTTGGAATATTATTGGTATATATCAAATATAGTACCGGCTCAAGCACACTACCTTGAGGTAATCCAGCCTTGATTTCTTTTAACTCTGTATAAGTCTCTCCTTGCTTAATTCTAAAGTATATATTCAATACATGAGGTTCCAATAATTGAGAGTATTGTGCTGGTAGTACTCTTTTTAATTTGTAGATAAGTCCTTGATGCCATACTCTAACGAAGGCCTGAGCAACATCAAGGAACACGGCTAAGCAGACTTTTTTCTTTCGAGCGCATTTTCTATTACATTTGTTATTGTGTATTTCATCTATGGTCGAGTGATTTTCTCTGAAACCAAACTGATGATCTGAAGTGAGGTTTCTTTCTTCTGTTATCGGCTTTAACCTTTTTAGTCAAAGTACAGGTAGGTAAAGGAAAATGTCTCAAGAGTTTTTTACTAAAAGCTTCTCAGATAGAGTAGGTGGCAGAGATATTGGTTTATAGACGAATCGTCATTTTGAGTTTACCTGGTTTTGCTCTCATTATAACTTCTGCACTTTCCAGTAAGCTGGCACATATTTAAATCTAAATGGTGCATTTATTAAGTTTGTTATTTTCACAATTCCTTTTTTAGGAAGTTGTTTTCATAGTTCGCCTGTAACCAGATCACACCCAGGGGCTATTTCAGTGTTAATATTCCCTTTGATCTCATTTGGGACCTCTTTGGGGGTAACAAATTTAATTTCCACTTTATCTTGATAGATATTATTGCATTCTTCAAGATCATCTCCCTCATTTGGCTGGAATGTGCTTTCTAGATGATTTGCAAAAAGGTTAGCTTTTTTTGCATTATTTTTGGTGCCACCTGTATTTCTTATAGGTGGGTCATTTATGATGGGTCTATTTAATTTTTTGGTGGCTTTCCACAGCGAGTAGTCGGTGGTTTTGTCGTTCGTCAATTCACTGAGGAAGGCTTAAACTGATTCATTTATATATTTCTGTTTTTCTCTGTTCAATTTTTGCATTGCATTGTTTAATTCTGTTTATGTGGTGAATATCTACTTTGTTGGCATCTATGTCTTAGCTTTCTGTTTTTCGAGGTCATATTTGTTATTTCTTTAGAGTAATTCTTCCCCTTTGTTCTACTTCGTGTATCGTGGTCGGTGTTTGTTCCACGCTGCTTCTTCGATTTGCCTTGTAAACAGTTCTGCTCCTTCATCAAGTTAATCTCTAGTTTTTAATGGCACAGAAAGTTATATCATCGTTTCCAGTTCTTCTTTAAAACTTTCCCAATCAGTGCTTCTGTTTGTTAGGCTAGGGGGTAGTTCCTTTTTTTATAACTTCTTCACTGACTGTTAGTAATATGGGAGAATGGTCTGAATTCGTATCCCATGCTTCTTCTATTTCTAAGTAGTTTACTGCAATATTCTTATTTATGAAAAAGTTTATCAGGTCTGGTATTTTGTTCACATCATAAATTCCTGATTGGAAATTAACATTGTTCCAATTTCCATTGGTAATTATATTAATATAGTACCTATTAATATAGTACATACGTAGCTAATTCCTAATTTTTGTATGTCAAAATAAACATTGGTTTTCTGCTTGTAGCTTAACAACAATTTGTCAAAGGTCACTTCAGTTAAGCGACTGAGTTACTAATGTAAAATTTATTATGCAATTTAACTTACCACTGAAGGTTTATTGAATTGCATATTGTTGTGAGGGTAAAAAAATGGTAGTTGGATTAAAGCTTAAATTAATCTGTATACAGTGAATTTCAACTTATCATGACCACTATGACCGACAATAATAGAAACTTACTATTATAGACTAACTATTAATATTACTAAATACATATTATAAAAAAAATTATTCAAATTATATTCTAGTATGTTCATTTACGATTGATCTCTAATATTATTTATTTTTTCCAGGAGTCTACCTTGCATCATTACTGCTCCGGTAAGTAATTTCTTTTAATAATCCAACACATAATTGATATTGACTTACCGGTCTGCCTCCGGGACATTTCGGCTCGCACTGTACGCTGTGCACCCTTTCCTCGACCGAAAAAGCGCGACATTTGGATAATCCGCAAACATTATATTTACATAGGCTGTCTGGTAAGGGCGGAATGTAGCAGGTCGGAAATCCTGCAAAAATAGATTTATGGGCGAGGTGCGGAACGTGTATATGAAAAAACACGACGTTGCCTCAGAGTATACTCGCGAAATATTATTTTTGAGTTCAGTTTATTATAGTCCGGGAGATTTGACAGATTTGACTGATTTGACTGTCGCATTCTGACAGCTTTACATTAATCTCATATTTTACATATTAAATATTTATAAAAATCCTGAAATAGACCAGGGAAATAAGGAAAAAGTACCCTGTTGGGGGTACTCAAGCAACGAAGCAGTTATTCATGTAAAAGGGGTTTACGGGAGTAAAACCTATAGGTTAGCGATCAAAAGTTTTGCTATTTTTGAATTATTGAGGATTAAAGGTCGAATAACGTGATTTTTTTTGCATTTTTGTGTTCCTAAAGAAATCTTTGAATCTTATGAATAATTCAAAGTTAAGCGTCTTGTAGGGAATAGAAAAATCTTCAAAATGACGGTTTACAAAACATAATTTAATATTTTGATGCTTAGATAATGGTAAATAAAGGAAAAAATATGCAATATTTTTAATTATCAATAGCTATTGTAAAAATCAACATACACCTTTGAAATTACGTAAAGTGTTGTGTCTTATAGTACTTAATATGTGGTAAAAATTTCAAAAGGATTCATTGAATACTTTTTTTAAAATTATAATTGTTTATCCCAAAAAGAGTCTTCTGGGGTAAACAATTACAATTTTGCAAAAGGTATTCCCTGAATCCTTTTTAAATTTTTACCACATATTAAGTACCATAAGACACAACATTTTACGTAATTTCAAAGTCTAAACCAACAACTAACAACCTTAATCAAAAAAATATTTGCCCAACACAGAATACCAGATGAGTGGAGAAATAGCATTACGATTCCACTATTTAAAAAAGGCAGATAAAAAAATGCCCCAGAACTATAGAGGAATAAATCTACTATGCACAACGCTGAAATTAACCACAAAGATAATAACAAATAAAATAAATGAATGTATCTCACTAGCAGATGAACAACAGGGTTTTAGATCAGGAAGATCCTGCACGGACGCAATCTTTGTCATCAGACAAATAACGGAAAAATCGATCGAATATAATCGACCGGCCTTCATGTGTTTCATTGACTTGCAGAAGGCCTTCGATCGAATACAATTAAAAGATATAATACACCTTCTCTACGATAGACAGATACCATACAATGTCATTAAAATAATCGAAAATATGTATTCAAAAAATACGATCCAAGCAAAAATAAATGGTGACCTAACTGAACAGATACCTGCAAATAATGGCATTAGGCAAGGGGACTCTCTCAGCCCGCTCCTATTTAACATCGTGATGGATGAAATCATAAAACAAATACGCAAACTAAGAAGATACAAAATGGGAAATAAAGAGGTCAAAATCTTGTGCTATGCGGACGATGCGGTACTGTTGGCGGAGAACGAGGACGATCTGCAAAGGCTGCTGTACCAATTTAACAAAACAGCAAAAAAGTTCAATATGATAATATCAGCGACAAAGACAAAATCAATGGTTACTTCCAAGACACCGATCAGATGTAAGCTTGTGGTGGATAACAAAATAATACAACAGGAAATAAAACTTAAATATCTGGGAATCGAAATATCTGGACACGGGGACGTGGAGACGGAAGTAAGAAACCAAGCTACAAGAGCCTCAAGAGCAGCAGCATAACTAAATGACACAATCTGGCGAAATTAACACATTCGAACTGAAGCCAAAGCCCGCATATACAAGACCGCAATCAGACCTATATTATCCTATGATGCAGAAACCCGACCTGAGACCTCTAAAACAAAACGGATACTGGAGACTACAGAAATGAAATTAGTTCGAAGAATAGCGGGAAGAACACTAATGGATAGAGAAAGAAGTGAAAACATAAGACGAAAATGCGGGATAGATAACATCAATGACTGGGTACTGGATAGAAAGATAAAATGGAATGAGCACATTGACCGCATGACGGACGAACGAATTGTGAAAATATCAAGGGACAAATCACCAGCAGGACAAAGAAGCCCTTGAAGACCTAGGAAAAGGTGGAGTGACAGGGCCTCCCAGGTGACTGAGCAGAGGCAAGGATGTGAAGAAAAACAGGCAATGATGCCTTTACACAGCAGGAAGAAGAAGAAGAAGAATTATGTTTCTCAATTTTTTGTTGTTATAGTACACTCAGTGGAAAGGTTTTAGTTGTTTGCAGTTTCTACATGGTATGACATGGAGTTCGATTGTTCAAAGATATGCTAAAAATCCACAAATAGCTTTTTATTCTTAGGTATTACTTTTCGTGTTTTCTTTATTTTTGGTAATTTGTTTTCATCTCATCTTATGATATTTCAAGATGATTTGTCTTTAATAAGTTCACCACGATTGCAACAAAGGTTTGTTCACATTTTTGGTTGGCCAGGATTTGTTCCACGAACAAGGCCAATCTCGAGTTATGTGAGTGTTGTTTAAAAAGTAATGAATAGGTATATAGTCCGGGAAATATAGGGCCATCAACATTTTTTGTTTTCGAACGGCTGATTTTCGGTGTACAGGTAGTATAAACATGTACAAGATTATAATTATGTTTCCAAAGCGTCAAATCGATTCTCCCATTGTTTAACAGTCATTTTTAACTGTAATTTTAACGATATTTTAGGTTTTTCACTTATATTTTTTTTTCCTCTGATTTTACAAGAAAAAAGTTAAGTACTTTCTTATTCGCCTTCAAAAGGCCTACACAACTAGGCATTTCACGAAAAAAAATATTAATTAGTTCAAAAGTTATTAATAAAACAACCATTGTTTATGCAATGTTAAATAAATCATGTTAAAACGAGCTACTATCACTGCCCCGTCTCGGCGTTTCGTGAAATCATTCGTTCTCACTCACAGACGATATGTACAAAAGCTGGAATCTGTAAGTGAAATAGTTAACAAGATAGAGCGTTATTAACAAATTAATTAATTATCGATCTACACTAGCTTGAGCGACGTTCAGCAGAAAGAAAATCATTTATATCGGTAGCTTTCATCCGTAAGTACCACAACGTATAATTATTTTTCAATCCAAAGTTATTTTGTAACAATGGGAGCAATTATTTAATATGACCTTAGTTGTAAAATAGAATAAGTCATATATTAAATAACTTTCTTCAATATATAATTCCATAATCTTATAGAGGGCGGAAAGACTTTTAATACTAGACAAGAAAATTTAATGTTCGTTAAGAAATAATGGAGTTATAGGCCGTCAAAGTTCAAGGCCTATTGTTAAACAATTTATGCGAGTAGGGAAAAAACAAAGAATTATCAGTATCGGAATACAGAGTTTCATTGTTTGAAATATTGGAACTTTGTATGAAAGGTAAGTGGCTTAAAAACAACATCAAAAGTCAGCGGAACGCTATCATTCTTGCTATCTTTCTCGCGGAGGCGTGGTGGGGGAAGCGACCGAGGCGTCGAGACAAACTCGCCACGGAGCTTCAAACTCGACCGCGCAGCTACAATTACACTTTTCTCGGGAACCGTTGAAGATAAATTGATCTTTTTTTTTAATTTGATAGTACGCGACGAGAGAAATCGATTGTTGTATCGTAAAGTCATGAAAAGTGCAAAATAATACGATTTTTTTGTTATTTTTTGTATTTATGCGATAGTAATATTTGAGGAATAAATATTATGTGCCAGAGGCATATAACATTCTGTTTGTTGCATACTAATGATAAATAGTTTTATTAACAATGTATACACTTCATTGGCGTCGTTCCAGTACAAATTATTACATATTTAGTAATCGTTTTTACTCACTATGAACACTAATATTTATTCGAATATATTACATATTATAGAAAGTATTTAAATTTTGAGACAATTTTAGATTTTAAATCTGGATTTTTTTTGAAGGAGTACTGCCAATATCACTTCTTTCATTGCTCTCGTTATCAGACTCATCGCTGCTGCTTGCAAGCTCATCTTGCGGTGGAATGTCATAATTAATTTCATCACTTTAGAATTGTTCCATTTCATTAATTTGATTTTGTAAAGACTCATCATCATCTTCTGCGTCGTCGACAGTTTCAATCTCGTCAGATTCTTGCTTGTTTTCTCAGCTATGGCCTTTACAAAACCCACAAAAATCTGAGCATTTCAAACCATTTTTCTTGCACCCCCAATTACTCTTACATTTTTTTACAATTGCATCTTATACTCTTCAAAATTTCGTCGGGCAATAAATTTCCTTCGACGTAAATTGGTTTGTACATATTATTGACGTACTTCCAACCCCAGTTGCTTGGTTTTAAATTTGCCTCAGTATCATTTACATCAAAATTAGCAGTATGGCCGAACTACAATTAAATTTGATAGTATACGCTATACGTTTGAGCACTAAATTAAATATTTCTCATCTCATCTTAATCAATAGGATTAAATAATTATTCAATTGGATACTTACGTATATTATTGTTGTATCGCTGTTTCCAATAACAATTAAAAAAATCGTATTATTTTGCACTTTTCATGACTTTACGATACAACAATCGATTTCTCTCGTCGCGTACTATCAAATTAAAAAAAAAAAAAACAATTTATCTTCAACGGTTCCCGAGAAAAGTGTAATTGTAGCTGCGCGGTCGAGTTTGAAGCTCCGTGGCGAGTTTGTCTCGACGCCTCGGTCGCTTCCCCCACCACGCCTCCGCGAGAAAGATAGCAAGAATGATAGCGTTCCGCTGACTTTTGATGTTGTTTTTAAGTCACTTACCTTTCATACAAAGTTCCAATATTTCAAACAATGAAACTTCTCTTTATTCCTATACTGATAATTCTTTGTTTTTCCCCCTATTCGCATAAATTGTTTAACAATAGGTCTTGAACTGTGACGGCCTATAACTCCATTATTTCTTAACGAACATTAAATTTTCTTTTCTAGTATTAAAGGCCTTTCCGCCCTCTATTAGATTATGGAATTATATATTGAAGAAAGTTATTTAATATATGACTTATTCTATTTTACAACTAAGGTCATATTAAATAATCGCTCCCATTGTTACAAAATAACTTTGGATTGAAAAATAATTATACGTTGTGGTACTTACGGATGAAAGCTACCGATAAAAATAATTTTCTTTCCGCTGAACGTCGCTCAAGCTAGTGTAGATCGATAATTAGTTAATTTGTTAATAACGCTGTAACTTGGTAACTATTTCACTTACAGATTCCAGCTTTTGTACATATCGTCTGTGAGTGAGAACGAATGATTTCACGAAACGCCGAGACGGGGCAGTGATAGTAGCTCGTTTTAACATGGTTTATTTAACATTGCATAAACAATGGTTGTTTTATTAATAACTTTTGAACTAATTAATATTTTTTTTCGTGCAATGCCTAGTTGTGTAGGCCTTTTGAAGGCGAATAAGAAAGTACTTAACTTTTTTCTTGTAAAATCAGAGGAAAAAAAATATATAAGTGAAAAACCTAAAATATCGTTAAAATTACAGTTAAAAATGACTGTTAAACAATGGGAGAATCGATTTGACGCTTTGGAAACATAATTATCATCTTGTACATGTTTATGCTACCTGTACACCGAAAATCAGCCGTTCGAAATGGTAAAACTCGAAATGGTTATTTTCGGTATATATTTCCCGGACTATATAGTCTTTACGAAGCCAGTGTAACAACCAAGCTTATACGGGTATCGATCAATAACAACATATACGGCATGCTCGATACATGATACGTTATTTAGCGAACTCGTCCTGTAGAATACTCCCACTCCAGTTCCACGCCGAGAAAATCACACGCCTAAATATTGTCAGTAGTTTACTTTTCTCGCTTGTGCTGTAGTGGATTCATAAACGTTTTGGACGACTTTATCCTTCCTAGAACGTCTCGAACACGTGTCTTCAGTTTAGTCTTTTACCAGTGTTGGCACGGTTTATATCACCGAGACAGGTTATAGAGGTATATTGTTTGTTTGTAAGTTAATTTCATAATCATATAATTTGCCGTTCGTTTTTATATCTATAATAATAATTAATTGTAATCGGAATGGCGTTTTGGAGACCGTGGGCGACAGAAACAGTGCGAGTTGATGTGGAAAACGTGACTACTCAACCCTCTTGCTCTTCCTCGTCTCCTTCTTGGGAGTTTGCAAATAAGGATCTACATCCTCAATTACAAACAGTAATTTTAAATATGTTTAAGCGCTTTCAACAAAGACAATCGGTACGCTACTTAAATTTAGAAAGTTCAGACTTGACATTAATTCCATATTCTTCAATTTATAAAATAATTCAGCGAGGAATTGTAGATCACCATCAAAATAGATTAGGTAAACAAAAGAAGTTCAAAGCACTAGATGACGCTGCTAAAGACGTTATACGCAGAACCGTTTACGATTTTTATGATAGAAACGAGGTGCCCACTTTTCTATAAATTTTTCGAAAATTACAGTCTTTTGAGGAATATAAATATAAATCTTTAGACACTTTAAGGTCAATTCTGTTAAGTTGCGGATTTAAACAAAAAAATTAGATTCTCGAATGGTCATCATGAAGTCACCTCGTATTGTTGCTTTGCGTCAGGATTATTTCAGACAAATTAGGTCATTTCGGGAATCAGGGAGCAACATTGTATATTTAGACGAAACATGGTTTGACACCCATGAAGTAATTCAACGTGGTTGGGTTGATAACAGCAACAACTGCAAATTAAATACACCCAGTTCTATGGGAAATCGGGTGGTAATTTTACATGCAGTAAACGAAAACGGTTTTGTGTCTAATGTTTTACTTCTTTCCGCCAAGAATATCGATAAGACTTTCGCCGATTATCATCAGGATATGGATGCCGAATTGTTTGAAAAGTGGTTGAAAGATCGACTTCTGCTCAATATTCCTAATAATACAGTTATAGTTCTTGATACCGCTTCATATCATTCTCGTCATATTAATAAAATTCCTAATAGTATTCCCAGGAAATCACTTATCATCGAATTTCTTCACAGCAAAAATATTCCTATAGCATCAAACATCCGTACAAAAAAAAAACAGCTCCTGGAAATTGTTAAATCGGGTACTTTCAAAAAGGAATATGCTGTTGATAAGCTTGCTGAGGATAAAGGTGTTCTTCGACTACCTCCCTACTACTGTATTTTTAATCCCATAAAATTAATGTTGTCTAACGTCAAGGATCGCTTGCGGAAAATAAACCACAGTCCTATTTTCACTAACATTGTTTTTGAGAACATTGAAACCGTCTTTAGGGATGACCCTTACAAACAAATTTGGCAAAATTGCGTTTCGCATGTAATTAAAAAAGAGGAAGAATATCACGTTTTACCACCTATTAACCCCATTGTCATTCACCCCCCCTCCGAATTTTTTCTGAAGGTTACGATTAATAATTTAATGTTTAAACTCAATTATTTTACAATAATTCATGTAAAATTTTTCTATGAAATTTTACTGACTAAGTGAGTAAAAAATATTCCGCGCGCCTATGGAGGCGGCTCGTTTACGTCCTTCTTTCTCGTCAGCAGCGCGTTGTTACACTGGCCTCGTAAAGACTATATCGTGTTTTCACTGTATCCTTCGTGGAGATATTGCCGACATAATAGCAAAATCTCTGTATCAAAAGTGAATCAGATGTTCCAAAAAAGCCCCACCTTGTACTTTATGCATTTGGTCCCCGAAATGCGTCGCCTCGCACTGACAGTCTGGATTCTTCACCATCACCTTAACGTCGCAGAACCTCCGATGTACCCTTCCCTTGAAACGCTTGGGATTCAACTTGAATTTACACTTGTTCTTCCTCTTCGCCGTCAAACTCGGCGAACAGAAGGTCCACTTCTCCAACGTCGACATGTGGCACACGCCCAGAAAGTACTTTTCCGTCACGCTCGTCCCGTTCGCGTTAACTACTCCGTCCTCTACGAAAATCTAAGGGAATGGTGCGGAAAACCGTGAAAAGTTTGTGGACTCACTGCGAAATATTTCAGACCTACGGCCACCAGGGAGCATATTTGGAGTTCTAATCCTTCGATGTATTCGTAGATGTTGTAACCGACGTCTGGTGAATTGCAGGAATGCGAGCGAATTTCTAGGTGAGTCGCAGGAGTTGTCAAACATAATATTATTGTCAAGAGTAACATCGGTGTGACGTTTCATTCTCGTGACGGTTACTCAAATAACGGGCGACGTTGCCTCATTTGGGGTTGGAAGAGTAAACTGTCACAATGGAAATTAAATGAGAAACAATCATTTATTAATGGTGATATCAATGTTTTGAAGCTTGAAATTCATCTTGTGGAAGGTTATATGCAGCTTGAAGCATTGATTTAGGCGTTCCTTGGTAATAATTTTAAAATTTTCACCCTGACGCAGCGAAAATGAAATTGGTACGTATCTCAGTAGTTTAGTGGTATGAATACCTGCCGCGAAATTGGAAGACCCGAGTTCAAATACCGGCTGAGCTACAAATTCCAATTTCAAGAATTCTCTTACATTTGTTTCCCATAAGGTGAGTTTATAAACTCAACTAAAGCAAAATTTAAATTAACAACTAAGAATTAAGAAAGATAAATACATGAAAATCTCATCTGCAGTTTATAAACTTTCGAATGTCAATTAAATTAATAATTAAGAATTAAGAAGATGTTTATCTTTCATCTTTTCAACTAAGAATTATCAATTATGTTTTTCGCGCATGTGCACAAAGCACACAATTTTCGGTTTTAAGCCTTAACCTCTAAACTATCAATTGCTATCAATATGCATAGTGAAGAAGTTGTCGAAATGATGGGTGTTATTTTATTGGTGACTACAACTTTGTTTGCAAGTGGAATCATCAAGAAGCGAAGAAATCGGAGATTTAAGATACGGCCGATGAACAAAAATCGAAGAAAAACCTTTGTATATAAAAGTATCGTTAAGTATGCTGAACTGAATGATAGGAACAGTTTTTAAGTACACCAGGATGAGCCCTGAAATGTTCAATTATGTGTTGTCTCTCATTGAACCATTTATCCAGAGAAGTACAAGAATAGATTACATTTCCCCTGGTCAAAGGTTTGCGATGACTTTACAGTATGGCAATAAATAAAATGAAAAGTAGGAGTATAACCACCCTTTTTATTAAAGCTACCTAGCCGAAGGATGCTCTTTTCAAGAGATAGCTTTTAATAATTTCATAGGAAAAATCACGGCTTCGTTAATAATGGCTGAAACTTGTGAGGTATTATGGCAAGTACTTTCTCCCATAGTGTTGTCTTCGCCAACTGAAAATACTTTTCGCGAAGCTAGTGATGGGTTCTTCTTCAGATGGAATATGCCAAATTGTATTGGGGCTATTGATGGCAAGTTGGTGAACATTCAGTAGCCGAAGTACTCTGAGAGTTACTACTTTTCATACAACAAGTCTTTCAGGTAGGATTTGGTTACTAGTATAATCGATTTTACATATTTTCTAAATATCGGAGCATCACCTTAATGGCTATTTGTGATAGCTATTATAAATTTCAATGGGTGGATATCGGTGTACCAGGTTCAAACAATGATGCCTCAGTATTCAGAGAATCAATACTTGGCCAGTTGCTGCTACAGAAAGAATTACCAATTCCTCCCCAAAAAAGCTGCCAGGAACACATCTGTGTTTGCCTAACTTCCTTGTAGCAGATCAGAGATTTCCACTCCACGAAAATATCATGAGATCTTATCCTGGAAAGTACTTAGGGGAAAACAAGGATATTTTCAACTATAGATTGTCCAGAGCTCGTAGAACTATTGAAAATACCTTTGGCATATTGGCGCAGCATTGGAGACGCTTACGGAATTCTATAATTTGCAAAAACAGAAACTTATGAGAAAATTATATTGGCCACATTTGTTGTCCATAATTTATTACAAAAAGGAGAGGAAGATTTGCCTATTGAAGAGAGGAGGTATTGCCCAACTGGATTTGTCGATAATCTGGATGCCAATGGCAAGATAAAAGCAGGTACTTGGAGAACCATGCCTGGAAATTTCCAATTTAACACTTCCTTTACCTGGAACGTCTAGTACGAAACACTATACAATGAAATTATTAATTTAAATTTAATCATGTTTATAAACGCCCCCTTTAAGTCTATAGTTGTTAATTATTAATTGTCAATTGTTGATTTTAATTTAGTTGAGTTTATAAACTTACCTTTACTATAAATTGATATCGAGAATATATTTCATCTAAAATATTGATTCAGTTTTAAGTGTAACTGTGTTAAAAACTCGGAATTTTTGCCTAGAGGTAAGTGTTAGTTTGGCTAGTTAGATCAAATTTATTTTTATTCCTTCGGCACCCGTGTTCCAGAAAGCTTGTTTCTTCTACAAAATCAATCAATAAATTCTGGGAGAACCTGTAGGTATATTAAGAAAGGGATAAGTTTTGCTTTTCCACTTGTTAATAAATATCTTTGTCAGTTTGGTAAGCATTAATTCTTCTTTGGTTATACAACGTGATCAAGAATGACTGTTTTAGTTGGCAATGCTGAATTTAATTTTTAAATGGAACAACTGTTAATTTGAGTTTGCTATTTCAAATTAAAATTTCTGGTATTCTTTTCAAATTTATTTATTTAAAATGGTTTTCACGTTACAACACGAAATTTTCATTGGAATGGCGTACTTTCGAAGCGGGATTTATAACCCAATTACTGGTTGGCAGTACTCTCTCGAAGCGACATACCAGCAATTTCAGGAAATGTTTCCGGAGACTTTGGTCACTTGTGCTGTCTTTCTGCAACATTGCATGCTAGTAGTTGTACGTTATTTAAACAGAGAGCGTAAGCAAACAAAAATCAACTGGTAGACCTTCTATTCTAAACGAGGAAGTTATCGAGGATATCAGAACTCGAACGCAAAGAAGTCCTCCCAATTCCTTAAGAAAGCTCTCCCTTCAAACAGGTTTGGTCCTTATGCCTCCTATTCAACCAATTTTCATTCTTACCCATAAGACTTCCACTTTTCCTTGTTGTTCTAATTCACAGTTTTACGGTTTATCATATAGAAGTTGCTCCACTGTGCTTAAAAAAAATTAAAGTACCACCCTTACAAAATTTCCATCGTCCAGTCACTAACCCCTCCTGATCACCAGCAGAGAGTTTTATTTTGCAATTGGTTCAATGACATATTAAATAATAATGATATCCTTGACAATACTTTCTTTCCGACGAAGCCTAGTTTCATCTCAACGGCTATGTGAATAAACATAATTACAGAATTTGGTCAGGTGAATATCCTTATGTTATCAGAGAGACACATTTGCACACCGTTAAAGTTGGTGTTTGGTTGGCAGTCTCAAGGACGCGGGAGTATGGACCGATATTTTTTAATTTTGCCCTCAATTCAGAAAGATATATCAACACCTTTTGAAGCCTTTTATAAACCAATTAACAGACAAAGAGCGTCAAATTGGATAGTTCCATCAAGAGTCTGCAAGGGCACATACGGCTCGTGCTACTATGGGATATTTAAGAGAGAATTTTGGTGACAGAGTAATTAGTCAGGGCATTTGGCCAAGCAGGTCAAGATCTCACTCCATTAGATTTTTCGTTATTTGGGCTCTTGAAGGACAATCTTTAGGAACATATTGCATACTGAAGAAGAGCTGCGAGAGGCAATAGTTCAGGAAGTGGCAAACATTACCCCCAATATGCTGGTGAATATCTTCGAGAGCCTAAAAAGAAGAGGTAATTTATGTCTGGACCAAAATGGGGGGCAATTTGAGCATTACGTTTAGCTGTTTAATTAAATTATTGTTCTGCATTTCGAGTTTCATTTTTTAAGCGTTAATTTTTATTCACATAACCTACAATCTTATCGCTGATTGTTATGTCAAATAAACATATCTGGTTGTAGCGTTACAAACCCTTAGGCAAAAAAATCCTCCAGGTAGGATTGCCAACTCAAACAGTCATTCTTGATCACCCATTATTTTAAATTTTAAGACATTTACTTTCCTCGAGTATTCCGTTGTATATCACAAAATCTATTTTCTCCCCTCTCTGTTTGAAACAATTTCCCAAAACCGCTAGAAATAAAATATTTGAGTTTTGCCCGATATGTAAAGTGAATATAGTTAGTGACCGTGCATCTAATATCATTCTCAAGATTGCTACGAGACGATATTCACGATATAATCTACCCGAAAGTGAATTCAACATTTCTTTACCCTCCCTCGATTACGTTGCGTCTGTTTAAATTTATTGTCAAGCGACTGCTCTGGCGCATTAAAGTAAGGATTTAATAGCGAACTTCGATGACGGCGGACCGAAAGCTCATTCAAAGTATAAACGTCAATATTAACATAAGTTCGGGAAATGACATCCAACTCTGCGGCTTTCGCCAGAAAATGGCAAATAACTCTCGGTGAAAATCGATGGGGAGCTCAAACAACAAGGGAAGCAATCTACGCCGTTCTGGCCAGGGGGCTGACAATTAGTAGACTCGATGTGGATATTGCTTGAGTTTTTCCTGTCTTTTCGAGGCTTGTTTTTGTATTGTGTTGTTTATTTATTTTATTTTATTGCGCCGTAATGTGTAGAATATGTTTTGTTAAATGATGCAATTGACCTATTGCTATCCATAAAACAATCGTTTACAAATAAATCAGGTCATTCTTAATCATCAATTTCTAATGATCAAAATGCAAGTAACAGTTTCTGTTAGATGAACCCTTCATTTATTAGGTTTGTTTCTGCAGCCAGTTTGTGATAGTTTGATGACTGTTTCCTTTGCGCATGCGTGACTGCAGTTTGATTTAAAACCGTTGCGGTTTTTTTGGTGCCAGAACACTTTTACCGAATTTCAAACTGTACAAGGATTTCACGTTGCAAAGTGTTCTGTGCCGTTTTGTCCTATGGTTTTGTTGTCACTAATGTCACTGTCATTTTTGTTTCTAACCTCAGAAATCGGACGGACGTGTAAGGAAGCTACTTGGTTTAATAACAATTCAGGTTTCATTGTGTTTATTTTTACAAAGGTAAAATATTGGCAATTTCATTTCTTCGTGCTACTCCTATTCTATCATTTTCTTCGTCAGCAATTTCTTCTCCATCTGCTTCATGTCTATAGACATCGTCACCTTCATTACCCTCTTCTATTTCATTGAGTGGAAATTGATCCTCAATGGCAAAGTTATGTAACACAAAACATGCTCGTATAAAGTGCACCATATCTGAAACACTTCTTAATTTCAGTTGAAAAGAATTTAACAGCAGATTTTATTACCCACTCCAAAAACGTATTTTTTTTAAACACGTTTCAGACCTTATCAAAGAACTTTGAGATATATGTACTATTTATAATTCCACGTTTTGTAACGTATTGCAAGACTTTAGACTGGCGTATGGGAATTGTTCTTACCTTTTACCTTTTAAACTTTGTATTCACCACAAGGACGCCTAGGTTACAATGGTTATAAACAGCTAATGGCGGCCACGTGCCGGCCGAGGTAGAAAAATTTGACGGCACTCCAAATACGCATGCGTCTGACTGAGAGTCCGCAAATAATCCACAAATCGCTCTGATAGTTTTAAACGGTTTCAAACTACATGACAGCCACTGCAAGAACGCAAGATTTTTAATCAGAGTTTTGGTTTGACACTGCAAGAACGCCAAATTTCCAATACGCATGCGTCTGATGGTTTCAAACCGTTGGGAACTACTGCACAAACAAACCTATTACTGAAAAAAACTACTGAACGAAGTGCGAAGTGGCCTCTTTAGAAAGTGGACTGTATAGATCTCTCTTTGGCTCGTGAATGGCTGCGGAGATGAATCTTGTCTTCAGGTTGTAAGGCTGAAGACGTTCTTGTAGGCGGAGATCAGGGCGTGACGTGATCTCTTGAAGTTCTTGAAGTTCTAGTTGTTGTGGAGAGAGGGCGTGACGTGCTCCCCGGTGTGGACCTGAGGGCGTAACGTGCAGGTCCGCGTTGAAGTTCTAGTTGTTTGGAGAGAGGGCGTGAAGTGCTCTCCGGGGTTGAAGTTCTTGAGGATAGGGGTTGTCGGTTCGGGTGGCGTGAAGAAAGATCACAACACACTGTCGTTTTAAGCATACATCGTATACTGGTCTATTGTCCCAAATTTCAGAGCTTTTATACATCTTATTTTGCATTGGTTAAATGAGGTATTATTTGTTTTCTTACAATGACCTAGCGTTGCAGAAACTGACCTTAACTGGAGCGCGCTTTTTATCACGTTCCGTAAACGCCTTTGTTATGCTGACTCGGTTAATTATTGTGATTTTGAACTTGACATGTTGACGTTCGGTCGGCGTTGTTATTCTTCGAAATAAAATAAGACGTGCTTTTTAGTTGAATTAGATATCCCAAAAACCTTGTTACCTTAGCTGCGTCAGTGATTATTATCTGTTTGTAAAACAAAACGTGTTGAAAAGTTCCCAAAATTATTTCACCATAAATTACAATTTCTTAACTTAAATTAATGTTGATGTTAGCCTCAACAACTACAAAATAAAATAAAATTTTGGCATAGAGAACCATTCCATTTAGAAATATGCAGATGTAACTTAATTTATTAAAATACAATGTTTGGCCTTTGGTTATAATCTGTATGTGTATTTTTTAGTTTCCCAGTTTTGGTCTTCACATTTATTTTTCCGTAATACATTGTAATACCTACAAATTAAAGACCATTCAAAATGCGTGTCATTCGCATTATACAAATTACGAGTTTAATTAAGTCTCGTATGTTATTCTGCAAGTCAGTCGCCATTTGTATAAATCCATTTCCATTAAGGTGTACGTGTAATATATCTCAGATCAGCGTCTCCTGCGTCACAAAACAATCCGTAAAAAGCATAGGAATAATATGCCCGAACAATGCTCTTCAATTCTATTCAGGCGTCGCACGATAATGGCTGAGCCGTGTCGTGTACTACTTGGTATAGGGTCCTTGCGAGGTATGTAGGTCAGCGTCGAAGGAGTTTCACGTATGTACCTACACGTACGTAATATTAGAGGTATACACTCGTCTGGAAATTGTATTCACCGTTAGTAATATACAGAGGCGGATTTTCGTCACCCATCGCGATCATTATTGGGTCCAAAACTTTTGACGTAGATCAATCAAGCATACCTTAATTCAGGGATGTGAGTAGCTGTGGGAGTTCTGAAGGGAACTTCATCACTTAAATAAAAACCCCATAGCATGCCAGGCTGAAAGGTTTATGGGTAGGATATAGAGTAATATAACAGACACGATGTGTCAAAAAGTGTATACGAGGAGTGAAAAAAATACAAACGTCATCATTTTTCAATATTTGCAAAAAAATTTTTCTGTACATTTCTTAAAGATATGTTTTATACAAAAGTTGTTTGCCTCTATAAGGGCAACAAAAAACCTCAGTAACATTTTTCTCTCAGACACGAAATAAAAGTTTTTCATCGACTACCATAGCGAAAAGTCCATTTTGGCGTACTGATTCGAGGAGGTAAACTGTCACTTTACCTGACTTGAACTGGATCTACCCATTTACAAATATCACAATTGTAAAAGGAGTTACCTATCTTGACCCATGACAAAAATATTGACATCACATAACCTAAGCTGAGATGGCCGTCTCTGGCTTTTGTTATAAACTTATTGGACACTTTGGACAGTAGTTTACTTTGGTAGTTGATATGTCTTGTATGCAACACGGCAGTAAAGTGTCTTTATCGAACGACCTTGTTGCTCGACTCGCTGAGCTCGTCTCGCAATCTTCAAGCTCGTTCGATGTGTCACTATACTGTCTTGTTACATAAATTAAAGTTATAAACCTAAGTAACATTTTTCTCTCAGACGCGAAATTAGTTCTTTGATTTTTTTTTTGAAAATAACAAGCCACCATTTTGAAACCGAGATATTCGGCCAACTGATTTTTGTACCAAATTTCATTGTGATTCTTTAAAAAATGCGACCTGTTGATATATATATATATATATATATATATATATATATATATATATATATAAAAGGAAAAATAATGGGCCAAACCGCAGGAAGTGTGAGAGGGCAACCGTAGACACGTGTTTCTGACTGTTGGTCGTCATCAGTACGGTGCAGCCTGTTCGATAGGGTTTGGAACAAGCGATGGAAAACAAACAACAAGGACACCACACAAGGGGCCAACCGCACATTTGCGGTTTCGGCCAGACAGCCAAGGATTGTCGGCTTGTCACAGCGTCACCGCGGAGGCAGTTATAGCCACCAGGGTGATGAACCCTTACCCAGGATTGATAACAGGGAAAGTGATAATGCGGCGAAATGAATAGAAAAGGAAAAATAATGGGCCAAACCGCAGGAAGTGTGAGAGGGCAACCGTAGACACGTGTTTCTGACTGTTGGTCGTCATCAGTACGGTGCAGCCTGTTCGATAGGGTTTGGAACAAGCGATGGAAAACAAACAACAAGGACACCACACAAGGGGCCAACCGCACATTTGCGGTTTCGGCCAGACAGCCAAGGATTGTCGGCTTGTCACAGCGTCAGCTTTCCCTATCGATTAGCTATTGATCCTACACTTTGCCTCTCGCCAACCTACCGAGATCATGGCCCCTAGTAAGCTATGCAACTACTTGATTCACTTTTTAGTACTTACTTGTAATATTGTTTTCTTTGTGTTTCGTTGGTTTCAACGTATCAATTATTTTGTGTCTCTTGTTCTCGATAAGCCCACCAAATGTCATTAAATCGAGATGATATTATTGCAACATATATGATCTCTTCAGGCGCTGCCTAATTTTAAACCTAGTCCGATCCTGAAAATGTCACACCGAGCTCCTCGTAGCTTCTCTTGTTCCTTTTGTCTGGAAAGAAATCCCTCGGATCAATATGTAATTCGAATGGTCATGAATGAAAAGGAGCGCCACACAACTTGACTTTTCTCCAATCGCGCTACCACAAAACAACTGCTCCAATGAATATCTATGTGGAGTTGATAGCGCCGTTGAAGGAATCGATTTTCCAAACTTCAATTGATATGGTTTTGGACAATTTCTGTTAACTTGGAAAATTTGAAATGTAAAATTCGTGCGAAAGTTCTGTTTAACTCTCAATTTGAATCTCAAGAATATATCTGCAAAACGGACTTATTATTTTTTATGCTCCTGCTAAAGTTGCCATTTACATCTACAATTTACATCAGTTCCCTACTTTTAATATCTTCGAAACTTTAAATCGATCGATATCCTCCCCTCCTGTAAAATCGTACAAGCCTGTATATCTCGGATGTTGTGGGGCTACTTTCCATACTTAAATTTTGGAATGATTGATGGTCTGTTAAAAAGGAAATAATGAATTGTGGGGCGTCAAATGTGGCATTTATCATAGTGCGACTCGTGGGATACTTGCAGGAAAAAACACGTGGAAAGGATTTTTTATTTTGATATGGGTAACGCGGGAGGTGTGACAACTTTAATGTTGTCGCAAGGAGGATAATGGAGGTTTTTAAATAAGTGTAGTTACTAATGCAAATCATGGTATATTAGTGATAGCAATTGGATATTAAATATTTGACTAATTACATCACACCGTGCGATCCAATCCACGACAGTTTCCAAAGTTTGCTTCAACTCAATGCTAACTTCTCGAATAACTCTTTGCTATTTAGAAGATAACGTCTTGTATCGAAAAGTCGAGTCGGTTAAACCGCGAGAAATTTATCGGCGGTATCCTTTTGGTAAATTTTTCTCGCCAAAAATGAATAAATATCGGTCTCGGTTTGACCCCATTCTTCAACGCGCTTTTTGCACCCCTTCGGGGCCATTTTTCACCTTGCGTGTCCGCATTAATTTACTGTATCAGCCTTCGGTCGATTTATAACAACGAGGAAACATTTTGACGCATGTAGATATATATTTTTTTGAAAAAGAACACGTTTTCTAAATTAAACGTCCCGATATGATCTGCGGAAGACAAGTTTAGGTGTACGGGTAACGTTAATGAAAACAGATAAAAAGTTTGGAAGTTATAAATATGAGTCAACGCGATACAATTACTCCCATAACTAATGTCACTTTTGGAATTTAATTGTATAGATTAGTTAGATTAATTTATATTAGTTTGAATTGTGATCAGTTGTCTGGAAGAGGTTGTTACGAGGAATTACTTACCAAAACAAATTAATCCGGCTAGCTATCAAAATAATTAATGGGTCGTGGTCGAAAGAAAGCAAAAACAATCGTAAAGCGGTTTAATAACGAAAGTTCTCAGTAAATATATCATTCATTATAGAAATCTAAAACAGTGTTTAAAATATGGTTTAATTTTAGAAAAAGTACATAGAGTTTTAACCTTTTCCCAATCACCGCGGTTAAAGCCGTACATCGACTTCAATACTACCTTAAGAAATTCCGCTTCCCACGAATTTGAAAGGGATTTGTTCAAATTACTAATAAATTCAATTTCCGGTAAAACTATGGAACATGTCGATAAACGACAAGATATACAATTATGCACACACTGGGAAAATAAAATCGAGTCTGTTGGAGCCAGAGCGTTAATAGCTAAACCACATTTTAAATCATGTTCAATCTTTGATGAAAATTTGGTGGCAATTCACTTGGGGAAAACAAAACTATCATATGATAAACCTCTTTATGTTGGTTTTTCTATTCTGGAGATTTCTAAAACAGTACTTTACGATTTTTTTATGGTTTCATTAAGGAGAAATATGGTACTAAGGCAAATTTGTGCTACACTGACACAGATTCGCTTATTTTGGAGATATTCACCGAAAACGTATACTATGACATTAAAACCAATTTCGACTACTTTGACACGTTAAACTACCCAACAAACAATATTCACAATATTCCACAAACCATATCAGTTTCAGGAAAAATGAAAGATGAATTTGCAGGAATACCTGTGGATAGTTTCTATGGTACTGGTGCTAAAGCTTATTGTGTGAAAGCGGTTGATGTTGTAAAAAAAGCTAAGGGAATTTCTAAAAATGTCATAATGAAGCAACTTCATATATCTGTTTATATTCAGACTGTTGAGGATGGAGGGTCTATTTTTCTTAAAATGTATATTTTTTCTTCCCATCTTCTTACAGCTTATACAGAATTCAAAAATAAAATTGCTCTGTCTTCACAAGACGATAAGAGACGTCTCATCCCACACACCTATGATACATTAGCTTGGGGCCATTTTCTCATTACACCAACTGAAGGTGATTTAGATCTTATTAAGTATGGGGAGCAAGTTGGAACTTTAAATACAATTTAGAGAATGTAGATGATGTTTTATCCATACAGCTGAAGTCCGACGTTTCGTCTACGATCGTAGACATATTCATGGATATTTCCAGTGAGCTGATGAGTCAATATGTAAATAAAGATGACGGTGAATTGAACAAATGAAAAAGAAAGTCCTAATCGGTTCTTCGTAGGTCCCAATCACAGGTCGGAAAAATAAGTCATGACCATTAAGTGAACAATCGAGATATTACTCATTTCTAAACATGTGTTATATGTGATAATATACGACGACGTGATTCAGTATGGTGTAGGAAGAAGTTGAGAGGCCATTATAATAAATTATAGAAACCTCAGCAACCCAAACCATCCACCCGTCGTGACCTATAGCAAGGACTTAAGTCATTGGCCTCTTTATAAATACCTTACAAGTTCACACTCCTAGTGAAATCACCTTCAGCGCTGTACTTGGCAATCTGCTTCTTTGCCAACAAGGGTCGAGGGCTGCACCGCTGTAGCCATCATGTGTATGATGTCTAACATTTAACACTTAACACTTCACAAACTTATCCAAACTTATTCGCTAATCCAAACTTTAGGTCTCCTCAAATTATGGAAACTACAGCAAAAATTTGTCATGTCAGACCTTAACCCACAACTAACCTCGACCCTATCCCTCGTCTCAATGTCGCTCCTTCGTTCCCTTTCCCAAATTTGTCCCAAAAATGTCCATAATTCAAATCTCACTCTTACTCTCATGACCAATCAAATATCCATTACTGTCCCTCCGCCCAACACGCTCCCGTCTTGCGAAGTGCTTAGCTCGGCCTAATTTTGAATTTATGGCCTCCTTAAAGGAAAAAACTGTTTATAACAAAATATCGACTATCTCTTCACCTTACTGTGCATCAACTTACTTAAATTTCAATTACAGGCAAATCGTATAACGGAACACTTTCTAATTTTTACCAACGATAGCTAATAAACTGAGACAATTCTGACAAAATTTCAACATTCTACGTTAACAATGCTTGCTGTAATCCGTGGCCAGACACCGCGACGTCGCCTTAACCACAATTTTCAAGCCGAATAGGGATTATTTTCGCCCAGCGTAAACTGAGAATAGACAACAGACAGGACCGGACTACGTCTTCCAACGCGGGCTTAACAACAAATGAAACGTAACAAGTTCGAAGTAAATTTTATTTTTGAAATGGTGGAAACCAAGTCCAATTTCATAAATTGAGAAAACTTGATTGAAGGAAATTGTTCCTCTTGGAGAACATTTAATTTTTTGCGAGGAGATTGAATTTACTTTGTTTGCCAGATGAAAGGATAAGATACAATTAGGTTTCGGTTTTTGGAAAAGGTTACAATGAACTTTATTTCGGGGATATATTGAAATTGGATTCGTTTTCTGGAGAACGATCCAAATAGTAAAATTGTCACGATCTCTACAAAATGTAGAGCTGATTGAAACCTGCTTTTTGGGGAAGGTCAAAACGTTATTTCAGGAGAAGAAGGAAGTTACCTTGTTTTCTTTAGAAAAATGTGAAGTTTGTATTGGGACTGATTTTTGGAAAATGTTAAAACCAACGTCGTTTTTGGAAAATATAGAAATCAGGTTCATTTTCTGGATAACAATAGAGATAAAATATTGTTTTAAATTCGTAAAATATTTAGGCAGCTTGAAGGAAGCTGTGCTTTTGAGGAAAGGTTAAAGTTTTTATCGAGAGACTAGAGAAGTAATTTTATTTTCCAGAAAGAAAGGAGAAAAGATGTTGAAATAAATTTTGTTTGTGGAAAAGATTGATATCGGGCCCGTTTTCTGAATTGTTTATTTAAACTCCTGGATAAAATTAACGCACCACACAATTAAACTTGTATAATTACAATACCGAAATTAATATTGTAATAACATTTTTATGAAAGCTTATAGTTAGGTACTGTCTAGTAGCTAGTAAATGAAATAAGCAAATCAGGGCGTTATTTCTATTAATTTTTTATTGAAGAAATTTTTTTCTTGGAAACAATGCAAACTTGCAAACAGAAAACAAATGAAAACAATAGAATTTTTAGACTTAGAGCTGTTCTAATATCATGTATGTCCTCCTCTACTCCTCATTACTGCTTCCATGCGCCTTGGCATACTGGAGATCACATTTTGAACGACTTCTTGAGGAATATTTTCCCATTCTTGCATTGCTGCATCTACCAGTTGATTGCGGTTGGCAGGTGGAGGTGTACGACGTCGAATCCTTTTTTAAATATCTTCTCATAGATGCTCTATTGGGTCCATGTCGGGACTCGTCGCTGGTCATTCCATGAACGCAATAGCTATAGCATTTAAGTAGCGAATAACCTACCCAGCCACAGGAGGACGAGCATTGTCCTGCAATAAACAAGAAATTCGGTCACACAATAGGAGCAAATGGCATTTCATGGTAAACAACAATATGTTCCAGATAATAATTCGCATTCATTGACCTACCACGTATGGGGGCCAATTCTGTGGGGCCTTCGAAACAGATGCCTCACCAAAACATCACAGAGCCACCACCAAACGGAACTCTTGGAGAGATATTGCAACTTGCAAATCTCTCTACTGGCCTTCTCCAGACACGCTCACGTCCATCAGTAGATTTAAGGCTGATTCTCGTTTCATCTGAGAATAAAACCCTCTTCCAATCATTACGAGTCCAATCTTGATGTCTCGCAAATCGCAACCTTTGAATTTTGTGCTCTCTGGTGAGCAGGAGTTTCTTGGTCGGTTTTCTGCTGTCTAATCCAGCTTCATTTAAGCGCCTTCTTATCATTCGGGCAGATACAAGAAGATTGCGAGCAGCTATGAGTTCATTTTGTAGGATGGTACTAGTCGTTGTCCTGTTTCTTAGAGCGGATTGTCTAAGAAAACGTTCATCTATTGGATTAGTACACCGTTTTCGCCCTTGTCCCGGCCTTCGTAAATGAGAACCTGTCTCGTTAAATCGTCTAACCATGCGACTTATGCTGGAATGGTTTCTTCTTATCACGTTAGCAACATGACGCATCGAATATTCCTCATCCAGCAAAGTTAATGCTCCTACTGCTTCTTCCACTGACAAATTTGTTCTGCGATTCATTATTAAATTGGAGAACACTCGCACTTACACTATCAATAACAAAAAACCTTGGTGGCTCAAAACAATTAGTCTTAATAAGCAACAATTTCTGATCAGATTTTAAATCAATTTTCATCGAAAATGCTTTTCTTTGCTATTACACTTTTAAATCAAAACCCGTGTTGACAACATTTACTTGAACTGTCGAAGTATATCCAGAGCCTACTTGTAAGATTGCTAAATAAATGAATATCATCATTATTTTGGAATAACACAAAATGTATGTGGTGGTGCGTTAATTTCATCCAGGAGTTTATATTCAGTGGTTTAATTAACACACATTTTCATCTTAAGTAAGGGTAATAGTAAGTCAATTGATATATTCTGTAATATGGAAAAGGAGTGCCTTGAAAAATTGTTTTAAAAAATCGCTATGTCAGGAAATTATGGTCAACTAAATTATGAAATTTATTGCGTTATGTAAATTATCCAGTCTAGCAAATACTTTAAAGATCGCCGCTGGTGTTCACGATCATCAGGATCCTCTGATTCTAGAATTAAGCGAAAAGTAACGGTCGTCGATTCGTCGGGCGTCGATATTATTAATGACCGGCGCCGATCGAAATCGAATCGGTTTCAATTAAACTTCCCAACGATAATAACAAAGTTTATCGGCTTAACCAAATGGACCTGAATCGACGGTAATCGTTCGCATTTGCATAATTTTCCTTTTATGTCATACGCGATTTGTTCCGCGATAGCGGTACCTAATATTCTTGAAAGCTTATTATTTGACGAATGCCGCCGCTGAATTTCCGTTTCAATTGTCGACGAACGGATTCGCTAATTACGGGAACGATAGGAGCAAATACTTTATAAACGTAGCAGAGCTATTGCTAAGTGTGCAGCCAAATAAATGTCTGTATTGAAGCATTTCAATCAGGGGGTATAGAAGCATTAGTAAAACTTGCGGTGCACGTCATGAAAATTTATGACGTCAGTACGTTGCCATGTTGCCACAGCATTTTTTTTTATTTGACATGACTGTTGGTTTGGCTAGTATATTTATACTGAAAAGTATACCTTTTCTTCGTTCTTCAAGAATTTTGCTCTGAGATTATTGTGAAATTCTTAAATAATTAAAAATACATAGGTGTTAGCATATTAGTATACAACAATAATTAGAAATGAAATAGAATCATAATGTGTTAGGATGAGTTAGTATAATTTACTCCTTTAGTCAGTGTGATTTTATTAGTATTACTATACATTTACATTATACATATTACATTATACACTATTATACAATTATTTACAAACAATATATATATATATATATATATATTAAGATTATAAAATATTAACTATATTAGAAATTATAAAATTCTTAACTACAAACACATTTATATACACTAATTACAATTCAAATAGGATCATGTGTTCTAGGATAAGTAAGATATATGGTAATGTATATGTATATGGTAATATATAAGAGGTATATCAACTCTCTATTGGCATCTTTACATGACGACACATTATGCCCATCGAGCTTTCATTTTATGTTCACCTAAAAAAAAGTTTTACTATATAAATATTCATAACTACAAATTCAAATATTGTAACTACAGTTACAATATAATAATATTCTAATAATACATTATGTGCAGATACCTAGAGTAAGATGTATTTACTTTAGTCAGAATCTGATATAGGTAAAGGTGCGATACCAGACATATCACCTCGGTTTCAGATTTAGAGTCACTACAGATGGCATGTTGGTGTAGATGTGAAAGAAAATAGATATTAAATATTTTCTAGAAATCACTGTCACTCTCTGAGTCACTGTTCAAGTCAATCACTAAATTGTTAGCTTCCATTCTATCAATTATTTGTTTACGATTCCAACATTTTTCAATTACTTGTTCTGTATTTCTGATGGAGTTCATCCAGACCACAGGTGTAATGGTAGACAATGCTTTTTTTTGCATGTCCAAATAGTTATCGTTTGAATTTCCATCTCGACCTACGTGTTGGTTATAATCATTTTTCGCCACGCCCCATATCAACTCCATTGGATTGAATATACAATAATAGGGAGGAAGAAGTAACACTCTATGACCATATTGTTAAGCCATCTGATCCGATAGGTATTTTTATTTCCGATTTATTCCTAGAAAAAAAAAAGAATAAACATAAAAGTTTCCATTTCATTTCTACTTACTGATTAAATTTGAAGTAGTTCACTCTTCAAAATTGTATTTCAAATTGAAAGTTATGTTTTGTAAGCCAATCCTTTATAACAGGCTTTGTCGGAGCCTTATCAACCAATGTACTGTGGTACGGTGCGTTGTCCATAATATTAACTGACGGTTCCTCCAAGTTTTTCAAAAGTTGATTCTCAAACCAAAGCATAAAGTTCTTTTGATTCATTTCCCCATGATAGTCACCTTTGGATTTAGAGGAAAACACTAATTCAGCCCCAGGAATGAAACCATTCTTGTTACCAGTATGAAGAATGACGTCTGCAATAACAAATTACTATTAATTATTACTTAAACCTTTCATGCCAATTCTGCGATGAGTTACTAACAAATAATATGACTTTAACAAAACCAAATGAAATGTCATTCTAACGTTCACCTTTTCCTATCAACTTTTGTGGTCTTTACACTCTTCCTGTTATCATCTTGCCGCGAGTGACCCAACGTTCCATTTTGGAATATCCAAGTTTCATCCAAATAAACAAAATTGAATGTGGCTTCCTCTTTAATTTGTTGATACATTCTCAAAAATTGTGTTTTTTAAATGTAATATTTGGAAGTTCCATTAGCCCCCTTAGTGGATTATCCTTACTCCATTTGAAACCAATATCTCGTATAAGGGGTACGAAGTGATGATTTACATCCCTCAAAGAGCTTCATATTCTCAAGTTTTTGATGAATACCTTCGAGAGTAACAGTTTTCTCTGAAATAATACATTAAATTATCACTTCTTCTTTATGTGCCGTCTTCAATGAAGGTTGGCGATCACGTCGTCAAATGCGTGTCTATCTTGCGCGATTCTGAGGACCTGCTCGAAATTTAGGCCAGTCCAGTTCCTGATGTTCCGCATCCAGGAGAGCTGCTTTCTTCCTAAGCCTCGTTTACCTTCCAGCATTCCCTTAATTATTAGCTGAGGCAACTCGTATTTTTCGTGCCTGAGTAGGTGGCCTAAATATGTAGTTTTCCTTATTTTCATTATATGCAACAGCTCCTGCTCAACACCTATTCTCTGAGGTGCTTCATCGTTCGTAATTTTCGCTGTCCAAGGAATCCTCAGCATCCTCCTGTAGCACCAAAGTTCGATCGCTTCCAGTTTGTTTATCATGCCAGCTTTCAACGTCCATGACTCAACGCCGTACAGTAGAATAGACCAGACGTAACATTTTACCAGTCTCAGACGCAGATTCCGGTCCAAGTACAGATCAGAGAGGAGTCGTTTATATCGTAGAAATCCCTGACGTGCTTGCTCGATTCTAGCCCTTATTTCGTTATCAGGGTTTGTGTCCCTTTCAATCCAGGAACCCAAATACTTAAAGCGGTCTACCAATTCTAGGACTTCACCGTTGATCTGCAATGGAATCGGGATATTCTGATTTTTGCTAATTACCATGGTCTTCGTTTTCTTAACGTTGATCTTCATACCATAGTCCGAGCATGATCTTTGTACGCTATCTATAATATTCTGAAGCCCAATGTCAGTATCGGCCATGAGCACCGTATCGTCAGCATATCTTATGCTGTTAATGGTTTCCCCATTTACTTTTATCCCATCTGAAATATTTTCCATTGCGAATTTAAGCAACTCCTCTGAAAAGACGTTGAAAAGGCTTGGTGATAATATACATCCTTGACGCACCCCTTTACGCATTTCTATTTCCGTAGAAGTGGTATTTTTTATTCTTATTTTTGCCACTTGATGCCAATAAAGACTCCTTATTAACTGGATATCCTTCTGATCGATTCCTAAGTTGATGAGGGAATTTATGAGTCTTGCATGCGGCACTTTGTCAAATGCTTTTTCAAAGTCGACGAAGCATATGTATAGGCTCTTTTGTTGGTTCATGCATTTCTGAGCTAAAACTTAAAGGCTAAATAATGCTTCACGAGTGCCCATGCCCCTCCTAAATCCAAACTGTTCTCTCGAGATTACCTGCTCGCACCTATTCTGGATCCTATTGTGGATAATTCTAAGAAGAATCTTTAAGGCGTTGCTCATCAAACTAATCAACCTGAAGTCATTGCATTGGCGAGGGTTCGGCTTTTTGGGAATGGGTATGAACGTAGATTCTAGCCAGTCTTTTGGAATTTTACCAGAGTCATAAATTTGGTTTAGTAGCTTTAGGAAAATTTCCAGATTACTTTCACCAATTAATTTAATAGTTTCTGGATAAATATTGTCAGGTCCTGGGCTCTTGTTGTTCTTGAGTTGGTAAATAGCTCGTTCTAGCTCACACTTAATTATGGTGGGACCTTCGTTGTTGTTGCTGGTATATGTCATTCCTCTTAAGTCGGCAAATAAGTCTCGAATATAATTTTCCCATATGACTATCTCTTCCGAGGCGTCTTTTGCTGGTTTATGATTATTATCGATCAGTCTATATGGTGCTTGTCGCTTATTTGCTCCAGATATTTCCTTTATTTTCTTGTGTAGGCTGAAACCGTCATGTCTTCGCTGTAAGTCCTCCAGTTCTTCACATCTTTCCCTCATACAATCCTCTTTTGCTTTTCTGATTTTTCGCTGAATAATTGCATGGATGCGTTTATATTCCGTTGGGTTTTTGTTTTTATATTTTCTACGCTTGTCCATTAATTTCAGGATTTCTGTTGTCATCCAATCTTACTTTTTCTTAATTTCTGACTTAAGGTGTTTAGTCGTGAGAGTATGCTACTTATTTCAGTCCAGGTTGCGTCGATGTTCTCCACTGTTACGTGGCTTCGATCCACTTGCTGGAATTTGGCGTTAAGCTCGATCTGTAAAGAGTTTTTCTTCGCCTCTTGTTTTAATTGTTGCACGTCAATTTGTGGTGTTGGGTTTCTTTTCTTTGTGAGCTTAAGTGTCAGTGAAAAATTAATTACCACAGGATTATGGTCAGATCCTATGTCTGCACTGGGGTACGTTTTTGCGTTCTTGACTGAGCTACGAAATTTCTGATTTATCATTATGTAGTCTATTTGGTTTCGTACTATGTTGGCATCATTGTGTTGGGGAGAAGTCCACGTGTAAAATCTTCGCGGATGTTGCTTGAACCAAGTATTTAGAATTACAAACTTGTTTTCCTGACAGAACTCTACCAGCCTGTCTCCTCTATCATTTCTCTGCCCCAATCCAAAGTCCCCAACTATCTCTGACAAGCACCCCCTTTCGACTTTCGCATTCAGGTCGCCTATAACAAATGTAACTTCCTCCTTCCGTGTGTAATTTAGTAATTCCTTGACGTCACTGTACCATGCTTCAAGCTCATCCAGCGATTTATCGCCGGTCGGAGCGTATACCAGAATCAAGTTTATATTTACAGGCTTTCCTGCTAGTTGTATAGGCATGCATCGGTCAGATAATGGTACGAAATTGATAACTGATGTCGCTATGTTGGAATTCAACGAGATACCCACTCCTTTTCGATGGTTGGGATCGTTGTTTCCCGAATAATAAAACGTTTTACCTGAGGTCGTGATCGATCCTGAACCCGACCATCGCGTTTCACTAATTCCAAGGATCTGCACGCCAAGTCTATCCATTTCATAGCAGGCATTCGCTAGCTTTCCTCCTTCGAAATTATCACTACTCATTGTATATTGTATATGATGAATACAATCAACGACACCATGTAAAAAAACTTTCTTAGTTCTTCCATACCGTTCGTAAATTTGATTGCGAATAGAGCCAATATCAAGGTGATCTTGATTCGTGACTCGCTCCACATGTGGACGGTTTTTCTTCGGCGACTTTAACACCACATCACTCTTCACTTTTTGCGAGATTCTCACAGTACACACACTCATCTCCAGTGCAGCTGAAACACGCTAAAATATTTCCAATAAGGGCCATTTAAGCTTAATGAACAATAGTATCAATACTTTACCTCTGCAACGCAGTTTAACGGCAATAAGAGGCCCCCATGATATCGTTCCAGTTCAAAGAAACTGATTAGAGACGAGACCAGTTGCCGACACCGACTATTCAATGGTTTAGGCATTTTATTGCAATTCCTTAATATCGAAAATACCCAAACACGGATTTAATTTAAAATTATTTCGAAGTATGCGTTTATAACCTCAAAATCATAACAAAACTTCGTGTCAATACTTGAATCGTGCGGCAACCGCGCCCACGGGTACCAAATTATATTTTATCGGCTAATATCCGACAGGGTTCTATCTCTTTTTAACCGGGATAACAGTGCGCTCTGTTTAAAGCAAATTTTAATCTTATACCAACGGCAATTGGCAATAATTATGACGTCATTGATGACGACACCGCAAGTTTTATTAATTCTTTTATATATAAATGTATATATTGTAACGCGTAGTGTAAACACCGGCACGAAGCGCCTTTCTTATGGGACGAAAGCGGCAACTTCAAAGCGGAGGCCGCTCCCCTTAATTGGGCCATAAAAACTCTTGGAGAATAATCGCGAATTAAAGAAAGAATGATCTATTACATTCCGGGTCTTTCTAGAATAAACATTATTAAGAAAAAAGGATATACCGGACGGTTCTGGAGACATAATGGTGAGATATATAAACACGGGCTTGCGGTCGGAGAGGCGATTACACGAGAAGTCGCCGACTAGTGAAAACAGTGCGATAATCCGACTAGCGTCGAGTGTGTTATATAAATTAATTAGTTAAGTAATAGTTTATATAAATTAGGTAGTGTAGTGTGTAATTAGGACAGTATAAATAAATTAGAATAAACGTTACAATATATAGAAAGTCACAACATTATTGGAAGTACTAAACGGCTTATTGAATAAACTTTTGCCAGAAAACTTCCAGGATGTGGAAAATAAGTTACAGTAATTTACAGAAATGACTCGAACAACTACAAGGGATATGTATGAGGCAATCAAATCACCACACCTCTTACTGTTAATAATCATAAAAGTAGTAAAACTATTGCACCATCTTTAGTCTCAAGGATAAAACCGGGGAAGAAATTTATGCCAGGATAATATCCCACATGATGCGGACTATAACGTCGAGACGATATATGACGACTAGCTCTAAGAAATAATCTACGACTTGTAGCTCGTATCCAGTGTATCTTTCCCATAAACAAACAAACAGAAATGCTTGGCGTGTCATCATAAACTTCCTCCTCGTCTCCCTGATATTCCTCCAGCAGCAGATGGCAAATGAACGCCCAAACATATGATTCCCTCCGTAGGAAAATCCGTGTTGCCCCGAGGGAATACTTTCCGTTTTTCTATTAACTCCTATTCCTTATGAGTGAGCGTGTACGTGTCTGCTTGTATGTGAGTGTGTGTGTGTGTGTGTGTGTGATATCTATTTCTTTCCACGTCCTTTTCAACGTGACCGCGGGCGTGTTTCGATACGGGAAACTTTAAAGAAAAAGTTTTGTTTTTAGGGACTTTGAAGTTCCGAATGGGAAAAGTAGGGGCGTCGTGTGCGGATACGGGGAAAAAAGGAAATCCCTTAATTAAAGTAGGAGTTTCAATTGACGTCGGGAAGATTGAAAATGGGAAAATAAAATCGACGTGCTGGCGGAAAATCGAAAGAGGAGAACGCGAGGAAAACCTAGAAATTTCTATAGTCAATTAATGCTCCCTAATTAACTTCGTACACCTGCTGATTAATTTTATTTCAGATCTGAAATTAGTTTTTTTCTGGCGAGGATAATTAATTATATTCAAACGGAAATTCAAGTATATTTTGGCCAGTATGCGTTTGAATCATTTTAGTCTTCATTCAAAATAAATAAACAGAAGCACCTAATAGTGCTTATTAAAAATAGGGGAAATACAACACATTTTTTTCAAGAATATCAAAACCTGCAATGTCTAGTCTTATGTATGCAACAGAAATATATTATTATTTTTCAGTTTTAATAAATCATAATGTCGTTTGTTTACGGCGAAACGAGTCAGGCCGTTTTATCCATTATTACTCATTACAGCGTGATCAATACTGTATCCTACCCCACTAAACAAATTCACATGCGGACCCATGTGTTAAGAACTTTACTTATGGAATATGAATGTTCCAAGTATGCACGCAAATAGTATTTAGAATGTGTTGAGAACATGTCAGTAATAGATTAACGATCAGTGGAAGGACCTACTTTAAACCGTTCCAAGGATGTTTCTGGGGACGTCAATAGCATGTGCCTATTACGTTAATGGGTAACAATTCTTAGCACGTTCTCATGACCTTCCAGAGATGTTCTCGAGCATATGACGATCACGTTCTTGTATACTTTAACCACTAACAATTGGAACACTTAATAAAATCTGAATTTACCGAGGGCATTCGAAAAGAGCCCGTTGTCTTTATCCAAACCATGGGATTTATCTTTGTGCATATTCAGAAACGCCCTGGTATTTTTAAAAATGCAGGTGTTCAGTTGCCCAAGTGAAATCATATATGTGAATGTATGGATATGTACAGATAAAGAACTAGAGGGTCCATTGGACCGCAAATTCTTTTTTACTGCGGCGGCATTTTGTTTGTTTCTTCATCTTCTTCTGAAGTGCAGGTGTACAGTCGATCAGTGAAATCGTGTACGAGGAAGTACGCGAGACTCTACTGATACTGGATACGGATCCACTGGACCATAACACAGCGAACACGTGTGCTTTCCTTGTGATCTCTTCTTCCGCAATTATTATACTCGAGCAGTGGTGTGTGAATGTGTGTGCCATTTGTTTGTGCGATTTGGAAGTGAATTGGTTGTTAGAGTTATTATCCGTAATGATACGCCCATGGAGGACAAAGCGGCATCGCTCTTCACTACTTAAAAAGCCATTAAGTGTTTTTATGGCCGTTCCAACTCGGACTGGACAAAGTATACTGGCATGCATTTGTATTAGGCATATTCTTGTCATCTCCCGACAAAGTGAATTGGGACATTGTAGGCATATCCCTGTCACATAATTGAGAATGGACCATAATAGCAATTACGGTAACGGCTTGTGGTCCTCGCGTTATTCACACTTGATCATAAGTTGACGGCTGAGCTCTAAACAATATGGCAATATAAAGATATTTTGATCATTTAGAATTCAGCGGTTCCCTTATGGTGCATTATGAGTAAAGACATCACCATGAGCTGTTACCCCGAAATGCCACTATGAATCATGTCGAAAAAAATAATTTCGTTTTCAATGTCTTCCTATTTTTTAAAAAATCATTAAAAATATAGAGTAAATTATATTATGTTATTCATATAATATGTCATCATATTTTCAGGTGGCGTAATACTCAAAATGAGTTTATTGCTTATATAATTCTAGGTTGCATCATAAGGCAACATTCACATTGTGTGTATAAGATAGGTATGAAGATAATAAGGGAGTAGACAATATTAAAAAAGATGGCATCGAATGTGAACAAGTATATTAATTAATAAAATGTCATTAAGTACAAAACAAAGAGTTGAAGTTCTTTTCAACCATTCTTATTACGTCTATCCCTTTCTCTCCTTTATATCTGGAATCACATATTACTTTAATTCGCCTCAATTTGACAAAGCATCGGCTACCATTCTAATACATTAGACGTTAAAAGTATCTTACTCTATATACACCTGTTAACATAACCTATCCGTTTACATCGTACAACATTGAATCTGCGGCTTTCGCCCCTACGGATGTCTAAAAATAAAACACCAAACGCGATTCCATAAATTTAATTCAGTGCCTGTGCAGGACGTCGAACCTGGAGAAGATAAACGACGCTCAGTGTACCACACCACTGGCTTTTAATGCAATCCAGTTGATATCTTTGAAGTCCTTCCATCCGTGAACACCATCTACTCCGACACCTGTAATCAATTTTCGACCTGGCCGGCCGCACTTGCGGCTTCCGCTGAAATAAACACCAGTCAAAAATGAAAACTGAATGATATGAGATATTAGTAACAATAACGGTTTATTTATCAAAAATCTAGATATAATTCAAACGTAACGGTATTCAGCATATTGCGTAACATACGAAAATGAAATCGTTAAATTTATTTTTACGGTAGATATTCATAAATCATACGTAAATCTATTAAAATCACATCCTTATTCGAATACTCATCGAGGCTTAGTTACTCTTTTAACACGAACCCTCGGCGCCATCTCACGGCATTTCGCCAATTTAACTAATTCGGCTGGAAAGGAAAGCGTCGAGTTTTCCGATATCGATTTCCAACAGTTGGAATTGGAGCACATCTTCCCTATTGTAGTTTTCTAGGTTGTTTCCGAAGATTTCTCTACCAAATAGCGAGGAGATTAATCTATTGCTTTTTCAATAGATGTCGGAGTTGAGTCCAATGATTTAAAAGGAAATAAGATCAGGAATAATAGGATAATTGTGATAAAAGTTGAAAGCAGACAGTTGGAACATGAAGTTGAGTATGATGACTTTTTACTTTCTCATATGGAATTTAATATAATAATAATAATAATAATTTAATAATTTTCTAAATTTTTTTTAAGAAGAATGTATACTAATCCGTGAAAAGGGCTGTAAAAACGGGAAGATCCAACATTAGTTCAATTGTAAAATCGGCACAATAATTCACGAACTAATTTAATCTTAAGTAATAATGGAAAAGTTAGAGAGCATGGAAGGGAACCCCAGAAATCCTTGCAATCCGTTGTATGCAATACAGTATGTATATTCCATTACATAACAGACAAAATTAATATTCAGCTCATTTTGTATAAATGTTGGAATGGTCTGAAATACTTCTACAAGAAATATTCATTTCCACAGTCTTCTGGAATATTGTGTATATTTATTTCTTAAATTTTCCAGAAGGTTCGTCACAGTACCACTATTGAGCTTCCACGATATTCTTGGATGTTCTGAACAAAAGTTATTTTATTACTTTCATTTCTCTTCTTATTGAAAAAATAATTTTATATTAATTTTAGAAAATTCCAGTCTTTGTAGAAGTTTCCCAAAAAAGGTCATCCACCAATTAAGCTATTGACTATGTCATTTAATAAGGAACTAACGCGGGCAAGATATTTTATTTTTTCATACGATCAATTGGCCTCTAAAGAAATAATATCCAAAAGTGCTACTAAATTTAGCCCTGCGTTTTTGAGAACGGGGTAAGTTTGTTCACTTTTCAATTTTTCGGCTATAGCGCAAAAACTATGCATCTTTCGAAGATATGTGCCGTAAGGTTTCTTGTAGAAAATTAAATTTCCTATGAAAGTGATATTTTTTTAAATAAAAAAAATATCTTTTTTGATGAAATAATTTCAAATAACAAAGTTAAAAAAATTCATTTTTTTTTGAATTTTTGACTATAACTTTTTTCTGGGTGAATTTAGGTATAGGCATTGCTTCCTAGAAAATAAAGATTATGAAATTCTCTTTAAAACGGTGGCTTGTAAGACTTTATATATTTAATATTGAGTGAGATATAAAAGTTTGAATTCAGCCATTTTTTCTCTTTTTTTTTACTTTTTCTTTAAAATGCGTATACAGTTGAAATCCACCTGCCGTGAGAATAATCCATGTTGCCATATACAACGCACAAAATAGTATACCGAAACAAATACAACCTTGCAATACGGTTGGTAATTGTAACCATGCCAGGGTTTTTGTTGTGCTTTTGGCAACCTGATGTAACGAAACCGATTTTCGAGAGCTGAGAGTAGACCACCCACCATACATTCGATCGCGAAATCAAATCTATCTCGGATAGATGGCGGCCGATAAGGCACTGTTCAATCCACCATAATTTCAATATCCGGACTAAATGAATATGAGCCACTCGCCCTCTACGGGGTTCTCTGCCTGAGTTAATCCAAGGTGAGAGCCATTACCTGTCTGTAGCCAACCGTCCGTTATTAGCATTTATCCGTTGTGTTTCTGTCCTACCGACCGATCTATGTAATTGTCTTATATGTAATTGTGAGCGTCACCGACCGATATTTGTGAGTGTCTGACTGTGAACGTACCGCCGACCGCCGCTATATGTAACTATTTGTTATTCGTTACGTAATCGTCCATGATCTGTGTTTGTCACCGCCGTTAAAACCGCCGAATTCTCTGTTATATGTAACTGTGAAAGTACCGCCGTTGTCTGTCGACTGTGATCGTCACCGCCGATTAACTTTACATCCGCCGAACTCTTTGTTATATGTAATTGTGTGCGTATCACCGCCGATCAATGTAATTGTGAACGTTACCGCCGTCATATGTTGAACTATTTGTTATCTGTTATGTAATCGTCCAGTACCGACCGCTAATAGCAAATGTTTTGCTATTCCGTCTATGTGTGTTAGCGTGTACGTCGAACCGCTAACAACCGTCTCGCTCAGAACCGCTACAAATTAATTTTTCCTTCATTGTAGGGAAAAATTAATTTTCCGCTGCCCTCCGTTTGCTCTCTCTCACACTCTCGCTCTCTCGTAATAGACGCACTACCGAATATTAGCCACTGCACGTTTTCTTATCTTCTCCGTATTTAGCTATTTCGTTTTCATTGTAAAATTGTTCGTACGATTTTCCGCTTTCGCATTTTCGCTTATTTAAACAATCTTTCCGATTTATTTAGAATAAAATTTTATTCCTCTCCAACTGTAATAATAATATTCTCGCATCCGTATGTTTCCTTTTCGAAATACCAAAAATAATTGTAAATAAGTTTTTGCCCGATTTCCGTCCGACGACCTGACGCCGGCAGGTGTTAAATGTACGAATTGTTTTCACGGCCAAATAAATTGATTTTAGGATTTTCTATTTTTGAGCGTGTGTTTCATTTCTACAGACAACCCTGGTAATCTCCTGAGTTCGTAAAATTACCCAGGTATATTCCCGAGGGAGAAAACCCTTAAAAATCTGGCGCCCGAGCAAAACCGTAAAACCGACTCTTAAAACCGTTTCCCGAACTCCCGAACTCCGTCCCAGCGCCAAATCACTCTAGTAACCGCACATAAGCCCCGTTACAAATTTGGCGCCCGAGCAGGGACTCTGAATTTCACTTTCGTGTAATTGTCTGTAGAAACAAACACCCAAAATGCCCCTTAAAGAAAATGCGGAAAATAAGTCATCTCTCGAAGTTCCGAATACCGAAACTAACGATCCCCGCGTAGGTTGGATTTATAAATTAAACAAATCCGATCTGCAAGCCGAAGCCGCGAAATTCCGATTAAACACACAAGGTACCGTCGACGAATTAAGAAAACGTGTAGTGCGATTTTTACGAGACGGAATTAGTTTTCCCTGTCCTCAAGAAAATCCGCAACCCTTTTCCGCGACCGAATCTACTCCGCCCCCACCGAACCCCGCAGTGTCTAATATTATCTCTCCCGAAACCGTTCCTAGTTTTACACCACTCAGGGTAAATGAGTGGCGAATCGTCTTCGACGGCCGAACCGATCCCGTAACCTTCATCGAGCGTCTCCAGGAAATATGTACATCGCAGAACATCCACCTCGACCGACTTCTTCCCGTAATGCCTGAATTACTACGAGGGGACCCCGCACTGTGGTACCGAAACAACCGCCAACGTATCCATACGTGGGAAGACTTCCTCAAGAACTTCAAGACATTCTACTACCCGGTCAACTACCAGATCGATTTAGAAGTCGAAATCAGCCGCCGAGTCCAGAGGGAAGACGAGCCCGTATCGAAATATATTACTGATCTTCAAACCCTCGTACGCAGACATGGACAGATGTCTCCAGAACAAGAACTCCAGTGGCTGTACCGAAACCTGAGACCCTCGTACCGTCAGCAAATCCGACGTACCGATTTCAAAGACATCCCGTCGTTCTGTGATGTAACCCGGGATTTCGAGTTGCTGAGAGAAGAATTGAAGAGAGAGACGGCATCCGCGCCGAAGCCGAGATCGTCTCCCGCACCGAGAGTCGAGCCGTCGACACGCAGTTTCACGCCATCGACGAGCGCGCCGTTGCCACTTCCGCCCAGGACGAATCCACCTCCTGTACAAACCGACCCGCCGCCGCTGTCGCCCTTGGCTAGGGCGAACCCTCCATTTCATTCCAGAGCATCCGGGAGGAGCACCACCTCTACCCTGAGATGTTGGAGATGTGGAGAAATAGGACACGCCAGGACTGAGTGCCGACGTCCTGCCAAGCTGTTCTGCTCCAGGTGCGGCGCCGAAGGGGTGTTATCCAGAGACTGCCCCTGTCCGGGAAACCGATCAGCCCGCTGGACTCAACCAAGGGAGGATCAGCGAGCGCCGCCACAAACCTCTGAAGAGATTTCCGCCACCGAAAATAACGACAACCGCCCTCATTTAATGGTGTCTGTCTATGGGGAACGTTACATCGCCCTATTAGACACAGGAGCCACCCGATCCTATGTGGGAGATCGCATTGCACAACAATGCGCCGCCGCTAATATTCCGACGTCTGGAGAGACTCGTTCGTACGCCCGTATCGCTAGCGGAGATCTAGTAGACGTACAACAAAACCTAGAGCTCACAGTGAAAATGGGACACCGACTAGTCACACACCGTTGGGGTTATATTCCCCGTTTATCCTCTGACTTGCTGATTGGAATGGATCTCCTCTGTCGCCTTCGCTTCCAACTGGATTTGGGAACGAGGACCGTCTACATGGAAGGCCGACCGCTGCAGCTGACGCAGATGTCTTCCTGCACCCCGGTAGAGGAAACTTCCGCCCCAGAACTCCGCACATTGACTACCGAACAGGAGAGCCGCTCACAAAACTTCCTCGAAGATGAATATTTAAATGCCTTCGAAGAAATCCGAGAAACGACGCCCCTGATACAACACGAGAACCAGCGCCGAGAAGGTCGAAACCGTGTGGCCGATGCACTACCCAGAGCTCCGCTGTCTGATCCCGTCCTCGCCGAGGAACAAGAAATCGCTTGTTCCTGGTACCGTCGGAAGTTGCAGGATGTCCGTGTGAATCCCGAAGACAACCCGAAGTATTGCGAGAGGAAGGGACGGCTCTATCGTCATTTCTGGGACAGCCACGACCACACCGAACCCGAATTGGTGGATCCCTGGAAACTCTGTGTCCCGAAGCAGTCCCGAAACCGAGTGATTTCCGAAAATCACTGCCAACCCACTGCAGGACACATAGGAATCGCCAAAACGACCGCCAGAATGGCACTCCGATATTACTGGCCGGGAATGTTCAGGGACATTGCCAAGTACGTTCGGAGTTGCGAGTCATGCCGGCGAAATAAGGTTCCTCAACAGGAACCGTCGGGAGGTGCTACGAAGAACGATCATTCGACACGACGAGGTCCGCGCCCAGTGGCGTGGCATCGTGTTAATCGTCAGAGCCGCCGCCAACAAGAGGAACCGCCGGGAGGCGCCACGAGAAACGACCATTCGACACGACGGAGTCCGCAACCAGTGGCGTCGCATCGTGTTAGTCGTCTGGGCCCCCGCCGACAACGAAACCAACACCGACCCACCGCCCTTAGCCTACTTCAAGGAAGGGAGGAATGGAACTGGAGCATGTCGATGTTCCACCGCCGTCAAACACCGCCAGGGAAGCCACATCGAAGCCGACACCCTTGCCGCCAACCGACACCGTCGACGCCGACGTCCGGACAACCCCAGGCTCAACGGAACCCGGAGTTTTGTCGTGATGCCGCTGGGACGAGATAGACGGGACGTCGCGGGATTGTCGCCGAGAGTAGAGCGCAGAAGCCGCAAGCATTTAAGTATTGTTTTATATATTTTGTTTATTAATTTGTTTTTTTTTGGATTTTGGTAAGCATTTCCGGGAATAGTAAATTGGTAATACGAATAAGATTTTTATGGAATAGAGACTCGACCGGGTTTAAGAATTGATATTTTTTTTTGTAAATAGGAACACGTGCAACCGTTTAATCATTTCACCGCGAAAAGCTCCGACACCTTATCCGCCGATATTATGGTTTAGAAGAAAAGCAATAATTTCCGTATGAAACCGTTACAATTATTGCTTTTCTTGAGGAACAAAAGGGGGGATGTAACGAAACCGATTTTCGAGAGCTGAGAGTAGACCACCCACCATACATTCGATCGCGAAATCAAATCTATCTCGGATAGATGGCGGCCGATAAGGCACTGTTCAATCCACCATAATTTCAATATCCGGACTAAATGAATATGAGCCACTCGCCCTCTACGGGGTTCTCTGCCTGAGTTAATCCAAGGTGAGAGCCATTACCTGTCTGTAGCCAACCGTCCGTTATTAGCATTTATCCGTTGTGTTTCTGTCCTACCGACCGATCTATGTAATTGTCTTATATGTAATTGTGAGCGTCACCGACCGATATTTGTGAGTGTCTGACTGTGAACGTACCGCCGACCGCCGCTATATGTAACTATTTGTTATTCGTTACGTAATCGTCCATGATCTGTGTTTGTCACCGCCGTTAAAACCGCCGAATTCTCTGTTATATGTAACTGTGAAAGTACCGCCGTTGTCTGTCGACTGTGATCGTCACCGCCGATTAACTTTACATCCGCCGAACTCTTTGTTATATGTAATTGTGTGCGTATCACCGCCGATCAATGTAATTGTGAACGTTACCGCCGTCATATGTTGAACTATTTGTTATCTGTTATGTAATCGTCCAGTACCGACCGCTAATAGCAAATGTTTTGCTATTCCGTCTATGTGTGTTAGCGTGTACGTCGAACCGCTAACAACCGTCTCGCTCAGAACCGCTACAAATTAATTTTTCCTTCATTGTAGGGAAAAATTAATTTTCCGCTGCCCTCCGTTTGCTCTCTCTCACACTCTCGCTCTCTCGTAATAGACGCACTACCGAATATTAGCCACTGCACGTTTTCTTATCTTCTCCGTATTTAGCTATTTCGTTTTCATTGTAAAATTGTTCGTACGATTTTCCGCTTTCGCATTTTCGCTTATTTAAACAATCTTTCCGATTTATTTAGAATAAAATTTTATTCCTCTCCAACTGTAATAATAATATTCTCGCATCCGTATGTTTCCTTTTCGAAATACCAAAAATAATTGTAAATAAGTTTTTGCCCGATTTCCGTCCGACGACCTGACGCCGGCAGGTGTTAAATGTACGAATTGTTTTCACGGCCAAATAAATTGATTTTAGGATTTTCTATTTTTGAGCGTGTGTTTCATTTCTACAGACAACCCTGGTAATCTCCTGAGTTCGTAAAATTACCCAGGTATATTCCCGAGGGAGAAAACCCTTAAAAATCTGGCGCCCGAGCAAAACCGTAAAACCGACTCTTAAAACCGTTTCCCGAACTCCCGAACTCCGTCCCAGCGCCAAATCACTCTAGTAACCGCACATAAGCCCCGTTACACTCCTACAAATTCGTTCTTTCCCTCTGTCAAATCTCAGAACGTTGCCATGCCTTATTCTCTCTCTCTATTCCTCTCGCTGTTAACGAATGCTCAAACGACGTGACGTCAGTACAGGTGGCAACGCTGTGGCTACGTCGTTCTCCCTCGTGAATGACATTGGCGGGTTCCAAAATTTTCCAAGATTTATCCGTGACAAATCACAGAACAGCTCTAATTGAAGGGGTTTCTACCGGGATTAAATCACCGTCGGGTAAAGGGCGCAGCTTGATAATAAAGTCACGTTGATAATAACGCATATCGGAAGTGACTCGGGTTTTGTGTCGGGCGGGCTAAACGTTTTCGAATCACGAAAAACCGGTGATTATCACGAGGACATGAATTCGGGCGTATTTGAAACGTGGTTCAAATCTGTTCTTGCGCCTGATAATGCGCCTTATCACAGTCGTCGCGCAGAACCACTTCCTACATAAGCGTGGAAAAAAGGTGAAATATTCGATTGGTTGCGATCAAAAAATTTAGCTTGCGACGCTAACTTGCTTAAACCGGAATTGCTTCGAATCGCTCGACAACATAAACAAAATTATTTGAAATTAGTCGTGGATGAAATCGCAAGGGAAAGAGGGTTTATGGTTTTAAGATTACCACCGTATCACTGTGAGTTAAATCCGATCGAATTAATTTGGGCGCAGATAAAAGGTGAAGTCGCTAGAAAAAACGTCACATTTAAAATATCGGATGTCAAAATTCTTTTAGAGAATGCAGTAAGTGCTATTACAGCTGATGCTTGGACAAAATGTAACCAACACGTTGTTAAAGAAGAAGAAAAATTCTGGGAATTGGACCTACGAATAGAAAAGGTACGATCAGAGTGCGAGCGACCGGCGACGCGACGCGTAGCGATGCGACTAGCGACGAGCGATGCCGCAGAACGGATCAATATTGTGTAACCAAATGCAAACGTTCAGAGTGATAGCGACCAGCGATGCGACGTGGCAACGACGAGCTTAGCGACAGCCGAACGTCGCTGTCTCATCGCTATCGCGTCGCGTCGCCCGTCGCTCGCACTCTGATCGTACCTAAAGAGTAATAGAACCGCTTATCATTACTCTTGGTGATGACAGCAGTTCTGATGAAACTTCAAGTTCAGGGTTTTCTCTGGAAAATGATTTATCTTAAAACAACTACGTACACAGACAAAGTACTTTAAAATGTTTTTGTCACCTTCAATTTACCTTATATGTTTCATGTTTAATTTATTTTGTTTTTCGTTTTACATGAGAACGCAGTGTGGTTATTAATTTTATAAATATTCTATTTATTTTTTTGAGAATTTATTTATTTTATTAATCATTTATTTATTTTGTTAATAATTAGTTTATTTATAAATTTGTTTGTTTTATAATTTGTTATAATATGTTCTGTTAAGAATTTATTTTATTTGGGTTGTATGGCTCCAGGCGAGTCGTCCCTTTTAAAAATGATAACGCGCCAGGGTAATACCTCATAGGTGGTGTGGAAATTTACCAGTTAACCTTCTTCTTAAGGATTCTTCTATATACCCATAATCGGAATGATTCCAATTTCTTTCATTGGTTTTCGACGATAAATTTTGTAATAATTTTCATTCAGAATAAGCAATATTTTACCCGCCACTGGAATCGGTTTCCCCTTTCCCCTGTCCGCCGCGCAGCTCTATTATCTCTGGCTGGGGGAAATTGATATGGCAACATGGTTTAGTCTCACGGTGGGTGGATTTTGACTTTAGTTTCATATTTTTACATAAAAAATGAATTTTATGCACTAACAATTTTATGAAAATAAATTTATCAACAATATTGGATATTATTCTACTATAACATATTCTACATATTTAATTTAAATGGTTATAGTCATTTTCCCGAATGGTCATTTTCCCGAATAGTCACTTTTCTGAATTTCCACCTTCCCGAATAGTCGAATACTATTTCCATATGTTCTCTACCGTCATTTTTAAATTCTCGTGAATTCCGTTTAAAGACACTCGTTAAACCTCAATTATACCTGCTCGGGTATCACAATGAGAGATTCTTATAACCTATTAAGCCTTCTAATAGGAAGACCATAGCTTTCGGTATTTATACTACGTTTGCTGCGTGGAAAATATAATTTTGATGATGGAAAACTGTGCAGTGATTTTCGGTGCCAAACTGACTTCAAATATAAGTAAATAAGATCATTTTTTATATTAAATTATTCGTACATGTTATTTATTGCATAAAAATTATTTTTTTTTCATGTAAAAATATGAAACAATAAGCAATTAAAAAAAAAGTAAAAAATAAAAAAAATGGCCGGATTCAAACGTTTATATCTCAGTCAATATTAAACATATAAAGTCTTACGAGCCACCGTTTAAAGAGAATTTTATAATCTTTATTTTCTATGAAGCAACGCCTATACCTAAATTCACCCAGAAAAAGTTATAGTCAAAAATTTAAAAAAAAACATTGTTTTGAAATGTTTCCATTTTTTTAACTTTGTTTTTTGAATTTATTTCATTAATTTTAAAATATTTTTTTTATTTACAAAAATATCACTTTCCTAGGAATTTTAATTCTCTATAAGAAATCTGACGGCACATATCTTCGAACAATTCATAGTTTTTGCGCTATTGTCGAAAAATCGAAAAGTGGACAAACTTACCCCGTTCTCAAAAACGCAGAGCTAAATTTAGTAGCACTTCTGGATTTTGTTTCTTTAGAGGTCAACTGACCATATGAAAAAATAAAATATCTTGCCCGCGTTAGTTCCTTTTACCCCTGGTATTTTCGACATAGTCAATAGCATAAATTGCGTGACGCTGCCTTCACAAATTTTTATGCACTCCATGTCATGATACTTACCCTAAGAGTTAACCTAACCTAACCAATAACTGGATCGTCAATTAGATTTCGAAGATCCTCAATGGGTCTTTGAGCTGACCCAGCTCAAATTGAGGCTCTAATATGGTCTAGCTAGTTTCCGGATTATTCGAGCATGGGGCTGGCACTAATACTTTGCATTGCGGATGGAGCTAGTTGCAATTTGTAATGATAAATTTTACACTAGGAATTTTTTTGATCCTTGACAGACTCACGGCAAACAACGGACGTTCATAATGAATTATCAGGTTTTAACTTTGCTCGTTTTCTTGTTGTTTGATTTTATTTGTCCGAAATTTTGTGATTGTTACGACGAGTACTATTGGCTTAATAACGCCCTTATTACGTCTAGTTTGTTGAGCCGCGTGGCCTAACCTTCTCGCAATTAATCTGCCGTTCATCCATTGGGAACTTCCCACGGTTGGTTTCTGAGAGTTTTTCGCCCTTTCTCTCTCTCTCTCTCTCTCTCTCTCTCTCTCTCTCTGTTCCTCTAATTAAACCCCCCCTCTAATGAACACATGACACGAAATCGATCAGGGCGTGCGAAAAGGGAAGAGGAAAAAACGTCTTCATTATGTGATTAAGAAGAGCGCCGCCGACGGAGGTGGTCATTACATCCGACAAAAACCCGTCAAATTGATAGCCGCCTCCATTATTTCAAAGTGGTTGTTAAACCAGAAGGGGTGCTCCCGGAAACGGGGCGAGGGGAGGGGGAAGCGAAGGGCGGTAGGGGAGGTTTAGGAGAAAAAGTGGCACAAGAAGTGTCAAGTGGATTTTTTGCGTCCGCCTGATTTATTATTCATGTGATGGAATGCGTGTGTGTGCGCGAGTGTAAGTGAGACAGGACTAGAGGGAGAGGGGGGAAGTCGCTAATGTGGTGAAGTTTCAGCTGGGGATTTTTGAGCCCGCTAAGTGTTTTGCTCGTTAGGGGTTGTGTTTGGGTTTTTTCGGTGCAGGGGATGGAAAAAATATTTTATTCCTGAAATAATAGGGCTTTATCGTATTTTTGTAAGATTGTCTTTATACTTTCCTTCGTTTTTGGTTCGATCATTCCTTATAAATAAACAACTAGAGGAGAAATGTATGTCATTTGGAGAAAATGAAGAAAGATAACATCAGTTTTATATTTATAAATCCCTGATTTTATCGGTTCATAACATTTATTGGAAGCATAGCTTTCTTATGGCGGGTTTCGCTCGAAGCGCTGAATCGGTGAGAGGTGTAAACGCCGAAAAACCGCCACGATCGCAACGGCCAATTATCCCGCCGCGCTAACTGTTTAGTAGCAACCGTGTTACATTTGTTTTTTTTTGTATTGGTTACCTGCTCCATGGTGACGCTAGCTACCAATCGTTTGTACCGCGATCGGCGCGATCCAAACAATCGAAGTCGACCGTCATTTGTCTGTCCGTCATTGGCCCCATTGCATTGCGCATTCACTACTTCCCTATAAATCTCCGCCATAAAGCCCCGGCGGACTGCTCACAATTCGATCGACGATCGACATAAGGAAGGGAAGCCACCACACATTGCCAACCAGCAATTTGGAGGCAGTATAAATACGTGCTTTCTGTTGGAAGCATAGCTTTCTTATGGCGGGCTTCGCTCGAAGCGCTGAATCGGCGAGAGGTGTTATTACCGAAAAACCGTACGACACGGACGGCCAATTATCGCGCGGCGCTAGGTTCGTTAAAAATGCATACCATTTCTAAAAAAATACGTCTAAACTGGCCTGTGGCTGGCATTAGTATTTTCGTCCCACTGAAGTTCATCGTGTGTGAAAGATTAAGGCAGTGATCCACCAAAGCGCATGTACGAACCTTTCGTCTCACATCACTTTTGTGGGAGGTTACCCTGCCGGATAAAAGCCTGGACGTTTGACCTATGTATTTGAGATTGCAATTACCACATGGGATTTCATAAATTACATTAGATACCTCCGTGGGTTTGATAGGGGACTTTAATTTAGTTAATAATTTGGAGACAGTGAGTAGATTGCGTTTGGTAAATTGTACGTTCAAAGGTGCTAAGATGTTGACCATTTTTGGCGTTAAATCTTTGACGAAAGGCACTGCTGCAAACCTTTTGGGTGTAAGTGGAACAGTGCTTGGAAAGCTCGGCCATTACTAGAAGTTAGCCTTTCATTTCATGACCGCCTTGACTGCATTCCCAGAAGAGAGACCTCTTCACGTTTAGTTATATATATATATATATATATATATATATATATATATATATATTATATAAAGCTATGCTTCCCCTCCCGGTCATTCCCAGAGTGCCTCATTTCGTTTTTTATCTCAGATATACATTTATCCTCTCGCTCTCTCGTTTGCCCATTTCGCGGCTCAAGCTGCGTTGGTTTACCTGTTTAATGAAACCTGCGAGGTTTATTAGGGGCAAGTGACAAAGTCTCGGAATCCTCCTTTAAATCCATTGTTCGTCTTTTCACCCAAGTAAGACAAAAAAACTATTTATAAAGCCAACCAAGTTTTGTTTAAGCGAATTACCTGGATTACATTCCACTACGTCAAACACCGTCTACGTCCGAACATCTCCCCCGAGCTAAAATTCAATATCATCCCATTAAAACCATTCGGCACCTTGGAAATTTGCGATTCTAGCGGAAATCCGCCGTATCTTCAACGACGCAACTATTTAATTCCATTCACTTCCGATTCCGCAAATTCTCCCTCCGATTTTCTAATGAGATACTTTTTGTCCAACTTCTCCAATTAAAAGATCCCGTCGCAGTTCTTTCGCTTTTACCCTACCGTGTTCCCCACCTACGTACCGGGGGCATCGCCGGCGGGAGCTCAAAGATAAACTTTTCGACAAATGCTGCGAATAGAATGAGGATAAAACGGAATAATCTTAATCCACCGAAAAAGGCATGGAAGAGGTAGATTGAGACAATTATCGAATAGTACAATGGGTTTTCTGAAGTCTCGCTCATCGTTAGGTAAAGTAATTAGAAACAAAAGATCTTCCCATTTCATTTATAAGGTGAATTTAGTATTGGAAACCTATTAATCGAATATGACTGTATTTACATTTGGGAGATTTCATGTCAACTGATCAGGGAGTAAATGGGGTGGTTTTGAAATCGCTACCGGAAGTATCTAGTCGCCTTTAGGATATAAAAATACGTCCGATCCTACATTTTCAGCCTCTAATTTTGCGCCATTTTGGATTTTCCCGAGCGAAAAATTGGAAAAAACCGTTCTTTTTCAAAGTGCGATATCTAAAAACATGTTTTTTTAAAAACATTTGGAAGCTGCAGAAATCTTCCATTTTGCATAAACTTTAAAGTTAAAACAAATTATCGGTGTGTATTTTGGTTTTAAGTAATAAAACACGAGAAAAATTGTTTTTTTTTTTTGAAAAATGAAATATTTCTGTGTCTAATCCTGTGAAAACTCACGCAAACATTGAATTTGACATTTTTTGACGTTCCAGTGTTATAACTTGATAGTAAAGAAACATTTTCGGTTCATTCCAAAGCCTATAATCTTGATCCTAGCTTTTAGTGCAATTTTGGAACCAACAAAGTGCTCTAACTCACCAATTGCCATATTCAATTTTTTTCACCGGAGTGAGGAGCTCTAGAAAATATACAAATTGATGGGAAAACACGAAAAAAATACACTGTATAAACCCAGAAATTTATACTTTATTCATCCAATCTAAAGGAATGGAAACTCTCCTACCTTACCCCCATTCACTAAAAGGGCTCCAAAGACAACTGTGACAACTACAGAGGAATTCCCGTAATGAGTACAATCAGCCGAATTTACGGAAAGGTTTTGAAAGGCAGACTAGAGAGTGAATACGCAGACAGCGAATCAGAAGAACAGGCAGGTTTCCGTGCAGACCGTTGATCACCTTCTTTGCATCACCCAGCTCATCGAAAAAATGTACGCTTTCAATCGAGAAGTACATCTATTGTTTGTGGATTTAAAGAATGCGTACACACCATTGATGAAACTCTGGGAGGCATTAAATAGGACGAATTTAAACGTTAATCTTATAAGGTCCGTGAAAGAGACTGTCACATTACAGTTAAAGTAGGATCTAAATTCTCCAATGGGTTCTCACCGAATAAGGGTCTCAAACAAGGATGCTGCTTGGCGCCCCATCTATTTAAGTTATACCTCGAACAAGCACTGAAAACATGGAAGCAAAAATGACGAAGTATGGGTATACCGCTTAACAATACAAACTTATTCACTCTGAGCTTCGCAGATGACCAGATCATAATGGCGCAAGATCACGATGATATCGAATATATGACTCGAAAACTTATCAGACAATGGCACACTAGATCGTGCTATTAAAGACAGGAACACCGAAGGAAGGAAGGCTATTGCTATGCTGAATGCTATCCTATGGGATCAAAAGATTACAAGGCACAACAAGCACCTAATTTACAATTCCATCGTAAAAAGCATAGTTACATATAGCTCCGAAGTATGGCAACTAACGGAAAAAATATCAAAATGCTCGAATCAACGGAAATGGATTTCTGGAGAAGAGCACTAGGACAATCAAGAATGGAAAAACTCCCAAACGAGAAAATTCGAACAGAAATTAAAGTATGACACACACAGATGAATTAAGAACAAAACAGCTGCGATGCTACGGTCACGTTCAGAGAATGGAAGAACATCGACTTCCCAAACAAATACTCACATGGACACCAATAGGAAGAAGGAGAAGAGGAAGGCCAAGAAAAAGTTGGAGAATCGATAAGAAGATCAGAGAAAGAGGACTGGATGAAGACCTGTGGAATGACAGGGAACAATGGCGGTTGGGGATCGGAAGACGTCGACAGACGTTTTAATCCGATATATACATACCTACATCATCCAATCTAACTGGTTCAGAGAATTTCAGGAATCGAGCTCTTTAATGCTAAATTTGTTGAAATGTGTTTGAATTAGATGTGCCTGAGCATTTTTCAAAGTGAACATTTTTAGTAATTTTATTTTTCAGTGAGCTTAACACAAAACATGAAAAAAAAGGTACAGTTAGCCAAATAGATGAGTCAGGAAAGAAGTAAACTTCTGAGACAGAATTATAGCTAAACACTGATGTCTCTGCAATAAGATCATCTTCGTTGCTGTGAATTATGCCACCCAAATGCAGTTGCTATTGAATAGAAAAGCAATATCCAAATTCTCCTCCCAAACTTTCACAACTTTACCTTTTAAATCGAAAACCAATGCCCAATTCTCATCCATACTGGTGTTTTTACGTTTGACGATTTGCTTATTGTGAACACAAAACTGATGGAAACATTTAGTGCCTGGAATAGTTCTTGCTTCCTTTTTGTCACTGTTTTCAAGACAAAATTTAAGTTTCTACGTTCCAGTGAAACAGATAAAAATTTTAAACCTTGATCAAGGGCTTGATCAAGCGCCAATCTGCTATTGCGAGTGTGAAATGACTCTATGAGAACCAAATCATGACGTAGCATGAGCTTCTTAAATTTTGTCATGAAAACAGTGACAAAAAGGAAGCACAAACTATTCCAGGCACTAGAAGTGTCCATCAGTTTTGTGTTCACAATAGGCAAATCGTCAAATATAAAAATGTATGAATGAGAATTGGGCATTGGTTTTCGACTCAGGCTCAGGCACATAAGGTCAGACATACAAAATTCAAACACATTTCAACGTATTTAGCACTGAATAGCTTGATTCCTGAAATTATCTGTACCAGTTAGATTGGATGAATAAAGAATAAATTTCTGGTTATTCACAATGTATTTTATATGTGTTTTCCCATCAAACTGTATATTTTCTAGAGCTCCTCCCTCCGGTGAAAAAATTGAATGTCATTTGGTGAGTTATAGCAATTTCTTGGTTTCAAAATTTTCACTACTTAAAAAGCCATTAAGTGTTTTTTTTTTGTGTTCCAATTGTGACTGGACATAGTATACAGTACTTGTGCGGAAATAGAATAAACAGTAAGACAGTACAGTCTTTCCATAGTCAGTTTGCAACGGCTCTGTTGTCATATTGATCACAGAGATAAATTTAACAATTATAACAACTAATTTTTGGTATTCCTATGTTAGCAATTATATTGGAATTGTATCCTAGTATTAAAATCCATAATACTAACAGTATTATTCAGAGTTTCCGAACAACAAATACCAACATTAGCTAAACATACAACGGCAAATTATCGTCAACCTTGCGAGATAAATGTATTTATTCACATTTTGGCAACAACGCGAAATATGGGGTACTGTCGTAATTCCATCTCTTTCTCTCATGCAGGTGCCGCATGTATCTCTTTCTCTTCTCTCCGCGTACGTTTCATTTCGTTCCCTCCCACGTTGGGTCAGTGAAGTGCATAACGGTATTGTTTAATCCTTATATTGAAATAAATTTATGTAGACCTTTTGATGTACCACCGCAATCGGTTGTCGAAACTCCCGTTTTCGATCTGTCGGCTGTGCAACAACCGAATTTAGAAGAAAACAAGGCACAAATTTGTGAATTTACAAATAAAGATTTACCTGTAGAAACTCAAAGAGTCATTTTAAATATTTATATCTGTTTAAAAAGTGAAAAATTGTATAAAACACTACACGATGTTGTTAAGCGTATTAGTCAATTGACAAATATTTAAATTTTCACGATTTATGCTATTATTAAACGAGGCGATATCGTTTTAGAGAAAAATATCAGTTTATTTAGACGAAACGTGATTTGACACCCACGACGTGGTTCAGCAAGTTTGGGCAGACGATTCCAAAAATTGTGCCTTGAAAACTCCGTGTTCGAGGGGGAAACGACTATTTATTTTACACGCGGGGAATGAAAACGGCTTTGTTCAAAGGGTGTTACTTCTTTCGGCGAAAAATATCAAGCAAAGTTTTGCAGATTATCATGAAGATATGTCATCATCTTTATTTGAGACTTGTTTTGCCAAACAACTTATACCGAACATACCATCAAATTCGGTAATAGTAATGGACAACGCGCCGCGCCGTATCATTCCCGAAGAATTAATAAATCGCCGACTTCAAATTCCAAGAAAGAGGAAATTTTGCAATTTCTACATACCAATAATATTGATATCCCTGCTACAGCTAAGACAAAGGCTCATTTAATTAAAATCGTCAAAGAACATCATTTCACTCCTCAATATTTCATTGATTCATTAGCAGAAACGAGTGGCCTTATTGTTCTTATCATTACATTTTTAATCCAATAGAAATGGTTTGGTCTTCAGTAAAGAAGAGACTAAGGCGGGGCAATTCTTCTCCAACGCTCTCAAACATCGTGTTACAGAATATACGAGACGTGTGTAATGACGTTTCTAATACCGAGATATGGAAGAATTGTGTCCATAACGTCATTTCTATAGAGTATAGAGCATCGATATCATATTACACCATCCGTTAATCCGCTAATTATTAATATAAACGGTATGGACGATTCCTCCTCGGATAATTCAGATTCAGAGCATTAACTCATGATCTCCTTAGATTCATTTAATTACTTTTCTATTTCTGATCCCAATCTGATTCCCAACAATCCCGTCCCTATCCATATCCTGGCAAAGAGTACTCATACCTCCTCGTTGGTCTTTGCTGGATGATGAAATCTATGGAAAATTAATAAATTTATCATAAATTTCATTGTCTACGGAAGTACATGATTTATTAGAATTATTACTAATTTCTCTAAAGAAATTTTAAACGGCACGCCTATGGAGTCGGCCTCTTTGTCGCAGGTGCAGTCCGAAGATTTCTCGTTGCAAACTGACTATGGAAAGACTGTAGATACAGCACATAATCATGGTACTTTAAAAAAGATAATCATTCCAGTAAGGAATAAGAGAGAGGTCAGATGAAAGTTAATAGACTTGTTGAGATAATACTGAAATTTTCATTGAATCAGTTAAACGCCTCAGGCGATATTCAGATTTTTATTGTTAATAAATGGCGACAATGTAACCAGCCTAATTTAATGTGAAAATCCCTCAGACTATACTAGGTTCCCTAGACATGTTACATAGGTCTCCTCGACGGTTTTCTAGTTATTTTTCATGATAATTATCAATGTGGAATAAAATGTCGAACAAGCCCATAATTACCACTTAAAAATTTAAGGTGTGCGAGTGCCATTTACGTGTTGAATTTAAGGACGCAATTCGCACTACGGAGGATGTAATTTCAGAATCCAAAGTCTCTTAAATATGTATAATAATTGAAACACTCAATATATTCAGTTTGGTTGCTCCACATACATACAGGGTGGTCGTGACATAACCTTACAAAAAAATTCTGGGTCATTAGGAGGATCCAACAATTTCGAAAAACCCATATTTGGTAGGTCCAAAATGATGAAGAAAAATTAACCCCTATGGTTAATGGACGCCACTGACCACAAAAATAAATACATACATATTTAACCAAGATTTAATTGTTAGTTACCTAGTTACAATAAATTGACAATTTGCTTTCAAATTTGATAGACGTTTTCATTTGCCAGTGATTTACTTGTCAGTTTGCATATGTCAGTTGTCATTTATATGTCGTCGCCTTTCTTGTTTTCAATGTATCGGGTGTTTTTTAAGTTTCACCTCATAGTAGGCTGTGGATAGTGTTTGTGAATGCGCCTTACTAAAAAATGTCAAAATTGACATAACCTCAATTTTTAATAAAAATTGAAACTGCTCCAGTCAGTTACTAGTGTCTTGAAAAAGACAGCTTGGCTCTATTAATTAGGCGTAGATGACTGAGCTGTCTTTCTCAAGACACTATTAACCGATTGGAGCAGTTTCAATATTTATTAAAAAAGTGAGGTTATGTCAATTTTGACATTTTTTAGTAAGGCGCATTCACAAACACTATCCACAGCCTACTATGAGGTGAAATTAAAAAAAAAACACCCGATATTTTTTCTCTTATAATCTTTTTTGTACAAGAAGTCTATAAAACCAGTCTTTTTCAAGACTTCACTTGCGTTTGTGTTTGCAGTTTGTAAGTAAATAGCAAATTTCATGGGTCAAAACACTAACGGATAATCATGATTGTGGTTTTAGGTTAGAATCTGCCGATAAACACAATATTCAACAAAGAACAACGATCTCAACTTTAAATGGCAAAGGCCACGTCAAGTTTATAAATCGGCTTTAATAAATAACAAAAGAAAACCAGTGTATTTTTTTTCGCATATTCTTGATTTGTAAATTTCATTTCTACCGGAAATTCAAAATTATTGAATTTGACAAATGTCATTCAGTTTACTAGTTGGTACAGGTACCGATTATCGTTACTAGACAACCAAAATCACATTATTTATCCTGATTAACTCATTGGCGTACAGCAAATTTTGTACAAATTTTCAATTATTCTTATCTCGAAAACGAAAAGACTTTTACTAGATTTTTTTTTGTATATGAGTTCTACTCCGTGTCTTCCCACATGCGGTCAGTGCCATGTGCGGTCAATTCTTTGAAATCCCAGGACAGCCCAATTTATCGGGGTTCTCGGTACCGGCTCGCTATGAACGGTAGTGTCTTATGCGGTCAGAATCAAAAAACGTCCCAGATGTGATCCCTAGAAAATATTTCTACCTGTTGTCTACCTACTTGTGAATAATATTAAGGATAAAAGATCGCCAAGAATCGACCAAAGAAAACATAATAAAATATTACGAGCTATAGGCTGTAATTGTTTGAAAGTCCCTGCATTTCGCTTAGGATTAATGCAAATAACGTAAGCAAGTTCATTTCAAATTTTTAAAATTTAATCGTACATGGATTTAATTTAAGGGGCCGTCCATAAATCACGTGATGCTCCGAGGGGAGGGAGGGGGTTATCTTTTTATCACGGTTTACACCCATGTCACTTCACCACGATTATTTTCTCTGTACTGTCGATAAGAATATCCATTATGAGTAGCACTAGGTTTTCCTTTTTTGGTAAAGATCAATTGGATTTTATTTTCCATATTACTTTTAAGACGGTTTGCTCTCACTGAAGTACACAGAGATAATGAATCGCAAAGCAAAATATTTACAGTAGCCGCCCGGTTATACGAAATTCGGATTATCCGAAAAGCTAGTTAAAAAGCGATTTCGCCGCCGCAACTTGTGGCTTTGTCGCTAGCCGTCGCCGCATTATTCGATATTGCACGTGTTTCTTTCTTACGCTTTCTTAGAAAAAAATAAAAATTGGATTTGTTTCACGGTTTTCATAGCCCTCCGAACACACTCAAGATTAGTATCAACTTGATTCTATCGTATTGTAACCGAACGACTTGGCCGTAAAGGCACAGTACTTGTTTGATGCATACGAAAAAGCCGGCGTTTTTTTTGCGGTCGTAAAGTAATACAACCATCGTTATCGGAGAGGTGGTGCGGAGTTCGAACTTTGTTTCGAATGTGTCGGATAACCGGGCGGCTACTGTATTTGCAAACCCTATTAATCCTAGTAACGCCCGGTTTCATAATGCAGTTAAAGTCCACTTTAACTTATAGTTGACTTTGACTGTGACGTTAAGTTAAATTGGACTTTAACTGCATTATGAAACCGGGCGTTCTAACGTAGTCAAAGTCAACTTTAAGTTAAAGTGGACTTTAACTGCATTATGAAACCGGGCGTAATCCATTTTCCATATCGGCCGAGGGTGTCTACCGAGAAATTCGGTGAATTCGGATATGACCGCACATGGGAAGACACCTGCACAACAGGTAGAAATATTTTTGGAGTGACCGCATGTGGCACGATTTTTCACATTGACCGCATGAGGCACGACCGCTCGTGGCACGGAGCCTTCTACTCATCGTCACCTATTACCGTTTTTTTTTTGTAAGGTTATATCACGACCACCCTGTATACTCAGAAAGTCATAAACTTATCAGTCGTAAGATACACATTGTAAATTGCAAACTCAAGACATGCTACAAAACAAGCAATTACGAAATTAAATTTGGTTTCGACTAACAAGGTATCTCTTTTACAAGGTATCAAGTTTACTCTTTTTATTAATTAATGAGTAGGTAATAAAATGCTACTTTCTTCTTGTTTTTTGCGTACCTATTACATGCAATATGTATCCCCTTTAGAATCCATTTACGTCAGTCACGATGCTCCCGAACGAAGGGACGTCTGATAGGTAGGTACGTAACGTTATCTACTACGTTATCCTCGAAATTTGCGTATCTCTGGTGTATAGGGATTGTTATCCCTGGAAAACAATGGAATTAATTTCGTTAATAACGCCCACCCCCCTTCTCCGGAATCGGTCGTGTTTCTCCCCCAAGTAACGGCACAGGCAGCGGGTTATACACATACAATAACATAATCATCGAAATTGGCATTATTTGCAAACAACACACAGAAGCAATTTCAAGCCGCGTCACCGCCAGCTCTGTTTACAAACACGGTTCGCATCAAAGCGAAGAGAATCTGGATGAGAGTTGGTTAAGGTACGCCTTCGATGCTGCTCTTGCTGCTCCTTGCAGACGACGGAGAAGGAGGCGTAGAAGATTCGATAATATATACATACATATGTATCTACGGATATTACTTCATCGAATATTATCAAGTAACGTTACGTCTTCGAAATCCTTACCAACCAACTCAAGCACCATTTCGAATGAAATTAACACATTCGCATAAAAATGAAAATTTATTTCACCTAAACTAAATAAGGGACTGAAATTTCGACCAACTCAGCTATACTACGCCTGATTCACATAATATGTACCTTGTAACGTTTAAACAACAAATTCAGACATATGAAAAGCGCTGAATATATTCCCGGCTTGACGCTTCACTTCACGCAACACGTAGAAACACGCCGGTTGAAATTTATTATGCATACGGGAGTTTAGGCCTCGCATTTTAAAAAAGAGCGATACCCGGCACGTTTTGATTCGAAAATGTTTTACTCTAGGCAGAAAGCGTCGGTGTATTTAAAAATGAAGTTGTAGTTAATTTTGTGAGATTTGAGTAGAGTACGAAGTAGCAATAATTTTTCTGGAGAAGTTAATTGGATAAACTTGTAAGGCACATTTTCACCATTTTTGGGTGTTTTTTCCCTCAACTTTAACATTTATGGTTAACGAAACATTGACTTCCGTTCAGTTTTCTTGTTAGAGTGTTACAGAACTGGGAGCTGAAAGCTATTTAAGGCTTCAAGATCCCATTTTTAGGTAATTTTTTAATGTTTACTACTACAACAATCATAATTAGTGATTATTTGAGGTTTTTAAACTTATTACTTATAATTACACATTTATTACGCGTGAGGGATTTCTGCATTAACAGTAAACCAGAAAGACAGAAACGAAGTGTAAGCGCTTTAAAAAAAAACTTTTATATTGAATTGAATTTTAAATTACGTTCTAATTTTATTGTAAAGGCAAAAATTTCTTGAACCATTATTTATGGTCATTGAAATTTCTGACCAAAATCAGACGGAATTCGACGGTGACAGACAGCAACCAATTTCAAGTACACTTACATTTATTTATAAGTTCAGTTAATATCCCGTAATAAATATTCAAAAAGTTTCTTTTTATTTGTTTGTAAACTTCGTTTAAGAATACCTTCATTATTATATAACATCTACCAAGCTTATAAATACATTGTAGTTACTACCTGAGTTATTCTCCCAATAATAAATTTAATGTATGTGAATATTAAATTCTTAGTTTGATATTATGCTTCACTCCCGAAGACAGAAATTTGAATATATATCCGAATATGCTGTAATTTCGTTTGGAATATTGTAGAAAAATTGTAAAAAGTGTTATTTTTACAGAAACAGACCCTACGAAAATCTATGTAATTTAGATCTAACTAACGGTGACTTAATGTTGATGATATTGTAACGTTTATTTCTAATTTATTTACACTGTTCTTAATTATACACTACACACTACTTAATTTATTTAGACTATTACTGAACTAATTAATTTATATTACACACTTAACATTTTATTTTATTTGTACCATTCGCTTGTCCGTTTTTCGCACTATTTATTCACTCGCGGCTTCACGTCTAATCTAATCTCTCCGACCGGAAGCCCGTCTTTATATACATATCTCAGTTTTAATCGGGAACCTTCTGGTGTATTCTTTCCTAATAATGTTTTTTCTAGAAACGCCCAGAAGGTAGTAAATCATTCTTTCTTTAAATGAATATCCGGGAGTAATCTGAAACTGTCCTTTTTTTATAGGATTCAATTAGCGGAGGCCTTCCTTTGAGGCAGGCCGCCGTCCGATAAGGAGAAGGCTTACGCTGGTTGTTTACATTTCGCGTTACAATATCTTTCCATAAACTTATATTGATTAAAATGTTTGTTTAACAAATAGCTCGAATACGAAACAGTGCGTTTTGCATTAATTCGTTCCTCATGAACAAATTGCGACAAGATTTAACGAGGTCATGACATTACTTACCCTCGCCTCGGTGTGTTTTCATGATTTAAATTCTTTAGCAAAAGATGCACGTTGTTATAAAAATTTATAGCAGTTTTCTTTCACCAATCATAAAGTTTATGATCGTAGTAACATCAAGAAGGAGATTTAATGTTAAAAGAATCTCCATACTTACTGCTTTACGACGCGAAACTCGTGGGACGTTCTGATTACGTAATTGTCGGTAAGGTGTGTGGACTGTGTTATCCCTCGATGTGACTAATAATTCTGCATTTCAGTATATCACGTTTTGCTAAATTTTACTATTTCTCTAACAATTCTACGAAAGGTGCTATTCAATGCATATTTCACTTGTGGAGTTTTAAGCTGTCAAAGTCAACATATCTAAAAGTCCAAACGTATTTAGGCTAGCTGTAATTAGCATTCAGGTTTCGTAAAGGTCAGACTCAATTAAAGTAAACAATCAAGTAAGTTCTAAAGGTGGGAGGTTCATTAATGATACAAGAGCTTCATTTCACTGCCTTTCGTGTCTTCTGGATTCATCTGCGTTGTTTGTGTTCCGCAAGTATTTTCTCCAAATGTAATTTTTCTTTCTGGCATCCATTGCGCTGTTCAACCGGGCGGTCAAATATAACGCTTAGGTCCTGGGTAGTATTACCTGAGTTAGTAGTATCAGAGTGATATTTTTAGAGATTTATTTTGGTAAGGGGTGGGCAAATATCTCGGCGCGCTACAAATTAAAAAATTTGGTTGTGTGTAAGGTCGGTTTAGGGACGATAATTTTTACGTGATAACGTCATGAGAAAACAATGAAGAAATCTGGAATACGTTTAGGAATTGAATACAATTATTGTCACTAAATTATCATTAGAAGTTTTTTTTGCACTGCGGTTGGCAGTGCGAAAACTGGTCATTTTATAAGCATTGTTATGACATGTGTGTATGATATAATTGTTTTCATTGAATACTAAACGAAAGCAGTCGACTTTTTACACGATCATTTATATCATTCATAATAATTTTTTTATTCGAAATCGCAACCTAACCTATTGTTACTGCACTCGTGGTCCGATTCAAGAACAAATATGTGAGATTATATAGCTAACCGAACTCTTAGAATATAAGAATTGAATAGCTTATTGCCGCAATTGTAATAGTAATAAGCAACGTTATGCACAGTAAATATTCAGATAACTTTATAAATAATGGTGTGCTGACTACTGTCGCCGTCGTCGCTGACGACTGAGTGGAAACAGTGCAGTCAGAACGCGCGTAGCGCATGCCCATTCGTCTCCTTCCATCGTGCTCGAGATCCGAGCCGATCGCCAAATCGAGCTTTCACTCGGACCACCAAGGTCGATTTCTGTCTATTGTTGTCGCTCTCACTCTAGCTCGCACGCATGGGTGTGGCGTAACGTTACAATATTTTGTGAACCGGTAGGTAGCCGGCACATCGATTTATAAGACGTATATCACGTCAAAATCGTATCATCAGTTATGGGGTTTTGACTGGAATATTAAAATAACATTTCTTAAATTGCTATCTTATTGTAATATTGCTTGCACATGTTTGCCTTACATTTCGGAGACAAAGTAAACACTATTTTTCTTACGCACACCACCATTTTAGTTTGCAGTGATTTACATCGATATATGTAATTTTCCGAAATGTACTGAAATTTGACAACGATACTGCAAACTATCAGCGAGATTGCGCATTCGAAAATTATGTCCAAGAAGACTACACAAATTCAAGGTAATCTCCAAGGTCTGAATCTGGTGTTTATAAGATCAAATGCAGTGATTGCGAGGCTGTTTACATTGGCCAGACGGGTAGGTCCTTTAAAATCAGAATCAATGAACATTTCAAACATTACAAGACCAATTTGGGGAGAAACTCGATTATTTCACAAACTTATTTTGCTAATCACCTACTTAAAAATCAACACTCTTGTCATTTTTCGAACAACGTTGAGATCTTACACATTTGCGACAAAGGTAAGAAATTCAATGCTTAGGAGATTTTGGAGATTTTTAAGGCTTTGAAAGACAACAACCTTATTGTGGTTAACGATCTGACATACCTCAATAGAAACTCGGTTTTGGATTTCTTTGGCTGATTTTATATTTTACACTTTCACTTGACTTCAGTTTAATTTTAATTGAAACCCTTTTTGGCCTATAATTATAATATAATGTTATTTCTTTTCTTTTGAGGATAGTTACATTTGTTTACATTTTCGTTTATGAGCGTGGGTCTTTGGTGTGTTTTATCACGTGATGCCAGTGATATTCTACCGTTTTACGGATTTATGGATTTTAGATCAACCTGTCATGTTTCACGTTTGTGTCCTAAGATTGTTGGGCGGGAACCATTGTTATTTTGATTTTTTTAACAAAATTTTGTTGTTTAGACGTTCGAGATGTTACTGGAAGCTTCTTCCGAATATTTAAAGGTTTTACACAACTAAAAATAGGATATTTAACGACGTTCTTTGATTGTATACTTACCAGGTTTCCAGTCGCGGTGTCCATTGGGATTTATAGTAAATCCACTGAGAAGAAAACACCCACGAAACGAGAAAAGGTAGTAAAGTTAGACAACACCTAATACATGTCGTTTGCAATTGGTGGAAAATTCATAAAATTTTTGGCGGCAATTGTTGATGTATATAGTGAGTTCAGTAAAATTAAAAAGTTTAGTTGTCTGATCTATGGTGGTCTGTATACTAGCGTTCAGGTAAGTCGTTGACGGTGATAGTGGACTTTTAGTTGATGGTTTATTTTAACGTGTCACTATTGTTATTCAGGTTTTTGGTATAAATTTTTACAAACATGTTTGTGTGATCCATTGCAATTATGAAAAGACACCTTCCCTGCTCGCCTCCCAAAAAGAGACCTGGAACATACTTAAGCTGCTGGGAGAAAACCATTATTTTAAATGTACACAGAAAAAAAGAAATGAACATCCTTAGTAAAATCTTAGTAAATGATAAATTATAGTCCAGGCGATCATTCATAACGCGACCCTGTACTTATTCGCTAGCTGGTCGCGCGCTTTGAATTTCGACGTTTGTGTTTCATGGAAGTTTTCTTCTCAGTGGATTTACTATAGAACGGAATTGTTACAATTAATTTTATCTTATTTGTTGACTTCTATGACAAAGTTAGTTAGTTGTACTTGGTTAACGACGTCCTTTCCTCTTGGGTTGCGTTCTGGAAGTAGGTACTTTAAGGTTTTAATTGTGTAAGTATTCTTTTGGTGTATTTTAATTTCAATTTTTATCTTATCATAGTGTACCTACACCATTTTACATTTTACATTTTTTCAGATATTTTAAGATACTTTACGGTTGTGTTGTTGCTGAGTGTGGTTTCTTCTTTCTTTTTAGTACGACTGAAGATGACCTCACAGTAGGTCGAAACCAGTGTAACGCCGCACCGTATTTCATACAGGGACGTACTAAGAAATGGTAGCGTCTGCCACCAGCCCAGAAATTATTTATTTAAAATGTCGCTCTGAACGGACGACACTGTTTTTGGCCCAGCGGAGACAAGGTTTCTGACCAACCTCTACAGGAAACGCGAGCCCCAGGGCTTCGCAAATGCCTGTCGATTTCAGTGGGGATTCGGTAGCAAAATAATACCCAAGTGTTAAATTTGAATGAAATTAAAGTTTATATTGACTAGATAAAATTTATGACTATACAGTGAACAAAAATAAAAGGAATCAATTAAATGAAAGAACTTAAAATAACCAAGTAACAGATAACAAAATAACCGAATTCAAATTGACATAAAATTACGCATGCTACCCCTACAAGAATGCGTACAAGATATTTCCCCAACAATCAAAAATATAATAACCTCCACCCTAATTGGGAAAATCCTCTACCCTGTACCTAGATCAATATTTTGATTCTCTACTATTCTTACTTCCGAAGCTCTAGTTCTTACTTGTGACTGAACTAACCAAAATTACCAACTGTGAACTAATCAAGGAATTTACGTAAGTGCGCGTTAGATTTCAGAGTTTAAACCTGGATACGCCTCTGTCCCGGGTCGTCGAAATTCGAACAGAACCCACACACACGAAACCCAGTCAAAGAGATAAGTATAAATACGAATCAACAAAAGAAATGATCGCCTCGTCTGTCCTCCGTCTCTGGAACATTAGTAATAACCCGTAACTTATTCCCGACTCACCACCTTGGAGTTCTGCGCTGACTTCCACCCTAAGATTCGTCGCTTCGGCTCTGGTATGACACTCGGAAACGTGACTCTACACTCGATACGGCCCCAAATAGCAAAATTTGGAATCAACCCCAAAACTAATGACACGAAAAAATATCAACAAAATTAAAATCAAATTTAAATAATTGATTTGACGTTAAAGCAAATTCCCACTGAATTCCTTTACTTTAGTTTACACCCTCGGTACCAATAAGTACCAAAAACAAAACACTGACTCGAAAACCGCGCCTCAAACGCGTAGCAACCCCGTTGCTCTGACCTCGTCTGAACACCTCTGTTCCCCGGACCGAAGTGAAGTTCTTTCGTCTTCAATGCGAGCTGTGTATTTTTCCAAGTCATCAATTTTCGCCCAGTTACGAATTGCAGCGGAATATTTATTTCGTCGCCCATGGCCTATAATAATGTCAAGAACCCTCAAAAACGAATTTTTCCAGAGCAAACCTCTCCCCTATGAAATCTGTGCTTTAGGTATCATTTCCCTGAACGCTCATTTCTGATTACGACGGGGTTTTCGTCTCTTTCGTCGCGTAAATTATTTGTAATTTCGGGCGTTTGACCTTTTGTTATAGTTTCAATTATAAAACATTTTTACGTTTCAAAACAAATTTCGTTATAGTTTCAATCGTTTAGTTTCGAAACCAATTCTACAGGGTGGAGCCTTTTCCCATTTACCTAATCAATTTCTAAAATATCTCTTAAATAAATTTAGTAACATCCCCCGGATGTTACACCAGTTGCATTTTTTAAAATAAAGTGTTGGAAAGTCATATAAGCTTTCCTTCCTTTGACTTATCATGCCAAGTTTGAGTCCTTGGACGACCTCCTTCTGTTAAATGAAAGCAGTCGAATTTTTACACGATCATTTATATCATTCATCATCATTTTTTAGTCGAAATCGTAACATATTCAAGAATTGAATACTTTATTGCCGCAATTACTATTGTAATAGTAATAAGCAATGTTATGCACAGTAAATATTCAGATAACTTTATTAATAATAGTGTGCTGACTGCTGTCGCCGTCGTCGCCGACGACGGAATGGAATCAGTGCAATCAGGACGCGCGTAGCGCGTACCCCTTTGTCCACTTCCATCGCACTCGCGAACCGAGCTGATCGCCAAATCGAGCTTTCACTCGGACTCTGTCGTGTGAAAGAGATAGATGCGTCGCAAGGCAACCGCCAAGGTCGATCTCTGTCTATTTTTGTCGCTCTTACTCTAACTCGCACGCATGGGTCTGGCGTAACGTTACAATGTTTTGTGAATCGGCAGGTAGCCGGCACATCGATTTATAAGACGTATATCACGTCCAAAAATTACACTCTCGTGTTCTCACAGCTTTCATGAATCATAGAGCCGGCTGGCCGGGGGGGGGGGGTAGCACGAAGATGCTTCTGGGCGGTTTTTCAGGCAATTCGTCTATCGGGCAGTATCACGTCATCGATTGGTTTGATCGAGACTGATTTCGGTAAAATTATTATCCGAGAATTGTCGAATCGTTTATGTTTATTATTTTAGAGGTATTCCGTTACATATATATGTAACAGACGTGGGGAATCAAAAAATTCCTGTACTTGTTTATTGTGAAAAGTTCAAAAGTTCCTTAATCTTCTGCCTTGAGTCAGATATGTGGCCTATTTCACCGTAGTTCCCGGCTGGTTACGCCTTTTTCGTGATACTTATTTAATTTCATTTATTTACCTATACACTTTTGTTAAAAGGTAACGATTCTTGATCAAAATAACCCCTTTAACAATTGGCCGTCCTAACTTTAAAATTACGCGAATCTAATATATCTCTTTCAAATCTCGATGCCGCCCGTCGCGCTTACCTCCCTTTAACGCAAAATGTCGTTTATATGCATAAACGTCGCGCTTTCTAGCAAAACGTTTATGTATCTCCCTAAAAAAGCTTTCCATTACGGAAATCCCCCTCTTAACGTGGGGAACGTGTTCAAAAACGTGCATGCAAACGAGCTGCAAACTCCCTGCACTCGAATTTTTTCCTCCCGTTCCCTTCGAGCACTTTTCCAATTTCTTTAAGCCGAGACCCGAACACTCGGGTCTGCTCGTACGGGCATTGCGAGCATGTTCCGTCATCGAGTGAAAATCAGCAGTAAAACTACGTACGTACGTCCCCATGGGAAATCTCGCTCTGGCCGGGAGACGGGGGAGCGAGTCTCTCCTTTCCTCTCCCGTTCGTTTCCTCCCTCTCTCCCGCTCGGCACTAGGAAACTTTTAATGTGTTCGTTAGTGAATTTTATTTTCGCATTTAAATGTATCGTCGGTGCGGTTTTTGCCGGTTTATTTGCTCCGGGACGTCGACGCCGCCGTCTGAAGGGCTCAGCTGTTGACGGAGATTTATACGCGTAAGCTCAAGGGTCGCTTTTTATACTCGAGTTAAGCTGATCGTCGGGCTCTGGGAAGGGGCGAGTTTTCGTTTCTTGTCGGTTAGTACTTGTCTTCCGTATAGTACTTCTTATCCGAAAGGTGACCACCGCAGGGGGAACAGTTAATCCCTTGTAACGCGCTTGTCGCAGTTACTGGTTGGATTTGGCGCTTAGACGGGATTCGGGAGTTCGGTAAGGGTTTTAGGGTCGGTTTTACGGTTTTGCTCGGGCGCCAGATTTTTAAAGGGTTTTCTCCCTCGGAAAAAGAATTCGGCGGTTCTAAATCTAGCGGCTGTGACAGTCACAGTTTACGGACGGTTACGTAACAGATAACAAATAGTTCGGTCGGTTTAAAACTATCGGTCGACATTTCACAATTTACTGACACTCACAAACAACAAATAATTCGGCGGCTTATATCTAACGGCGGTCACGTTTACAATAGACAGACAGACTTGCCAAAAACAAGTATTGGTTCTGACTTTGGATTAACTCAGGTACAGGACAATTTGATGGGGGGAAGTTTACCTACTCGAGTATCATCTGAATACTAAAGCAATGGTAGATTGAACATTGCCTTATCGACCGCCATCTATCTGAGCTAGGATTGATTTCGCGATCAAATGTACGGTGTGTGGTCTACCCTCAACTCTCCAAAAATATGCTTCGTTACACCCTTGACTTTCTGGTTTTTATCTCGCCACACACCCTGGTGTCGATTTAACAAATTAAATAACATCCCCACTGTTTTCCATAAAGGTAACTTCTGTTTCTACAGTGCCATTAAAAATTTTGAAACTGTTGAACCTGGAGACCCCTGGAATATTTAAAAATTCAAAAAACCGAATTAGTGACAGATATTAAAATTAATATAAAATTTAAAAAAAATAATACAAAAAGATAAAAGGTAGGTATTTTCGTGAAACTCCACTGACGTACTCATACATTGGGTACAATTTTGTACATTTTAAATACTAAGTTTGACTTGTCCTTTTGCGGCTCGCCGATTAGGTAGTTTGTTCTTTCTTCTCCGGTGTGGTTCCTTTGGGAGATTGGAAGCTGTAATGGCTAATTTGACTTTATAAACTGTCGTTCGAGAAAGCTTGGGAAACCAACAATTAACCATTCACGCAGGTTACGTAATAGGCAGGTGCTTCGTCTTTACTTCCTTTTCTTTACTCTCCATTTCTCTTATGTAATATTTCTTAATGTACTTCTTCGATCGTGGCGTGCACGAAGGGCTACCACTTTCTTTCTTTTGTAGTTTCCTTGATTTAACATTACTTGTAGAAAATTCTTTGTGGAAATTTTGACTTGCGTCCATTTCAACAAGCAGCAAGTTTTTGTTGTGGAATGTTTACTAAAAGGGAAGGTTTTCATTTCATATGTTTCATTTATCTCAGTTTAATTACAAAAGTACTGTGTTATATTGATACATTATTATATCCTTTAACTAGTCCCTACTAAAAAAAAAAAAATTAAAAGTTTCTAATTTAAATTGCCAGTGCTATTATGTGATAGTCACGTATTTATTTAACCCGCATTATTGATTGATCCGTCCACAACAAATAAAGAGAGAGCGAGATAGAGAGAGAGAGAGAGAGAGAGAGAGAGAGAGAGAGAGAGAGTATATGGGGTGGACTGATATTTCATTAATAGTCTATTTGATTGATAGGTCTTGATATTAACGGTAATTAGCGCTCATGGAAGCCCTACCGGAATTTCAGTTGTTTTCATACATAAGTATCTCATCACGTTTAATAATTGTTACGTATTTCAAATTGTTATTGAGTTTATTGAAAACGAAGAGTGACTATTTGTCCAATACTCTGCATTAATGTATCATAACATACCTATATCAACTAGAGATGTCGCTGTAGGTAAAAAGGACAATGCAAAATGGCAAAAATGGGCATTTTCAGTGATTTATTAAAAAAACAATGTAAACAGTTAATTTTTATCGAATTCCAAGCATTTTTTTAATTTTTCGAGAAATTCCGACTCATTAATAATGAAATATTTTATTATCATATTATGCATAATATCAAAATTGAATTGATATATACAGGGTGGTCGTGATATAACCTTACAAAAAAATTCTGGGTCATTAATAGAATCTAACAATTCAGAAAAAAAAACCATTGAACGAAAGTGTGAAATGATCTCGTTAGAGAGTGGACTGTATGTAGATATTTTCCGTAGCTCATGAGTGGATCCGGCTCGAAAGACCATGAACGAAAGTGTGCAATGATCTCTTTAGAGAGTGGACTGTATGTAGATATTTTCCGTAGCTCATGAGTGGATCCGGCTCGAAGGACCATGAACGAAGTGTGAAATGATCTCTGTAGAGAATGGACTGTATGTAGATATCTCCCTCTTTGGCTCGTGGGTGGCTGCGGAGATAAATCTTGTCTCCAGGTTGTAAGGCTGAAGACGATCTTGTAGATTGAAGATCAGGGCGTGACGTGATCTCTTTGAAGTTCTTGAAGTTCTTGTAGGCGGAGATCAGGGCGTGACGTAATCTCTTGAAGTTCTTGAAGTTCTTGTAGCTTGGAGAGAGGGCGTGACGTATTTCTCCGGGTTTGGATCTGAGGGCGTATCGTGCAGATCCGGGGTTTGAGGTTCTAGTAGTTTGGAGAGAGGGCGTGACGTACTCTCCGGGTTTAAAGTCACTAGATATATAAAGTAGCGCAATTCGGCCGCCATTTTGATTCCAAAATTACCCGGTAAATTCAAATGTTGTACAAATGATGCTATTTGGTTGCATATCTTTGAAAAAAATTACATGTTTGACATGACATGACATGACAAACAATCAAAATGTTTTGCATTCGACTGTATGTAGAGTAGTTTGTGAAATTTGTAGGAGAAATCAAAACGGAAACTTGTAATGGCAACATTTTATTTATTACGATTGAACTTGAACTTCCTCCCGTGACAACTTAAAATGGCAATTGACTACAGTTACTGACTGAGTTACAGTCTGACAACTGTAACTCCGCCATTTTGATTCCAAATAGTGTTTTCTCTGTCTAACACATTGTCCTTACCAATTGCGCTACTTTATATATCTAGTGACTTTATCCGGGTTGAAGTTTGTTAGGTTTTGGGTTGTCGAGTTAAGTGGCGTGAATTTATTGTACCAAATTTCAGGGCTTTTATACATCTTATTTTACATTGGTTAAATGAGATATTATTTGTTTTCTTACAATGACCTAGCGTTGCAAAAACTGACCTTAACTGTAGCGCGCTTCTTATCACGTTCCGTGAACGCCTTTGTTATGCTGACTCGGTTAATTATTGTGATTCTGAACTTGACTTGTTGACGTTCGGTCGGCGTTGTTATTCTTCGTAATAAAATAAGACGAGCTTTTTAGTTGAATTAGATATCCCAAAACCTTGTTACCTAAGCTGCGTCAGTGATTATTATCTGTTTGTAAAACAAAACGTGTTGTAAAGTTCCCAAAATTAGTTCACCATAAATTACAATTTCTTAACCTAAAATAATGTTGACGTTAGCGTCAACACCCATATTTTGTAGGTCCAAAATGATGAAGAAAATTTAACCCATATTCACACTCATTTGACGCCACTGACCACAAAAATAAATACATACATATTTAACTAAGATTTAATTGTTAGTTACGTAGTTACACTAAATTGACAATTTGCCTTCAAATTAGATAGACGTTTTCTTTTGCCAGTGATTTACTTGTCAGTTTGCATATGTCAGTTGTCATTTATATGTCGTCGCCTTTCTTGTTTTCAATGTATTTTTTCTCTTATAACCATATGTGTACAAGAAGTCTATAAAACCAGTCTTTTTCAAGACTTCACTTGCGTTTGTATTTGTAGTTTGTAAGTAAATAGCAAATTTCATGGGTCAAGACACTAACGAATTGTGATTTTAGGTTATAATCTGCGGATAGACACAATATTCTCAACGAATCTCGACGATCTCAACTTTAAACGGCAAAGGCAACGTCAAGTTTATAAATCGGCTTTAATAAATAACAAAAACAAACCATTGTTTATTTTTCACATATTCTTGATTTGTAAATTTTATTTCTACCTCAAATTCAAAATTATTAAATTTCACAAATGTCATTCAGTTTACTAGGTGGTACAGGTACCGATTATCGTTACTAGACAACCAAAATCACATTTTTCATCCTGATTAACTCATTGGCGTACAGCAAATGGTGTACAAATGTTCAATTATTTTTATCTCGAAAACGAAAAACTTTTACTAGATTTTTTTGTTGTATATGAGTTCTAGTCATCGTCACCTAATACCGTTTTTTTTTGTAAGGTTATATCACGACCACCCAGTATAAATTGGTAAATTTACGTCTGTTGGTAGATTTATCTAGTATTGCATTCGTTAACGAAGTCGAAAAAAGAGGAATTAAACTGCGGTTTTCAGTTTTTTGGTATCTAGAGATCATACTTGTTTTGAAAACAAAATCAAAAAACTTTAATTTCGCGTCTGAGAGAAAAATGTTACTTAGGTTTTTTGTTGATCTTATAGAGGCGAACGACTTTTGTATAAAATATTTTTTCCAGAAATGTACAGAAAAAAAAGTTTATTTTAAAAAAAAAATCCAAAAATTTTTATTTTGCATCTGAGTGAAAAATGTTACTTAGGTTTTTGTGTTGCCCTTATAGAGGCGAATGACTTTTGTACGAAATGTACATAAAAAAGTCATATGCAAAAAAATTTGAAATTTTGACGTTTGTATTTTTTTAACACCTCGTATACAGTTTTTTGACACATCGTGTCTGTTATATTATTCTATATCCTACCCATAAATATACCTTTCAGCCTGGCATGCCATGGGGTTTTTTGAATTCGTAATGGTATCGTTTCCAAATGTATTTTCTCAAATTCGAGAAGTATCACTACCACATTTCTGTTCGCAAGACTGCCAGTGAATGCGCCTCGACGTTTAATTCATTTTTAATTTATTTCATCGGTAAAAGAATTCCTGAGCAAGAGAATATTCTCATCTTCTGCCGAATCCTTATAAATATCCCCGTTTCTAATAATTACATCTCTTTCCGCCAATAGCTCTGCGTTAACGAAGTGCCTCCTCGGCTTAAGCTCCGAAGGATTTCATTTTCTTTTTCCTCTGAGCGCAGGAGGAAAAAACACACCCAATTTTCCATCTTTCTTCTTTTAATGTAATTAAATTTGTTAAGTTGTCGCTCTCTCCTCCGGAGTCACTTTGATTCGCTCGAATCACCGGCTTGAATATATATATTGAAATTAAAAGATTCCCTAACATTAGACGCTAAGAAAATAAGAAGAAAAAACGGAAGAGAGGAGGAAAAAAGGTGGAAGGCATCTCAATTAAATTGAGCAGCGTCGATGGAAGCACGAAACCGAATAAGGTATCGTCGAATTAGATGATTTCGATGTTGAAAGCAAATTAAGGAAAATTCCTGCTGAGAGGTATTCGTATTTTGGGGATTTTGAAATATATAATTTAATCGCATCGTTAAAACTTTACTACAAAAGACGACGGGAACGCAATGCTTCTAAACGGTACCTATATCAAATTTGACTCGTGAGGTTAACGGATTTCAGTGATATTAATTTTTATCAGAATGTGGTTCAATCAAAAATTGAATTGTATGAAATTGGGTGGAGTTTTGTGTGGAATGGAGTTTAAGGAGATTTGTTGAAATAAAAAGGGCTGTAGAACAACAACAGAAGTGAATTAAAAATACACATCACCTGGGCTTATTTGACTAATTGTGCGATATACAGTTTTCATGGTGATAACACTGGAGGGTGGAATCAACTTGTCAGTTGGGATGTTATGAAGGCCAGAATTGAACAGCAGTAGAATCTTGCTTCTTGTTGGAGTGGTTTAAGCAATTGTAACATATTTATGGTTCCTTAACCTCGCATTAAAATAACAAATATATCTCAGGATAACCATAAGAAATACAAACATTAATACTGTACAAAGTGTGAAGTGGTCTCTGTTGGAAGTGGACTGTATATACTCTCTGTCGTAGCTCGTCGGCGGCTGCGGAGATGAATTTTGTCTCCAGGTTGTAAGGCTGGAGACTGTAGTAGTAGTTGGAGATCAGAGCGTGACGTGATCTCTTGAAGTTCTTGAAGTTGAAGTTCTAGTTGTGTGGAGAGAGGGCGTGACGTACTTCTCCGGGTTTGGATCTGAAGGGAGTATCGTGCAGATCCGGGGTTGAAGTTCTAGTCGTTTGGAGAGAGGGCGTGTCGCGCTCTCCGGTGTGGACCTGAGGGCGTAACGTGCAGGTCCGGGTTGAAGTTCTTGAAGGTTTGGAGAGAGGGCGTAACGTGCTCTCCGGGTTTGAAGATCTTGGAGTTAAAAGTTGTAGTATCTTGAAGATCTCGTAGAACTCTCAGGGCGTAACGTGAGAGCTTGTAGGTTAGGGTGACGTAAATCAAGACAAAAACACACGTCGCTTTGAGCATACATGGTATACTAATTTATTGTCAACTTTCGGGATCTTTTATTCACATTCAATTACATTAGATCAATGGTACGTCTGTTTGTTTTTCTACAACGACCTAGCTTTGCAGAGCTGACCTTAACCTATACACGTTCGGTTTAATGCTATTTTCAGTTTGTAAAAACAACGCGTGTTAATTTTAATGACAAAATTACGTAAAAAGTTCCCTAAATTCGTTTTACAATAAATTATAATTTCTTCACCTAAAATTCAATTAAATAATGTCAACAGTGAACTGAAGCATCTCTGACTTACTGACATATAATTTACCCACTTTCCTAATTTATGGAACATATTGTACCTAAACATGGAGTAAAGGCGAAGGCTCTTATTAATGGCAAAAAAATGGATTCTGCATATCTTGTTGCTTATATATTAAGATTCGTATTTTGGGTTCGCTTCTTAAGCGTTTCAAAGCAGAATATGCCTTGAATAAAATTCAGGAATAAAGAGGCGGTGTTTAAATCAGCTTTTTAAATTTATAGGCTTACATGAAATACGAAATAATTTAAACATTGGGCAATTTCCAAATGATCTATTTTCCAAAATAGGTTCTGGTATACTGCAGGTAAAATTGGAACTGTTGCAGATAATACGCATTAGACTCATGGCAGAATTATTTTTAGGCTTTTGGTAGAATCAGGAAATCAAAATGTTGAGCCCGTTGACAACACATATTTTATTACCAAGTAATTCTAGTAATATTACAGATTAACTGGACAGCTGACAGTGAATAAACTATCCAAATCTTGAATTAGATGCTATGTAGATCTCCCCATCGGCGCAGGATATCGTTTTTCCCCTTTCGTAGCCATACATTTTTAATTTCCAAAGTGCGTCCGGCACCGGCAAAAACTTCAGAAAGTCCGCCGTGACAGGAAGGTTCTCGTTTTTGTAAATACCCTGAAACATAAAAGGCAAACATTGACCATCGATACCGACGACGGCGCCATTAGAGTAGAATTCGAAGCGGTTTTTATTAATTTCCGTACAAGCGAAAGCTCGTTAAACCCCAAAATAAAAATCGGCCACGCATTGTCTTCCGAAAGTCCACCCTTCGGGCCCTCGTGCGTTTTCCACGATAATTAAAACGAACAATCGCGCATCGACGGCATATGAATTTTACGCCCTCCGCCTCGAATTCTATCGGACGCCCCACGTCGTTAAATTAGACACATTAAATTTTAATGGCGAATCGAAATTAATCTTATCAGTTCCCGATATTAACCATAAATTTTATCGTTTATTTGCTGAATTGCTAACCTAATATCCACGAATCGGTGGGTGTTTAGCAGGTTGTTAATTGAGCTCGCCGGATTTATTTCCGATTTAATGATGTTACCCGAAGTGCTAACCGGATTATGTCGGAGATTGAAAAATATCAAAAGGGAACCGTAAAATCCGATCAGCGGAAAATGAAAATGTTAAGAGAATCTTTAATGTGTACAAAACATTTTTGGACAGATAAGTAAGTATTAATTATTAAGTAATATTAATAATCTTGTTGTAAAACATTTTAAAGAAAATCGACCAGATAGTCTAGGTCTAGTCTAGAAGCTTCCTTTCTTACAATGTAGTCTAGGTCTAGAACCCATCTGTTTTCACGGGGATGTAAGAGGTGGCCGCAATGTTTTTACATTAATACCTCGGGAATAATGCCTAAAATAAGGATTGACTGATCCTCCAGAGCGGAGAGGTCGGGAGCATTGTTTAAAATGCAACATTAAAGAAAATTGAAAAAAGCGCGCGTTTTTCCGACTTGCTTTGGTTCTGACTTTTTAAGTATTGAATTTAGAAGAAAGTTGAACAGAGAAAAAAGTTACAGAATCGCATTTTACATAATATAGCGTGGGTTAGAAATTAAAAAATTTATTAGCGGTTGTGCCAAATAGCAATAAAAGTAGAATCGGCCCAAAAAAGTGGTTTTTATAATTTATTGTTTTAGGCACTTTAAAATGTAGTTAGGACTTCCATATCACAGGTGCAAAATCTTGAAGTTATAGTAAATGAATCCCGTAAATTTCGTTTTGTTCGGTTTATTAGATTTTGCACAATAATTGTGCAATCCAGAAAAATCGAAGAATATTGAAAATTTTCAAAATTGTTTAAAATTATTCTGCAGCATTCGATTTTATTAAGAAAACTGGCTGAGCACATATAAGTGGGAACAAGCTTTCATGTGCTTTTTTTCAGAATTAAAAATATTTATTAGAACGGTCACAGTCATTGTTTAAAATTGGTGTCAAATTTACAAATTTGTCAAAATTTTAAGTGAGAATTTTTTTAATGTAAATTTCAATCTTTCCAATGTAAATTTCAACAAAAACATTATACTGGTTACTGTGAGAAACAACTATTTCTTAAGATATGAGAAAAAATAGTAACTTTATTAACCATTATTAACCATTTTATTAAACACTATTCAAATTTTAGTAGTTATATCTCAGAAGCTAATGAACAAAATAGCAACTTATTATATATAAAAATAAGCGTATTTCCGAGTACTTTCCGGCTATGTTTTCAGAATTTCATTTAACAAAAAAATCCGCCGAGATAATCTATTTGTTTATAAGCAAAAAAAACATCAACTTTAAACAATGACTGTGACCGTTCTCATAAATATTTTTTAATTCTGAAGAAAACATATGAAAGCTTGTTTCCACTTATATGTGCTCAGCCAGTTTCGTTCAAATCGAACAGTGCAAAAAAATTATACAATTTTGAGAATTTTCAATATTTTTCGATTTTTATGGATTGCAAAATTATTGTGCAAAATCTAATAAACCGATCGAAACGAAATTTACGGGATTCTTTTATTATGATTTCAAGATTTTGCACCTGTGATATGGAAGTCCTAACTACATTTTAAATTGCCTAAAATAATAAATTAAAAAAACCACTTTTTTGGGCCGATTCTTTTCTTAATTGCTATTTTGCACAACCGCTAATAAATTTTTAAATTTATAACCTATGCTATATTATGTAAAAAGCGATTCTGCGACTTTTTTTTCCCTTCAACTTTCTTCTAAATTCAATACTTAAAAAGTTAGAAGCAAAAGAAGTCGGAAAGACACGCGTTTTTTTAATTTTTTTTTAATTGTTGCATTTTAAACAATGTTTCCGACATCTGCGCTTTGGAGGATAAGTCAATCTTATTCTCCATATTAGGCTTTATTCCCGAGGTAATAATGTAAAAACATTGCGGTCATCTCTTACGTCCATAAAGCTAAATTCTGACAGATGGGTCGTGCAGTAATGCCACCATAGAAAAAATAATGGCGTCACGCTCTGCCAGTACATAACAATCGAATTGAAAACAGAAATAATTGGCAACCCCAAAACAACTTTTATTTTACTCTTTAAATGTTTATAAAAATCATTTCATGTACCCACTTCTACGAAAATAAAAACGTTCGTTAATTTAGGATAATTAAAATTATTAAAGATACTATTCACAAAGAATAAATATTCTGGTGTCTTGGTGAAGCACAAACGATTTTACAGTAGATAGAACAAGCCTCCGAGATGGTGGCTCTCAGTATTACCATCAACTAAACTATATTCATGACATGACTAATCTGGTTGCAAATAGGTACTTGTTTAACACCCAACAACTGAAAAATAGAACAAGTTGACTCATTTGTGCAATGAGATTCGCTTGGTTAGAGACAACGAAACCTGTGAATTCTCAAAAAGAATTGAGCGACTGAGCCATGAACATCATATTTACGATTTCAAATGATATTACAGTTACCAGAAAATGAGATATCTAAATTTGAGAGAAATTTTGTGAACTCAGAAACATCGAAGATAACCAGAGATTAATATAAACGTAACGGTTTAAGGCAGTATTATTAATTGAATTACATTTGGTAGAATTGACTCTAAAATTCTGTACAAATGAAAACCATGGCAACACCGTGCAATCAGCTAATTAAATATATATATATATATATATATATATATATATATATATAGGCGGGGATCCTACAGCCTTTGCCGTTTCCCGCATTTTGATCTCCAAACCTCTCTATTCATCCAGTCGTCCTCGTTTATTGCTCTATCTTCCATAATTTGTGTTACACCAGAAATCCAAGTTTTACGTGGTCTTCCTTTTCGTCTCCTACATTTGGGACTGTAATTCAAGGCAATTTTAGGCCACCTTTCTTCCTCCATCCTCATTACGTGGCCATACCATAGTAACTGCTTTGTCTCTATCATGTCTGTAGTTGTGAATATTCTTCCTGTTCGGATCCTGATTTCTGCATTCGTGACATGTTGTAATCTTGATATTCTAGCCGATCTTCTTAAAAAGTCCATTTCAGCAGTTTGTATTTTCTTTTTATCAGCCTCAGTCACCGCCCAGCACTCTGAGCCATATGTTAATATCGGCTCTACTATGGCTCTGTACATGGTTCTTTTTGTTTTTAATTTAAGTCCTGTTGACCATAGTAGTCAATTCATTATACGGGTGGCCTTGTTACCTTGCTGTACTCTGTATTGTACCGCCCTTTCTGTTGTTCCTGCGTCTGATAAAACAGTTCCCAAATATTTGAATTCCTTGCATCTTTTTATGCTTTTATTTATGTATAAATTCGGATTTTCTTGTTTTCGTTCATTTACTTTCATATATTTAGTTTTTCTAATATTTATTCTTAGTCCCCACTTTTGATACTCTTCTTCCAGTTTTCGAAACATGAAATCTGAGTCTTCTTCGTCACAAGTTATAACAACTTGATCATCAGCAAATAATAGGTTTGTTAAATACTTGTCGTCGTCTAATTGGACTCCCATTTTTCCGATTTTTTTTTTCTCCAGTTGGCTAAAGCTTCTTGAATATAAATTTTAAATAAAGTGGGTGACAAACTGCATCCCTGTTTGAGACCCTTTGTTATCGGAAATGTTTCCGAAAGTCTGTTTCCCCAAGCTAATTAAAACTATGTATAAATATTAATGTGAAGGCGATCTACTGCTGCTCAAACGTATCTTATAGGCTTCGCTCTGCTGTAAATATGAAAAATATTTGTATTTAAACTTCAACGGGCATTTTCCACTGTTGCATCTATAATTAGTTTTTTTCTCACGAATGCCGAAACATTCAGTTATTGAGCCTGCCTTCACTCCGCTTTATTTTTAACATTTTTAATAAATATCTATTAGTGAACCCTCGTTCCGTAAATTAATTACTGCCTTCCCCGAAGGAAAACAAATAAGAAGGAAGGGAAAGACAACATCGCCTTCTCCTTGCTCATTTTCCATACTTGAACCCAACAGGGCTTCTCCCTTCCTCGATTATTCTCTCGGAGAGTCGAAAGCTCGAGAAGTTATAAGAACACTTTGCATTTTAATTTGTATTTATTTTTGAAGAATTCCATCGTTCGCACAAATCTCCCCCGGACGAGGGGGCCGGCTCCCGCGAAAAGAATATAATTATGAGAAATTCCAAAGTTTGAGCAATGAATTTTTCATCGCCGCTTTTAATTTCCACGACAGTTCGCTCTCGTAATGGAAAAATATGGTCATCGGATCGAGGGCCGGAGTTGTGCGTTAAAAGTAAATAGATGGAATTACGGCACGGCGTGATCGCTTTGACGTTTCGCAGGGTTAGTTTTTTTCGAAACGAGGGTGAACCAGGAATAGGGAAAATCGAATCAACGCTGGACGCTACGAAATCAGTGTTACGTTTCGTGATTTGAGTGGTTTTAAATTTTTAGAAACATATTTTTGTTGGAAACATCACGATTCTATTTTTCAAAACGTGGCCATTCCAAGCAGCTTTGAAGAATGATGTAGAATGAAGATAACCTTTCCTTTTTGACGTAAAAATCGTATTAAATTTTCTCTTACGGTGACGAAATCGGAATATTTTATAACAAAGGGCAATATTTTATACAAAACATTTTCTGGTAGCTTTTTGTTCCTCTTGGGATTTTACATAAAGATGTAGCATTTTTCCAGGGAGCTGTAAAAATGCGTGGACAGCAAGAAAAACGCAGTTTTAATCACATTAAAAAATGCGTTGACGTAAATTAAGGCGGAAACAGACTATCGTCACGTCACGTGAGCTCACGTGTTGTCACGTTAACTCACGTCACGGATAAAAAGTGCGGAGTAATATTTCACATGGTATTTAAATGTATTAGAACCAGAATGAGGTTACGTCAAAGTGACGTGAGTTAACGTGACAGCACGTGAACTCACGTGACGTGACGATAGTCTGTTTCCGCCTTTATTGACACTGCGTGTCTTCACGAACATTGCAATTAAATTTAAGGTTATGTTAGTTGGACACAATGCAATTTTGTAGCTATTTTGGTATTTTGAAGGGATTTTTGGCATCTTCGATCAATCCACAGGACTTGTTACCGACAATTTCAGGAACTTTCATGCAAGCTACTTCATTTAATATATAGAGTGTTTATCATATCGATTCAATATATCGGATTTATACTTATATGGTACGTTCCACGCCGAATTAGGATTTTTTTTAGATGTGGCCCAAAATGAAGAAAAACGGGCCTTTTGGGCCCCCGAGACTCCAATTTTTAGGGCCGCAAGTGGAATAGAACTCAAGTTATGGACAATTGAAAATTAAGAGTTTCAGGTTCGGCTCCAAAACCAAAAATTGTCAGCCATCCATAACTTGTAAAAATACCCATTCTTACGAAAAAAAGTTTCAAACAAAAGTTGTTTGTAATGCTTTAAACTTTTGGAAACTGCTAAAAGAAAGTTTATCCGACGTGGTTCACTGTTGACGGGTGTGGGCCCCATTTGTCGCCAGGCCGCCAAAAAAAAATCATCAGCTTTCCTGACCAAAAAAATCAGGAGCGTAGCTGGATTCGATACAAAACTTTTGAGCCCAAACAAAAGTTAACCAGACCTAAGGGCTCCGAGAAAGAAAATGGTTTTCAGGTTAGGCTCCAAAACCAAACATTTTCAACCATCCATAACTTGTAAAAATACCCATTTTTATGAAAAAAGTTTCAAACAAAGGTTGTTTGTAATGCTTTGTACTTTTGGAAACTGCTAAAAACACCTCATCCGATGTGGTTCACTGTTGACGGGTGTGGGCCCCATTTGTCGCCAGGCCACCAAAAAAAAAAAACATCAGCTTTCCTGACCAAAAAAATCAGGAGCGTAGCTGAATTCGATACAAAACTTTTGAGCCCAAAAAGAAGTTAGCTAGGCTCCGAGAAAAAAAAATGGTTTCCAAGTTAGGCTCCAAAACCAAAAATTTTCAACCATCCATAACTTGTAAAAATACCCATTTTTATGAAAAAAAGTTTCAAACAAAGGTTGTTGTAATGCTTTATACTTTTGAAAACTGCTAAACGAAAGTTCATCCGACGTGGTTCACCGTTGACGGGTCTGGGCTCCATTAGTCGTCAGGCCCCCAAAATAAAAAGAGTCATCAGCGTTTCTGACCAAAAAAATCAGGAGCGTAGCAGGATACGATACAAAGAGCTCTTAAGCCGAAACAGAAGTTCGCTAGACCTAAGGGCTCTGAGAAAACAAAAAGAGGGAAATTCCGACAAAAATCCCCCCAGACAGCACATAACGTCCAATGGACATCTGATTTATGTCCATTTTACGTCCATATGTCCATGGACATTATATGTACTTAAAGTGGACGTCCAGGGGACGTCCACTTTTCGACATTCAACGGACGTCCGAGAAAGTTGTCCATTGGATGTACGGCAGTGGACATAGTTTGGATGTTTGTGTAATGGACATCCGTTGGACAATGAATGGACGTCTCTCGGTGAAACCAATAATATATATAGAACAGGAAATCGTGGGCAAATACGCAGGAAGTGTGAAGAGGCAACCGTAGACACGTGTTTCTGACTGTTGGTCTTCATCAGTACGGTGCAGCCTGTTCGAAAGGGTTTGGAACAAGCGATGGAAAACAAATAACAAGGACACCACACAAGGGGCCAACCGCACATTTGCGGCTTCGGCCAGACAGCCAAGGATTGTCGGCTTGTCAAAGCGTCACCGCGGATTCAGTTATAGCCACCAAGGTGATTAATCCTTACCCAGGAATGATCATAGACAAAAGGTGATCATGCGGTGCAAAACAAAAAACAGGAAATCGTGGGCAAAACCGCAGGAAGTGTGAAGAGGCAACCGTAGACACGTGTTTCTGACTGGTGGTCGTCATCAGTACGGTGCAGCCTGTTCGAAAGGGTTTGGAACAAGCGATGGAAAACAAATAACAAGGACACCACACAAGGGGCCAACCGCACATTTGCTGCTTCGGCCAGACAGCCAAGGATTGTCGGCTTGTCAAAGCGTCAGCTTCACACTTCCTGCGGTTTTGCCCACGATTTCCTGTTCTTTGTATTTACCGCATGATCACCTTTTGTCTATATATATATATATATATATATATATATATATATATATATATATAGTTTCAGTAGGAGATGAATCTCCGTCTAGGGTTGCAGTCAGGATAGGGGGGGCAAGAAAGAAAAAGCTCTTTTCAAAATAGCCAAGCTTTCGGAGCGATTTTGGCTCCTTCCTCAGGGCATCTAGTGAGAAATTTTAATTAGAAAAAATGTTCATTTACCATGATTATGTTAGAGACTCACTAGTACAAGCTAATATATGAAACTAGCAATAATAAATATCGCTTACTGACATTACGGTTACATTAACACAGAGGTAGCACGTTCTTTTTAAAACATAAATTAACTTAAGTCAGATAACCTATATATAAATAAGGAAAGCGCGCTAAAAGATAAGTAATAATGGAGAAGTGTGACAAAACACAAAACTTAAAATTAAGAGATAGACAGTTAAAATATGATGTGTAGCCAACATAACAAAACAGAAAACATTTAACATATTGGAGATTCAATGTTCAAACTTTGTATTACCTTATTAACAAATAAACTTAAGAAGCCAGCTTAAGGATGTAACTATAACTCGTGCTTAAGTTCTGAACATCCGCTCTCTTATTAATGGCATTTGGTGTGTTTTTGATACATATCATTTCTAGAAAATTACGTTTAAAAAAACCCCTTTCAGTTTTCAACGTTTTTACATTATCAAAATCCATTTTATGATTGAGATTTAGTACGTGTTCTACGAGGGCGCACGTTTTCACTTTTCTTTTTACGTCACTTTTGTGAGAGGTAATTCTTCCTGTTAATAGTCTCGAAGTTTGACCAATGTATTCCCGTTTGCAATCCGAACATGTGATAGAATAAACTACGTTGGAAAGTTCCGATGTTTTAAGCGGGGTTTTTAATGTAGTATATAATTTCTCTAAAGTGAGGATATTTTTGTTTGCAAACTGAAGGTTTAAAGGTGTAAATATGTTTCTGAGTTTCGGTGTTAAATCCCTGATGTATGGGAGCGTGGCATATTTAATCAGTTCAGTAGTTATAGTGTCTGTTGTGTGGTTACTGTTTCCTATGATTCCTCGGTTGTTAAAGTTTCCACTCGGATGGTGCTCCATTGTAAGGTTTTGTGGAGCACTGAACAAAATACTATTAATAATTTTTATAGGATAACCATTCTCCACTAAAATTGACTTGAGTTTGTGCAACCCTTCGTTTCTATACTGTATGTGTGACAAATTGATAACTCTGTGTTTAAGGGCTTTAATGAGATTGAACTTCATTGCGTTTGGATGGTAAGACAAAAAGTGGACATATCTATTGCTACAAATGGGTTTCCTATACCATTTTGTATGCGCTTGTTTGCGCTTTCCTTATTTATATATAGGTTATCTGACTTAAGTTAATTTATGTTTTAAAAAGAACGTGCTACCTCTGTGTTAATGTAACCGTAATGTCAGTAAGCGATATTTATTATTGCTAGTTTCATATATTAGCTTGTACTAGTGAGTCTCTAACATAATCATGGTAAATGAACATTTTTTCTAATTAAAATTTCTCACTAGATGCCCTGAGGAAGGAGCCAAAATCGCTCCGAAAGCTTGGCTATTTTGAAAAGAGCTTTTTCTTTCTTGCCCCCCCTATCCTGACTGCAACCCTAGACGGAGATTCATCTCCTACTGAAACTGCATACATTAGGACAGTCAAAACTCAATATATATATATATATATATATATATATATACTACATAAAATATATATCAAATGTATATATAGGCATATATTTGGATGTTGTGAAATCATATATCGAAACATTTTGCACCAATAATTTTAGTTTAGTGTTGTACTTGTACATTGTGTGTATTCTGAAAACCATTGTTGGCTTTAAACCTATATACATATTGGTTATATTATGCTATTTATTGATTTCACTGTTTAAGCACTAATTATTCAACTAAATAATTTTAGTTAAATACTCCAAAAGTATGTAGATCACAAATAAGTTTTCTCTACCGTTCTACTTAGCATAATAGGTATTAATAACTATATAATAGACAATAATTACATTTTCGGGTATAACTTATTTCAATACCTGAAATAAATGTTTGTAAGAGTGTTTTGGTGATTCAGCGACGTGACAAAAGCAATTACAAGTAAGTTAATTCTACGTCTCTCTTTTCATCATGTTAAGTGTTAATATATATTCATCTCGCTTCCACTTTCACATAATAGGGACGGCAGCAGGTAGGAAGGCTTTTCCCAAACATGTGGTAGAGGGATCAGGGACCGATAGTCTCTGTGTGCCGTTACGATGGGTTACTTCAACCCAAGCGGGGGTGATTATTTTCATTTAGTGCGACGAACTCAACAGACGTGGGTAAGCAGAATCTTTTTAAGCTTCCTGATTGTTTAATATTTGTTTTTTTGTGGCGAATTTGTTATACATTTCTCCTATTTGTTCCCATATCTCTTCCATTTCCTCTATATGTTTGTAAAGTTTTTTTGTTTACAAAATGCCTAAATCGAAGATTTCTCGAAGAGCATATCAGGCAGAAGGTAACATTTCAGATGCTTACATAGAATAGCCTGATACTTCATTTCTTTCCGAAGGAAATTCTCAATAATTTAACGAATGCGAAGAACCGTTTTTACAGTCTGTTTATGAAAACCATAGCGAATTAAGTGATTTCTTTACCATGTTCAAACAGTGACCTAGGTGAAAGTAATAATGATACAGATTTAAAAATTTTGTTGCTTGACTGTGCTTAAGACATAATATTACTCATTCGGCTTTGTCAGATTTATTAAAAATTCTTGAAAATATTGATACCTCGTTACCGACAGATGTAATTTTATAATAATATTTTTAATATTGTTACAGGAAGCTGCGCATCAGATATAACATGGCAGGAAGTCTAAACAGGTACAAAAAATGGCTGAGAAGATCTGCAGAACGATAGTAGAACGTACCTTATTTATTTTGTGTTTTTTATTTTTAAATTATTTTCTTCATGTTATTTACATTTTTTGTTCATTTGCTTATATATAATGTTTGCTTCATGTTTTTTTCATTTTTTTTCCATAATGTTGGTTTATTTCATTTATATTCCTGTTTATTATTATTATTATTATTATTATTATTATTATTTTTATTACTATTAATTGATTTCATGTTTTTGTATCTGTATGTTTTCGTGTTTCTTATATTTTTGTTTGTAGATGTTCTTAGGTTTTTGTTCATATTTTTAGGTGGTTTATTTTATCATATTTTCTCATATTTTTTGTAATTTCTCCTTCTTCTGTAGTTAACGTCTCCTTTTTGCTGCAAGGCTAATCTGGACGGGACTAAGGCTGTCACCCCAGTTGATCCACTCCGTGCTCTACCGACTCAGGGTGTGTGTATCCTAGTCCCGCCCTCCTACAGGATATCCGATCCTATCCGGCCTGGTTACCGGCGTGAATAGGAACGGGATTTTGGATACATTTTACACACTTCCCGCAACAATCACAACATCCATGGATTACGTGGGATTCGAACCCACGACGACAGTGATCGTCTGACTCAAAGCCAGCGCCTAAACCACACGACCACCGCCGCCCCATTTTTTTAATTTGTAATACACAATAATAATGTAATAAATGTGTGGACTATTCAAAGTATTATTTTGGTCTTACTTATCTATATTCACAATCAGTCCATTTTACGTTTACTTTTGGACGTCATATGAACCAATTTTGGACTTAAATTGGACATTCAGTAAAGATCCATATTCCATCCGTTTCATGTCCATTACACGTCCATTATATGTTCACGGTTGGACACCCATTGGACTTCATCCAGACGTCATTTTGGATTTAAAATGGAGGTTCGGTGTACATCCATATTTGGTTCATTTTAGGTTCAAAATAGGTCCATTTTATATTCAGTGTTGGACGTCCATTGGACGTCGAAAACTGTGCACGAAGGACGTTAAAGGGACCAAAAATGGACGTTTCCGGACGTCCATTGGACATCCGATGGACATTTTAAAATCTGAACGTGGACATCCAATCGATGTCCCGGTGTTGTCTGGGCTTGATATCAAAAAAATTTCATTGAGCCCCCAGAAATCCATTTTTTGCTAGTCAATATCAAATCATGAGCGACATGTTCTCTTGAAGTTGACTGGGGATCAATGTCACTAAGGTTAGCATGCTGTTTTCATATAAGCAGAGCGTTTCCCAAGTCCCCGGCGGCTCAAAAACTCAAAACCCTTAGGTCTGGCGAACTTCTGTTTGGGCTTAAAAGTTTTGTATGGGATCCAGCTACGTTCCTGATTTTTTTGGTCAGAAACGCTGATGATTTTTTTTTGCAGCCTGACGACTATACCCGTCAACAGTGAACCATGCCGGATGAACTTTTTTTAGCAGTTTCCAAAAGTTCAAACCGTTACAAACAACTTTTGTTTGAAACTGTTTTCATAAAAATGGGTATTTTTACAAGTTATGGATGGTAGAAAATTTTTGGTTTTGGAGCCGTACCTGAAAATTTCAATTTTCAATTATCCATAACTTGACTTCTATTCCACTTGGGGCCCTAAAAATTTAGGTGAAGTTTCGGGAGCCCAAAAGGACCACTTTCCTTAATTTTGGGCCACAACTAAAAACAAAATCCAAATTCGGCGTGGAACGTACCCTATGTATGGATTTTATTTCATGCCGACAACACGATCTAATTTATATAAAGTTTTATCATGGCATACGTTACGACTACTGATTTATACCATATAAAAGTGACATATCGCACATCTGTCCCCATTTCACAATTTATAAGTATTGGAAGGGCATAATGTTTTCACGTGAATAAAACAGTTATTTTATTTGGAAGACGAAAAGTGAAAGTAATTATGTTTTAAACGGTACTAAGCGACATGGAAACGCTAAAAATCTATGACTATTTAAAAGCAACCTTTTTAACAACACCGATTACATTGTAGTACATAGGGAATATTAAAAAGGAGTCGACATTTACTTAAATGAACGTTAATACTTACTGGTTTAATTGGACATCTCAGTGGTTTATCGAAATTGGCAACGTAATCGCTCCACGCCTGATTCTTCATGTCGAAATATTTGCATATATCCTCAATTCTATAGTCCTTGATGAAGTATTCGCAACTGTCGGGATTACCGGACGTGTCACATTTCATGAACGAGAATGATATCTGAAATATTAACATTTTAAAGTTAGTTGAACATAATGACAATTTAAAAGATTTTCTCACGCTGCCGCTATCGTAAATCGCTCTTATATGCATAGATACGTTGCATGAAAATGGCAAATAACATTCGTGTATTATGATTCCTTGACGACGGAATGTAAATACTGTCATTTACATTCCTAGGAAAATCAAAAGAGTAAATCAAGTTGGTTTATTATCTTGCTGAGGATGTTTACTGTCTTATGTTTAAATTTGTCGCATCGGGTAACCCTAGTTACGCATATACAAGCAACTTATGTCAGAGTGGCGTCCGTCCAAATTAATGCAAACATTTAATTTTTTGGGAATTACGAGGAAATTTTCAACAGCAGCTGGAGATATGTACTAATAAGTAACACGAAATGACGGTATACAGAACTGACACAGAAACAATATCACAAACGGACTGAATATTATATTACATTACATTGTATTGTTTACTTTAATTGATTAATAATTTAATAAAATACAAAAAATCAAATTGAAAACAAAGAAAGTTACGCGAGTTATAATTAGGTATACACAATATACCTATAGGAGATGTAAAGTAACTGTCGATGTACGTCATCAATGAAAAGAAAGACACTTGCCTAAAGTTATCGTATAGTAATGAGATCCAATGTGAGTAAGCTTAACCTTACTCTTCTCAAGGTGTAATTGAGGAGGTGGAAAAAATGTGAAACGTAGTACCTCCACTACCATAAATTAGTCATAGTTTCATAGCGGTTCAACTGTTATAAAATGCCATTCATAACAACCGCAACTACGTTCCTCTATTTTCATAGATTCACCCTTTACTATTGTTTCTTTTTCATAAATACTTCAACGGAATTTGTCATTAGGTTAATTGGTTGCGTTCCACTTAACCAATTATTGAGATTTGTTCGATATTGAGACCGGGCTCACTGGTTTCTTATTGTGATTCCCCATATCTTCCTTATTCTATCTCTCCTGATAACTTATTGAATCTTGTGATAAGTACAATGATGCAATTATGAATCCCGGAAAATTTATGGACACTCTCCGAAGTAACGTAGATCACTGCAATTACGCTGAATTACTAACTTGTCACCATTTGGTCCGGATCGCCTGACATGAGCATTATCACGAATATGTTAGGGCGATCGCGAGTTTATTACAGATTTTAACGATACATAATCATTACGGTGATCACATTGCGATGAGAATTATTGAATTAGAGCAGATCAGAGTCACGGTCCACGGGACATCGCGATTAAAATTACTAGACACGGCTGATAACGAATAAATGCGTCAATTTACATCGAGCGAGCATTAATTTTGTGCCGCGGCTTAATTCGCCCGTCGGGCGCACATCTAATTCGGCAAAATCGGTAAAAAATGATTCTGCAGTTGGTAATGCGGATGTTCGCCGCCGTAGGAAATTTATTTATAATTATTCCGCTTGTTTTCTTTTGCCGTTATGTTCCTGGCATCTTTTATCAAGCTGCTATTAATCACCCGCCGGCCATCTTGCCGTTATTATCATTCAATTAGCGATTGTTTCTGATTAACAGTTGAACAGTAGACCGGTGTGTTATTGTGAAACGAGAGAGACACTAATTCTCATTTGAAGTGTGTACTTCAATATATTGTAACGTTTATTTCTAATTTATTTACACCATTCTTAACTACACACTACTTAATTTATTTACACTATTACTAAACTAATTAATTTATTAAACACACTTAACTTTTTAATTTATTTGTACCATTTGCTTGTCCGTTTTTCGCACTGTTTACTCTGTCGCGGCTTCACGTCTAATCTAATCTCCAACCGCAAGTCCGTCATTATATAATCCTCTATTATGTCTCGAGAACCATCTTTAAACGACCCGAAAGTAATAAATCATTATTTCTTTAAATGAATATTGGGGAGAATTCCGGAACTGTCTTTTTTATAGGATTCAATTAGCGGAGGCCTTCCTTTGAGGCAGGCCGCCGTCCGATAAGGAGACGGCTTAACGCTGGTTGTTTACATTTCGCGTTACAATATTTAATTTAGTTACTAAACTCAAGGTTTTACGTTTTTATTTGACGGAAAAATAAGATTCCAACTGATAGTCAATTCTTAAGGATCTTGCCTGTCTTCTTCAATTAAATTAAATACGACCTAAAAATTGTTGCAGCCGAAAAGCAGTGTTATGGCTAGTCGATGCCAGCGTACATTTATTATTCTTCATTCTCATGCAAACATATATGTATACATGATCGAACGGCTCGGTTAGCATAAGCCGTTATTCGAATGCACATTTTAATTTCATCTAGGGCTGTTTACGAGCTTGTTTACGACCAGAGTAAAATATTAACAGCTCACTAAAATCGCTATAATAAAATCTGTTTCCGGGCGGAAAAAATCCCGTACGAGCGATGCATACATACACACATACAAGTGTATACAGGCGATTGCAACTGTAATATAATCCTGTGGGATAATTAAATGTGCGTGTCGTGGATACGACTTTAAAACTTGTTTTCTAATTAGAGGGACGTTTATTATGACGTACTGCAGTGCAAACTAGGCAGCCTACAGTTTCGTTCTCAATGGTACGACTTCGGTATGATTTGGCAGTGTACTACTACACTTCAAAATCCTTACCGAAAAATTCCGACTGATTTCTCTTTCGACTTTGCACTTCTGGAACATATGGTACAGCTTGTCCTTTTCGTTGTATGTCAGCTTCGTATCGTACCATTTGATCACCGCCTTTTCGAACCCTCTGCAACTCTCCATGCGTTTGATGATGATTTTCTTATTACTCTGAAATGAAAACGATACATTACTCAAAAAGTGCGGTGTTACGAAAAGGTTTATTTTGTTGCGTGACTTAGGGAAATATACTTCGAAATTTGAAGGGTATTGAGAAACACTTCAGGTGGTTTTAATGATTTTCGAAGCAACTTGCATGCTATGCTAATATTTTGACCTTAATTTTATTTTTTGCAAAGAATGTGTGTGTCGTATGTACAGGGGAAGTACCAGTTTAAGAATATAAGGTGTTTGATTAAAAAATTTTATTTTCGAAGGGTTTGTCATCTTTCACATGGATTTTCCAAAATTTAAATTGCTCGTAAACTTTCTAAGGTAAATGAGCAAAATTGAAAAAAATCATATTTTTTTAAGTGAATACCTTTTAACCATAATTTCCTCGAATTTTGGATATTATTCAAGGTCATATAAGGTACCTTTGTTGTAAACGACAGTATGCCATTTTGATCCTTCGGGGTGTGATGGCTTTTCAAAAATTATGAACCCCATATACGTTTAGGCCAAGCAAATAAGCATTTCACCATGACATCGAATCTTCGAGCAGGAGACCCGGATTTTTAGGTAATATAGGCCAACAGAAACAACACATATAGGAAGACCCCACGAGACTTTAAACATTAGGCATTGTTATTAACAATTAAACGTCAAAAAATGCACTTTTGGACTATTTTTGATCTCAATTAAAAACTAAGTTACTTTTGGGTAAAATGGGCTCACCGTCCTCCAAGGAATTAAAAGGGCTTTAAAATGACTCTAAACCGACATCGATATCTTCATTTGTTGCTGATAAAAATGGTATAGAAAGTTAAAATCGACAAATTTTTTGTTTAACAATTGTTATTGCGAAATTGAACCTGCGGAATTGTTATTTTTTAAAAAGTCGGGGATTATAGTGCTTAATATGTGGTAAAAATTTCATATCGATTCATCAAATAGTTTAGTGCAAAATTCAATTTGTTTATATTTTTGCAATTACCGTCTACGCACAACTAAAAAAATCGCGATTCTAAGATCATGGTGCCCTAGAGAAACATTTTCTCTATCGATGTCAATTGTTGAATAGGATAAAAATCAAGTTTAAGATTATTTGAAAAATTAAAGAAGAAAAACATTTTTTTTATTTTGGCTCCTTATGTCATAAGCAATATCTCTGGAAATTGTTGACGAATTTTGATGTTTCTTCTTTTGATTTGGGGTATCGTTCTGAGCACATTACGAAGATGCAATTTGTTTATTAATTTACTACCTAAATTGTTGAAATAATTTTTTGTAAAAAAATTTTTCGCGAAAAATCAATTTCTTTTGGTGCGGTTTTCATTGTTAAACATGGAAATTACTTGTTTAACTATAATACATGAATTATTGTCTTTAGAAAAATAAATTTAAAATTTAATTTTAAATTTAAAATAAAAAACACACTATGTTCATACCATTTCATATAACAATAAAACAAAATATGTTAATAATATTATAATGTACGTTTTATTCGATGCTTTTCTATGTATAGCAATGAAAACCGCACAAAAAAATAGATTTTTCGCGAATTTTTTTTTCAAAATATTGTTTCAACAGATTAGGTGGTAAATTAATGAATAAATTAATAAACAAATCGCATATTCGTAATGTGCTCAGAACGGTACCCCAAATTAAAAGAAGAACCATCAAAATTCGTCAATAATTTCCAGAGCTATTGCCTATGACACAAGGTGCCAAGATAAAAAAAAATTGTTTTTCTTCTTTAATTTTTTAAACAATCTTAAAACTGCTTTTTATCGTACTGATCAATTTATATCGATAAAGAGAATGTTTCTCTAGGGCACCATGATCTTCGAACCGCGATTTATTTTAGTTGGGCGTAGACGCTTATTGCAAAAAAATTGCAAAAATATAAACAAATTGCATTTTGCAATAAACTATTTGATGAATCGATCTGAAATTTTTACCACATATTAAGCACTATAATCCCCGACATTTTACAAAATAACAATGCCGCAGGTTCAATTTCGCAATAACAATTGTGAAACAAAATATTTGTCCATTTTGACTTTCTATACCATTTTTCTCAGCAAAAAATGAAGATACCGAGGTTGGTTTAGAGTCATTTTATAGGTATTTTAATTCTCTAGATCTAGAGGATGGTGAACCCATTTAGTTACTTAGTTTTTAATTGAGATCAAAAATAGTAAAAAAATTGCATTTTTGACGTTTAATTGTTAATAACAATGCCTAATGTTCAAAGGCTCGTGGGGTCTTCCTATACGTTTTGTTTCTGTTGGCCTATATTACCTAAAGATCCGGGTCTCCTGTTCGAGAATTCGATGTCAAAAACAGGGTATTTTTTTGCTTATTTGCTTGGTCTAGCTTTGTATGAGCTCATATGCGATTTTAATTATCGTGGTAGTATCGGTTATGAAGGTTCTTGTAATTGTCGGTAACATGTGTTATAGACTTTGTGTGGGAGTGGTATTGGGAGAGGGCAGGGGTCAGACGACGTTCCACGGACTATGTCTTCCCAGATGCGGTCAGTGCCATGTGCGATCATTAGTTTCGAAATCCTAGGTCAGTCCAATTTATCGGGGTACTCTGTATAGGGGCCATGAGCGGTAGTGTCTTATGCGGTCACAATCAAAAAACGTCCCAGATCTGTTGTCTAACTACTTGTGAATAATATTAAGGACAAAAGATCGCCAAGAATCGAACAATGAAAACATAATAAAATATTACGAGCCATAGGCTGTAATTGTTTGAAAGTCCCTGCAATTAGTACAGTGTAACTGTGCAATAGTACGTGTTTGATCCTTGCTCTCTCGCGTTTCCAACGTACTTTCGAGCATATCACATACCATGCACCCGTACATCAGGTAGAAATATTTTTGGAGTGACCGCATGTGGCACGACCGCTCGTGGCACGGAGCCAATTTATTGGGGTTCTCGGTATCGGCTCGCCATGAGCGGTAGTGTCTTATGCGGTCACCATCAAAATACGTCCCAGATGTGATCCCTCGAAAATATTTTCGCAAGGTAACAAATACTTTTACATATACTTTAGGTTAATGGATAATTAATGGTTAATACAAATTGAAAATGAGTACATTGTTTTTCCTTGCCCTCTCGCAAGTAATTCATGCTTTACAGGACAAAACAAATCTCATATCACGCCTCAAAACATCGAAAACCATAGTAATCAATTTTCCATATCGGCCGAGGGTGTCTACCGAGAAATTCGGAGAATTCGGAAATGACGACCGCACATGGGAAGACACATGTACATTAGGTAGTAATATTTTTGGAGTGACCGCATCTAGCACGATTTTTCACATTCACCGCATGAGGCACGACCGCTTGTGGCACGGTAACCCGGAACGCTCGAATTAACGACTCAACAAGTCATTAGATGCTTTCACATTAAAAAAAATTTGCGAAACAAATGCAATGTGTGCTGATTTCTTTATATCTAAGTGAGAGCTTCCAAATTGTACTTTTCAATCTACGGTGATCAACGATGTAATGAATTACAAATAAATTAATTTCGTACAAGGAAGTCCCTTCGTCGCCCGACCTAATCAACCGGGCCGCCGCCACCTTTTCCCCTCGAAGTGTGACAGTCGAAAAGCCATTAGTTAAAAAACTTCGTTATAAAAGGAACGAACTCTCTCATAAACGTCGACCGTCAACACGACCGAACCGTTTTTCCAGCGATAAAGTCGTGCTCGTCAGCGGGAAACGCTCGGACGAAAATAAAATGATAATAGGGGGCGATACGTGACGGCCGATGTACGAGAGAGGGACGACTTTATCATTCGGCGCTTTTGTTTTATCTTACGTTTCTTTTGCGGGTCGACCCGACGAAATTAATTAACAACGCGTCGGCCGGCGACTTCTCTTATCGAGAATCGACGTTTTCCGAACTCTACTACGCTTCTGCTCGCTTTTTCATGGATCATACGTTGCCCGCCCTCCCGCAGAAATAAGTCATGGTTATTTATAAATGAGGGTATCTAACATCTCCATTAATACTGTTCATCTTTTAACGTGGCGCTATAACAAGGCATCAATCGTTTTATTTTATGGGATGGGAAGGGAAACAAAAGATGGTGGAAAGACTTTCCGCCAGCGGTTAAAAAATACTTATCTCGCCACCACATCGAAAATAAGTGTTTTAGTGGACGACGAGGGAATGGTAATTAAAATGATTCGATTTAGCTACAGCAGCTCAAAAACACTCTACCATGCGCTTAGTGGCGGCCGTCGAACATGGCGGCGGACTCTCGAAAAATCAACACGGCTTCAGGAAAGGACATTCAACAATTACTGCGATTGAACAAGCCCTGAACATCGTTAACAAAGCATGGTCGGGAATCCATCGCGCCCGCAAGGTCTGCGTTTTCCTTACTTTCGACGTCAAAAACGCTTTCAACTCTGTAGGGTGGGAAGATATCCTTGATGCCATGAAAGCGGATTTCAACATTGAGGAATACATTCTAAATATTGCTGACGATTACTTCAGAGAAAAAGTCCTCGAGTACGATACTACCGAAGGTCCTCGCACAGTGAAAGTCACGGCAGGCTCCCCCCAGGGCTCTGTCCTCGGCCCAGACTGTTGGAATATTAGGTATGACGACCTGCTGCGGATGCCTCTGCCAGAAGACATCCACCTGGTCGGTTATGCAGATGATGTCGCCGGTCTGATTCTCCCAAGAGACACAGAAGACGCTCGTCGGAAAATAGACCATCTCACAAGGAGAATCTGTGAGTGGATAAAAGGTCGTAGGATGAACTTAGCAGCGAGCAAAACCGAGATGGCGGTATTGACTAGGCGACGCGGGTTTGACAAGAATTTTACAGTGACCATAGGAAATGCAAATATTGAGGCTAAGAACTCCTTACGGTACTTGGGACTCCAATTGGACGAGAAGCTGACGTTCCGGGAACACCTGAACAAATCAAGAGAAAAAGCCAGCAAAGTTGCAGCGAACTTATCAAGGATTATGCTGAGTATGAGTGGTCCGAGGTACGCCAAGCGATGTATGCTATTAAGCACGGTGCATTCTATCATGCTCTATGGAGCAGAAATTTGGGCGGACCAACTATATCTTGAAAGCTACAGACGAAAGCTAGCCTCCATACAAAGGCGAGCAGCCCTCCGGGTTGCCTGTGCATATCGTACAGTTTCCGAGGCAGCCGTATTGGTTTTAGCGAAGGCCCCAACTATTGACCTAATGGCGTAAGAACGCAGACGACTTTATCGGCTCCGAAAAGCAGGCGAGTTGAATGCACGCACTAAGAAGACCGAAAAAGATCGCACTACGACAGAATGGCAACAACGGTGGCAAAGCTCCACAACGGGTAGATGGACGGCGGAATTCATTCCGGCTTTGATAGTTTGGACGACATGTAATCACGCGGAGACAAATTATTTTTTGGCGCAACTACTTACCCGACAAGGGCTATTTAATCATTATCTTCATCGGATGGGACTTAAGAAGAGCCCACAATGCTCATATTGCAAGGAGAAAGTGGAGGACGCTTATCAAACACTCTTCCACTGTAAACGTTGTATAGTGGAAAGGAAGAACGCTTGGGAGACCATTGGGGTAACACCAAATCCCAGAAGCATCGTAGCGCTCATGGCTAGCTCCGAGAGCTCCTGGAAAGCAGTGATGTGCTTTGCAAAAAAACACGCATATTGGGATGGTTTCCCTTAAACTGCATTTCATCATTTTAATTAAGATTGTCGATATTATTTCTCTTTAAAATGGTTAACTAATAATATTGTCACGGACAATATTGTCCTCATCTGAGCTACCACCCCCCCAACAGCAGTTAGGGCCATGACAAAATCATCTTGTTGAAAAAACCGACACGTTGCACTCTGGGAGGGCCGACAGTCGAAAGCTAGCTTTGTTTTGCGTAACTTTATAGAAAATTAAAAATTATTGTGAGTTTATGAATAATTTATTTAAACGAATACCTCGCCAACGTTTTACATGAAGTGTATCTTAGTATTATTATTAAAGTCTATAAATTCAATTTGTAATGTTATATACAGGGGTGTTAGGGGTTTGACTGCCTTTTTTTTAATAGGTGATAGTAAAAAAAAACCTTATATAACGGAGGTCCTAAAACCAACCGTTTTCGAGAAAAGTCGAGTTATTTTGTCAAGGTATTTCACCACAACTTGGCAACACCAACAAGATAGGAAACGTAAACATGACGATTTTGGTGTTGGCTCTCGGTAGACATGACGTGTACACAGCTGATCGTGCGAAGTTAACGTTTTTGCGAACTCTTCCTAAATGCCGTCTTTACGCTGTACGTAATAGTAAACGAAATAATTGTAAGTGATTCCAGTTGATTTAATTATATTATTATTACACTTGCATGTATAGATGGTAAATCAATAGCGATCAGTAATTCAGGGTCACTAACAGCATTAGAAAAGGATCATGCTGTTATTGATATGTTGTAATTTTCAATATTTACCTGGTTATTACAGCATGTGTTCAAAATGTCTCACTTTAACAAATGTTCTACGGTTAGGCAGTCGCAGTTTAGGAAATCGTTAGTGATAGAAACGACGTGCACTTGTAGAACTACAACGCGCCTCCCCGTAAAGTAATAGCATATCGTGATATTCACGTATACTGAACATTTTAAGAACCGAAATATTTACACGCACCGAAAAGAAACCGTAACGATCACACGTATTTTTCGAATTCAAAGATGCACACTGTCACTGTCACTAGTGTCACTGTCTGGCTCTCATTTCGCGACGCGTGCGATACAATCGCAGTGTTGCCACACCACATCGCAGCCATTTTATCGAGTTCTATTGATTGGAAATAAAATTCTTTAAAGAAAAGATTGTCTTGTTACAAATTAAACATAAATACATTAAAAGAATACATCTTATAGTCATTTCATGTACAAAATTATGTGACATTATTTAATAAAACTGAATTTTCACACCTTAATATTAGAAGTTTGCTAATTTTTTTCTCGAAAACGGTTGGTTTTAGGACACCTGTTATATAAGGTTTTTTTTTGTTTGTTTTGATGAATACTATCACCTATTAAAAAATAGGCAGTCAAACCCCTAACACCCTGTATAGTTATAACAAAGTTTAATAATTTACAATATAAAATAGGAAATCGAATGAGAAGGATATTTATAATTGAAAATACACAAAAAAATTGTGTAGAAACAGTTGCCATGGTTACCAAATTTTGACGTCACACTTTCCTCTCTATTTTGTCACGACAAAATGCTCTATTGCTTGGCCTATTCAACAACCAAGCGGCGCCGTGGACGCTGCATAAGCACTTCAGCGCTTTCATCCATTATTTTCCACAACGTGAGTCTATTATCGCGTAAGCTTTATAAATATGCCACATTTCTTTCAACCCCAAAAACACGATTTCAAAAAATATGTAGTAGCAGCGGCCGTCACGTCATACTAGCCACGGCATCATCTCACTGAATGTTTTAGCAGTAGAACCTCGCATAAAGAAAGCTAGCTTTCTAATAACGAAGCGGGTTTGCAAGAAACAATGAAATTTATTTAAAATCAATACATGATGCGTTGAATGGTATTTCGTACACAGTCCACTAGGCAATCTCAGTTAGATTTATCGTCTGATAATTTACCCAATTTAAATAACAACGCAACAGTTAATTTTAGCAATGAAATTCGCTTTAAAATTGAACTTCATCATTTTTCTTTTCCGAAAACACTACAGTATATGTACTCTTTCGTTTGCTCAACCTACAAAGAAATTAACTCAACTCTAGATCGTGACCGGAATTGTCGGGCTAGAAAAATTCCATCTTTTTGGCCACCGATGGCGGAAATAATGCCGGAGTACGGGAGGAGGCGAAAGTTTTAGCTTTTGCGGCCTCGCCGAGCTCTGGAATCTCGGGATAAACGAGCAGAGTTGCAATCTGCTTTAACACCCTACTAAAATATCGAAGCTTACGTCGTTAAAGTTCAAGAGTTTTCGGAAGGAGGGAGACTCGTAGATAAATTTATAATGAGTGCCTTAGAATAAGCACCTACTTTTTCTCTTCGCTCTCCTTATAACTACTGTAGATGATTCGTTATATGTCAACAAAGGGATTTTTTAAATACGATGATCTTGGGATATGAAAATTGGATTACCTAGTGGAATTCACATGGGTGTTTTGTTCAGCTGGCGGGTTATTTTTGGTTATGAGGTAAAAATTTGAGTTTTTGTAGCGCAATTTTAGGAGTGTATCTTCGTTTCAATTTTACTCATCAAAGTGGCATTTGATCAGTTTTCCATTTCTGCTCAAAATTTTCAAGAGAAGATCAATCAATGAAATTTTAAATTGAAACTAAAACTCACATAACCCATTTCAGATGTTTTAAGGCGAGGAAGGATAGGAAACACTTTCCCACTACAAATCATGACATATCAATCTCCAAATTGTACTTACGAAATCTATGCCGAACGATAACGTCCACCAATAACTACTGAACAAGAGCAGCACAAGGAAAATTTTCGTACCCGCCATTAGGTACTCGCTACGTGAATTAATGGGAACGTTTTTCTCTATAATTTTCGATGAACCCATGCGGCGTTTTAGTAATGATCGATAGCGATCTGTTTACGAGGGAAATTGTGCATGAAAGTTTAATGTTAGCTGCCATCGAGTATTAAAAAATCATCATCGTGATTCGCTTTTAACCCGAATAAAAATTTTAAAACAATATAAACATACACCACACGCAAACATTTGTTTTATTCAATTTCGTCGACGCTGTTCCGGAAATATTCAGCCAGAGGTGGGTTGTTAATTAAATGGAATTAACTTGGGTTCTGTCTGAAGCCTGAAATATCGACTGTCCTTGTAGAAGGCGTAGAAGTATTGATAAACACAATCGATTTGTCAGCCTCAGATACGGCGTTAATCTGAGCAAAAAACTGTCACATGAACCATTTATAGATAACGTAATTAATGGATGCAAGTTTCCTTAAGAGTTTCACAAGAACATGGTGGGGACCAAGCGGACTTCCTTGATTTTCTATAAATACTTAATATGTACTATCAATTATGGACTGTGGTTGTGTACGGTTCTGTCAGTAATAGATTACTCAAACGGTTAACCGTTGTTCAAAATACTCCTTCCTGAGGAAAATATTCCTGTTAAAGATGGTGGACCTTACAGAGAAGAACTTATATATAACTCGGTTAATTTGAAAAATAAATATGTCCTCGAATACGTTCGGATTTCTCTCAAATTTCGGCACGGACAGAGGGACAGACAGACAAGCCAGTTTATTGTCTATATAATGTCATCGATATTTCGTTTCCCTTTTAAAACTTGTAATTTTAATATTAACTTCTAAATGCTTAAAAGTTATTTTGGATCTGATGTTCGTAATGCATGGATGGGAAGTAACTTCCACGCAATTATGGCAATATCTTCTGTAGCAAAACACAGAGAAGTTATCTTACATTCGTACGAGTATATGTTGTTTGGTGTGTTATATTCTGTCAAAATAACCTGTGGAGTAATAAAACGATTATTTCGCCGGTACCAAGAGGCGCTCTTAAGGAAATGAATGGAAATTATTAAATGAGTTATAATGGTATATGTAATGATACGTTTGCATAAAACATTACAACCGCAAATGTTATCAACTCAGAAACGCTTCCATTTTTACCAGAATTGTTGTTAACTTGTCATTAATATAATATATTATAATATCGAAACTCGGTATTTATTTATAACATTTTATGGTAATATTTTTTATATCTCATATTTATAACGATGTGTTGGATTTTTGACGTCTATCTTACAAATTTCTCGATTCAGATATCGGTGATCAAATCTTAAATTTTCATTAATTAATTCGTTCATTTTCTTATATTATTAAGTATGGAGAGATTTGCATATACCTACTATTTTGTGAAATGTGAAAACTTGCATTACATAAAAATTTCAATTACTTTCACAACTAAGTACTATCAACTTTTTTGTAGCTACATTGATTAATACACACTCATTGATTTTACTAATGTTCCGTCACTAACGTCACTAATGTTAATTTTGTCAAAGCAGGAAGTGACTGTGAAGAGGCATAATAAATATTTTTTACGCAATAAAGATCTTTACTTGTTATGTTTTCGAAGTTTGCTTTCCAAACTATTCCAAGAAGAGACCACAACGGATATTGTCATCTCGGCAATTCTAGGTAAGTTAAGGGAACTGCAGCTGCAAATGCTTGCGTTAACATCTCGGGTGTTTATGTAAATAACATCGGCCCATTTATTTCATTCAAAATCAGTTTATCAGTAATCAGTCGTCATTGCCTAGACGTGCAAGTGTGTGTAATTAGACAGTGACAGTTTAAATTTCAAAATGAAGACCTGAGTTTACCAAGAAACCATTAGTCGTGTTCACAATATTCCTACATGTTTCAGGTGAGTCACTTAAAATACAATGCGATTCCGTAAGGCAGCGTATAAGACATTATAAAACTCCCAAAATTTAGAGGATGCCACCTTGTATTGGTTTTGCATTTATAATGAGATTTTATTACTCCATGGGTTATTTTGACGGACTATAGTAATTTCTTTTACTCAGCGAGCAACGTGGTGGATAATGTCGTAAGATTTCAACGTAACGATAAGTTTATCAATTCGGAATTTCTTTGTTTTGTTAAACATTCGCCATAACGGTAACGATCCCGCGATCGAAGACCCTCATTTATTCGCAGACATTAATGTTGAACAATGTGCGACGAGCTGGCCGAATTTATTTATGAATAGCGCCTGAAAATACAATGACACTAATGGCCGTAATATAATTACAGGGTCCTAAATGGATCGCGCTCTAGAAATTATTGATGTTTCACCTGGAGCTACATTGCAGAGCACTTACTTTCCCATTTAATTTATTGCGTTGTTTGGCACCTCTCGATCGGCTGGTTGATTATTTTTCGAAGGTCCGTCAGGGCCCAGTGAGGATAACGGATAGCAAATATGTAAACTTCGAGGCAAAGTGGAGAAGAGTCACAAAGCTCGGCACGGCAATTCGGAACGAATCATTTAGAAAAATAATCCGTCAGAGACTGAATAACATTAGACAAAAATCTCAAAAGTGAGTGTTCTTAAAGTCCCGTTGAAAATATTGTAACGTTTATTTCTTATTTATTTACACTGTCTAATTATACATTACACACTACTTAATATATCTTAACTATTTCCTAACTAATTAATTTATGTCACATTCTTAAATAATTTATTTCACTTGTGCGTTTTTCGCCTTGTTTATTCACTCGCGGCTTCACGTCTAATCTGATCTCTCTGACCACAAGCACGCTTATATACATATCTCAATTGTATTCGCGATGATTTCTGGAAGAACTCGATCCTTCTTTTCCCTAATAATGTTTATCTAGAAACGCCCAGAAGGTAATAAATCATTCTTTACCTAATAAGATGTTGCCGGGACGTTGGGGACGATTTTTTTATTGCCCACTTAACGGAGCTCTTTCAAGTGACCGCCGAGGTCCGATAAGAGTAAACATGTTGCGCGCTGCTGTTTACATTTCGCGTTACAATATTAAAATTACATCCTCTCATCAAAACGAATCCATTTTTTTCTGTTCTTCTAAGCAACAAATAAATGGAATAACTTATACCAACGCTATTTTGAACGGTTTTTGACGTCAATCAAAAAATAAAATTTATATTCATGTTTAATTATACCAAAACAATTTCTAACTTATAAGAGAAAAAGCGTAAATAATTTTTTTTTCATCTATATCTGTTTATGAATAAATATTGACCTGACTGATCTTACCCATAATTATATCCACATTATACATATGGACTTATTTTAACTTCAATAACTGTTAGATATTGGTCGCAGAAACTATCTCGAACTGGGTATTTATTTTACCAATTTGACTGGTCTATTATCTCTATATATATAGAAACGAATTGCTGTTCGTTTGTCTCGCTAAAACTCGAGAATGGCTGCACCGAATTCGCTAATTTTGATCTTGAAATATTTTTGGAAATTCAGGGAAGGTTTAAACGGCGTGAAACATAAATAATAAGAAACGCAAGTACTAAAAAAGGTACGTTTTGTAATTTTGGGTACAAATCGCCAAGGCAACCAATCAAACAATTGAAAGTATACTGTCTGTTGGTTGTAAAATAAATAAATACCAAGACGATTATTAAAATCCATCATCAGTTTGTCTGTGCGCGAGAACTTTATTGATTTTAAAATGCCAAGGAGAAGACGACCTGACTCAGGTCGTCGAAGTCAATCAAATGTGCGACGAGCTACCTCAAGTGCAAGTCCCACTGACCACCAGCGAGAGACAGATAATTATAACGTTCGTATTGGTATGACAGAATTGCGTTCAACAGTAAATAATTATGAAGTAGATAGGCTTAGAATGGAACGAGTTTGGGCACATCAAACTCAACAGCAGCGAGCACGACACAATGAAATAGAGCGATTCCGCAGACGCAGTGTTCCTGTAAACCTGGAACGAGTAGCATTCGACTACGTCCCGGAAATGGATTGTTGTGCCGACCCATCCGTAACGATTGGAGAAATGACAATCATTTTTCAGTATTGTAAAGCGTTAAAATACAGCGGTTAATCTACTGGAGTATGTTATTCTGGTGGTAAAATTAAATTGTCACAATTGTTCCCACCACAAGATCCATTACGCTCATTAGTTTCTGGGGTTGGAAATGACCCTAAACATTTCTTGGCCAACATCCAAAAATATAATAATTGCTTTCAAATGACGTCGTTTGGTGCAACGCATATTGTACAGGAAAATTTCGTGCCACTTTCAAGGTAGTTTTTGATAAATCATTTATTAAAAATTTAAAAAGATAATATACAACAGCAGATACAAGGACAGTTTGCGGAACCAACTTGAAGTTTCACTGTTTCGCGCATGAGCAAATACGTCGCGTGTTCGCGAGTAGTATAACCATCATCTTTATATATTTACACACCGAAAATAAAGACAAAAAATATAGTACATCAGAAATCCTTAAATTGATTATGTACATAACTGTGTTGCATTTAATTTAATGTAGATAAAAATGTTGTATTAAGTTTTGATCATATTTTTCAAAAATATATGTAGGTGATACGACGTTCACCGGGTCATCTATAATTTTATTTATCTTTCTTTTTTCAAACTGTACGTGGCATTGCAACGCATGCCGGGTACTGATTATTTTGTACAAAATTGATGCGCCTCGGAACTATAAATTCCATCTAAGGGTATACTGTCCTAATATTTGGAACATATTTAAAACTTTTGTTTATTGTCAAATTATAAACTATTTGTCACAATAATTATCCACAAATACATAATTACCAGTACATAAAATATTTTCGAAAATATTCATCTTATTTTCATCTTGTTTCAGGGTAACGATTCTGGGATCTTAGAGTATTCTGGGTAAGTTTACTTGAATGTAGTTACAACCCAATTAAAATATTCCTCATTTCAAAAACTAAATTTGCATATTCAACTATTCCTAAGGTAATACGGTAAATTACGTCAATTTTATCGCATAATCTTCCTATTTATTTATAACCTAATTATCAAGTTTATGTTTTCATTGTATTTTTACTAGGTTAATTTAAACGCCATTTCTGCGCTGCGATTTAACTGGAAATAACCGTAATAAATATGCAGTTTCACAGCGAACTATTTATTACCTCGCACTTTATTACGTAGTCGACCAACTGAAGCATCGTACTGTAAAACTTAAAGTTCCTCTTCTACGTGCTCTATCAATTTATTTTAATCAACTCGAAACAATAAAGAAATAATTTTTATCCCCACTTACTCACAGACTATGCAAATTTTATGGCTCGCGCCCCCCCTTTTAAAACTTAGATTAGTATTCCGAAACATACTTTATATTCTTAATTACATTTGCTTTATCTTGTTCACCGGCTCGGGCTGCGATAAATCTTTATTTACAGATTTACTGTTGAAGTTTGTTTTGCACTTGTTCCGCACGAGGGGTATTTAAAAATTGAAATTTCCCCAATGATCCCTGTTGAGATTTATTCAAGATTTTCGTCCTGTCTCGAGAAGCCGGGTAATAAATTCGGGGAGAAGTCCCCTTGGAGGTGTTCCTTAGCACGGGGGGAATGGGGAGTATCGGTGCCTGAGGGGCGCGGGGAGGGTGGAAAAAGGGAAAGAGAAAGGGAGACAATAGCGACCAGTAACGGTAGCGGTATCGAAAGAGATACGGAACGAAGTCTGAGGAATATTGAATTTCACGAGGAAAAGAGCTCCCCGTTTAATAATTCACCGGAAAAGAATTTATTTCGCACTTTTAGGTACGGTCCGAATATAATATCAATTGCCAGCGAGTTGAAGTACGTACGTGGGGGAGGAGAGCCCGATCAATTTGGTCTGGTGCCCGACAACTGCTCAATAACGTGTTTTGTTTATTTATGGATGACCCACGACAAATTATTTTCTTCTTCTTCTACAAGGTGAGCCAAAAGAAGTCATCCGATGCTGCTTGGCTCTCATTTTTTTTCTAAATGAAAAACTTCAATTCTGTTTTTTGATCATGTTTATTTGAACCTTTAGAATTTTATTGGTCAAGTCGAGAAGATGTTATCGGCCAAATGGGCGCCGCCACAATTGATTGCTGTACGGGCTCGTTTTATGGCATTTTTCATCACTTCGGCGAGAACTTCGGGCGACAAATTTTCGCACTCGTGTCGAATGTTGTCCTTGAGGTCTTTCAGGGTCTCAGGCCTGTTCACGTAAACACGGGACTTCAAAAACCCCACAAAAAAAGTCTGGAACGGCTAAATCGTGCGACCTTGCTGGCCAGTGCAAATCGCCAAAACGAGAGATGAGGCGACCCGGGAACGCCGCCTCCAGAATATCGGTTGTGGCTCGCGCAGTGTGTGCCGTTGCTCCGTCCTGTTGGAACCACATGTCCTCCAGTCCCAATTCGTTCAATTGCGGCAGAAAAAACTCAGTTAACATGACCCTATAGCGCACACCGTCCACTGATGTCGTTCGACCAGCGGCGTCCTCGAAAAAAAAATGGCCCGAGACTCCTCCAGCGTGAACAGCGCACCATGAAGTCACTTTGAGCGGGTGTAATGGCTCCTCGTGCATCACTCGTGGATTTTCGGTGCCCCAGAAGCGATAGTTTTGCTTGTTCACGTACCCGCTAAGGTGGAAATGAGCCTCATCGCTCATTATGATTTTGGTCGAAAAGTCGTCCATTTCGTCCTCCTCGAGATTGAGGATGGCTTGGGCGTAGGTTACACGCGTTTGGCTTGTTCACTTGTATTCTACATCTGTCTAGTTCACAAATGTCAAAACAGATTTGACATTGGCCGCCATATGCAAAAATAAGAGCATCTTCCAATAGGGTGATTTGTTTTGGCCCACCTAGTATCAACGTCTCATAAGGAATTTGCCGTTAACATGCATATCTATACTAACTTTAACTTTTGGGTTGGCTGTGTTGAAGTTCTTGAACATCCGGCATCTCTTCGGTCTACGCTCTCCCATTACATCTCAATTGTGTTAACCCATATTGTCACGAATTGGAGCAGGGTATGCATCAAATAACTATATCAGATACATGTATTCTCTCACTTAATGGTATGCCATGTTTCCTCATATACAGAGAGAATGAAAATGTTCGGGGTATACGGCTCACCGTGAGTGCGAGAGAGAATATGGGAATTAAAACGTAGTAGAAAGAGAGATGGTTTTCTTCTGCCTCCCACCCTTCCACCTCCACTACACGCCATCTCCACCTCTCCACCTCCACATCCACACTCCACTCCACAACACTCACTCACATCACGATAACTATCGACACGATCACATCGTCACATCTCACTCTTACTCAGACAGAGTCTCGTCTCTGGTCTCTGTCATCTGCCGATCTCGCATAATCTAGGAAGCAGTGCGTAGCAACAATGAAAATTCAATTCATTCCTAATATTATGTATCAATTTATTAATTGTTGTTAACTTAAAAAAGATATTATAAACGAAATGATCAATTTAAAAAAATTGACGTGATCTTCTTGAATTCTTCAATTATTCAAACAATTTTTATTGCTTTCAATTGACACGGTGGTCTTAGAAAAATTATTTAATTTACAATCGCGTAACTTGTTGAAAAATTGAGTTAGATCGATTTTTACTCCAGGACCATATTCTTTCCTGTGTTGAGAACACACCATAATTTATTTGAATTTTTTAATTGATATTAGATAATTATAAAGCATTATTTTATGCCACGTACTCGCTTTAGAAACCGCGCGCTCTTCCCGAAATAGCCACGCGGAAGCCTATTTTCGGCGTTAATTTAAAATAATTAGCAATGAGGAAAGTTACGGGAGGTGGGACAGTTTTATTGGAAATTTTCTCCTCTTTTAGAATCTCTTTTCAGATTTCGATTAGCTCTTGTAGTTTCTGAGTTATTCACGGAAAACTGAATGTCCTTTTTTCTTTGTTCTTTATGATCCTTTATGATTTATGAATGTCCTTATTGTCCTTTATAACTTTTGCAATTTTTTCTTTAATTTACAAAAAAAAACGCTTGAAAATTATGATCAACAACTCCACGTAATATGGTTTTTTTAAGTGCCTCTCGAATCTAGTTAATACTTTGTTTTTCAAACTTTGAAAAAAAAAATAGAATTGTTACTAAATTTATTACCGTTGCTAGCGCACGATGTCGAGAGTCAAAATTTATTGTGAGAAATGTTCTCCTCTTTAAGAATATTTTTATTTATTTTCTTCATTATTAGTACTTTTCGAGTAATTTTCAAAAAACTAAACCTTTTTCTTTATTTATTCTAGTACTTGTTTTGTTAATATTTTGCAATTGTTTATCGTTATTACAAATGGAATGAGGTCTTGCTCATATTTTTTAGAGTCATAACAAGAATTATCACCATTTCTAACTTTCAAACTGAATTAGAAGGACGAAGGAAGACAGAATCGATACCAAATCAGTTAGTCTAGTCAAGAAGTGAGTTTCCTGAGAAAGATAGTTAGAAGGGTAGGAAAATTATGAGCGATGGCTCATTCGACGCGGATTGCAATTCTGAGAAACGAATATTTTCGTTTTTTGCCTGCAAACAAAAATTGCAATTGTTATTAACAAAAAACGAAAAAATAAAACAGTCATTTTGTTTTTGGATGATAACTCAAAAACTATACAAGATAGCGGGAATTGCAAAAAAGATCCTTAAAGAGGAGGAAATTTCCTATAAAAAACTCCGCGCGACCGTTTCGGGATGACGCCGCCTCTAAAGTTGAGTGCCGCACCTAAAAAAATTTTTTTAAACCAATAAATATTGATTTAAAAATTTGAAAAAAATGATGGTGTCATTTCAACACTTGCAGAAAGAAAGTCCCGTTGAGAAAAAAATTTTAAATGCATTTTCCAAAAAGCTAGCCTATTGTTAATTATACCTATTTTATTTCGTACCTCCATCTACATTGAAAGCTGGATAATTGTTTAAATAATCACATTACAAATTTTTCGCCTCATAGAGTCCTTTCTATGAGTGTACTCAATAAGATGGTGTCATAAAATTGTATAAATTTTGTTTATTTTGTTTATAACGAATTTTCGAAATTAACAAAACTGTTTTCGAAACCATTAAAGTAGGCCATTTGTTTATTAACAAATAGCGTTAAAAAATTTTACCCGCAATAATTTAACAATGAATTTTTTTTTGAAATTTAATAATTAACAAACAATGAAAAATACTACAATTGTTGTTAAAAAAATTTTTTTCTCATATATTATGATACACCTATTTTATAGTTGTTTTTATATTTGAAATAAGAATTAAATTATTGCGGGTAAATTTTTTTAACGCTATTTGTTTATAAGTTGTTTAAAAACCTAAAACGCTTCGAGCTTTAAAGAGGGGATTAATTGAAACCAAAACAACAACAGCGGGTTCTATGGTTATATCGTGTTCTCAATTTTTAAGGAATCAGGCGTATACCGCTCCTTTCTTTTTAAAATCTGTTCAAATCTCACTCACAGTCAGAGACGTGGTCTTTGTTTTCGCAATCTGTTTAATTTCGCAACAAGCCGTGGTAAAAAATTATTTGTCGTTATTAATTGAGTAAGCCGATTTAATGTATTATTAATGTCTAAAAACAAATTTACTCCAAAAGAGATGGAGACGGGAGTGGAATAAAAGAACCTACATTTTCTATTCAAGTTTGGTACACAAAAAAACTTTAAAGAATTAAACCTTTTAGGGCTGATTGCATGAAAGTAATACTTACAATCTAAGTAGTACAAAGTTTTTTGATTTATATCGATCAAGTCTTGATCTAGTCTAGTTTACAATTTCAAAAACTTTTTTAAACTTGTAATAGGGTCTAAAAAATCAGCAATAGCTCATTGAAATAGAGATGATGTCTAGAAAAATTTATTAAAATTAAGATGAAAACACCCAAATCTTGTTTATAACAAATTGTTAACTAAATAAACAATGAAATTATTAATAAAAAAAAACATTTTTTAATTTGATTAAGAGCCATTTGTAATGATTTTTAAAGACAAAATTATTTTTCAACTTATTATAAACAAATAGCGTTAAAAAATTTTACCCGCAATAATTTAATTTTTTGTTTAAATATAAAAACAACTAAGTGTATCATAATATATGAGAAAAAAATTTTTAACAACAATTGTAGGATTTTTCATTTTTTGTTAATTTAAAAAATTCGTTGTAAACAAAATAAACAAAATTTATACAATTTTATGACACCATCTTATTGAGTACACTCATAGAAAGGACTCTATGAGGCGAAAAATTTGTAATGTGATTATTTAAACAATTATCCAGCTTTCAATGTAGATGGAGGTACGAAATAAAATAGGTATAATTAACAATAGGCTAGCTTTTTGGAAAATGCATTTAAAATTTTTTTCTCAACGGGACGTTCTTTCTGCAAGTGTTGAAATGACACCATCATTTTTTCAAATTTTTAAATCAATATTTATTGGTTTAAAAAAATTTTTTTAGGTGCGGCACTCAACTTTAGAGGCGGCGTCATCCCGAAACGGTCGCGCGGAGTTTTTTATAGGAAATTTCCTCCTCTTTAAGGATCTTTTTTGCAATTCCCGCTATCTTGTATAGTTTTTGAGTTATCATCCAAAAACAAAATGACTGTTTTATTTTTTCGTTTTTTGTTAATAACAATTGCAATTTTTGTTTGCAGGCAAAAAACGAAAATATTCGTTTCTCAGAATTGCAATCCGCGTCGAATGAGCCATCGCTCATAATTTTCCTACCCTTCTAACTAACTATCTTTCTCAGGAAACTCACTTCTTGACTAGACTAACTGATTTGGTATCGATTCTGTCTTCCTTCGTCCTTCTAATTCAGTTTGAAAGTTAGAAATGGTGATAATTCTTGTTATGACTAAAAAATATGAGCAAGACCTCATTCCATTTGTAATAACGATAAACAATTGCAAAATATTAACAAAACAAGTACTAGAATAAATAAAGAAAAAGGTTTAGTTTTTTGAAAATTACTCGAAAAGTACTAATAATGAAGAAAATAAATAAAAATATTCTTAAAGAGGAGAACATTTCTCACAATAAATTTTGACTCTCGACATCGTGCGCTAGCAACGGTAATAAATTTAGTAACAATTCTATTTTTTTTTTCAAAGTTTGAAAAACAAAGTATTAACTAGATTCGAGAGGCACTTAAAAAAACCATATTACGTGGAGTTGTTGATCATAATTTTCAAGCGTTTTTTTTTGTAAATTAAAGAAAAAATTGCAAAAGTTATAAAGGACAATAAGGACATTCATAAATCATAAAGGATCATAAAGAACAAAGAAAAAAGGACATTCAGTTTTCCGTGAATAACTCAGAAACTACAAGAGCTAATCGAAATCTGAAAAGAGATTCTAAAAGAGGAGAAAATTTCCAATAAAACTGTCCCACCTCCCGTAACTTTCCTCATTGCTAATTATTTTAAATTAACGCCGAAAATAGGCTTCCGCGTGGCTATTTCGGGAAGAGCGCGCGGTTTCTAAAGCGAGTACGTGGCATAAAATAATGCTTTATAATTATCTAATATCAATTAAAAAATTCAAATAAATTATGGTGTGTTCTCAACACAGGAAAGAATATGGTCCTGGAGTAAAAATCGATCTAACTCAATTTTTCAACAAGTTACGCGATTGTAAATTAAATAATTTTTCTAAGACCACCGTGTCAATTGAAAGCAATAAAAATTGTTTGAATAATTGAAGAATTCAAGAAGATCACGTCAATTTTTTTAAATTGATCATTTCGTTTATAATATCTTTTTTAAGTTAACAACAATTAATAAATTGATACATAATATTAGGAATGAATTGAATTTTCATTGTTGCTACGCACTGCTTCCTAGATTATGCGAGATCGGCAGATGACAGAGACCAGAGACGAGACTCTGTCTGAGTAAGAGTGAGATGTGACGATGTGATCGTGTCGATAGTTATCGTGATGTGAGTGAGTGTTGTGGAGTGGAGTGTGGATGTGGAGGTGGAGAGGTGGAGATGGCGTGTAGTGGAGGTGGAAGGGTGGGAGGCAGAAGAAAACCATCTCTCTTTCTACTACGTTTTAATTCCCATATTCTCTCTCGCACTCACGGTGAGCCGTATACCCCGAACATTTTCATTCTCTCTGTATATTTATCCTAGAGAATAATCTAAACATCAACGACAAATTTTTGCGAATAAATACGCGTAAAATGTGCTGCACCTTTGAACGAAGTGTGAAGTGGTCTCTATAGAGATTGGACTGTAGAGATCTCTCTTTGGCTCGTGAAGGGCTGCGGAGATGAATCTTGTCTCCAGGTTGTAAGGCTGAAGACCGTCTCGTAAATTGGAGATCAGGGCCTGACGTGATCTCTTAAAGTTCTTGAAGTTCTAGTTGTGAGGAGAGAGGGCGTATCGTGCTCTCCGGTGTGGACCTGAGGGCGTAACGTGCAGGTCCGGGATTGAAGTTCTCGAAGTCTGGAGAGAGGGCGTATCGTACTCTCCGGTGTGGACCTGAGGGCGTAACGTGCAGGTCCGGGTTGAAGTTCTAGTAGTTTGGAGAGAGGGCGTAACGTGCTCTCCTGGGTTGAGGTTCTTGAGGTTAGGGGTTGTCGTTTGGGGTGGCGTGAAGAAAGATCACAACACACTGTCGTTTTGAGCATACATCGTATACTGGTTTATTGTCCCAAATTTCAGAGGTTTTATACATCTTGTTTTACATTGGTTAAATGAGATATTATTGTTTTGTTACCTTGCACCCAGACTGACCCTCTCGAGGAGCGAACGGTATCACGTTACCGAAACGCCGTGTTATGCTTAGTCAGCTGAGTATGAGAGTTGAACTTGACCAGTTCACGATCTGTTGTAGTTAATAACGTGAAATGATCGCTCGTGTTATTGATTCGTGTACGATCGTGGAAACAATCCAATAATATTGTTCATACTTATCCTCGCTCTTAATTATGAATTGTTTTTCTGTTTTGTAAAACAACGCGTATTAATTTCAATGATTAAATTATGTAAAAAGTTCCCTAAATTCGGTTACAATAAATTATAATTTCTTCACCTAAAATTCCCTTAAATAATGTTGACGCTAGCGTCAACAACATTTCTGTTTTTGGCACATTATCCAGATCATTAGATATCCGTGATTTAACAAAAGGGTTGATACCATATACAGGGTGTTAGGGGTTCGACTGCCTTTTTTTTAATAGGTGATAGTATTCATCAAAACAAACAAAAAACCTTATATAACAGGTGTCCTAACACCAACCGTTTTCGAGAAAAAAAGTAGCAAACTTCTAATATTAAGGTGTGAAAATTCAGTTTTATTAAAGAATGTCACATAATTTTGTACATGAAATGACTATAAGATGTATTCTTTTAATGTATTTATGTTTAATTTGTAACAAAACAATATTTTCTTTAAAGAATTTTTTTTACAATCCATAGAACTCGATAAAATGGCTACGATGTGGTGTGGCAACACCGCGAAGGTATCGCACGGGTTGCGAAATGAGAGCCAGACAGTGACACTAGTGACAGTGACAGTGTGCATCTTTGAATTCGAAAGATACCTGTGATCGTTACGGTTTCTTTTCGGTGGGTGTAAATTTTTCGGTTCTTAAAATGTTCAGCATACGTGAATATCACGATATGCTATTAATTTACGGGGAGGCGCGTTGTAGTTCTATAAGTGTACGTCGTATCTATCATGAACGATTTCCTCAACGGCGACTGCCTAACCGTAGAACATTTGTTGAAGTGAGAGGACAACGGTGGACATTTTGAACACATGCTGTAATAACCAGGTTAATATTGAAAACTACAACATATCAATAACTGCATGATCCTTTTCGAATGCTGTTAGTGACCCTAAATTACTGATCGCTATTGATTTACCATTTATACATGCAAGTGTAATAATTACATAATTGAATCAATTGGGATCACTTACAATTATTTCGTTTACAATTACGTACAGCGTAAAGACGGCATTTAGGAAGAGTTCGCAAAAACGTTAACCTCGCACTATCAGCTGTGTACACGTCATGTTTACCGAGAGCCAACACCAAAAACGTCATGTTTACGTTTCCTTTCTTGTCGGTGTTGCCAAGTTGTGGTGAAATACCTTGACAAAATAACTCGACTTTTCTCGACACGGTTGGTTTTAGGACCTCCGTTATATAAGGTTTTTTTGTTTGTTTTGATGAATACTATCACCTATTAAAAAAAGGCAGTCAAACCCCTAACATCCTGTATATTTTCAAAACAGTGAAAAAACTACCAAAGAAGTAATTATTGCCATAAAAAATAAACATATGTCATTTAAAAAATACCTGCCATGAACTAAATACGAATCTATGTAGAGATTAATTTAAAATTCTTTCTAAATATATTAAAATTGGAAAAAAATTGCAATATTCCCAATAACCAGAAACTAGAAATAGTCAGATCACCGTTTAAAGTGGTCGTTAAATTGCTGTTAAGCAACACATAATAATATAAATTCGTTCCAATTCGATATTATATTTTACCAATTTCAGTTAATACGGTTTTAATGTAACGGATTTAGTAGGGCATTTAAATTTCTTTGAAGTGGACACTATTATTATACTGTTATATTATTTAACCGATTTATTAAAATTTGATATTAACATACGGAATTAAATTTACTTTTATTGCCTGTAACACCATTCTGGCGAATTTCGATGGTTTAAAATACGGCTGTTAGGGAATAAATTAACTACTGGCGTCGATATGGTCGATGTGAATCGGAAATATGTTAATTTATTCATAACAAGCCGTATCCGGCATGCGTTGCAATGCCACGTAAAGTTTAAAAAAAGAAGGATAAGTAAATAAAAATTATTGATGACCAGGTGAACTTCGCATCACCTACATATATTTTGGAAAAATATTTTCAAAACTTAATACAAAATTTTTATCTACGTTAAATTAAATGCAACACGTTATACACATAATCAATATAAGGCTCTCTGATTTACTATATTTTTTATATTTTTTTGCGGTGCCTAACAATATAAAGATGATGGCTTTACGACTCGCGAACACTCCACGCATAATTGCCCATGCGCGAAACAGGGAAACTCCAAGTTGATTCCGCAAACTGTCCTTATATCTGCAATTGTATATTATATTTTTAAATTTTTAATAAGCAATTTATCAAAAACTACCTTGAAAGTGGGCATGAAATTTTCCTGTACAATATGCGTTGCACCAAACGACGTCATTTGAAAGCAATGATTGTATTTTTGGATATTGGCCAAGAAATGTTTAGAGTCATTTCCCATCCCAGAAACTAATGAACGTAATGGATTTTGTGGTGAAAACAATTGTGACAATTTAACATTACCAGCAGCACAACATAATCCAATAGATTCACCGCTGTATTTTAACGCCTTACAATATTGACAAATGAATGACATTTTTCCAATCGCTACGGACTGGTCGGCCCAATAATCTATTTCCGGGTCGTAGTGGAATGCTACTCGTTACAGGTTTACAGGAACACTGCGTCTGCGGAATCGCTCTACTTCAAAGTGTCGTGCTCGCTGCTGTTGTGTTTGATGTGCCCGAACTCGTTCCATTCTAAGTCAATCTTCTTCATAAATATTCACTGTTGAACACAATTCTTCCATACAAATACGAATGTTGTGATTATCTGTCTCTCGCTGGTCGTTAGTGCGATTTGCACGTGAGGTATCTCGTCGCACATTTGATTGACTTCGACGACCTAAGTCAGGTCGTCTTCTTCTTGGCATTTTAAAGTCAATAAAGTTCTCGCGCACTGATAGATTTTAATAATCGCCTTGATATTTCTTTGATATCCAACTGACACTACACTTTCATTTATTTGATCGAAACACGTAACGCATGTACAGATAAATTTTTTGGGCGATACCGTCGGCCCCTCCGAAACAAATTATTCGCCGAGCCCGTCGTAGCCGGCAAAAAGTTAAGTCTTTAACTAATTGCCTATCGATCGAAGACAATATCCTGAATAATTTATTTTTATGGTCCGTGCAATTTCGATAAAATTTTAATGCAAATTTGTCCGAGTTAAATGAACAGCAATTTAAAACTGTCTCGATCGGCGTTATTTATACTGCATTAGTGCCCGGCACGTTATTCTGTCGAGAAGAAACAGGAGAAAAAGAGGAGCCGGGGCACCGAAATTTGTTTATGCCGGACGCAATACGAATGCAGTACATAAATTTATATAGCGACTAACGAATGAATGGACATGCACTGTGTACTTAATTAATTGGATATATTTCATTTCGACTGCGTTTACGATTCAGATGTTACGTTGCAAGATAATAATTTATAGCCAATTGTTCTCTTTCTACTAATCCGAATTAGCTGCTGTTGGTTCGTACTAACAAGTAAGAGTTTCTGAAACAAATGTAAGAGAATGTGTGAAAATGGAATTTGTAATTTGTAATTGTAAATTGAAATTATCCGTATTATCCTCTCAGAACGTTTGATATCAACATCGAAAATGAAATTGATACTTATCTCGGTAGTTTAGTGGTAAGAACACCCGACGCGAAATTGGTAGACCCGGGTTCAAATCCCGGCTGTGCTACAAATTCCATTTTCACAGATTCTCTTACATTTGTTTCATATACACCTTCACTTTGAATTTGATTTCGAGAATATATTCAATAAGTAAGAGTTTCGTCTCTCAGTATCGCGTATTAAATTTTGGAGGACATTATACTATATGCTTGGAAAAATTTCACCGTCCATTGTTTTCATTTTGGAAATATCGTTTTAGTAATTAATTAGAATGCGTTATCTAATTTTAAAGTACTTTATCGCCAGTTGTCACTGTCTCTAGTAATTAGGTTAAATGGTTAGGTATTGGTTCGTACTAAAGAGCAAAACACTCAAATGCTCGTACGTGGGACGATCTTTAGGTTCAGACGCTAAAAAGAAAACAATGGTAAGTATTTACATATTTTAAGGGGGATGGCCACTGTGTTGGTTCAAAAAATAATTTTTATTTTTGTTGTCTTAGATCAAAGCTTATATATTCAAAAATAGGGTTAAAAAATTGCATGTCAAAATTTCAAAAATTGACTAAGTTACAACGATTTTAGTGAGAGCAGACAGGGCACAATCTTTTTCGCTAGACTTTGTTTTGTAATATAAACCTGGTTTGTAGCGGTTTTAGAATGTCAATTTTATGGATTTACGTGCCTAGAAGTTCGGCAGATTTTTAGTTATTCTAGAAGTTTCGTAGTGAACGCACATCGTTTCTCTGGCTCTTGCTTTTATCAATTTTTTAAAATATTTTGTGTTTTATTACGAAATGGATCGTAATGGTAACAAAATTAATAAAAGCAGCGAAATTATATCTTCAAGAAATAGAAGAAAATGTTATCGGCCGCGTAATAGACATGAAATAAACAGGTGAAAACATAAGTCCCAAACGGCCTACCAGTGCTTCTAAATGCAAAATTTCGCAAAATTAAATATGATGTCTATCCTATTATAAGTCATAAAATTATGAACTTTTTTAGTGTTTTTATAGTGCTGAGTAATCATATATCATGTAAAGGACTCGGTAGTTTAATATAGGTATGAAAATTTTAAATGATTTATGATTTTATTGCGAGAGAAATGGACTAAAAACTATAAACGCGTTTTTCTCAAAACAACTTTTTTCAAATTGTTCGCATCGATAAATCGGACAGTTCTTAACCGATTTTTAATTTTTTTTGTTTTGTTTTGTTCTTCTTGATAGTGGCTATGGTTAAGCGTAGCCGATTTGGAAAATTTTGTTTTTAATTATTTTTTAAACTGTTTGAAAACAAAAAAAAAACGGTAGAAAAAATAAAAATATTTTCAATCGGTCGCCAATTTGTGAAAAATCAAAATATAAAAAAAACGGCTAAGTACAAGGATAACTATATTCATAGACATTGTGCTAGTTTTAATCTTTTTTTATTCTGATTAACGGCTTTTAAAAAATCGATGCGACCATGGCAGGGGAATTTTTTTTCAGGCTCTACGGCATCGTTTATGTTGTTAAAACTAATAAATACTTTTTTAATAATAATTTGTGGAAACATTGCTGGATATGTACTTAATAAAATAAATTAAAAACGATCCATAAATTCCTTTATTTACCAGGCCAAAAAAATTATTGAAAATCACTAATTTCTTCAGCCGTTACAGTGGCTATAACTCTTAAATGCAAATCAACACTCGGTAGAATATCTACTTGCACCTATAAAATATGGAACTATTTCCTTACCACCCCCTATAATAACTCGAAAAGGAGATAAAATAAATGAACTACCCCTTAAATTAATAATTTTTTTTGTCTTTTATATATAATTAATGGGTTACTAATAATCAAAGACTGGAAAATATGCACTAAAAAAGGTGTAAAATATGAATGCAATATGCACCAAAAACACCAAAATATGTAGCTAAATATGCATTTATTTACAAAAAGTTAACACTAAAAATCAAATATGGTAATCAAAACAATCAGTATCAACAATATATTATTTTTATTATTATTATTATTATAGTATGTCACAATATATTTTTCCAAATTCTCCATTTTGAAATGTAATCTGCGGTCGCTAAAATAGTGTTTATATATCGAAAAAGATCTTTCTACATCACAAAAAGTGACTGGAGCAAACTTATAATAGAAAATAACGTTTTTTCAAAAAAAACAACACATGGCTAGTTTTATTACAGAATTAAGTACTATTTAAAAAAATAAACGAAAAAAATGAATTTGCTACTAACAAATTGTTTAATAGATAAACAAATGAAAAGTAAAGAAAAGACCTTTTTTTTAAGAAACTCTAAGAACAATAGAAGTAATGATTTGTTGAGAAAGATGGTTCCTTAATTTTACTATTTAGCTGCAAATACGATTTTCAATTAACAAACGCATTTTTTAGTATCAAATATATTTGTTTTAGTAAATAGCTTTTTTTCTTTAAAAATCATGATTTTCGTCAATGAATATATCACAAAAAATAATATTTTTGATTTGTTCATAAACAATGTATTTGTTTATAACAATTTTTTAAACAATGGTGGTAAAAAATTAAAAAATTTATTTATATATCTTGAAACCCTTAGCAATCGAAACATTCAAGATATTTACAAAAAACGAAATGTTGACTTTCTCGTATTGTTTAATTTTCAATTGTTAATAAAAAAGTGGAAAATCAAAACTTTACAATTTTTGCAACGGCGATCTATTTGTAAACCTATTAAGAATAACTTCAGCAAGTGAAAAAAATCCTAGGGTTTTAGTTCAATAATTATCGCGGTTTTTATGTTAACATTCAGTTTAGAAAAATTTGTTAAATAACAAATGCATAATTCATGGAGAAATTGGGATAAAAATTTTATAACCGCGGATTATTGTTAACTCATGTATCCTTATAGCACATAAATTTTTGGAACTTTAGTTCCTTACGCCAGGGGTTGTGGAGCGAGGGTGGTCGCGCAGCAAAAAATCTGACCGTTAAATGGAATGCGTTACCGGAATGCGTTACCGGGGCGAACGCTGCCGAGCCGCTACGAACGCTGCCGAGCCGCTCGCTATCTCTGTCTCTCTCTCTCTCTCTCTCTCTCTCTCTCTCTCTCTCTCTCTTTCTCGTTGAGTCGTTCACTGTCTTTGCTCTCAAGTAGGAAGCCTCGTGTACCAAGCATTGACTCATACGCATAGGCTTCAGACTTATGCTGCTACTCTGAACACATATATATAGCGACCGTAGTCAAATCTGTAAGCCTCGTAAGCATAAATCCAATTCAGAACATTATCGTAAGTTACGGTTTCTCGTAACTTCTTACGATATATCGTAAATAGTTACAAGAAGCCTTCTGTGGGTCTGTAAACACTCGAAAAACCGTAGTGGAAGAAAACGAGAAGAGGTAATTAATGTAAATCGTTGCAATTAAATAAAAACATGAATTGTGTTGACAGTTTTTGAGTTATCAGACAATCGATACGTTCTCACGAAAATGTTAGGTTTTATATTTATATGTGTGTATTTATTTATTGATTCAGTACATTGAGGACGATATTCCATTGCCTTACTTATAGCGCCAATGCTGTGTATTATATGCCCGTCTTACGTTTCACGTTAAACATTACAAAGTTTTATTAAGAACTAATTTAAAAAGATATTGGTTATTAATTAGAAGGAACTGAAGTTCCTAACTCGTGTTCCGCGACACGTTTCATGTTTTTTATTCCTTGATATTCATATTTAATATAGTAAAATATTTTTCTTGTTATTGTGTCAGAGTCAGGCAACGCGCGCGGAAGCCAGAATAGCCGTTTTTGGCTCTATTTTCAGGGCTCTGTAAAAATTATAAATATTGTAGATACAGTTTCAGGAGTTGGATCTTTATTTCAGCAAATTTACTGACCTTTTCAGATCTCGTTTAATATTTCGAAAATCTTTAATATTTTTCGAATTAAAAAAAAACAAAAACCATACTTTTTTTCTACTTAATTAATTATAAATTTGCAATTTTTTTTTGAGCGCCTTTTGGGACCTTTCCTTAAACTTTCTACATGACATTACGAAGCGAATGACACCATGACCATAATTTTCGGAGATTATACAAAAAAGTTTTCAAAAATGGTACATGTTGACTAGACTAAACGGTTTTAATGCTATAGTACAACGACACAGAATTACGCTATAATTTTCTGATATGAACTGATAGAGAACCAAAATTAGAGTCTGAAGAGACTAATTTGGAAATGTTAATGCTTCACAGAAATCGTAATGGTAATACATGGACTGCTCTTCGAAAATGGGACTAAAGGGTGTATACAGGAAAACCCAAGCGGTTAACGCAAATTGCTGGTTGTAAAGGATGTAAAGGGATTATCACTTGAGATTTCGACATACTACCTATGTTTGAAGCAGTTGGTGACGACTTGGTGTTTTCCTCTGGTTTACTATGATACCAATTGTAATGAAGCATTTTGTTCCCGTGGCTAGAACCCTTGTCTCCCTCTGTTACCTTTTGCCGAAAACCCGTAAATTCAAATAAATAACCATTGTCTCTCCGCCGTGACACCTGCAAATTTCGAAGACCGAGTTTAAATAAAAGACCACCAGTTGTCTCTTTAATTACGAGCTGCAAATCACCCCTCCTTGTTTATCTGGGAGCTCTAAATATTAACGAAAAATATCGAATGTAGCTGGTGTAGTCGCCGCTCTTGTGAGTAATCCTGGAGTGTCTCTGCAGTGCCAACCGTCCGTCTTTCGCGAGTAGTCCGAAAGTTTTCTCCGTCGAACCATGTGCCCCTTCTGTCGTTTACTTTTCTCGCGACACGAAAGAATCTCCGCCGCCCGACCGCCCGTCTCTCGCGAAGTGAGTTTTCGGTACAAGTGTCTCCGCCGATAGTTTCATCTTCCAGTGTGAGTACTCAAAATCCGCTTATATTGTCTCTCTTTGGCTTAGGCTTTTCCTTCTCTCGCATAAAGTAGTTCGAAGTAAAACGTTCTCGGTGAAGTATTCCCAGGACGTCTTTATTACGATAAATAACCGCAATTCCACGAGACCTAATTCTAACTACGAGCCGCACGCTAAATTTCCGCTTCCGCCCTTGAGCCCGCCCCATGGGGCTTAACACTACCCTCGCTTGTTTGCTCCGCTCTCACCTTCGCTTACTCTCTTTTCCGCTTACATCTAACCGTCTCTACCGACTCTGTACGTTTAATTATCTATTACATTTTATTAACTTACATTTTCCCGCTTTGTAAATAGATTATTAGTATTTTAAATATAAACTTTTAATTCTCGTATTTCCTCAATATGTATTTCCATTCATTTAACATATTCTCGTCAGTGAAGATAAGAACCGAACCGTTTTTGCCCGAACCAGCTGAGCCCGGGCGTTCGATCGAATGCGGAGCGCAACGTTGCCCGTTCCTCTCTGAAATCCGAATTTCCGGATCTCACACCGTTGCCAAAACTTCCCGAAAGTCTAGTAACCGGCAAATCGTTGCCTCCGCTGCCGAACCGTCGCTAACTACTGTAAAGAATGTAATTACGATCTTCCGCTTGTGACGTGGTTTACCTCGAGAGGCAGTAGTGTCGTCGGCGGCACGAAGACTCTCTGCTAGAAGGTTACGTCACTTTGTTGAATTGGCGCTATTTTCGGAGATTCGGAGCTTTAAAGTCGGTTTTACGGTTTTGCTCGGGCGCCAGATTTTTTTAAGGGTTTACTCCCTAAAGCCTCGGGTTAGTTTATACTCAGGAGAATGCCAGGAAGTCCGCGAAAATAAAACACACAATTCGGAAAACAAATAAAACTAATTTATTGTTGAAGACTGTATCAAAATAAAGACAATCATATTTGCGAGAATCGGCAACGGTGCGTAACTAAGAATTCAACGGTTTCTATAGCAAAGCGGCATCTATGTACAAATTTCCCTAGCTCTACGACAAGCGGAAAGATTTGGCAACTATTTACATCAGAAATAGATTGGGGTCTCGGTTTTACGAAGTGGACGGGCAACAGTGCGTGGTGCGGTTATTACGGTGGGGGGGGGGGGTAGTGCATGGCGGTCTAGCTAATCTAGTCGGTGTCTATTCTATTTACAATAGAGAAGCTAGTTAAGTGCAACGGTCAGGCAAGCGTTATGAGACGGTGAGAGCGGAGCAAGCCTTATGGGGAAAATTCTAGCTAGCGGGAATAAACTATGTTCGGTGGCCTAATAATTGACGGGCATGCGCAGTATTTCAAGCAAAGGTCGGGTTGCGTTCAGGGAGGCCATCCCGAGTCTCACCCAGGGATACACCTGCCCAAACAACCCGAATTGACCTTCCCGAGTCTCACCCAGGGAAGAGTCAATTCGTCGGCCTAACCCAACGGGACGGTGGGGGGGGGCGGTCGGATTTCCCTAACTACGATACCTTGGAGGGTCGGTTTCTCTGGTCTCCGGGTCGGCTGGCTCGGAACGGCAACGCTGCACTGGGTCGAGTCGGAGCACCTGCACTATTAAACACCTGCGTCTTGGTAACCGGTCGGCAGACGTTTTATGATTTTCGATATTTTTCTCTCGTATTTAGAGCTCTCGGATAAATAAGGATGGGTAGTTTGCGACTCGTAGTTTAGAGAGACAACTGGTGGTCTTTTGTTTAAACTCGGTCTCGGACTTTGCAGGTGTCACGGCGGAGAGACGATTGTTATTTATTTGAATTTACGGAATTTCCGCAAACGATAACAGAGGGAGACAAGGGTTCTAGCCACGGAAAAATAGACTTCGTTACACGCTTATCCGATATCCTTATTCACGTTTAATTTAAATCCATTTTCTGTAAATAACTTATTAGATGTAATATAGAATCACCGGTATTTTTCCCTGTACTGTGTGCTTTATTTTCACGGACCCCCTGGCATTCTCCTGAGTTACTCACCCGTGGTTGTAGGGAGTTAACCCCTAAAAATCTGGCGCCCGAGGTAAACCGACTTTGAAACCGTTTCCCGAATTCCCGAACACCGCAACTTACGCCAATTAAAATAAGTGACGTAACTTTCCGCCAGAGTCGTTGTGCGGGCAACGACTCTGCCCTACCGAACAAAGTACGTTACACCATGTTTCCTAAGAACTCCGCCATTAAATAAGATATAAAATTTGTAAAATAATCATATCCTGCAATAAATGTTACGTGTAAATCCAACCCCTACCACAAAGTAGTGTAAATATGACGAAAATATGCATCAGCACTAGATTTTACGTAAAATGTGCGGTAAACAGTCAGGATGCGCTAAATACGCAAAACCCATATGCCAATTTGCAAAAGCATATAATCCAGTCTCTGCTAATAATATACTATTTTCACTAAATTTCCTGCTCCACCGTTTCTGAAATGTGAGCTCCACCGAACCAAGCAACTAGGTTAGCATAGTTATGATGACGTGAATACTTTGTATGTTTTCTTTGATGTATTTCCATCTAGTTAATTTAACCTTTAACAGTAACGCATGCCTGGGACAACGAGACTAAAGTAATGAACCCCGCAGTGGTCCATGTAGCAATATACATTACATGTGTATAACATAAAACCGACAACTTCTAGTGCTCGCTAAGCGACACATTCCCGTAAAAGAAATTCCATATTCATGCTGCCGTCCTCGCGAAAACTAATTCAATCTTTTCAGTCTGCTAGTAAACGAGACGCCGCAAAGATTTTCATTAAATTAAGAGAGAGAGAGAGAGAGGGTGGGGGAGATGTGTTCTTCAAAGGTCCGCCATTACAACTAAAATTCAACTCATAGTTAATTTCGTGCAAACAACTTTAAAACTTTAACAGGTCAAAGGCAAAGTGAAAAGCTACCGGCCGGAAAATTTAGTTTTAATTTCCAGGCCGCACGTGAAATAGTTCGGTCGGGAACCGAAGGGGGAAAAAGTGGAGAGGTTAGATGCGAAACCGGCGGGACGAGGGAGGGTTTGTTCGACTGTAAGGGTCGAACTGCGCATTAGCGAATCACACGATGCGTGAATGATAATGTATGCCGGAAAATTAAAAATTAGGACGCAGTACGGAAAATCGTGGGTGCGGGATTAAGTCTGTGGAAAATTTTTAAATATGTTTATCCAGAAAGTGTAAATAAAATTGTACGATGGGAGCGAAGCGATGGTAATACAATTGCTGATATTTTTCCGGTGTTATAGAGAAGCACCCGATGCCCGTACACATCGGAGACGATTCCCTTTTGTGTACTTTTTCAAATTATCCGAGGAATTCTCATTCATCTTTTATCATATCCAATAATGGCGGTTGAATAGAGCAGTCGCTATAAAAATTTATTTCGTATTCTGTAGATTTCGATATTGGCCGCCCGCGTTTTTCTTATTAAGTTTTCTTTTGTTACATGTTTAGAAATCGCAGTATTAAAACTTGCTCGGATCTCTTTCCCGGTTTTCGAGTTTCTTTCGACGTTCTTACCCCGCCGCATTATTGGAAATTCTTATTATTCCCGAATATTTATTCGGGAATTATTCAGAATTTTACGAGCGACAAATCACGAATGGTCCCTACATAGAGTTTCCATCACTGCATATTCCCATAACGCTTTTGGAAACTCTCCGAAAGGGGATGATCTCCGGTTAGAGAATTAATTAGAGAAATTTCCTCATTTTGAATTGTTCATTTTGACATATATAATAATAAGGTTCATATCGATTGGAGAACGGACGCTCCGGTAGATGTCGCCAAAGGCGAATATGCAAAAAGAAAAGATAAATTGTTCAAGTCCCGCCCAACCCTCACCGCAATAAAATTTATGACCATAAGGTCATGATCGGATCGATCGATGTCGGAGGGTCTGTCGAGGTAGCGTCCGTTCGAGGGGAGTGTTAGTTATTATAATTTCAACAATAACTACCAAGATACTATTACAAGCTCATAATATTTTAATAGGCATCACACAATACTTCATTCTCCAGGTTATTAAGATGTCAAACTTTACTATTGTACTAATGAATAGGTTTTAGAATTTTTTTTTGTTTTTTTATGTTCAAAACGATATTTCCAGAAGTGTAAAGGTACGATCAGAGTGCGAGCGAACGGCGACACGACGCGATAGCGATGCGACGAGCGACGCCGCAGAACGGAACAATATTGTGTAACCAAATGCAACCGTTCAGAGTGATAGCGACCAGCGATGTGACGTGGCAACGACGAGCTTAGCGACAGCTGAACGTCGCTGTCTCATCGCTATCGCGTCGCGTCGCCGGTCGCTCGCACTCTGATCGTACCTTAAGAAGTCTCAAACAAAAGTAATCTTTTAAAAACATACATTTATGTTTTCTGAATCGATTGGTACAATAAATATTCATTATTATGATTCAATCTTGAGTTAGCATTGAAATCAGTTTGCATTGTAAAGCATACGGCGTTATATTGTATCGCACAACCTTAAATTACAACTACTCATGTTGATTTGTCTCTAATTTTTGCATAAAGCGCCACAGCTTGAAAACTGCTTTGTAGAATGTGCTGAAAATACCTAGAGGTCATTAAAACAATTCAATCACAATTACATTACTTCGAATTTGGATATTGTTTTATAAATTTTTGAAATCTGCAAATTGCGATCGAATGCAAACAGAATCACTGTCAGATTTTTGACCTGACAATTTGTAAATTTATTCACTAATAGCGTTGAAACTCAATAAGCATCCAAAAGACACTTTATTTACTATTTCAGTGGGTATTACTATAATTTTTGTTTAAATAATGTTTTTATAAATTTTTAAAATCATTGTCAACTTACCCAACCATTATGCAAGGTATTAATTGGACACTGACAACTTCACAACTCCTTCATCGAAGTCCAAAGGTGGTGCTCGAAATGCACCACCGGAATTATAGACACCCCGTGGCGTTAGGGATCGTACCTGACGGCCGTTCGCAGATAGCGGACAAGTAATCTGCACTACGAAACAATATAAAATTGATTATAATTCAATATTATATTCCAGAGAACTTTGATTAACGCGAATATATTTTTATTAAGATCGTTGTTTCTTCCTCTACAAATCGATACCAAACTCAAAATATTTCCAACAAAATCAAATTGTTTTATGGTTTTAAATATGTATCCACTCACTAATATAAAGACGAAATTGTTACATATTTGAGAAACAGAACCAGGCGCCGATAACAGTACCAAAACACGTAATTATCGGTTAACACCAACCTTTTATATAGTTGACCATAATATTTTGCTAATATTAAATACAACCATAAAGGCCGACCAAAAACACACTTGTTTCAAGGATCAAACCACAGTTTAGATATATCATAGAGAGAGATATATCATATACTGTGATTAAACCAGAGCACATTCCTGGAACTTTACACTACTTATGTGGTAAACAACATTAAGGGGGTAAAACAAGTTCCCTTTTCATCAAGATAAAGATTACAGGTCAAGATTTCTCTTTCTCAAATATGTAAAAATTTCATCCTTATATCAGTGAATAGATACGCATTTATAATTTCGTATATGTTGAGAAATATTCTCCTAATATAATAAATATTTTCACCGAATATAGGCAACAAACCATAAAACAATTTGATTTTGTTGGAAATATTTTGAGTTTGCTATCGATTTGTAGAGGAAGAAACAACAATCTTAATAAAAATATATTCGCGTTAATCAAAATTCGCTGGAACATAATATTGAATTATATTGAATTTTATATTGTTTCGTAGTGCGGATTACCTGTCCACTACCTGCGAACGGCCGACAGGTACGATCCCTAACGCCACCGGGAGTCTATAATCGGCTTGGTGTATTTCGCGTCCGACGAAGTCCAAACTGCACACTAAAATCTGAAACACTAAATTCCCTAAGGACCGTTCGATTAATAGTTTTAGTGAGTTTTATCAAAATCTAAGTTTAAGTACAAAACTTATAAATTTTTCAAACTGGAAATCATGCCAAATTGCTACCGCAATTGTGTCAATTTTTACATAAATCACGACAACTTTAAAACTACTCTATGAGAAGTACTGACGCTCACCAAACTTCTTTAACACATTTCAACAAACAACCACTAGTATATTTGACAATAATTTGAGTTTTAACTTGTTTTTATGAATTTCTGAAATCCTTCAAATTACGGTTTCGCCGAATCACTGTCAGTTCTTTTAAATGAACAACGATGACTTGAAAACTGCTTACTAAAAGAGACGAAACTCACTCAACTCCCCACGAACTTTTAAGTAAACAGTTGTAATAAGCTTACCAAAATGTGAATTGTAATACAAAAATTAAGAATTTCTGATATTAGAAATAGTGGCAAATTGCAAATACACAGATACCGTTATGGTAAATTTTTTACCATAAAGTGTCGGAAATTAAACTTGCTTTACAAAAGCTGATGACGATGACACTCACAAAATTTTCCACTCAGAATAAACATCTATTAGTGAATTTCAGATTAATCTGAGTTTGGATATTTTTATAAATTTTTGAAATCCCTACAAACGCAACTATAACAAATCACTGCTAGGTTGCTAAATAAATACCCCTAACTTTAACACTTATTCACAAAAAAGAGTTAAAGCTCACTAAGCTTTTCAAAGTCGATTCAGGGAACATCTTTATTGTGTTTAGCATTCTTAAATCCTTAATAATTTCTTGAATCTTTAAAATAATTTCCAATTGATCTAACAACTATGTCGGGTTATTAAATGTTTATCGAAAATTTCAATACAACTTAACTGAAAATATTAAATTCTCACTAAATTAAATAAAAACAAAATAAAATAAATAAATACTAAATTAAAATAAATCAAAATATTAAATAAATAAATTATGTACTCACTAAATTCCCCAAAGGCACTTCAATAAAAAAAATTAATGAGCTCTATCAAAATCGTAGTTTCGATACAGAAATTATGAAATTTTCTATAGAAATCGTGAAGAGTTGTAATTGCACAGGTTCAATTCTGTGCATTCTTTTCTTCAAGCGGCACAACTTCAAAACTGCTTTTTCATCATTTATGAGTTACCTCCTAGCACTTCCTTAACGCCATTTTGTTGACTTTGTTCCCCAACGCGTGACAATATACAACGTTATTAAGAAATACTGTTTAAGTTGGCAATCCTAAATTTTACTTTAAAATGGTTGCACTGGAACCACTTCCGGTTGCATGACAGCTACTTCGACGTTTAACAGTGACAGCATTGACACTTCAGCGGCGATTCAAATTTTTATTATAAAAATGGTACTATTTTAATTAGAACAGGATATTTTTATTGGCATGGCGTATTTTCGGGGTGCAGTTCATGACCCCATTTCTGGGTGGCAGTACTCCCTGGAATCCACTTTGCACCAATTTGAAGAAATGTTTCCTGAAGTTGTGTTCACTATCGACGTTTTTAAACAACACTGCTGCATGCGCGTAGTTCAACTATATTTGAATACAGGCAATGTGAAGAAAGGAAAGCCACCTGGTATACCCTCCGTACTCACTGAAAATGTGGTCCAAGACCTAGCCCGACTGCAGCAAAGTCTTCGCAAATCGGTTAGGAAGCTTACCCTCGAGACAAGTATGATCCTTACCAAAAAACACCAATTTCCACTTATTCCAAATTTCCCGTATTCCGTTTCGTGACTTTACAGGTTTGTCATATGGAAGTTATTCCACTGTGTTGAAGAGCAAATTGAAATACCACCCGTACAAATTTTGATGTTCCAATCCCTAAATCCTCCTGACCGTCCACAACACGTCCTGTTCTGTAACTGGTTCAATCAGGAAATGAACAATGATGACATCCTGGATAAAATCTTTTTTTCCGATAAAGCCTGGTTCCATCTCAATGGCTATGTTAATTCTCAAAATTACTGAATTTGGTCTGGTGAAAATCCACGTATGCTGTTAGAACAACAACTTTACATCCTACTAATGTTGGTGTTTGGCTGGCTGTATCGCGGCAGAGAGTAATTGGTCCTGTGTTTTTTTACTTCACGGTTAATTCTGAACGATACATTCAGCACATTCTCCAGCCATTCGTGGCCCAATTAACCGTAGATGAGCGCGAAAATGGCCACTTTCAACAATATTCGGCTCGAGTACATACCACAATGCAATATCTGCGGGAAGTTTTTGGCCATCGAGTCATAAGTACGGGAATCTGGCCAAGTAGGTCACCAGACCTGACACCTCTACACTTTTGTTTTTTTTTTGGGCACCTTAAAAACAAGGTGTTTAGTAATGTTCTACATCCACGTGAAGAACTGAAAGCTGCCATTATTGAGGAAGTTTCAAATATTTCTCCTCGGATGTTAATTAATGTCTTCGGGAGCCTAAAACGGAGAGTGAATTTATTGTTTAGAACATAATGGTGCTTAATTCGAGCAGTACCTTTATATATTGAAGTTTTTTCTGGTGTGGTCTTTTAATCGTAAATAAATTCACATAACCTAAAATATTTGTGTTTATTTAGCTGTGGCTGTCATGCAGAGTGAGATATAACCGGTGTAGCGTTGCAAACCCTTAGGCAAAAAACCCCCCAGGTAGGATTGCCAACTTAAACAGTATTTCTTGATCACTCTGCAGGTTTATTGTAATATCTTTATCGCTTGCTTAGTTGTTTAAACGTGTTAAAGTAAAGTTGGAAATAAGTGAAATTAATAAATGAAGAATTTATTTACGCTAACGGTAGTATGCGATTAAAGCATCCACAAGTATTTCTTACATTTCAAATTAGAATCGTATGTGGCGAGAATCCATATAATATAATTACGTATCTGAAAATTGTTATAAATATTGTCGGCGGCGGCACAGCGACGCCGATTGTCCAATTTCCCGTTCTGCGACCGCGAATGCAGTTATCCCGCTGAAATACGACGCCGCTCCCGCCGCATGCTAATTCAAAGGTGAGCATAGATACTAATTTAGCATCTAATGAAATGTATTCCCCGTTTAATGGGCAGGCATTTGAATTCATTAGGGGTCCCGAAACAGGCTGCTAATAGAGTACGGGCGCAATAAATAAAAGTTCGGGGAACGCTCTCGGGGCATAGTCGCATCTGGACGTAAACTTTCCAACTGGGACGCGATAAATAACCGTATCGACTGTCATAATTGTCAAGGAACGGGGTTAAGTTGTAAGTTCGGTATACGTACGGGAAGGTCCTCGGCTATCGATCGATCCTTATAACGCGATTAGGGAAATGTATCGGGAGAGATATGAATTAATGTTGGTATCGATCTCGTGTATTTCATACTGGATTGAGAAGAAATTCGGAAACGTAAAGTTCGGAAATTTCGTACGAGATAGTTTTTAGTATCTTATACAGAAACACTTGAAAGGACAAAAAAGGTTATTTAGACCCGATTTCATGGGATCACTTCCTAAAATTCTACACAAAAATTGAAGGAGTCTCCTTCGTCATTTTGCAATTTTGCTGGTTTTTTGAACAGGTTATCGGCCCAAACAAAATAAGCTTCGTAAAAAAGATGGCGATCAAGCTTTCCATTTAAAACTCTGGAAAAAATAGAATCAGTTTCTTTTGATGAAATCGATTTCTTTTTTCGAAGTTCACATAGATTGTTCGCCTTACAAAAATATTGAAAATTTCCTTTTTGAACTGACTACTTCTTGTGGCGCGGTATGGCTGTATGTTTTGCAGAGGGGTAAAAATTTTAACGCCGTCACGCTGACAGCCGTCACGCTACAACACGATTTAATACCAGAGAATATGTAACTACTGAGAAGCGACAGTATTGGCGGTTCTTTTGATGTCTCTTACCCCAACGATTATAGACTACCAGGATTGCTCAGTTCGCCGGCAAAAACTCTGTGACGTCACCACCGGTGCTGGACAGAAGATAGAGATTTATTCATTTTACTGTAGTAAACAGTAAGATTTATCATTGTAAACTGTACGGTTTACGTAACTCTGCGTAATCCAAATTTACGTACGATATTCATATCACGTTGTCCACAGATCAACACGTAAACGCACTTCAGCACCGGTGGTGACGTCACAAAACTGTCCAACATTGGTAAAATGTAAGTGAGCAATCCTGGTTAGTCTATAATCGTTGCTCTTACCCCACTTGATGACAGCAAATTTGACAGTTAAACTATCACATACACTAAGAAAAATGCCGATTATAATGTGCAGTAACCTACACGCAGAAAAGTTTGAACCGTTCAATACAGAGGCGTAACAAGAGGGGTACACGGGGTTCGTTTTTAAACTAATGTAAAAATCAGTAAATAGTCCATTTATGAATTTTTTGTTGGAATTTACATCAATATGAAGATAAACGAGCTATATATGTCATACAGTGTCATACAGGTTTTTTTCTCGGCTGTTTTAGGTGTGTTAATAGTCAACGAAAATTGGAAAATTATCTACAGCTGTAATAAACTGTCAGAAATCTGTGAGAGAGGTGTGCGATGTAGTTGTGCTCCGTAAATAAACTCACAATCAACATTTTAATACTCATTTCAAAAAGGTTTCTATTAACAATATACTAGCAATAATCATTTTTGTTAACAATTAACTAATAATTTATTAACAATTAACTAACAACTTATTCAATTCACTAACATTAAACATGTATGCGAATTCGACATTATTTGCTCGAAAAGCGAATGATGTAAATTTAATAGGGCAAAACACAATTGGGTCATGCAGCTGACCACTACATATCAAGTAGGTATTACGTTTTTTTCACTTTCTCATATGAGAGTATTACAATCGGGTCAATTTATAGAATTTGTTACTAGCATTTCTAGAAGTTTAGAGGTCTTCGGGTCCTTGATTCGATATATCACGATTTTTTTATAAATGTTCAATGACAAAGACAAACTACAAAATTTCAAATGTGTGGAAGAATTTTCAATTTACTTTCTGCCTTCGTATCATTTTTAATAGTCTTTAAATGTCTATATTCGTATATTTTAATGAATAAAAAATTTTCATCCGTAGAAAATAATTGAAGACATATATACCTTTGAAAAATGTGGACAAGGATGACTGAATATTGTGGGTGTCATTGATGTAAACAAATTTTTTGAAACTGCTTGTCCACTACATTTTTTTTAAATTCAGAATTAAATGTCATTTCCAATTTATAAATGAAATATATAAATTCTTTTGGTGGCGTTTGAAGGCTTCCATCACCACTTTTGTTGATACTATACGATTTGAAATTTATTAATAAATTAGTTGTGCTGAGAGTATCACATGTTTGTCCAGAAGCTTTAGATTATATTCCATGTATAAACTTCAAGGCCTTTCTTTAAAATATACCCACAAACATAATGAAAGGCATTTTTCGTAGTTAGGTTTTCTTTATGATAGCTGTTATCTGGAATGACTATCGCTTTTGATTGATTTTCTACTTCAGAGGACATTTCTTCATGGTAAACACCGATGATTAGGTCCCCGCTTGTTGTATTCAGTAACAGCTTATCCAACAGCACAGCAAAAATTAGACATTGTGTGGGTGCAAGGTTGGTGTACAAAAGTATAAATGATGTAAACGGTTAAAAGTTTGAGTTGAGTGCGGTACGAATCACGTACGAATGTACCAAGAATGTACGACAGTACGACGTACGAATGAATTGGAATCGTGTCTATATGTTAGGTTTCAGTTTATATGATATGTCAAAATACAATTCGAATTGTCTCATCTCTGCGTTGACTTATGGGGGATAGCCACTGTGATGGTTCAAAAAAAATTAATTTTTTTTTGTTGTCTTAAATCAAAGCTTATATATTCGAAAATAGGTGTACAAAATTGCAGGTCAAAATTTCAAAAATTGACTAAGTTATAACGATTTTAGTGAGAGCAGGCAGGGCACAATATTTTTCGCTAGACTTTGTTTTGTAATATAAATCTGGTTTGTAGCGGTTTTAGAATGTCCAGTTTATGGATTTAGGTGCTTAGAAGTTCGGCAGATTTTTAGTTATTCTCTAAGTTTCGTAGTGAACGCACATCGTTTCTCTGGCTCTTGCTTTTATCGATTTTTAAAAATATTTTGTGTTTTATTACGAAATGGATCGTAAAGGTAACAAAATTAATAAAATCAGTAAAATTAGATGTCCAAGAAATAGAAGAAAATGTTATCAGCGGCGTAATAGACATGAAATAGAAACAGGTGCAAACATAAGTCCCAAACGGCCTACCAATGCTTCTAAACGCAAAATTTCGCAAAATTGAATATGATGTTCATCCTACTATACGTCATAAAATTATGAACTTTTTTAGTATTTTTATAGTCCTGAGTAATCACATATCAAGTAAAGGACTCGATAGTTTAATATAGGTATGAAAATTTTAAAAGATTCATGATTTTATTGCGAGAGAAATAGACTAAAATCTATAAACGCGTTTTTCTCAAAACGACTTTTTTCAAATTGGTCGCATCGATAACTCGGACAATTCTTAACCGATTTATAATTTTTTTGTTTTGTTTTGTTCGTCTTGATAGTGGCTATGGTTAAGCGTAGCCGATTTGGAAAATTTTGTTTTTAACTATTTTTTAAACTGTTTGAAAACAAAAAAAAAACTGTCGAAAAAATTAAAATATTTTCAATCGGTCGCCACTTTGTGAAAAATCAAAATATAAAAAAACGGCTACGTACAACGATAACTATATTCATACAGATTGTGCTAGTTTTAATCTTTTTTTATTCTGATTACCGGCTTTTAAAAAATCGTTGCGACCATGGCGGGGGATTTTTTTTCAGGCTCTACGGCATCGTTTATATGGTTAAAACTAATAAATACTTTTTTAATAATAATTTGTGGAAACATTGCTGGATATGTACTTAATAAAATAAAAACGATCCATAAATTCCTTTATTTACCAGGCCAAAAAAATTATTGAAAATCACTAATTTTTTCAGCCGTCACAGTGGCTATCCCCCTTATAGGATCATCTAGGTCCGTCTTAGCGCGAGAGCCGTTAAAAGGAGCGGATCAAAAATTTAAACTTTAAACACTGAACTACTGCGACCTACGCCACTGCAATCAACTACAATGTCAAGTCATGTCACGATTCTGACAGATAAGCTACCAATTTCACGCATGCGCATAAAAAATGATGCATGAAATTCGGGGTTTTTTCGCTTCACGATGGTCGTGAAATTATTCGTGGTATATTTCTCCGAAAACCAATACCAATGTCAAAACTACTTCCATTGACTATTGGAGTTGCCTACCACCATAGAGCATTGTTTAAATTTGTAAAAGTTCTTATTATTGATGAAGTAAGCATAACATAACAAATTACTGGTCATTTTACAACAAATTTTGGTGGATTGGATACTATATTAATTGGAGATTTACGCCAATTGCCTCCGACCACGAGAATTCCTATATATAAACAAATTAATACATGACTTACTGGATCTACTCCATGGCATGGATTAAAATTTTTCGAGTTAACAGAGATAATGAGACAAAGTAATGTATTGTTCGCAAATGCTGTAACAAAGTTTGGAGATTGTCAAAAGTTAAATGAAGAAGAATTGTAATTTATACAATCCAGATTTTTAACAAAAGATGAAGCTGAGAGCAAATGTACAAATGCTGTAAGACATTTCTGAACTAACATGAAAATTCAAGGATACAACAATCGTATTTTGAGTAGTTCATACAATAAAATCGTATAAGTAGCTACAGATATATACATTGGCTGCCAAAAAGCTGAACAACAAGCTTGTGTTAGACAAAAATTACATGAAATGCCTACACCAGAAACTGGAGGATTGCCATATGAAACAATATTTGTTGTTGGCAAACATCATAGTTCAACTACAAATATTAATGTTTCAGATGGCTTAGCTCACGGTACTATTGGTAGATTGTGTCAAGTCGATCAAAATGATGATGATGGAGAAATTACAATAATTTAGATGCTATTTCCTGAAAAAGTTGGAAGAAAATTACGAAATAAATGGAAAGGGTATGTGAGAGATCATAACATAAATTCAAAGGCAGTTCAAATATTTACAAGAACATCAACCACACCAAACAATAACAACAAAACAATAAATGCAAAAAGAAAAGATTTTCCATATTATGTGCATGTGCAATGACAATTCTGATAATTCACAAATCCCAAGGAGTTACTTTTGATAAGATAGTTTATGATTATAACAAAAGACGTACTTTGGAATTAGTATATGTTGGTTTATCTAGGGTTACCAGAATAGAAAAATAAAATATAGTTTCAAAAGGTAATAGCAATATATTTTTTCTCGGTAGGAGGCTTTTAAGATCAGTAAAACCATCGCAAGAGGAATTTAATACACTCTCATTAAATCCACTTGTAACAATAAGTAAAACATTAGACTTTATTTCCAACAGATAGAGTTAATCAATATTTTCATCCAATTTTCAAAGATTGCGTGCCCATAAGAATGATCTTAGTGACAATATTGTTAATAATTCAACAGTTTTAATATTAACAGAAATTCATATGAGCAATGAAGAAACAATAGATATTGCCAATTTAAATTGTGTTTCCAATTTTAAAAGACAACAAGTTTAAGCTGCTGGAATGGCTATCTACCATAATGTACAAGACACAACGCATACTGTAAGTTCATATGTGGACATACATTTAAGAAATAGGTACTCCTACTTTGAATGTACATGTTAGTGAAATAGGAGAAGTATATAAAATCTCATTGTAATAATGAGTGTGGACAAACAGCGTTAATAATCGCTATTTATATTTCCCCAATAAATACTGTGGAATAGATTATCCCATTTATACACAGAAATTTATTAATTTATAACGAAGAAGGTTCCAGAATACTTGGTGAAAACTGGCATCAAATGCCAATGATTTTGAGTGGAGACTTCAATACCAATTTTGCTGAAGAAACATGAAAACTATTAATTGACGTTTTAAAAGATAAGTTTCTATTAAAAATGTCTAATGATAATAAAATAAGCACAAGATATGGAACAATAATTGAAGCTCTTTTTACAAGATATCTAGATAAATTTTGATTTATTTTATATTCACGTTATCATAAGCCAATATTTCCAAATTTAGAATGGGATGCTACTGAAAATGAAATTTAAGTTGAAAAGAATCGTCGTAAGCAGTAGTCACTTTTGTCGGTCAGTGCCGTGACTGCCACATTTTTCTAGGGTCCCAAGGGACCTGAAAAAATTCAGAGTAATTTACAATATCGCATTTGGCCACCAGGTTTTTTCAAAACTTTTAGAATAATAATAGGATTATAACTAACCTGCAATGTTATAAAAAATCTCACTTTACTTATCAAATTTTAACTTTTCGATTAGTGAATATTCGTCAAGAAAAACAGGTGCAAACAATTAAAAATTGTACCTAAATACAAGGTTATCTGTTCAGATTGTAGGACAAATGAATATACCTTTAGCGATATGAATTAATCTATAGAATAATTTTCGTAATTCAAAAGTGTGATGTAACTAGTATTGCAACAAACGTATCGCGCATTTGCGCAATATTTGAACAAGGCGTAATATATTTTAACGTTTATTTTCTAATTTATTTACACTATCCTAATTATTCACTACACACTGCTTAATTTATCTTAGACTATTACTGAACTAATTTATATAGCACTCTTAATTATTAATTTATTTATACGCTATCGGTTTTCACCTTGTGTACTATGTCGCGTTTCACGTCTAATAATAATTCTAATTCTCTTCTCCGACCGCAAACCCGCTTATATACATTTCAATTATGTTCGCGATAGTGCCTGAAATTACTCGAACGTTCTTTTTTATGTAGAAAGGTCTAGAGAGGTCGGGAATGATTCCTTCTTTAATAGGATGTTGGCGGCAGGCTCTGTTAAGCGTAGCGCCGTTCCTTTGAGGTAAGCCGACGAGGTCCGACAAGATTAAACACATTTCGCTCTACTGTTTACATTTAGCGTTACAATATAGTTATGAAATATTTCTACAGTTAGTTTTTTAAAAACTCCAATTGTACATGATACGGGTATTCATAATGCCATACGTTAAAATTGTACGGGTTTTCCTAATTTTCCACAGAAAAGTTGAAATATCTCTTACGTGGAATAACTTGGAAAATGATACATTTTCAAAAAATATAGTAGAGTATAGTTATACTTGCACAAAACTTTCCAGAAATTATTTAATTTTGCATAGGGAAAAGTGCCGCTTATGTACTAACTGCGAATGGTCGAGGGAAATTTTTCATTCCTCTAGATATTACATTTCCATAAAAAGCTTATTAAAATAATCCCCCGTTATTGAGTTCGAAATCCTGCCGGAGCCCTGAGTCGCCTCAATTAAAAGAAACGGAATAGAATTTCAACGAAGGAGCGCGGATATAATATTTGTTTCATTCTTCTTTTTGTTTCGTGGTCGCCCACCCTCGAAAATAATGTATTTTAATGAAATCACACCGTTAATTTATGAAAAGCAATTCAGCATAAATCTGCTCGGCAAACGGAAACTTTCTTCCAACTACGTAAATAATGTAAAGGTGAAAAGACCAACCCCTCGGGGGATTTACCGGCGGTATTAACTACGGACGGCAAAGACGGTCTCCTCATTTCGTTAAAAGTTATCTTATTTTTAACATGCGGAATACGTTAGAAGACCTGTTTCGTCGAAGAAAAAAAAATCTTAACGAGATTCCATAACGTTTAACTTTGACTCGTTAAGTCGGGATATAGTTGAAGTTAGATAAGATAGTGGAAGCAGTTGGGATACGTTGTGAAGTTATGATGGGTCGCGAAACGGCTGTTACAAGTTTAGAACTTTGGAAAGTTTTCACAGGTTATATTGTTCAAAGCAAACGCTCCTTCGACATCTTTAAAAATCTGTCGACTAGTTAATGATCTGTGAAAATGCCCAAAAGTTTCGGCTAAGGTAGAATTGCAATCGATTTTGTCGAAACTGGAATTTATATTAGTCATGGTTCATGGAACGATGAAACGATGGAACGACATCGAAGTTAGGTTAAGAAATGATACTAACCAGAGAAAATTGCTATATCTGTTCTCGGTGTTCTGATAAGGAATATTATTTATTTACATGGCAACGTAAATTGACGAGCTCGTCGTAAAGGAGTCAAAGCACGTATGGCCGCCATTGACGAATTGCAATACGCAACAAAATAGTTATCCATAGGCTTATCAATAATAAGTAGTGCCCGGATGTTTAGGCAAAATTCCTTGAATGCCTAAAATGCCTATTTTGTTCATTATTTTACGTAAAATCCTATTTTCAATATAAACGCCTAAAATGCCTATTTGGTGTTACTTTGTTAATAAATTTTTAAAATAATTCAATAAACCGGTAAAAGTATACACTTAGTAAGGGTTTTTAGGAAAATTTACCAAAAATTACAAATTACAAATTTAGTGAAAGAATTCGGTAGTAACGTCTTGACTAGTGAGTGCAGTTCTGTTCTGTAAACTATGTGACACAAACGTTAATCAAGAAAAAAAAACTATTTTGTACGTCAACATGTAGAAGGATTGAAACATTAAAAGGCGGTTGTATCAAAAAGTGGAGTCTTCTTGAAATCAAAAAAGTCATCTCACTACATTTGCTACAATATCTATCCGCAAATAAAAATTTTCGTACGATTTGTGTAAAGCTTTCGTGGAAGCAGGAATTCCTTTTTGGAAATTAGAGATCCATGTTTGAGGGCGTTTTTAGAAAATTATATTAAATAAAAAATTCCGACTGATCAACGTTAAGAAGAAACTACATGGATAAGGCGTATAATGACAAAATACATGAAATTCAAATCATCAATCAGAAAATCAAAAACTGTGTTCCAGGGGAAAAAGGGCGCCTCATTAAAAAAAGTGCCATGTCTACCAATAGCGATTTAGAGATTCTACAAAAAAATTGCACAAGTCTCCAATGGTGAGAATATTGATCTAAATTAATTAGAACCCAAAGACATTTTATATTTTAAATATGCTCCCATTACGTCGACAGATGTAGACAAATCTTTTTCCCGATTCAAGCATGTATTTTCATCCCAAATTTTAATATTTTTAAAAAGTTTTAATATTGAAATTAAAAAAAAATATCTCGTTTTATATTGTAACTCTTAAAAATTATACCACTTTTTACGTTTAAAATGAGTAGATACCTGTACTACCTATGTATAAATGTACTTACCTTCTATTTAATATTAAAGTTATTAATTTAGTTATGCTATTATTAATTTTTTTAAATAAATACTTATTTTTACTGCCTACTTTTCAATTTTATAGTGCCTTAGTGTCTGCTTATTTTAAATATTTAAAGTGCCTAACATCTGGGCCCTAATAATAAGGGTCAAAGGAAGCAAAAGTAATAAACAAAATAATTTAGTTCCTATTCATTCCACGAAACAAAATTAATTTTGTCGAAATTAATATTGCCCTATTTTGTTGCAATGTATTCCATTTTTTTGTCGTTTCATAGTATATTTTAATAGTGAAAAAAGGATTGTGGACGTCAACAGGACCACCTTTCATAAAATGTTCAAATGGGTTGAATATATCAGAAGTGGACACATTCATACTGTAACGAAATAGAAAACATAATAGCCTGCCATAAAGTTAAGCGCCTTTCGGAATGACTTCAAAGAATTCCGCACGAGATAGGTTCGGGGAACTGGTGCCATTCTTGGAAAGTCGTTCGAGTTTCTAGTATTATCTAGAAGGTTACCGAACAATGGACCGGAAACGTCTCGAAGTTTCTGGGTTTCCCATACGGCTATAAATAGCAGACGGAGAGCGATACGAGGGAAGTCGACGGATGTAGACTGTAGTCGTAAACAGTCGCCGGCAGACTGGTCGACGGATGTCGGCCAAGCCGGCGGTAAGATAAATAAACAATGTGCAATATAAATTAATTAGTTAAGTAGTAGTAAGTGAAATAGGATAAATTAGATTAAGTATTAGGAGTTAAGTGTAGTGTAAATGTACAAATAAATTAGCGTGTAAGTGGTTTAAACAAATTAAGTAAGAAAACTCGTGTCGTGTAGTAATTCTCGCGTAGGTAAAAACGTTACATTGGTGTCAGAAGTGGGATAAGTAGGGAAATAAATTAGAAACGAAGTAATTACGCGAGTGGAAAGTTACGGAACGACACGAGGAGGATCGAGGAGACGAGGATGCAGCTGGGCATTTGACGGATAACTGGAACAGGCAGAAGAACGTCTGTAGCAGGACGACCGGCGAGAAGATGAAGAAGGAGGAACCGCAGGGCGAACCAGATCATGGGGTACAGGTGGACGTGATCCGGCATATCGAGGGGTTGACGACGGAGGCGTTGCGGGCGTTGACAGCGAACCACATCGAAAAGGAGGCGGCCTGATGGACGAGGCGATCGTCAGGAACAAGGAAGACCTTCAGAAGACGGAGGAGTTACGCAGTGAAGCGCTCAGGGAGGTCGGCAACGAGGAGGACCACAACAAGATCGAGAGGACGTTCGGCGCCTGCAAGTCGAGGAAGAAGTGTTCACACGTCGACCTGATCCATGTGCTCGACGGTATGGACGGCGAGAGAGGCATCGTCGTGTCGGGCGCCCGAGGATACGTCCTGACGGTGGTTGCCGTATCCTTCGAGCAGGCGCTCATACACGTCGCCCTCAAGATGCTGCATGGGAAGGGGGACAAGCCGTTGTACACGCCGTTCTTCATCAGGAGATGCAATGCAAGAGTTGTCGCTCAGTTGTCGCAGTTCGACGAAGAGCTGTGCAAGTTGTTGGGGTATGGGTTCGTCGCGATAATGAGGGCGCTCGGGCTGCGCTGCAGGATCGTGCTGTCGTTGAGGGAAGAACCGTTGCGGCCCCCGCAATGGAAGGTGATAAGAGGAAGGGCGATGCGGAGATGGGACCATCTTCGTCGTTGGGCAAGACGGGAGCGAAGGAGCGGAATGAATCCCCCGTTTCCGAAGCAAAAGGTGCCGAGACACCTGAACGTAGAAGAAACCACCAGCGAAGTGCACCTATACCGGCACCTCCGACGACAAGAAAGTGAGCAGCCCTAGACTCGGGAAGAAGAACATAGAAGTAAAGTCACCAGCGAAGCCGACCTGTACTAACACCACCGACGACAGGAAAGAGAGTAGCATTAACGCCGCAAAGAAGAGCGCTCCCAGTAGGATTCTCCCAAAGTCAACGGGGGAGACGGCAAAGGTGACCAACTCAACGGAGATGGCGACGACGACGAGAAGAAATCGAAGAGGAAGACGAGGAGTTCCAGGATCGACTTCGGGGGTTGAGCGAGCGGAGTTCCCGGACGTTTGAGGACCAGTTCAGGCCGAAGGTGAAACAGAGGGTGCCAGCGAGGATCATGACGAGCGACGACTTGAAGACCCACAAGAAGACGGGGCGTGACGTCTGGGCCAAGGTGTTCCTCGAGGCGGAGGAGCGGTGGACGTCCGTCGAGGTCGTCAGAGCGCAGGTGCACTGCTTCAACGAGATCTACAGCTGGGCGAGCCATCCGGGGACGTATGTCGTCGCTTGGGACAGCGACGGTGCCATCAAGGACGTGATGGCGCGCTACTGCGAGAACTCCGGTACTGCGACGAGGAAGCTGCACGTCGACCCGAAGTGGTGGGTGGACACGCTACGCCGTTGCAGGAGCAGGGACACCGTCATGAATGAGGAGTGTAATGGAATATTTAAACAATTGAAATTCACAAGAATTGCAATAAGTAATAAACCGGAAGGTGAGCGACCTATAATACGATACACCTTCGACGTTAAGTAAATAAGCTTGCCAATAAATGAGCCTCTATGGGACTTCTTTAGTTTCATTACTCACGAGCCACCCTTCAAGAGCTACCATGACCCGGGAACATCACAGGAGGAGGACGACGACCTGGTGAGACAGCTCGACCGGATTTTGTGTTGGAGTTCGAGGACCACCCGTTGTATGCCCTACGTAGGCACCTGTTGAGATTCGAGGTGATCTACCTGCCGGGCCAGGCGCTGTCGGGTTAAGTGAAGTCGGAGCCGATCTACCCGGGGAAGAGCGTGTACGGGTGCAAATAGCGCGTCATCTGGACGTAGGGGGCCCGCGTGGTGAAGCCGGGAGAGAAGCCCTACAAGGTGGTCAATGCGAGGCCGAAGTATGATGAGTTGTCGAACAAGATGGTGACTGGTCTGATGTTCGAGATATTTGGCACGTGGCAGACCATGGACTACAACCCGCCGACGGTTGATAGCGGGGTCGTGCAGATGAACGTCTTCGGCAACGTGGAGCTGTTCAAGCCGTGCATGCTGCTGAAGGGAACCAGCCATAGGTTCCTACAGGAGCCTAGTAAGGACACGTTTCGGGACGAAACGTCTTTGAAGCGGGGGCAGTGTAACGAAGTAGAAACTATAATAGCCTGCTATAAAGTTAAGCGCCTTTCGGAATGACTTCAAAGAATTCCGCACGAGATAGGTTCGGGGAACTGGTGCCATTCTTGGAAAGCCGTTCGAGTTTCTAGTATTATCTAGAAGGTTACCGAACAATGGACCGGAAACATCTCGAAGTTTCTGGGTTTCCCATACGGCTATAAATAGCAGAGGGAGAGCGATACGAGGGAAGTCGACGGATGTCGGCCAAGCCGGCGGTAAGATAATTAAACAATGTGCAATATAAATTAGTTAGTTAAGTAGTAGTAAGTGAAATAAGATAAATTAGATTAAGTATTAGCAGTTAAGTGTAGTGTAAATGTACAAATAAATTAGCGTGTAAGTGGTTTAAATTAATTAAGTAAGAAAATTCGTGTCGTGTAGTAATTCTCGCGTAGGTAAAAACGTTACAATATTTTGAACTCTGAAAGTACTGGAAATCAACAACATTTTTAACATTTCAATAAAAAATATTTGTCATTTTATTAAAATATCAATATTTCTCACCGATTATAAATATTATAGACGATATTCTATATTCGTTTTTATTTCAATTGCATTCAGACGATGTCTGAACTGAAATATTGATGTTTCATCAAATCAAACTATAACGGTAATTAATTTGAATTTAAACTGTATGTGAGTTAAACTTGTAAGACTAGTTAATGAGAAAGTTAAAGCATTACTCGCCTTCGAGTAATGTTATCATTCCCATAAAAAATAATCTGCATTAACTTGTTATTTGGCCTTATCTCATCATTGTGAAGACTTTTTTCATTTTGTTTTAATGGAATGGGTATCGTGTTCCGCGATATGGAATAACGCCGTAATAAATCCCGAAATTCAGTTTTACTGCGGCGAATCCCTATATATGTATATGTATGCTATTAAATCTGGCAATTGTTGACTTTGTGTGTGTGTGTATATATATGTATGTGTGTTTTTGGCAAGGCTCTCCCAGTCTGGGGCATTAACCCGATTTTTTCATAAGTTCGTGGAAGAGCCAAATGGTCCACCCCGGAATTTATCTATCGCCGTCAAAAGGGGAAGAATCGAGGGAGCTAGGCGATGTCCTATGCGGCAGTTTTAAATTAAATGGAGCGGAGTGCGGATTTCTGGGGGAGAAGTCATTACGTTGATGAACAATAAAACTGTTTGCATACGGACGCGAAGCGAAACTAAAAAAACTAATCTTGCCATTGAAAATGTTCGCGCTGTTGAAATTATTAATGAGTTGGATAGGACAATCTTGTGTATTACGGTCGGAAAAGAACACTCAACGCTGTCACTAATCCATTACACAACGACATTCTTGCATTATAGCCACAAGTTAAACATTAGCATTCAATTACATGTCCGATCTATTGTTAACTAAATTCCAAACTCATCCGGACACATTCATAGAATTGTATGTTAATTTGTTATGAAAATTATATTTAGCATTACTTTATAGATTTATTTATGAAGTCCTATGATCACTTAATTTTGTCTTAAAGATACGTGATGTACAAGCCTTGAGGTCAATATCGATGAAAGTAAGTTTAATTCTCTTCCCTGCCCTAATTTTTTTGTAAAAATTCTGACAGGACACATAAATTACCTTAAATCAAGATTGAAATTGAGCGTTCTAGAGCAACAATTTCCGACTATGTAATTGCTTAAGTAGTTAAAATAGAAACCTCCACAAATAAATAAATCTAAATCAAATTCGGATACTATACAGGGTGTTACGGGTTTGACTACCTTTATTTTAATAGGTGATAGTATTCATCAAAACAAACAAAAAACCTTATATAACGGGGGTCCTAAAACCAATCGTATTTGAGAAAAGTCGAGTTATTTCATCAAGGCATTTCACCACAACTTGGCAACACCGACAAGAAAAGATACGTATACATGTAAACAGCTGTGCGAGTCAATGCTTCGCGACGCGTGCGATAAATTCGCGGTGTTGCCACACCACATCATAGCCACTTTATCCAGTTGTATTGATTGGAAATATTTTTTTATTCTTTAAAGAAAAAATTGTTTTGTTAAAAATTAAACATAAATACACATTAAAACAATACATCTTATGGTCATTTCATCTACAAAATTATTTTATATTCTTTAATAAAACTGAATTTTTACACCTTAAAACTAAACGTTTGCTAATTTTGGTTGGTTTTAGGACCAATGTTACATCAGGTTTTTTTGTTTATTAATAAAACACCATGAGATTGCCATTTGGTGATTGATATACACTTAAAATACAGATTTTTTACAGCATATATTTGATTTCATAGTATTCGCAATACGTTTCAATATAAAACTGACAATCCTGTAACATGCACACCACGCCAGAAAACATATTATTCTTGTAACAAACAATTTAAATTCTTCTTGTTATGTTTTTAGTTTCATCGTTTTATTTCCGATCGAAGATAGTTCCCGTTAAGCGTATGATTACCCGCAAATTGAGATTCGGCCATGTATAAAACGTATTCCGGAAAATCTTTGTTCGGTACCTGAATATTGATATCGCATAACGGCATCATTTATATAAATGGGAGCAGCGTAATGTTTGTGTAGGTTTGTTGTTTTATCCGCTCAGGGGAGAGCGCACGAAAATATTTTCTCGGATATCAGTCAGTTTCAGGAAGAGATATATTTATGTAGGTAGTAGAATTACAATGTTCTTAAAGGTTCAAATTGTGTACGTATTATGTTTGTTGTTTTTATCTAATATACATACGTATACATTACTCTTTTAGTCTGTATATGGAATCTACATGAAATAATATTTGGAAAAAGAGTTTTAGTTTCTTGCTCGTTTTTGGATGAAACTAGAGAAATTTTTTTCCGTTTAAATAGTTAACGCTTAAGTAAAGTAAAAGTGGCAAGGCTAATTCTCATTCATGCAACTCCCACAGGTTCCACACCTAATCCTAAACTCTTCTTGCGTGAAATTTGGACGTTTTTCAAAGAAACCAAGTTTGAATGTAATTATGTATAGTTTTCGAAAAGGAACCATTTGTCAAAAAAGTGATGAAGGAATGTTTTGATTAAAGGTTCACTATATGCTGCCATTACATTTCAAACATATTGTTCCTAAAAAAAAAAAATCGGGAAATTATATATTATATATTTGTAATTGTATTGAAATTGTATATTATACTAATTTATATACAACGTGATTTGTTACATATTCCTCGATTGTGGAAGTTGCATATGTGGCATTTTATTCCTATTAAAGTAGCATTATCCATATTTTGTATTTATCGTCGAACAGAGCAATCCATCTATAGTTTTCACAAACTCTCCTCTTACTCTCCATGTTTCTTAGTGCTTCCTTTCAACTGATAGTCATTTGTTCTGCTTCCCAGACGTGGCACACCAGTTCGTAAACATCGTTTTATAATTTCTTCCATTCATATTTCATATATTCTTTATAAATTCCGTTCGTCCTCGGGCTTTTGTTATTTTTCATTGGATTAAGTATTCCTTTTATATCTAGTTTAGTTGGAATTTCAATGGTTATTATTGTATTGCCCGATTTTTATTTTTTCTCCTTCCTGACCTTCCATTCGGCTTCTCATTTAATAATTCAAAGTATTGTTACCACTCTCTTATTTGTTCGTCCTTAGCATTATCAGGTTTCCCTTTTATCTAAATATAACATTATAACAATATAACATTATGACAATTATATCCTATACACGTTGTCTATATTATGAGGTTTTCGTGGCTTCAGTTATTCACACTGCAGTAATACTGTTCCTAAACTAATTTATTAATCAATAATTATTACTATCAGATATTATTACTCAGATGGGATGATGCCGTGGCTAGATTGCGTCGCGGCCGCCGTTACTACTTATAGTTTAAAATCGTGTTTCGGGGTTGGTGATTTTTTTTCGCGATTTTACAATTATTACTTTTTGTTTTCAAAGAAATGTGGCATATTTAGCAAGCTTATGCAATAAGCTTCTGTAAAAGGATACATTTTCGGATTTCGCGTACCAGGATAGCAGAAGGGCTAAGAGGTATGTAGGTGTATCGGCCTATTAATGTTTCTTAAATCGACGTTCCGTGTCATAAAACCGATGTGTCCGGTCGGCAAAAAGAGGAGTTAAGAGAAAAGCAAACTAGAAACTATGTAAACAAGAGATTTTATAACCGAATGTCTAAAGATGGACTAGTATAAACGATCGTAGAGAAGCTATGGGACTTGTGGAAAATAATGGAAGAGCTGAAGAGAGTATGCAACGTCCACGGCGCCGCTTGGTTGTTGAATAAGCCAAGCATTAGAGCATTTTGTCGTGATAATATACGCGAGGAAAACGTGACGTCAGAATTTGGTAACCATGGCAACTGTGTCTACACAATTTTATTTTGTGTTTTTAATTTTAAATATATTTTATTATTCGATTTCTTATTTTATATTGTAAATTATTAAACTGTATTATAACTATATATAACATTACAAATTGAATTTCTCCTTCTTCATTATGTGCCGTCTTCAATGAAGGTTGGCGATCACGTTGGCAAATGCGTGTCTATCTTGCGCGATTCTGAGGACCTGCTCGAAATTTAGGCCGGTCCAGTTCCTGATGTTCCGCATCCAGGAGAGCCGCTTCCTTCCTAAGCCTCGTTTCCCTTCCAGCTTTCCCTCAATTATTAGCTAAGGCAACTCGTATTTTTCGTGCCTGAGTAGGTGGCCTAAATTTGTAGTTTTCCTTATTTTTATTATATGCAGCAGCTCCCGCTCACCACCAATTCTCTGAAGTACTTCATCGTTCGTAATTTTCGCTGTCCAAGGAATCCTCAGCATCTTCCTGTAGCACCAAAGTTTGAACGCTTCCAATTTGTTTATCATGCCAGCTTTCAACGTCCATGACTCAACGCCGTACAGTAGAATAGACCAGACGTAACATTTTACCAGTCTCAGACGCAGATTCAGGTCCAAGTACAGATCAGAGAGGAGTCGTTTATATCGTAGAAATCCCTGACGTGCTTGCTCGATTCTAGCCCTTATTTCGTTATCAGGGTTTGTGTCCCTTTCAATCCAGGAACCCAAATACTTAAAGCGGTCTACAAATTCTAGGACTTCACCATTGATCTGAAATGGAATCGGGATATTCTGATTTTTGCTAATTACCATGGACTTCGTTTTCTTAACGTTGATCTTCATACCATAGTCCGAGCATGCCCTTTGTACGCTATCTATAATATTCTGAAGCCCAATGTCAGTATCGGCCATGAGCACCGTATCGTCAGCATATCTTATGCTGTTAATGGTTTCTCCATTTACTTTTATCCCATCTGAAATATTTTCCATTGCGAATTTAAACAACTCCTCTGAAAAGACGTTGAAAAGGTTTGGTGATAATATACATCCTTGATGCACCCCTTTACGAATGTCTATTTCCGTAGAGGTGGTATTTTTTATTCTTATTTTTGCCACTTGATGCCAATAAAGACTCTTTATTAACTGGATATCCTTCTCATCGATTCCTAAGTTGATGAGGGAATTTATGAGTCTTGCATGCGGCACTTTGTCAAATACTTTTTCAAAGTCGACGAAGCATATGTATAGGCTCTTTTGTTGGTCCATACATTTCTGAGCTAAAACTTGAAGGCTAAATAATGATTCACGAGTACCCATGCCTCTCCTAAATCCAAACTGTTCCCTTGAGATTACCTGCTCGCACCTATTCTGGATCCTATTGTGGATAATTCTAAGAAGAATCTTTAAGGCGTTGCTCATCAAACTAATCAACCTGAAGTCATTGCATTGGCAAGGGTTCGGCTTTTTGGGAATGGGAATGAACGTAGATTCTAGCCAGTCTTTTGGAATTTTACCAGAGTCATAAATTTGGTTTAGTAGCTTTAAGAAAAATCCAGATTACTTTCACCAATTAATTTAATAATTTCTGGATAAATATTGTCAGGTCGTGGGCTCTTGTTTTTCTTGAGTTGGTAAATAGCTCGTTCTAGCTCACACTTAATTATGGTGGGACCTTTGTTGTTGTTGCTGGTATATGTCATTCCTCTTAAGTCGGCAAATAAGTCTCGAATATAATTTTCCCATATGACTATCTCTTCCGAGGCGTCTTTTGCTGGTTTATTATTATTATCGAGCAGTCTATATGGTGCTTGTCGCTTATTAGCTCCAGATATTTCCTTTATTTTCTACAAATTGAATTTATAGACTGAAATAATAATACTAAGATATACTTCAAGTAAAACGTTGGCGAGTCATTCGTTTACATAAATGATTCATAAACTCACAATAATTTTTAACATTCAATAAAGTTACGCAAAACAAACATAGCTTTCGACTGTCGGCACTCCCAGAGTGTAACGTGTCTGTTTTTATGAATTGTATTACATGTTTGGTTTGAGTAAGAGAAAATAATTACCGAAACGAGAAGTAATTAGATTTAAGACTGATTAACAATGATTTCGCTGCGTTTATATCTGTGAGTTAATCAATGTCGGTATAGAATGTCGCCCGACCCCGCCTACTTCATTTACCACGGCAACAGTTTCACTCTAAGCGCAGATAAAACCGAAAAAAACCAACCACGAAAAAATTCACATATATCAAACATTTGTCGTGACGGTTAAAATCTCGGGCGACTCATCATTCACGGTGCCTCTCTCCGCCACACAAAAAATATATATGTATATCTATATATTCAAAGGGTACATTATCCACAAAAGAGGCCGCAAAATTTAAAATGATATTTCATCGTCGATGATGCGGTCGTCGAGAGCGACCCCGCCAGAGATGATATGTTCATTAAATAGGTATTAAAGCGTGCCAGGGGTTGTTATTCCTGTGAAGGAGAAGTGGGTAAGCCAACTGTAACTTTTCATAGTTAGTCGAAGTTGATACTGACACAGCGGCGTGCCAGTTACAAATTGGGCCAATATTACATTCCCGTTAATGTACGTTAGTTGGTTTTTCTTTAATTCCCATAAAGGGTGGTTGAGTATCAACTGATTTCAACAGATATGGCGAATGTACACCCCCTTCGCCATTAGTTAGGATCATATTTTAGTACTCGTAGTGTATCCAGAGCTAATATATAAGTCCTAAAAATAGAGCCACATAAACTTTCCTAATTGTGATATACCACCAAACGTTGATTCCAACGGACTAAATTGATGTATCTAATATACAAATTATTTCGTTAATGGTGACGAGATACCACCATATCTCAAGAAGTGGTAGTCCAGGACCTTTGGAAAAAAAATCTGTAAAGTTTCCAATGAAAATTTTTGGAAATATATATATGCAGCAGGTTTAGACTCCAGCATCCGCCGTTTCCTGCATCCATCTCGCCATGCTTTCCTGTCATGTAGATCTTCTTCTTGAAGTTGTCTACTGTGCATTGCTTTCTCTACGTCCATTTCCCACGTCCTTCTCGGCCTATCCCTCTTCCGTCTTTCGGGTGGCCTATATTGGATTAGCATTTTTGGCCATGTTGTTTCCTCCATCCCCTGTACGTGCCCGTATCATATTAGCCTGCTTTGTTCAATTTGGTCAATGATATCACCTTCTGTTTTCATTTTTTCTTTTATTTGTTGATTGGGGATATGTTGTAACCTAGATATCCTACAACTCCTTCTAAGTACGTCCATCTCTAAGGCTTGGAGTCTTTTACTTTGCCTATCTTTAATTTCCCATACTTCCGAGTTGTATAGTGTAATTCCTTTTATGATAGTATGGTATGTTCTTTTTTTTGGTCGTACTCCTTATTCCTTTACTCCACCATATGCTATTTAGTTGATATATAGCCTTCCGTCCTTGATTAATTCGATATTCAATACCTTTATCAAAGCTCGGAGTTTTATCAAATATTGCACCTAAATATTTGAATTCCTTACATTCCTTAGTGTATTCGCCTTCCAGATCTAAGTCTCCCCCATCTGTTCCTATCGCAAGATATTACGTTTTTTCACACTCATTTATAATCCCCATCGTTCATACTTCTCTTTCAGCTTTCTAGTCATATATCTGACGTCGTATTTGTCTGCAGCGATGACCACTTGGTCGTCTGCAAAAACCAAAATATACAGGTAAGAATCGTATATTTGAATCCCCATTGAACCGCATTTTCTTGTCCAGTGTCGTAGTACATATGTCATATAGATTTTGAACAGAGTAGGTGATAGACAACATCCCTGTAGGAGTCCTTTAGATGTCTGGAACGTGTTCGAAATCTCATTTCCTATTTTTACTGATGTTGTTTTATTTGTATATAGATCTCTTATGGTTTGTATATATTTTCGATTTATATTTGTTTGCAGCAGCACCTCAAACATTTCATTTCTTGGCACAGTATCATACGCTTTCTTCAAATCTACAAATACCAAATGAGTTTCCAGCTATCTCGCTGATCTTTTCTCCAATAGTTGTCTTAAGAAGAATATGTTGTCCGTACACGACCTCCCTGCTCTAAATCAACTCTGTTCTTCAGTATCTTGCCACTCCAATTCTATTCGCTTCTTTATTTTACGTCCATACAGTCTCCCAATCGAGCTAGTCACACTAATCCCCCTATACGGAGCTTTCCTATCGAAACGCTTGATGGGAAACCAGCGGGAGCAAGAGAGAAGCCAGCAGTAGTTCGTTGGCGTGACGGAGAGAGAAGTTTTGCAACGTTGCCGGCCGAGCACGCAGTCCAAGTCAGCGCGTGTATCGCTTCACACTTTCGGATGTGTGCGGTACAGTGTGCGAGCTAGCAACATCGCAGGGGGTCGTTCTCTGTTTCGCTAACGAGAAATATATGGCCTTTCTCTCGCACTTATGTTGATCCCACCGTGCGACTCTTTAGAAACTGTCTGTAGTTGTTACATACTTTTCTATTCCCCCTTTTATATATAGGAGTAATTATAGATTTTTTCCATTCGTATGGTATTTCACTTTCACCTGTAAGGCATGCATTATAAATTTGTGCCAGCAATTTGTTCGTTTCTATTGTGCTGTGTTTTATTAACTCGATTGGAATACCTCCAGGACCAGGATTTTTGGAAATAATTTCTAAATTCCTAACTCCGACGCTAGCGGTTGACGGCGAGGTGCATAAAAAATATTTCCTTTTAATGTTACCTATAAAAATTGCTAAAATACGTTTACACTAGTATGATTTTACATCCTTTTGGTTCAACAGGTTTTTCTGCAAAATGAAAAGTTAGTGCAGGAGGGAAGGGGCAAGGTTTACTGAACGAAGTGTGAAGTGGTCTCTGTTGAGAGTGGCCACTTCTTAGATGTCTCTCGTAGCTCGTGGGTGGCTGCGGAGATGAATCTTGTCTCCAGGTTGTAAGGCTGGAGATTGTAGTAGTAGTTGGAGACATGAGGGCGTAACGTGCAGGTCTGGAGTTGAAGTTCTAGTCGTGTGGAGAGAGGGCGTCACGTACTTCTCCGGGTTTGGATCTGAGGGCGTATCGTGCTGATCCGGGTTTGAAGTTCTCGAAGGTTGAAGTTGTCGTATCTTGAAGAACTCGTAGAACTCTTAGGGCGTAACGTGAGAGATTGTAGGTTGGGGTGGCGTAAATCAAGACCAACAACACACGTCGTTTTTGAGCTTACAAGTATACTAATTTATTGTCCCAAATTTCAGAGGTTTTATACATCTTGTTTTACATTGGTTAAATAAGATATTACTTGTTTTGTTACCTTACACCACACTGACCTTCTCGAGAAGCGCTTGTTATCACGTTTCCTAGACGTTGTATTATGATTAGTCAGCTGAGTGAACTTAACCGCCTCACGTTCGATTATAATTGTTTTCCTCTAGTAACGTTTTAACGATCGCTAGTGTTATTGATTTGTGTGCGAAAGTTAAAACAATCTAATAATGTTTTGCACACCTATCCTCGATCTTAATTATGAATTATTTTTCTGTTTTGTAAAACAACGCGTATTAATTTCAATGATTAAATTATGAAAAATGTTCCCTAAATTCGGTTACAATAAATTATGATTTCTTCACCTAAAACTCCCTTAAATAATGTTGACGCTAGCGTCAACATCTACTGATCACAGTATCTATAATTTTATGAGTTTGTTAGACAAATAGGCAGATAAACTTTCAGCTTGACGTATTAGTTATGTTTGTTTATTGGGATGAATTTCATATGCCGCACAGGTGGATTTTTAATTACTTATTTGATGGAACAGAAAATTAAGATTCTTTGACTAAAATCGTTGATCTAATCCAACATTAGGCTCTTGTTTTTTTTTAATTTACAACCAATTACATTTTACTAAAGTAAACCATATTAGCTCCTTTCAAACAGCGAGTCATTTTTGTTCTTTCCACCAAATAACATTTTCGCTGACGAAATTCCCATTTCCATAAGTGGACCGACATGACACATGACCTCCGCCCCCTCCCCGCTGCCAGCTAACAAATCAAGACCTTTCGTCCCCGCGACGACCCGTTTTCCCCCCTCGCTACGTTTTCGCAGTGTAAAAAAAAGATGGGGAGCTTTTCCTCTCTGGACTCTATCCTTCGGCGTGGCACGGCTCCCCTTTTTCCCGCAGGTTTAACTCCTTTTCGCAGGAGCGGCGGGCTCATCATGGAGGGGTCATCAATCAGACGGGGATTACCGTCCGACTGTTATTAAGAACGCCTCTCGTATGAGAGCAGTCACCGTATACGAACAACGCAGAAATATGGCTGTCCCCTCTTCTGCTAACAAGCCTCCGCTCGGCCACGGAGGGAGCATTGTTGGGGGCGCACTTGGGGGAATATATACCGACCGGTCGATTCGATAGACAATGTAAAATGTAATTACGGGATAAAGTATATAAAAGTAGTGACCTTGTGTTGTCATGTTAGGTTAGGTCATGTATTAATAGCTTACAATAAGCTAGCATGTTGGTAGTGATGTAAATGTAAATTCACCATCATCACCAACATGCTAGCTTAACGTATAGCTTTTCGTAAGCTATAAGTACATACCTAACGTAACATAACATACAGACCGTTTCTAGAGAGTGGCAGTATGGTATTTTTATTTTTGGTATGGTATCATTTTGCTTCGGATCTCTGCTTCCAGCGGCGGACGGGCTGTCGAACCAGTGACACGCTTGCTTTTCCCCCTGCTTAACCTATGCATTATCCGCTAGCTTCTCCTACATTCTTTCTTAGGCTCTCTTGCAGGGGCGCCGGGTTGGGGCCGCGAGGTGCCGCCCGGGTGACGACGACATGGCGATGGACTGGCTACCCTAATGTAACTTACTAGACTGGAGATGAGGAACGGTAAAGACGACATGGCCTAGGAAACGGACACGATACCCTGAGCCCCGGGTATAAACGTGGCACCTATAATGATGAGTCGACAAAATCTGGACTTTCCCCGGGTGGGTCTCGCCGACGGCGAGGAATCCCACACCTCTCTGAGTTCCCAGGGAGGTCTGCCCCAAGGATACGGGGGGGGGGCATCCGCTCATCATGTAGGATAAACACAGATAATGAAATAATCACCATCTTGGACTCCCAGACTACACCAACTAACTGGGAATCCCTGGCCGACGAGGGCTCTCCGGACGACGAGAGAGACGTCACCATTAAGTTCTTCGGAGACATCACGTCGATAAAGGAGGATGACGAAATCGAGACTGGCAACAAGAACACCAGGGAAGAACCATCCCGTGGCGCTAGCCCGTTGGCGCAGGCCTCGGTATGGAAGGAGGTGCCAGCCACTACTCCCATAGAATCGAGGGGACTAATGGATGAAGGATTGGCAAGTAGTCCAGCTTTCGCGCTATACACTCCAAGGAAAAAAAATCGGAAAAGAAAGAAGACGAGCACACCGACGTCTCCGGGACCTAATAGTGGGGCAATCGATGCGACCCACGCTAGAAATACGTGGGAAGAGCTTCAACGGCAGGTACAAAACGTAATCGATATTGTCCGGGAAGACGCCGGAGCCAGTGAAGAATTAAAGCAACGTGTCGCGGGTCTCACCCAATTGACACGACAGCTTGATGAGGAATTGAGGCTCCTCGGAGCTTCCAATTTGGAGGGAAGAACCCGAGCCCCCGCCGGCAAAGACACGAGGGATTGGGCAACACAAACTGGGTTGCAACCGGAGGAGGTTAAGGAGGTGCTAAACAGGGGATCCGGGGTCGAACACCTCCTCCCCATCATCAACGTTGATTGGCCGGAGGAATGCTTCAAAGTGACTAGGAGAGAGGGCTGGAAGGGGCCCGCTCAGGACAGATGTGTCTTCTTAGACACATCAAAGATACCAGCTCCCGACAGGCTCAAGGCTCTCGGCCTTGGGTCGGCCTCGATACAGGAGATGGTCGGGGAAGGATTGATACCAGGGAAACTTGAATTCATCCGACAGATCTCAAGAAGCATGAGTAGCAGAGGCCCGGTTAAGGGGACAGATAAGACCCTATACCTACTCCCCTACGATGGTGGGGGAACAGAACGGGACAAGGTCGTCCAGTACCATGGCCTGATCCGCCAGCTAAGAGATCAAATGGAGCTGCACCCCTCCCCCGCCACACAGGTGAAAGGGGATATCACATCAGACGCTATTGCCAAGTGCCTGGAGAATGTTTTTAAAGGGTACCCCGGGGAATTCAGGATTGGAGAGGGGATGCCCCCACCTCAACCCGCCCTGAGAGGGACGCATGACTACCACCCCGTTAGTCGGCCGATGACGGATAACGTGGTGATTAAGGCGGGCGGGTCCACCTACGCCGAAATTATGGGGAGGGTAAAGAGCAGCGTCGACCCAGTGGCCGCAGGGGTCACCGTTAAGGCGGTCCGCAAAACGGCATCAGGAGATATAGCGATCGAAGTGGTGGGGGGAAACACCAAAGCGCAAAAACTAAAGGAGGTAATAGAGAGGAAAATTGCAGGTGTGGTGGTCGGGACAAACTTCAAAGGAGGGGAAACCGTCCTAGTCCACGGTATGGAGGTCACGGTTACAGAGGCAGAAATTAAGGAAGCCATCAAACTAAGGGTACCCGAGGCAGAAGTAACATCGGTGACCATCAGGCCTTGTAAGGATGGAACAACTAGAGCGTTCCTTAGGACCACAGCTGAAGTGGCCAGGAAGCTAACCGGCCCGGGAGGGCTTAAGGTGGGATGGGTTAACTGCAGAGTGACCTGGCGTCAGGCGATCGAACGGTGTTTCCGGTGCCTGGCCTTCGGCCACCACAGAAAGGACTGCCGTGGTGAAGACAGATCGTCCCTATGCCTGAAATGCGGCAGGGAAGGTCACAGGGTGGCAGACTGCCGGGAATCGCCGGCGTGCCCGATCTGCCGCACAACTGGCCATCGAGCCGATAGTGTGAAGTGCCCCCAATACCGCGCTGTGATGGAGGGGACCGTAAAAGAGAATGGACAAAGATCTAAGAAAAGAGCGAGAAGGAGGAATAAAACTGAGGACCCTGAACCATCAACAGGGTCTAATGCACTGGACGATGAGTCGAATGGAAAACGGACCAGCGTCTCAAAGGAAGGACAGGGACAAGGAACGAAGACACCGGATAGCAGGCAGGTGGAACGAAGTGAGACCTCTCCCAGAATACAAGTAACATCAATAAGCGATTGGCCCGTTGGAGAAGGAGAAAACGGCATAGTAGTGAAGGAGCAATAAGAACATCTGGCAAACAGCAGAATCCTCCAATGTAATATCGGGAGGGCGCGGGCCGCCCACGACATACTCATCGCGGACATGCTCCGAACGGGAAGCCTCCTTGCCGTGGTCCCGGAGCCAAATAAAAAATTGGCCAAAAAAGCGGGCTGGCTTATGGACCAAAGAGAAGATGTGGCAATCGCTATAAATGCTGCAGCACCCCCGCGGAGCAAACCCACAGAATACGACAGCTGTCCTAGCGGTGTCGGAGTCAAAATGGGTGCGACCTGGTACTGGGGGGTATATCTCTCCCCCAATATTAACCTGGAACGATACAGAAATAACCTCGCGGCAATAATGGCCAAGATAACTGCCAAATCCCCCCAGTACCTCATTATGGGTGACTTCAACGCGAAGTCGCCGGCTTGGGGCGCACCAATCCTGGACCCCCGCGGGGAGGCTGTGGCAAACTGGATTGCAGCGGAAGGCCTCACCATCTTAAATGACGGGACCCCTACGTTTCGTAGAGGCAACTCGGCCAGTCACATTGATTTAACGCTGAGCTCGGGACGTATGGCTAGGGGGCGGATAACGTGGAGAGCCGCTTTCGAAAATCCCCTCACCTACCACGCCTGCATAACTGTTATTCTGGGACAGGGAAGGGCCATTGCGGAGAGAGACGCATGCAAGATCGATTACGAGCGGTTTAAGATGCTGGTGAAAACCGAGGCGGCCAACGCAACATTGGAGGCCTTCCCCGGCGTAATAGCCCGCTGCGTGAAGGAGGCGACTGTCAGGAACCCCTCCGGCCGCACCGTCCGTCTCCCATATTGGTGGGACTTAGATGTCTCGGTCGGGAGAGCCGAGGTTCTAAGGGCCAGAAGAGCCCTATCTAGAGCAAGGCGCAAGAGAACCCCGGACCCTGATGCCATAGCTAACCTCGACAGACTCCTCAGGGTTGCCCGAAGGGGACTCAAGAAGACAATCAGCCGAAACAAGAGGAGGTGTTGGCAAGAGATCCTCGACGACCTCGATCGAGACATCTGGGGGGCAGCGTATAGAATCGCAACGAAAAATGCTAAGTCCCCTATGTCCCATCTGGCATTAGATACGGCCACCCAAGGGAGGATCATAGCTGCCCTCTTCCCGCGTAACGGCCAAAGATGGGCTAGAGGCCCTGCAGTCCCTGACCCTCCGAAGGTCACAATGCTTGAACTCCGAGGGGCGATTGGGAGAGCTAGGACCGGGTCTGCCCCGGGTCCAGACGGCCTCTCGGTGGAGGCCATGAAGATTTTGTTCGACACTGTCCCGGATCTGATCCTTTCTAAGTTCAATGAGGCTATGGAGTCTCAGACCTTCCCGGCGGCCTGGAAGGGGGCTGGGGTTGTGCTCGTCCCCAAAGAGGGGAGGGATCCGAGCCTCCCCGGCTCCTACAGACCGATATGTCTACTGTCGGTACTCGGGAAGGCTTTGGAAACAATCGTGAGAGACCGACTAGAAGAGGAGATCGAGGAGGCGGGGGGTCTCTCCCCGGCCCAGCACGGCTTCCGCAAGGGGAGGTCGACCACGACCGCCCTCAAGGACCTGATGACTGGCGGAGACGCACGGGACAGATGGGCGGTCGTGGTCGCAATCGATATTCGGAATGCGTTTAACTCTGCCTCCTGGTTCCACATCGTGGAGGCCGTGAGGGGCCGGGGTGTGGCTCCCTACCTCGTCAGATTGATAGAAAACTATCTTGACCGGAGATATATCAAGACCGCTCGTGGCAGGATATATACTGACACAGGAGTCCCGCAGGGGTCCGTCCTGGGGCCAACCCTGTGGAACGTCTTGTTCGATGGGGTTCTCAGGATAGGACTCCCTGCGGGCGCGCGCCTAATTGCCTATGCGGATGACTTGGCGCTGGTGGTGTCGGCGCCGACTCCCGACGGTCTACAAGTGCCTGTAGAAGAGGCATATAACAGGATCACTAGATGGTTAGATGAACATAGACTTATGGTGGCCACGGAAAAGACCCAGGTCCTGGTCCTGAGGGGACCTAGGACCGGAAGGAGACAAACAATTAAGGTGGGCGGGATTCCCCTCGCGACCAGCCGTACCATCAAGTATCTCGGCGTCACCATCACCGAAGGCGGCTGCTTCCGAGACCACGTCAGGACCGCGATTGGCTCAGCCGACGCAAGACTTGCGGCCCTCACCCGCATAATGCCCAACGTAGGTGGGCCGTCGGCAAAGAAGAGGGAGGTGATGGCGCAGGTAGTCCATTCGATCTTGCTATACGCTGCGCCCATCTGGTGTGGTATTGTCGATACCAAAAAATACGCCCAGCTGCTCATTAGCGCGCAACGGAGGACCCTGCTCCGAGTGGCCGCGGCCTACCGCACAACGTCATCAGCGGCATTACAAGTGATCACGGGTTTTCCCCCCATCGATCTACTCGCCAAGGAAAGGAGATTCCTAAACAACGTCGGCGGGGGAACGCTACCGGGCACCCGCCGTATGGCCCGCAAAAGGACCATAGGGCGGTGGCAAAGGCGATGGGGGGACGAAACAGAAACTGCCGCATGGACCCGAGAGCTAATCCCAGATATAGCCGAATGGGTAGGCTGCGGTCACAGAGCCCACAATCACTGGTTTGTCCAGTTTTTGACGGGGCACGGGTCCTTCGGGACTTACACCAAGCGCATAGGAAGAACTGAGGATGACAGATGTGAGTGCGGAGCCCAGGACTCTCCGGAACATGCCGTGTTTAGATGCCCTCTATGGAGGCACCACACAGGACCCCTTAGAGATCATATGGGGCAACACTGGACCCCGGGGCTAACGATCAGAGCAATGATCAGAGATAGGAGGGTATGGACCATCGGCTACCGCGCCATCACCTCCCTTATGAGGGAAAAATACAAGAGAGAACTGCAGCCCAGAAGACAGCTCCGGGTCGTAGTACACAGGTTATAAATCTCCGGCCTACGGTCGGCACATGTCGGCTCTGGACTGGATACACAGAAAGGAGGTAGCTAGGTATCCGCCGATCTAGAAATCTGCGAAAGTACTGGGAGTACCACCCGAACCCCTAATCCGGGTTCTCCGGGACGGGGGACGTAGGGTGGTACCCTCTAGGAGCATACTATCACGGACCCCCCAACAACATCGGGGGGCCCTCGTACCCTGCACACATTACCGGTACCTATGGGCGGTACGGCCCAACAAGACCGATCCCAATAGGTTGCCGACGGAAAAAAAAAACATTGATTCTCGGCTTGAGGGACCTTTCCAACGTCCGAGCCTAGGGGGAGCCCGCAGGGTTTCTCTGCTTCCCCCAGGTGAATTTACCCGGGGCGGTGTTTATTGCCCGTCTCCGAGGTAGTGCGTGGCCTCATTGGCCTAAAGTCGGAAAAAAAAAAAGTATGGTATAAATATAAGAGCGAAAGAAAGGCCATATATTTCTCGTTGGCTAAACAGAGAAAGAACTGTTGCGACGTTGCTGGCTCGCGAAACATCACTGCCATCGCCACACCTACCGGATCATTCGCTGTATAGCCTCCGACGGGAATATTTGGAATGGGTTACGGACCGGCCGGCCGGCAACGTTGCAAAACTTCCTTGTCTGTCATACTAACGAACTGCTATTAGTTTCTCTTTCGCTCTTGTTGATTTCGGACCCTGCATTTCAATAGAATAGGTCCGTATACACATACATCACATAAAGTAACGTA